>OY997268.1:483868132-484580019 GCA_963921465.1 Triticum timopheevii | reverse complement strand
AAGTTTTTAGAGGTGGCACACGCATATTTACTTAGGTCGGCAGGGTAATACTGCATATAGGTAGGTATGGTGGACTCATATGGAATAACTTGGGTTTAAGGTTTTTGATGTACAAGAAGAATTCCCACTTAGTACAGGCGAAGGCTAGCAAATAGGTTGAGAAGCGGACAGCTAGAGAGCAACAACGGTCATGAACATGCATTATGCATAAGTAACATTGGATACTAGCATGAGTAGGATATGAACACCATGAACATAAATATCATAGCAGCTATGTTGGTTTTGATTCAACTACATACATGAACATGTGCCAAGTCAAGCCACTCGAACATTCAGAGGAGGATACCATATCATCATATTGTTCACAATCATTTTAAGCAATGTTGACATCCAAGATGAATCATTATCCACTCATAGCTACTTATGCATGGCATGAGAAACTATAATCTCTAATTGTCATTGCAAACATGTTTGATCATAACAGGCTGAATCATGGATACTAGGTTAAACATATTTACAAAAACAGAACAAGTTGAGTTCATACCCATTTCTCTCTGCCACGACCAGTTTATCAAATATCGTCATTATTGCCTTTCACTTGCACGACCGAACAATTTGAAAATAATAATAGTGCAAGAGTGTTGTGGACTAATCTGGAATCTGCAAACATTTTATTCAAAAGGAGAAGACAAGGTAATATGGGCTCTTCGTTAGATCAACAATAATACAAATGGGAGCCACTCAACATTTTCATCGTGGTCTTCTCCTTGATATGACTCAATAAAAATAAAAGAAATTCAGAGAAACACACTGAAATATTTTTGGAGTTTTTGGTTTTTCATAAATAAGCAAATAAAAAGGGAAAAGCAAAAACGAGAAAAACTATTTACACGGGAAAGCTCCCAACAAGTAAAAGAAGAACAAGGAAATCTTTTTGGGTTTTCTTTTTAGTGCTACAACAATTTAAACTAGGAAAAAAAATCAAAAAGAAGCAAGAAATATTTTTTGATTTTCTCAAAGTTTTTCAAACACACAGGAAGAAATCGAGAAAATAAATTTAACATGGATAATACAATGAAAAAGTGTGAACACCGACAACTGGAGTGAAATGAGTGAACATGAATGTAATGTCGGTGGGAATACGTACTCCCCCAAGCTTAGGCTTTTAGCCTAACTTGGTAATCAGTCAGTAGCCCGCATAGTGGTCGCACTGGTAGCTCACAGAGGCTTTCGATGCCTCAGTCTGTCGTGCGGCCACAACTGCTGCGTTATGAGCTCGGGTCTCGCTCTCAAGAACATAATATCTTCCCCTGTTGTGAACATTAAAGAGAGAAGGTGCAGGAAATATGTGTCCACACTACAAAAAAAGACACATCCGTGACATTTTGGGACGAACGATTTTTTTTCTGTCATACTTATGACACTTCTATGACGATAATTGTGACAAAACCCGGTATCATCATAGATGTGGTGGGCTCCTACTTCTATGATAAAAAATCATGACAGAAAATGGGCTTTTCGTCCTGGGCGGGCCGGAGACGCAGCTGCATGATATTCTTTGGGCCATCCATGACGAAAAAAAACATGGTAGAAGCGAGGGCGAGGAAAATTTCGGCGAGTTCCCAGTTATGGTGGGAGGTCGGGGGCCGAGTGATGCACGTTTCTCTCGTACACGTACGCGCGTGTGTGCGAGGTGTTGGCTCTGACTGAACCCGAGCGAGGCGTTGGGCTCTAATTGAACCCAAGCGATTGCACTACAGGCTACGTGTTATTGAACCCGAGCGATCGATCGATGGCTGTTAACTGAACCCGATCGAGCGATTCCTTTGCTACTGCAGCTAACTGAAGCCAATCAATGCTGCTGAGGGAGTCCTGGATTAGGGGGTATCCGGATAGCCGGACTATATACTTCGTGCGGATTATTGGAGCGTGAAGATACAAGACTCAAGACTCTGTCTCGTGTCCGGATGGGACTCTCCTTTGCGTGGAAGACAAGCTTGGCGATCCGGATATTATATTTCCTTCTTTGTAACCGACTCCATGTAAACCCTAGCACTCTCCGGTGTCTATATAAACCGGAGAGTTTAGTCCTTAGAGGGACGATCACAATCATAATCATCATAGGCTAGATTCTAGGGTTTAGCCTCTACGATCTCGTGGTAGATCAACTCTTGTACTACTCATATCATCAATATCAATCAAGCAGGAAGTAGGGTTTTACCTCCATCGAGAGGGCCCGAACCTGGGTAAACATTGTGTCCCTTGCCTCCTGTTACCATTAGCCTAAGATGCACAGATCGGGACCCCCTACCCGAGATCCGCCGGTTTTGACACCGACATTGGTGCTTTCATTGAGAGTTCCTCTGTGTCGTCGCTGCAAGGCTTGATGGCTCCTCCAATCATCAACAACGACACGGTCCAGGGTGAGACTTTTCTCCGCGGACAGATCTTCGTGTTCGGCGGCTTCGCACTGCGGGCCAATTTGCTTGGCCATCTGGAGCAGATCGACAGCTACACCCCTGGCCCCCAGGACGGGTTCGGAAACTTGAACTATACGGCCGATATCCGCGGAGACTTGATCTTCAACGAATTCGGGCCTGCACCAGGAGCGCCAGACAATCACGACGAGCACGGCCTAGACCTGCTGTCGGACAATGCTCGGGATATCACCCCTGCAGGAGCCCTGGACCTAAATCTGGAGCAGAGTGCATCGTCCGAGGATGGGTGGATGGACCCCGCCCCAAAGGCCGCACACTCATCGGCGGTAGAGCCGAACACAGACTTCACCCCTAAGGAAGCCTGTGACACCGGACCACTAGACTCGTATCCGGTTGTAGGTTCCAGTTCGCGCGCCTCCAAGCCCGCCGATTCTGGTTGGGCTCCGGTAATGGAGTTCACCGCTCCGGATATCTTCCAGCACTTGCCCTTTGGCGACGTGCTGAACTCGTTAAAGTCTCTCTCTTTGTCAGGAGACTCTTGGCCGAACTATGTCCGGCTCAAGTGGGAAGCAGGCGACGAAGGAATTCATTGCCCACCCACCACCCACATCATAGCCACTGTCGATGATGTATCAGACATGCTTGACTTTGACTCTGATGATACCGACGGTATGGACGTCGGCGCAGGAGACGATTTAGAATCAACGGGGCGTTGGACTGCCACCTCGTCATACGATATATACAGGGTGGATATGCCTAAAGAGGACGATGGCGACAACCCATAAGATAAAACCCCCGGGCAAAAGCCAAAACAACGGCGCAGACGTCGCTCCAAGTCCAGCAACAGTAAATATAGCGATAAGAGCGCCAGAAAGATCGACACCCCAGTCAACTCCGAAGGCAACAACGACCATATGGACCCAGGAATGGAGCAGGATGAGCCAGGTCATGCCGAATACAGTCCGGAGCAGACGCCCGATCACAATGATCCCGAGGGGCGAACTCATCAAACAACCCCCGGACAAGAACACAGTCCGGATGATGATGCATTCATCATCCCGGAAACACGCTTTGAACGAGATAACCTCCACAGAAGGCTTATGGCTACTACGAGAAGTCTAGAGAAGCAGAAGCAACGGCTAAAGGCCGCACAGGAAACGCTCAATCGTAGATGGAATAAAGTGCTAGACACTAAAGAAAAGTACGGCGACGATCACCATACAAAGAGCTATCCAAAACGCAAGCTGCTGCCAGAATTCGACGACGAGGCCATTCCACCAAAGAACAACACGGCCAGGAAGCCGGACAAACCACTTCATAACCGCAACAGAGCAACTACCGGCACCGCACACGATCTACACGAGCTCCTGGACAAAAAAGCCGGCGCGGCTAGGTCCATCTATGGAACTAAAGGACACACCCCGGCGCAGGACTATGGTCACCAAAACGACCACACCGATCGGATACCAGTTCGGAATCAGCACCAGACACAACAATAGCCGACGGCATGCCACAACACGTCCAGATACAGAGGGGCTGCTCACCCCCTGTGCTTCACCAAAGGGTACTGGACCATGAATTTCCACAGGGTTTTAAACCTGCGAACATAGAGGCATACGACGGAACAATAGACCCAGGGGTATGGATCGAGGATTTTATCCTGCATATACACATGGCTCGTGGGGACGACCTCCACGCCATCAAATACCTTCCCCTCAAGTTGAAGGGACCAGCTCGACACTGGTTGAAAAGCTTCCCCGAAAATTCAATTGGAAGTTGGGAGGAACTCGAGGACGCTTTCAGGGCCAATTTTCTAGGGACCTATGTCCGGCCTTTGGATGCGGACGATTTAAGTCACATAATTCAGTAGCCCGGAGAGTCCGCCCGCAAGCTTTCGAACAGATTCCTCTCTAAGAAGAATCAAATTGTCGATTGTCTGGATGCCGAAGCCTTAGCAGCCTTCAAACACAGCATCCGGGACGAGTGGCTCGCCAGACACCTCGGCCAAGAAAAGCCAAGAACAATGGCAGCCTTAACAAGCCTTATGAGCCGCTTTTGCGCAGGTGAAGACAGCTGGTTGGCCCGTAAAGGCACCAGCGACCCAAGTACATCCGAAATCAGGGATGGCAACAGGAAGCCACGGCGCAATAAAAACAAACGGCAAAACAAGGAAGAGAGTCCGGACAACACAACGGTCAATGCCGGATTCAGGGGCTCTCGACCCGGTCAACAAAAGAAGCCATTTAAAGGCAGCAAAGAGGGACCATCCGGCCTGAACAAAGTCCTGGACAGACTGTGCCAAATTCATGGGACCCCCGACAAACCTGCGAACCACACTCACAGAGAGTGATGGGTCTTCAAGCAGGCCGGCAAATCAAACGCCGAAGACAAGGGAAGGGAAACACCAAGTGAAGACAAGGATGAGCCTCGCCAGCCGAACACTAGGGGATAGAAAAAATTCCCACCAGAGGTAAAAATAGTAAACATGATCCACGCGACTCACACACCCACGAGAAGGCGCGAACGCCCGCTCAGAGATGCATACACTGTAGAGCCCGTCGCCCCCAAACCCAACAACTGGTCGGCCTGCCCGATCACCTTCGATCACATGGACTACCCGACCAGTATGCGGCACGGAGGATCAGCTGCCTTGGTGCTCGACCCAATAATCGACGGATACCATCTCACTCGCGTCCTTATGGATGGCGGCAGTTGTCTTAATTTAATATACCATGACACTGTCCGCAGGATGGGGATAGACCCATCCAGAATAAGCCAAAGTAACACCACCTTCGAAGGGGTGATACCAGGCGTTGAAGCCTACGGCAGGGGCTCCATTGTACTGGAAGTAACATTTTGTTCCTCAGGCAACTCTAGCAGCGAAGAACTACTCTTCACCATCGCCCCTTCCAAAGCGGCTATCACGCATTGCTTGGGAGAACGGCCTTTGCCCGCTTCACGCAATACCGCATTACGCCTACCTTACACTCAAGATGCCCAGTCCACGTGGTCTCATCACCGTTAATGGAAACACAGAGTGCTCTTCACGCGCAGAGGAATACGCGACGACTCCAGCGCTGGACTCTAAGCGGCCTCCAATACCAGAAAGCACGACTGGTCATTAAGACCACGACATGGCTAGACAAGTCCGGTAGCACAGATAAACCTGATCTAGGGTAACATGCATGTAATCCCATAGAGGACACCAGGGGCTATAGATATTTAATAAAACCCCACTGTTGGCTTGACCTCATTAACATGCCAATGTTTTACACTTCTACTATCCATCGCACGCTCACGTTATGCTCTTCTACATGAGTTTTTCTTTATACAGACACCATCCATGCGATACCCTTCCAGGACACGGCACAACGGAGACAAAGGCACAGACGTGCAACAGGGCCCCGCTCAAAGGTTTCTCTTTAGATTAAGCCCCTGTGTAAACCTTTTTTATTGCCTCTTGTTGTTTATACATCCCATGGGTACTACACCCACAGAGGATACTGCCGTTATTGGCATTTCGCCACGGCAGACTAATGCACATACCTGGAAATATAGGGTTCATAATGAAAGGGCATTCTTCAGCCCATTTTATATCACAAAGTCCGAATACCTTCGGGAGTGTTCGGCGTCACGAGTTTGGCCTTATATGCATCAGCTCCGAATCATGTCTTTGGTCAAATGTTGGGTTTGCCCGGCTCCTGGGTTTGCCGCCTTATGTTCCGTTCTTATCGGCTAAGGTGGCGAAAGGAGAACTACTGCGATTGTGCCCTGGTTATTCCGGATGAGCACCTTAGTAGAGAAAGCCGAAAACTGACTGTCATGATACAGTGAGAGACTGTTCAACCACTCGAAGACTTATCGGAATCTTTAG
Organism: Triticum timopheevii; assembly: GCA_963921465.1. NCBI lineage: Eukaryota > Viridiplantae > Streptophyta > Magnoliopsida > Poales > Poaceae > Triticum > Triticum timopheevii. Next base: position 484,573,707 of record OY997268.1, on the reverse strand, counting down.
GATTCCTCCGCATTAACGAAGGACCGTTTCCTGATCAGGTACAAATGCGCCCGTACTAGAATGCACGAGGTACCAGGGGCTATATAGTGGCCCCACCATCAAACTCCTATGGCTAAGTGAAAGTGTTAAAGCTATATAGTCCGATTGCCTAGTTCGACGTGCGATCACCTCCTTAATGGACCAAGACGTTGGATCAAGTGTGATTATGCATATTTTCGCGAACACCCCCGTATTTTACGTGTGGGGGCTGAAGCCAACGACTGCTAACTTTCAGATTAAATTTATATATAAAACGACCGCATAGGAGGCACCATAACACTTTCGGGCAAAAAGTACAAAAACAGCCTTCATAATTAAATATAGCATTGTTTTTACAATGAAATGAGTTGTCACTCGAACATGACATTCTTCGAGCACTGAGCCTCTATTAAGCGAGCACCTTCTGTTACCTGCTCCAAGTAGTGCTCAGCTGGATCCTCGCCTCCCGCCGGATTCTGGGTCGCAACGATGGTGGCCTCCATATCTGTCCAATATGCTTTAACGCGGGCAAGAGCCATCCGTGCACCCTCTATACACGCCGACCTCCTCATGGCATCGATCCGTGATATGGCACCAAGGAATTGTTGCACTAAACCAAAATAACTGTCCGGCTTAGGCTCCTTCGGACATAGATGGTCTATTACAGACCGCATTGCAAGACCGAACATCCTATGAAGCTCAGCCACAGCAGCCATCTTCTCACTCAACGGCAATGGGCGCGTGGGAGCATTGAATTGCGACCAGAACAACTTCTCCACTTCTTTATCACCTTGATCCTTGAAAAACTTGGCCGCTTCAGCCGTACTCTTCGCCAAGTCTGAATACGCGTCTGCAGGACTCCATCGTCGATCCAGGGGAGCATACTTCGGATCTAAAAACTTCATACGCAATAAGTAAGGGTTTCCAGCCGCGATTTCTCCGACTAGACGAAGCTCCTCCCACGCATCCCTGCTTTCAGACCGCGTCTCCTTGGCCGTATCAAATGCCTTCTTCAGGTCAGCCAAATTCACCTGATTCTCCTTCTCAAGGAGCTCATATCGGCTGGCGGCATTTTTTAGCTCGACAACCATTTCGGCTATTTTGTCTTCGCTTCGGCGATGAGCAACATGTTCGGCTCTCAACTCTTCAGCCGCCTTTAGGGCAGCCGCATTGCTAGCCCGAGCTTGTTCCTTGGCCTGGGCAAGTTCCGCCCTCAGGGCTTCCACGGCAGCAACACCATCTGCAGTCCATGCATATCACATCAATATTATACTCATCTCAATTTTTCCTAGAAATAATAAGGAAAGCAGAGCACATACCTTGTGACTCGTTAAGCCGCTCGTTCACAAACTATGGGGACCCCGACTTATAAGTCGAGATCACCGAATGCACATGTACAGTGATCCCAGAGATCAATGCTCACTGAACACACAGAAGCTGAATAACAAGAGTCTTACATCCATACATACCGTCTTACACAAATTATGACCATTATGGTCAAGTCTTACATTGATAAAGCCTTAAGGGCTGAACATCAAATGAAACACAAGCAACGGAAATCTTCGTCGATAAGTAGAACCCATGCCATCTGCCTTAACCCTACAGGCATTCTGACTGGGAAACGTCCTAGTTCGCATGTTCGTCTCCAAAGAACTCTTCTTCGAACTCCGGTTCTTCCATGCCTGGTCAATTAAATAACCAGTGGCAAGCCAATGAGTACTTTGAATGTACTCGCAAGCAACCCATGTTTTGGTTCAAGATACAACAATGCATGATATAGGTAAATTTTTGCAGAAAGCTAGTTTTGAGTGCAATGACATGTTCAACATCTTTGTAAGGCATGCATCAAGAAAATTCAAGTAACCATGAGGACAGGTTACAGATATCAACATAAATAGAGTGGGCACCAACCCATCTCATTCATGTCAAGTCCCTTGACTTGACCCAAGTCATTTTATCAGCTCACACACACAGTTGCAAGACTCTGGACATAGTTTAAGCAGCACCGCCCAACCGTCCTTGACCGTGGACACGGCTATTCGAATAGTTTTACACTCTGCAGAGGTTGCACACTTTACCCACAAGATCCGGGGAACTTCCGTGTCATCCACGACCCGCGATACCTTAAGTACCCGGGGTAAGCACCCGATCACTACCTTTCCCTAGACGACACTAACATGGAGTCCACTCGATTGGCAGTAACCCCCGTGCCCAACATTTCACATAACACTTTCATGGAGCCTTGCTCCCATAATTATCACATACCACTGGCACGGGGTACCAACGGTGTGTCCGGTGCCCTGTGAAAACAGTCATGGCCGCCCTACCTGGCACGACCCCGTCCCGAGAGAGTGCACCAACGACTCTCCCGTCACTAGTAATGCGGGCTCCAAGCTAGTATCGGTCTAGGTAATCAATAATGCCCTTTCCCATATAAGGGTAGAGTGGTTGCGCATGTAAGGTTGGGACAGTCATCAAATCTTAAATCTAATCCGCCTCTGTAAACAACACTTTCATCAAGCCTCGGTACACTACCTCTCCACCAAGTAGTGACCTAGTTCATCATCATCTCCCAGGGGCATTAGTGGCACCCACTGGGCTATTTGCAAGTATGTCAAACCACACTTGGTTTCTTTCCATGCATAACCCTGACCCACTTTGCATAGCAACTACTTTAGCATCCTATCTACTCCCACCGGCATAACCCTCATAAGAAGGTAGGGTCATGCGCAATGCAAGTTTCATTGAGGAAGTAACAGAGGCAACCAACCAACATGGTCTACCATCTCATCATGATTCCGAAGCAACAATAATAAAGAGTTATATGTCATGCATAAAAAGGGTTTCATGGACATGGTCAAAGGGCTGCTTGCCTATTGTAACAAAGTCTTCGAGGTCTTCAAATGTCTCTGGCCCAACTCCGAGCATTCCGTCTACTTCGTCAACTATTGTTGAAAGCAACCATAATAAGCAACACAACAAGGCAGGAAATAAAAGTGCTCTAAAAATATGAGTTGGACTTTTCTGGGATACCTCTGGTCATATGAGGGATGACCAAACTGGTTTCATTAGGATTTGATCAATGGACATCTCTGAACATTTCAATATGATGGAATCAAGGGATTAATGGGTTTGCAAGAAGTGTACAGAAATATATTTTTGAAAAATGAGCAAAGGCACCCATTTAACAAAGGATGATTTTAGAAGCATCTAGGAATTGGTTTCACTGGATTTGGAGTTCAAATGAATTTCCTATGAATTTGCAAAGTTGATAAATATGAAGAAATGGCACATTATATTGTGGGGTACAGAAAGTATTAATAAAAATGTTCATAAACTAAGTTATGAACTTAGAACCATCTAGGAATTTGAATCATGGCATTTGGATCAATTTTGAGCTCTCTGTGATTTTCTAAAGTTCATCACGGAAATGGAAAAATGGGGTTTTAATAAATATTTGTGAAGAAAAGGTCTCTGAAAAAATGTGCATGTTGCATCAACAGATAGATCATGATTTATAGAGTCACTAGAAATTTGAATCAACAAATTTGGAGCTCTGTTGATTTATTTATGGATTTCACAAATTGTATAGAGAAGAAAAAGGAAAGGAAAAAGGTTTTACCCTTATCCAGTGCACTGGGCGCAGTTTAGCACTGCAGCGCACTGGGCCGGCCCAGCGGCTCGGCTGCGCGGGCAGAGGAGGTGACGTCGAAGGCGCACTCCGGGAGGGCGCCACCCAGCGGGGAAAGCAGACCAGCCTGAAGCCGTTTCCACTTAACCCGACTGGTGGGCCGGCTCGATCGCCTCTGCCGCTGACGGGCGGGCCCCTGCCAGCTGGTGAGGTAGAGCGCACGCCGGTGCTCGTCCGACGATAGCCGGCGCTTCCGGCCGTCTCCCGCGGTGCTCCGCCTATGGGCGAGCTCAGCTCGGAGCGGTGCATCCGCTGGTGCAGGTCACGGCCGCCGGAGGGGGCCGAGGTGACCGCAGCTTTGACGGAGGCGGGGGAGGTCGGCGGCGGCGGTGGTTACGGCGCTTCGGGGTATCGGAGCAGAGGAAGAAGAGGGGGAAGGTTCCTCCGTGGCCTGGGGGGTTGCTGATGAAGAAAGGAGGGGAGGAGGAGGCCTCATTCGCAGGAATTTGAGAGGAGGCCGGTGGCTCGGCTTCGGCCATGGAGGAGCAAGGAGGGCTCGGGGGGATGAATGGGTAAGCCTGGGGAGCGTACGGGAGGGAAAGAGTGCCAAAGGAGTCGAGAGGGGGCTCGAGGTGGCTTTAAATAGGAGGGGGCGAGGTGCACCGTGGCGCGTGCGCCGGCGAGCTCCTAGCCGTTGCTGGAGGCCACGGGGGCGCGCGTGGGCGTGTCTGGGGTGTTCGTGCGGTTGGTCTAGGGCGAGAGGAGAGGAGAGAAGGAGCGGGGAAGGGCCAGGGTGCCGCCCGTGTGAGCCGCACCATTGGCGCGCTCGGGCGGCCTCTGTTTGCTAGCGCGGAGCCGTGGGGGGGAGGAGAGAGGAGGGGGCCGACCGCGTAGCGGGTTGCGGACGCCGAGGCACCTCGACTGGCGCGAGGGGGAGGCTCGAGGTGGTCGGGTGGCTTAGGCAGAGAGCAGCTATAGTGCGTGGGAGCACTGTAGCGCGCTCTGGAGCACGCCTTTGGCATGCCATGGCATAAAAAGGGGGAAGTGGGACCAGCCACTTGTGTCCAGTAGTGCTAGCGAGTAGTAAAGAAAGGGGAGAGGGCCTTGGATGCCCTGGTGAACCACTAGGAGAGGAGAGAGGTTGAGGGAGAGTGGAAATGCTGCTGTCCAGAGTAGAAAAATGGGGTTCTCCCCCCCTCCATCATTTCTTCCTTGGGCATAAGAGCATCCAGGTGCTAGAGGGGTACTAGGAGAGGTTGTGGTAAAAAGTAGAGTCCATGGAGATTAGTGGAAATGGCCAAAACAGGCATTTCAAGTTTCTGCCAGAAGGTGTTTGATGCAGGTTTGGGCAAGCAAATGAACTCCATTTGCTATGATACTTAACAGGATGGAATGACACTTAGAAATAGGGTGTTCCACCAAATTTGAGCTCATTTGGGAAAAGTTGCCAATGTGACTTTGGTAAACCCTAGAAATTGGCAGAAATGGCTTTACCAAGATTTAGTCATGCAAATCAATTCTCCTTGATGCACCACTTGGTGTAGTGGCCTCATTTGGTCATGTGATCATTCTCACAAAAGTTGGAATCAAGGAGAGAAAGTTGGTAATGTAGAGTTGTTCAAATTTGATTCTGGTCAGAGAGGGTTTTGGGGCACTTTGATAAATATAACTTGTTCTCCAACTTGTGCCACTTGGTCTAGATGAATAATTAGACCATTTGAGAATGTTCACAAGGTTTGGGAATATTTGGAAATGTTTGGCAATGTAAAGTTGCTCAAACTTCAAAATGGACAGAAATGGTTTTGAGGGTATTTGATGATGTTATCTTGTTCTCCAAGTCATGAGACTTGGCAAGATCATCTACTATGTCATATGTGACATGCTAGAATTTCCTTGGAATGTTTGGAGAATATTTCCTTTGTAAATATTTCAAAAGCTTGAAATATCCAGAAAGGATTTTTGAGGGATTTGACCAATATTTTGAACATGACCATGTGTTGAAACTCTTATATATGGAAAATATATGTCCACTGAGTTTCCCTAATTTTTGTCAAATATTTTTGAAACAGTAAAATAATTTTTCCCTATTAAAGACCATTTCTGGCCTTAAAAAAAAGCTTTTAAATAAAATAGGAAAATAAATTTTAAAATTATAGTTTTGTGGTTCCTGGGTATCCTATATCTAATAGGAGTCAAATATATTTTTGGAAAGATTTTTACTGCCCTTAATTAAGTACTTGCAGTGCAAATCTCAATTCAGGGGTTTTTAGAAAACTAATCTTTGAAAATACTATTTGGCCAAATTATTTTTGCAAGAAATTATTTTTATGTCCTATACACATGGTATGATCATTGGTAAAGGTTTCTGGATCAAGGGGAAGGAGTATAAGGGTTGGAGAATTTATTTGATTTTTAGAGCACTTGCAAACAGCAGACAGACATTAAATCAAAGCAAAGACAAAACACTCAAAAGTTTTTGTCAAACCACATTTTAGCATTATTCATTGACTTAAGTGTTGTGGCATGAAAATCAGGGTGTGACAGACCTACCCCCCTTACAAGAATCTCGTCCCCGAGATTCCCAGACTAGGCGCGGAAAGGGATACAGAAACTTGGATTTGGGGTAGTCTTCAAGTCTTCCTGTTGCTTCTGCTTCCGTGTAGTGCTCCATTGAATCTTGAAGTACCCGGTGTTGTAGCTTTGTGTATGACGTGCTGCCTGACCCAGGTTGCTAATGGTCTCTCAGATAGGTCTTATTGGACTGGAGGTCAATGGCTCGGAGCATGTCTTCGAGTATCTGGTTCACTCGTTCTGTCTGACCTCCGGTCTGTGGGTGGAAAACAGTGCTGAAGGACAACTTGGTCCCCATGGCCTCCTGGAACTTCTTCCAGAACCTTGAGGTGAATTGGGTTCCTCTATCCGACACAATTTCCTTGGGAACGCCATGAATGCTCACGATTCGGTTGATGTAGAGACTGGCTAACTGGTTCCCCTTGTAGGTCGTCTTGACAGGAATGAAGTGGGCCACCTTGGTCAAATGGTCAACAATGACCCATATGGAGTCATGTCCCTTGCTTGACCTGGGTAAACCGGTGATGAAGTCCATCCCGACTTTGTCCCACTTCCATTCAGGCACCTTGAGGGGTTGCAACAATCCAGTGGGTCGCTGATGCTCAGCTTTGACTCTCTGGCATACGTCACACTTTGCAACATAGGTAGCAATCTCCCTTTTCATCCCATGCCACCAGAATCTTTCCTTCAGGTCTTGATACATCTTGGTTCCTCCAGGATGGATGGAATACAGGGTGTCATGAGCTTCTTGTAAGATCAGATTCTTGAGCTCAATCTTGTTGGGTACGCAAATGCGATTCCCAAACCACACGACTCCTTGCTCATCTTCTGTGAAACCTGGGCTTTGCCCGCCTTGATCTTCCTCTTGATGCCTTCAATACTCTCGTGTCCCTTCTGAGCTTCTTTAACATCATCCATCAGGGTCGGCTTAACTTCAAGGTTAGCTAAGAATCCTGGTGCAACCAGTTCCAACCCGAAGCTTTCAAGTTCTTCATACAAGGCGGGTAGCTTGTCCTTAAGCATAGCATTCAAGGAACAAGCCTTCCTGCTTAATGCATCTGCTACCACATTAGCCTTCCCAGGGTGGTATTGAACACTAAGGTCATAATCTTTGATCAATTCTAGCCATATTCTTTGCCTCATGTTCAATTCCCTTTGAGTGAAAATATACTTCAGACTTTTGTGATCCGTGTATATCTCACATCGCTTCCCTAAGAGGTAATGTCGCCATGTCTTCAGGGCATGAACCACTGCTGCTAGCTCAAGGTCATGAGTAGCATAATTCTCTTCATGAGGCTGTAGTTGCCTTGAAAGGTAGGCTATGACTCTGCCTTCTTGCATCAGAACACCTCCCAGTCCGGTTCTTGACGCATCACAATATATCACAAACTCCTTGTGTATATCTGGTGTGGCCAGAACTGGGGTGGTGGTCAGTCTCTTCTTCAGCTCCTGGAAGCTCTCTTCGCACTTCGGCGTCCATTCGAACTTCTTGTCCTTCTTCAAGAGCTGAGTCATGGGTCGGGCAATGCTTGAGAATCCTTCAACGAACTTGCGGTAATATCCCGCGAGTCCGAGGAAGCTTCTGACTTCCTTCACATTGCTTGGGGATTGCCATTTAGTCACGGCTTCAATCTTAGCGGGATCGACTGACAATCCTTCTTCAGTTAAAACATGACCCAAGAATCCAACTTCACGCAGCCAAAATTCACACTTGCTGAACTTGGCATACAGTTGGTGCTCTCGAAGCTTGTCTAGGACCATCCTCAAGTGTCGCTCATGCTCTTCTTCCGTCTACGGGTGGACAAGTAGGTCACCAATGATGATGACAACTATCTTGTCTAAGCACTCCATGAAGTCTATGGGGTTCGTATAGTGGGCTGAGGCATTGGGGATGGTTACGGTTGAGTATTGGCCAAGGTTTTATCGATCTAGAGCCAAAGCCCAAGGTCAGGATCTGACCGTGTTGTGGCTTGGTAGGGCGTAAGGGTTTCAAGGATTCTAGTGTGCGAGTGAATGTTTATCATCCCATCCTTGAGCACAGTTCATGAGATGCCGATAGTCTATCTAGTACTTTAAACAAATCACATCATATCACCGATAGCATCATTTTGCATAGGTCAACTCCAATCATCACTCGTGTGATTCATATCCTCATGGCTCCCGAGAGGATGTCTAACAAAATCATACATGTCTACAATCCCCAAACTCATGTGTGTGGCTACCCCTAAAAATCCATGGGTAGAGCATACAAGTTTCCAAGCTGGAATAAAACAGGACAATCCAAGGGCTCATCCTATTCTTCCAAGGTCTAAGATAAAGCACCTCTATCCTAAGGAAACACGTCGTAAGCCACTCCAAGATCTTGTTTCCTTCCTATGAATCAATTCCAACATCCCATTAACTTGCATCAATCACTACATAATCCATTTAATTCTACAAATCCAACGGTTAAGGTGTTCCACATGATCTCGTAAGGTTCCTATAATCCCCAGATACTTAAAAAGGCTATCTCTACTATAGTCAGTCCACCAATTTCCATTATCATGGTCAAGTAATCTCCAAGGTCAAGTCCACAAAGATGCCTAAGTAAACCCCGACAATTAGTCCAACCTCCTAGTTTATCGTCCACCGAGAAACATGGTATCATGATCGAGATCATCAGTCTAAATCCAATTTACTCCGAACCATGTAGTCATACTCAGCATCTATATTCAACTAGGATCACCTATTTAAATCCAAATCTCTTGTCCAATGAGAATTCCTACATGTTCCCCCAAGTCATTATCACAATGTCAACTATCTCCTATCAATATCCCCGGGCTAAGTCAAATCCTCATACTTCAAGAATTCAGCCTGCGATCTTAATTGTCCCACTAATTCCAATTTATCCAGGGGTAATGAAAGCTATGCTACTCTATATTAATGATCCCACCAAGTTCTTCTACCAACATCAAAGTCTCATAATCCACCAAATAGTCTCATATAATTCCTCAAGTCATTGCTATAAACTCATCAAGTCATTTCTCCTCTATTCCTGTATCCTCTGATTGGTCTTCCCTATGGCATCGTCAGTTTTGGTGCTATCTTAGGATGATAATGTGCTCGTCCACTATGTCCACTAATTCCATAATGAACCCAGTGACAAGCAAGGTTACGGAGGCTTAACCGGTTCTCTTGCAATTCCGTAGGTTAAGCTCAGGGTTAAGGTTTCGAGTTGGGGTATCTCGTGAAGTCTCGAAGGGTCTAGGAATGGGTTCCTAGTCTTGAGGGTTAAACATAATTCTACAGGGTTGCATTTGGTCGAGGAGGCTGTAGCAAAAGTCTTCAACGCTTGTTGGTCGCCGAGGTGGAATCCTTGGTGCATATTGTCTTGCTTGTCTTCAGTTGAGGAGAGAGATGAGAGGGGAAAGTAGCATGGAGGAGGGGAACGCCTAAAGGGGGTTCTATAGTGCAAGTGCGAACATACAAGTGCTAAAAAGGTCCAAACACAAACAACAAAATAAGGCAGGTGATATAGTCGCGTACTTGTTGCCTAGGGCAAAAGTGCGACTTATATCAAAACACAAACAAATAAAAACAAGCAACACACAATCATGGTTCTATTCGAACCATCATACGGACTCGACTGCGCATAGGGGGTACACGACTCATCCTACCCTAGGGGTTCTCGGACTCAGTAGTCGTGCCTTGTTCCTCATGCAGTCTTCTGAGTTTTCCTCAGGTGTGGCTACGTCTCTTGTAGTTGTTCGACGAAACAATCTGGGTTGAGCCTGAAGAATCTTCAACAACTTCTTGCCTGTTGAAGTGATGGGGTGAAGGTGGCTCCTCATAACTGGCATTGTCTTGGTCTTCTATTGTCTTCTTAATCACGACGATCCCTTTTTGTCTCCTAAGCCGTCGATGGTACCAGGTAGGTAATCCTTTATGCAATGACATTATCAAGGAATAATAGAGGTCCATCATGTCGGTTACGTTGATGACAACATCGACACCAAGAGCGGGGGATGAGGAGAACCGTTTTCCTGCTCACTATGGTGAGGCGGACCATATGGCTAGGTTCTCATCCATCGGTGGTTGCCGATACAACAACGGTAGTGACAGGGTTACTCTATTAGCGATGTATATCATGATCTTGCATATCCTATGCCTTGATAATCGTAGGCTAAAGTTGCATCATTTTGGGGCAGTGTCAAGGATGTCACCATCTCCTGGGTCTTCAGGTCCTCATTCCTCGAGGATGTGTCTTCTGTTGGTATCGTCTTGTTGTGATGTCGCCAATCTTGTGGTCAGTAGATGTGGGTGAATGTGTGGCAAGGCGTCTTCCTTCTAGATTATCCACGAGGATTACAAGGAATCCAGTGGTCAGGGGCATAAGGGTTCTAGCGACCAAAGGTTTTGAAGGGGAAGAGATTAATAAGGAAAGTATACCTTAGTTTTCGAAAAACTGAGAAGGGAAGAGAAGTATAGATAGTTTTGAAAACTAGTAGTAATTTTGGAAATAGTTTTACCCTAACTAACGACCATGCTAACTAAGGCTTCCTACAGTCAGGATGACTCTGATACCAGCTCTGTGGTGACCCCGATGTAACGCCCCGGATTCGATGCGCCAGCTGTCTGCCAGTTATTCGCCGTCGTTGCCATGTCTTTTGCTTGCATGTTGCACTTTGCCATGTCATCATCGGCATTTCATATCATGTCATCATGTGCATCTCATTTTGCATACATGTTCGTCTCATGCATCCGACCATTTTCCCCGTTGTCCGTTTTGCAATCCGGCACTCCTATGTCATCCGGCGTCCCCTTTTGGCCTCTTCTCTTGTGTGGGTGTTAAACGTTCTCGGAATGGACCGAGGCTTGCCAAGCGGCCTTGGTATAGCACCGGTAGACCGCCTGTCAAGTTTCGTTCCATTTGGAGTTCGTTTGGTACTCCAACGGTTAACCGGGTAACCGTAAAGCCTCTTTTGTTGCAGCCCAACACCCCTTCCAAAGTGGCCCAAAGACCAGCAAACTCCCCTCCATGCTCTCGGTCGTTCGATCACGATCGCGTGGCCGAAAACCGCTCCTCATTTGGACTCTCCTAGCTCCCTCTACCTATAAATATGCCCTCTCCCCCGAAATTCCGTATCATTTTCCCCCTAACCCTAGCAGAATTCATCCCCGTCGACACTGGACACGTCCGGCAGCCGCCGGACACGTCCACCGCCGCCGCCCCGGCCAATCGGGGGCCGCCACGTGGAGCGCCGCCGCCGGCCCCTGGAGCCCATCGCGGGCCCGCGCGGGCCCTCGCGCCGCCGCCGCCCGGCCCGGCCGCCGGAGCCGCGCCCGCTCCCGCCGGCCGGCCGCCCTCCACCGCCCGCCGCCGGCCAGCGCCGCCGCCCCTCGGCCGCCCACGAGCGCCGCGCCCGGCCGGCCCCGCTCCCATGCCCCGCGCCGCCCCGCTCGCGCTGCACCTCCCGCCGGTCCCGCGAACCCGCCCCGCCGCCGGTCGCCCAGGCCACCGCCGCCACCGCGGCGAGGTCATCGCGCCGCCGCCTCGCCCTGCTCGCCGGCCCGCCTCCGCCCCGATCTGGTGGGATCCCGGCCGGAGGAGGCCCCCCAAGGCCGGATCCGCCCACTCACCGCTCCGGCCGCCCCGGATCCGCCCGACTCGGGCGACCCCGCCATCTCCGGCGTGTTCTCCGGCGAAATCCGGCCTGCCTCGGAATCCGTGCCGCGGCGGTTGACTTTTCCCCACGAGGTTGGAATTCTTCTAAGTCCCTGTTTTCTAACTTAATTATGCCATGTTCATTGCATCACATCTCTGCATCCGTAGCTCCGTTTCGTGCGTATAATATGTCATATTGTTCGCCTCGACGAGTAATTCATTTCATTCCATTACATCATTTTCATTTGAGTTCTTCTTGATGCCCGAAATGCTGTTGGAAGAGTGCATGTTGATGTTAATCTGCTGAAACTGTTATAACTGCTCATTTATCATTTTTGCCATGATTGATGTGTGCATCCTATGAGGTTGATGTCTACATGAATGTTGATCTATACCATACCATATTTCCAGAGGTGTCAACCATGTATTTTTGTGAGTTGTGTGCTGAGTGTATCAAGCTTGCTAAGTAGGGTAGTTGCTGTTGCTGTTTTCCTGACAGATTCTGTTATATTTTGTTGCTATGTTAACATGCTTCTACTAGTCATTGTATGCATAATCTGGAGATGCTCTATAAACATGTTTTGATCTACATGTTATTCTCTATCCATTCATGCCCTTGGTTGCAATTATAGCCTGCTGGAACATGTTGTAATCTTGCTCTAAAGTTGCTTGAAAATGTTGCTGTCAGCCTGTTTACATTAAGTTCACTAGTTCCCATGTGTTTTGCTAGTGATCCATGCACCCTATGACCTTGCTATTGCCATGCTTAGCTTCACAAACATGCCTTCTTACTGTTGGTTGCCTTGCCATGCCATGTATTGCTCTGTGGTGAGTGGTACATGCTCACGAACATGCCTACTTATTGTTGTTTCTGCCATGTTTGAATCTGTAATATAACTTGCCATGTTTACATGGGTGCCATCATATCTTCTGATCCTTTTTGGCTCATGGTCAGTAAGGGACTTTTGATCTATGCTATTAGTAGGTTCATGCCATGCCTTTTTTTGCCATGATAGCTTCCTGTAACATGTTGTTTGCTTGCTCTAAACATTGCAACCTGATGTTATTTCCTGATAAGTCTGAAACTGTTATTATTTGCAATCTTCCCATGTCCTTTTGAGCATGATCCATTGATTTCTGGAGTTGGCTCAGTGTTCATGTTTTGTTATGCTTTACGTGTACTTCATGCCCATGCCTTTTGTTCTTATGTTGGGGTGCTGTAGCTTATTGTTTTGATGCTTGCAAGATGCCTAGTTGCTGTTATGGACAGATTGTTGTTATGACTTGTATAGTGTGCATGTGTTGAACCGTTGCTCCGTTTTGAGTGTGCGCTATATGAAACTTGCTTGATTTTGCATGTAGTTTCATATTATCAGGTTGCATCCTTGTTTTGAGGTGTTTGCTTGATGTTTGGGTGCATTTTGCATCAATGCCATGCTTAACTTGTTTTGCTCATATCTTCTAGGCCGTAGCTCCAAATCTAATGAACTTTATATGTAACTTGACTAGAATTTCGTGTAGTTCATCGTGGTGCATCTTAACTTGCTGTTTAACAACTTGAACATAAGGTTTATTCAGTTCTGGACCAATTTCGAAATATGCATATGAGGACTTTCTGAAATTGTTATATGTTGTTTCCGGCCTCATTTAAACTTGCCTTGATGTGTGCTCTTGTTTGCATCATCTCTTGCCATGAGTAGCTTCATGTAGCCTTGTCATGTGTCATGCTTGTTGTGCATCATGCCTTGTTCATTTGTGGTGTGTTTACCATGTTGTGTGCTTCTTCTTGTTAGTTCTTGTTTCGTTGCGATCGTGAGGATTCGTTCGTCTACGGTTGGTTCGGCTTCATCCGTTCGTCTTCTTCATGGACTCGTTCTTCTTCCTTGCGGGATTTCAAGCAAGATGACCGCTACCCTGGATCTCAATACTATCATTGCTATGCTAGTTGCTTCGTTCTATCGCTATGCTGCGTTACCTATCTTTTGCTCTTCAAGCCATCCCATATTGCCATGAACCCCTAACCTTTGACACCTTTCCTACGCAAACCATTGATTGGATATGTTACCGCTTTGCTCATCCCCTCTTATAGCGTTGCTAGTTGCAGGTGAAGTTGAAGATTTCTCCATGGTGGACAGGATTTATGTTGGGATATCACAATATCTCTTATATTATTAATGCATCTATATACTTGGTAAAGGGTGGAAGGCTCGGCCTTATGCCTGGTGTTTTGTTCCACTCTTGCCGCCCTAGTTTCCGTCATACCGGTGTTATGTTCCCGGATTTTGCGTTCCTAACGCGGTCGGGTGATTTATGGGACCCCCCTGACAGTTCGCTTTGAATAAAATTCCTCCGGCAAGGCCCAACATTGGTTTTACCATTTGCCTCACCACCACCTATATTTTCCCTTAGGAGTAATTAACCCAAGGGTCATCTTTATTCAGCCCCCCCGGGCCAATGCTTGTCTAACTGTTGGTCCAAACTAGAGCGCTTTGCAGCGCCACCTCAAGGAAACTTGAGGTCTGGTTTTAGTTGTACGGACTGCTCATCCGGTCGTGGCCTGAGACGAGATACGCGCGGCTACTATCAGGATGTCGGCACGCCGGGAGGCTTTGCTGGTCTTGTTTTACCATTGTCGAAATTTCTTGTAAACCGGCATTCCGAGACTGATCGGGTCTTCCTGGGAGAAGGTCTATTCCTTCGTTGATCGTGAGAGCTTGTCATGGGCTAAGTTGGGACACCCCTGCAGGGTATAAACTTTCGAGAGCCGTGCCCGCGGTTATGTGGCAGATGGGAATTTTTTAACGTCCGGTTGTAGATAACTTGACACCAGATCCGAATTAAAACGCGTCAACCGCGTGTGTAGCCGTGATGGTCTCTTCTCGGCGGAGTCCGGGAAGTGAACACGGTTTCTGTGTTATGTTTGACGTAAGTAGGTGTTCAGGATCACCTCTTGATCATTGCTAGCTTCACGACCGTTCCTTTGTTTCTCTTCTCGCTCTCTTTTGCGTATGTTAGCCACCATATCATGCTTAGTCGCTGCTGCAACCTCACCACTTTACCCCTTCCTTTCCCATTAAGCTTTGCTAGTCTTGATACCCATGGTAATGGGATTGCTGAGTCCTCGTGGCTCACAGATTACTACAACAACAGTTGCAGGTACAGGTTTTACGATGATCATGATGCGAGAGCGATGCTTGCTTGCGTTGAGTTTCTTCTTCTGCTTCTTCGATCAGGGGATAGGTTCCAGGTCGGCAGCCTGGGCTAGCAGGGTGGATATTGTTTGAGTTTCTGTTTATGATTCATCCGTAGTCGAATGTTGTTCTTGTATGTTGTATTGTTGTATTCATGTGACATTGTATGTATTGGTTGTATCCCCACTATTGTGTAATGTTGATGTAATGATATCCACCTTGCAAAAGCGTCTTCAAGATGCGCTTCTATCCTTGGTGGGACCTTCGAGTTCCTTTAGGATAGGACTGCATCTTGGGCGTGATAAGTTGGTATTAGAGCCTCGACCGACCTTAGGAGCCCCCTTGATTGATCGTGTAGTTTGGCCGTTGTTGAGTCTAGAAGAAAACTGTTTTCTGAGTCTAGTTATATCGGAGAGTAGGAATTCTTTTTACTCCTCAGCCCCTTCGTCGCTCTGGTGAGGAATCTTGACGTAGGTGTTTTGAATTACTCCTCTTCCCATTCAAAATTTTCTTTAGGTTCACGCAGTTGGTTTTCCGATAGTTGTTCCTCAGCTCTTTGCATCCGGTGCATTTCTTGTCAAGTTGACTCGAGCCTCTTCATCTTTGAGTCCAATCCTCAGTTGTTTTTTTCCCACCCGCCCTCCCTTCTTCTTCTCGAATCCGGAGTCCGTAATCGAGTATCCATCCTACTCGTGCGAAGTCTTTGATTTCTTTCCTCGATGATTTCAACCGGTGTTTTCTCTTCAAGTTATTCGTCGATTTCCCCTTCCAGTTGCCTGTGTTTTTCCCGCCCTCCCACCCTCTTCTTCCCGGAGCCTGAGTTTGTTTCAAGCATCTATTTCATTCGTACGGAGCCTCTTCAGTCTTCCGTCAATTATTTCAACCGGTGAATTCTCGTCTCGTTCGTCACTCTTCACCCCTTTCTTTTCCCGTTGCACTCAATTCAAGTTTTTCGGTAGTGATTATATTCTTGCCTTTGGTTCAAGTGTTTTCCCTTTGCTCGTTCGCCTCTCGCAATTTTATCCTTCCGGAGTATGATGCACCGGAACAATTCAAATATTTCAATCATCCATTGCATCATCTATTTGTTCAACATCCTTTCCAACGGTGCTTTTCTTTAGTGGGCCCTAACCCACAGGTCTTTTTCCAGGATCTTACCTGACTCTTCTAATTTTCCCAGAGCTATTCTCAAATTCATTTCCAAGTTTGACGTAAGAATGATTTTCATCAGTCAGATGTTTTCCAAGATCGATTTCAAATTATTTTTCATTGTTGGCTCAACCTCTTTGGTTTTTCATTCTCCCGGAGTATCTCAGTAATTTTTGGTGGTGTTTCTCGTCATCATTTGAAGATCGGAGAAGAGTTTTTCCTCTAAATCTTGTCCGTTCCCCGGAGATTCGCGGTGCTAGCTCGATGTTATCCTATCAAATTGTTTCAAGTCATGCAAATTCTTTTCATCCATCTGGAGTATTTCGGGAGTTTCTTTCTCTACCGATCATCCGGAGGCCATCATTTTGGAATATTTCTTCGTTTCAAGTTTTCAGCTTCATTCCCCAATTATTCTATATCCGTGCCCCTTCGTTCATCTCAATATTCTTCCGGTGCTTCGCTCAAGTGTTCTTTAATCAGCTCGTCATCTCTTCGTTCTTGTGCATCTTAATCCATTCAAGATTCTTTTCCTTGTTTATCATATTAATTCATCCGTTCTTTTCAATCCTACCGGTGATTCCTGAAGACCTTCTCAAGCTTGCAACATGTCACTTATCAATCCTTTTCAAGAAGAATAAGTAGTATGCAAGAATCCATTGCTTTTCATCAATTTAATTTGATGAAGGATAAGCATACAATAAATCTTATTCTTATTTCATCCAAGTGATTAATCCCTTCCTTCAGAGTTTGTTCTTCATGAATAAATTCTAGTTTCAAGTCTTTTCATCTTTTCTTTTCCGGAGTTCAATTTCCTCGGCCATCTCGTCGGAACGTTCATCTAAATCATTGCAAGGCTCATCTTATTCTTTCATCCTTCATTCTATCTCATCATCCTTTTTGTTTACCGGAGTTCTTCACGGCGATTCTTCATGATTTAATTCATTCTTCAAGAGTTTATCAAGTATCATTCCATCCTCTCAAGTTCGTGTTCTATTCTTCCATGTTTCAGCCGGAGTGCTACCTAAACCCTTTCAGCCTTATTCGTTTCTTTTCTCATTCTAACCACTCCGGTTAGAACGAGTCGTTCCATAGTCTATCTGTTTCCGTGAGCTTTCGATTCTCGTCATTCTCGTTGTTCCTCTCTTCTTCTCGAGTGCTCTCGATTCTTTGATTCTTCTCTTGAGTTCTTGTTTCACCTCATCCCTTTTTCCCTTCTGTCTCGGTCCTAAGATCTCGGGACGAGATCTCTTGTTAGTGGAGGAGTGTTGTAATGCCCCGGATTCGATGCGCCAGCTGTCTGCCAGTTATTCGTCGTCGTTGCCATGTCTTTTGCTTGCATGTTGCACTTTGCCATGTCATCATCGGCATTTCATATCATGTCATCATGTGCATCTCCTTTTGCATACATGTTCGTCTCATGCATCCGACCATTTTCCCTGTTGTCCGTTTTGCAATCCGGCACTGCTATGTCATCCGGCGTCCCCTTTTGGCCTCTTCTCTTGTGTGGGTTTTAAACGTTCTCGGAATGGACCGAGGCTTGCCAAGCGGCCTTGGTATAGCACCGGTAGACCGCCTGTCATGTTTCGTGCCATTTGGAGTTCGTTTGGTACTCCAACGGTTAACCGGGTAACCGTAAAGCCTCTTTTGTTGCAGCCCAACAGCCCTTCCAAAGTGGCCCAAAGCCCAGCAAACTCCCCACCATGCTCTCGGTCGTTCGATCACGATCGCGTGGCCGAAAACCGCTCCTCATTTGGACTCTCCTAGCTCCCTCTACCTATAAATATGCCCTCTCCCCCGAAATTCCGGATCATTTCCCCCCTAACCCTAGCAGAATTCATCCCCGTCGCCACTGGACACGTCCGGCACCCGCCGGACACGTCCGCCGCCCCCGCCCCGGCCAATCGGGGGCCGCCACGTGGCGCGCCGCCGCCGGCCCGTGGAGCCCATCGCGGGCCCGCGCGGGCCCTCGCGCCGCCGCCGCCCGGCCCGGCAGCCGGAGCCGCGCCCGCTCCCGCCGGCCGGCCGCCCTCCGCCGCCCGCCGCCAGCCGGCGCCGCCGCCCCTCGGCCGCCGCCTTCGCCGACGCCGCCCACGAGCGCCGCGCCCGGCCGGCCCCGCTCCCGTGCCCCGCGCCGCCCCGCTCGCGCTGCGCCTCCCGCCGGTCCCGCGAACCCCGCCCCGCCGCCGGTCGCCCAGGCCACTGCCTCCACCACGGCGAGGTCACCGCGCCGCCGCCTCGCCCTGCTCGCCGGCCCGCCTCCGCCCCGATCCGGTGGGATCCCGGCCGGAGGAGGCCCCCCAAGGCCGGATCCGCCCCCTCACCGCTCCGGCCGCCCCGAATCCGCCCGACTCCGGCGACCCCGCCATCTCCGGCGTGTTCTCCGGCGAAATCCGGCCTGCCTCGGAATCCGTGCCGCGGCGGTTGACTTTTCCCCGCGAGGTTGAAATTCTTCTAAGTCCCTGTTTTCTAACTTAATCATGCCATGTTCATTGCATCACATCTCTGCATCCGTAGCTCCGTTTCGTGCATATAATATGTCATATTGTTCGTCTCGACGAGTACTTCATTTCATTCCATTACATCATTTTTATTTGAGTTCATCTTGATGCCCGAAATGCTGTTGGAAGAGTGCATGTTGATGTTAATCTGCTAAAACTGTTATAACTGCTCATTTATCATTTTTGCCATGATTGATGTGTGCATCCTATGAGGTTGATGTCTACATGAATGTTGATCTATGCCATGCCATCTTTCCAGAGGTGTCAACCATGTATTTTTGTGAGTTGTGTGCTGAGTGTATCAAGCTTGCTAAGTAGGGTAGTTGTTGTTGCTGTTTTCCTGATAGATTCTGTTATATTTTGTTGCTATGTTAACATGCTTCTACTAGTCATTCTATGCATAATCTGGAGATGCTCTATAAACATGTTTTGATCTACATGTTATGCTCTATCCATTCATGCCCTTGGTTGCAATTATAGCCTGCTGGAACATGTTGTAATCTTGTTCTAAAGTTGCTTGAAAATGTTGCTTTCAGCCTGTTTACATTAAGTTCACTAGTTCCCATGTGTTTTGCTAGTGATCCATGCACCTTATGACCTTGCTCTTGCCATTCTTAGCTTCACAAACATGCCTTCTTACTGTTGGTTGCCTTGCCATGCCATGTATTGCTCTGTGGTGAGTGGTACATGCTCACGAACATGCCTACTTATTGTTGTTTCTGCCATGTTTGAATCTGTAATATAAGTTGCCATGTTTACATGGGTGCCATCATATCTTCTGATCCTTTTTGGCTCATGGTCAGTAAGGGACTTTTGATCTATGCTATTAGTAGGTTCATGACATGCCTTTGTTTGCCATGATAGCTTCCTGTAACATGTTGTTTGCTTGCTCTAAACATTGCAACCTGATGTTATTTCCTGATAAGTCTGAAACTGTTATTATTTGCAATCTTCCCATGTCCTTTTGAGCATGATCCATTGATTTCTGGAGTTAGCTCAGTGTTCATGTTTTGTTATGCTTTACGTGTACTTCATGCCCATGCCTTTTGTTCTTATGTTGGGGTGCTGTAGCTTATTGTTTTGATGCTTGCAAGATGCCTAGTTGCTGTTATGGACAGATTGTTGTTATGACTTGTATAGTGTGCATGTGTTGAACCGTTGCTCCGTTTTGAGTGTGCTCTATATGAAACTTGCTTAATTTTGCATGTAGTTTCATATTATCATGTTGCATCCTTCTTTTTTGGTGTTTGCTTGATGTTTGGGTGCATTTTGCATCAATGCCATGCTTAACTTGTTTTGCTCATATCTTCTAGGCCGTAGCTCCAAATCTAATGAACTTTATATGTAACTTGACTAGAATTTCGTGTAGTTCATCGTGGTGCATCTTAACTTGCTGTTTAACAACTTGAACATAAGGTTTATTCAGTTCTGGACCAATTTCGAAATATGCATATGAGGACTTTCCGGAATTGTTATATGTTGTTTCCGGCCTCATTTAAACTTGCCTTGATGTGTGCTCTTGTTTGCATCATCTCTTGCCATGAGTTGCTTCATGTAGCCTTGTCATGAGTCATGCTTGTTGTGCATCATGCCTTGTTCATGTGTGGTGTGTTTACCATGTTGTGTGCTTCTTCTTGTTAGTTCCTGTTTCGTTGCGATCGTGAGGATTCGTTCGTCTACGGTTGGTTCGGCTTCATCCGTTCGTCTTCTTCATGGACTCGTTCTTCTTCCTTGCGGGATTTCAGGCAAGATGACCGCTACCCAGGATCTCACTACTATCATTGCTATGCTAGTTGCTTCGTTCTATCGCTATGCTGCGTTACCTATCTTTTACTCTTCAAGCCATCCCATATTGCCATGAACCCCTAACCTTTGACACCTTTCCTACGCAAACCATTGATTGGCTATGTTACCGCTTTTCTCAGCCCCTCTTATAGCGTTGCTAGTTGCAGGTGAAGTTTAAGATTTCTCCATGGTGGACAGGATTTATGTTGGGATATCACAATATCTCTTATATTATTAATGCATCTATATACTTGGTAAAGGGTGGAAGGCTCGGCCTTATGCCTGGTGTTTTGTTCCACTCTTGCCGCCCTAGTTTCCGTCATACCGGTGTTATGTTCCCAGATTTTGCGTTCCTAACGCGGTCGGGTGATTTATGGGACCCCCCTGACAGTTCGCTTTGAATAAAACTCCTCCAGCAAGGCCCAACATTGGTTTTACCATTTGCCTCACCACCACCTATATTTTCCCTTGGGAGTAATTAACCCAAGGGTCATCTTTATTCAGCCCCCCCGGGCCAATGCTTGTCTAAGTGTTAGTCCAAACTAGAGCGCTTTGCAGCGCCACCTCAAGGAAACTTGAGGTCTGGTTTTAGTTGTACGGACTGCTCATCCGGTCGTGGCCTGAGACGAGATACGCGCGGCTACTATCAGGATGTCGGCACGCCGGGAGGCTTTGCTGGTCTTGTTTTACCATTGTCGAAATGTCTTGTAAACCGGGATTCCGAGACTGATCGGGTCTTCCTGGGAGAAGGTCTATTCCTTCGTTGATCGTGAGAGCTTGTCATGGGCTAAGTTGGGACACCCCTGCAGGGTATAAACTTTCGAGAGCCGTGCCCGCGGTTATGTGGCAGATGGGAATTTGTTAATGTCCGGCTGTAGATAACTTGACACCAGATCCGAATTAAAACGGATCAACCGCGTGTGTAGCCGTGATGGTCTCTTCTCGGTGGAGTCCGGGAAGTGAACACGGTTTCTGTGTTATGTTTGACGTAAGTAGGTGTTCAGGATCACCTCTTGATCATTGCTAGCTTCACGACCGTTCCTTTGTTTCTCTTCTCGCTCTCTTTTGCGTATGTTAGCCACCATATCATGCTTAGTCGCTGCTGCAACCTCACCACTTTACCCCTTCCTTTCTCATTAAGCTTTGCTAGTCTTGATACCCATGGTAATGGGATTGCTGAGTCCTCGTGGCTCATAGATTACTACAACAACAGTTGCAGGTACAGGTTTTACGATGATCATGACGCGAGAGTGATGCTTGCTTGCGTTGAGTTTCTTCTTCTGCTTCTTCGATCAGGGGATAGGTTCCAGGTTGGCAGCCTGGGCTAGCAGGGTGGATATTGTTTGAGTTTCTGTTTATGATTCATCCGTAGTCGGATGTTGTTCTTGTATGTTGTATTGTTGTATTCATGTGACATTGTATGTATTGGTTGTATCCCCACTATTGTGTAATGTTGATGTAATGATATCCACCTTGCAAAAGCGTCTTCAAGATGCGCTTCTATCCTTGGTGGGACCTTCGAGTTCCTTTAGGATAGGACCGCATCTTGGGCGTGATACCCGACTTATAAGTCGAGATCACCGAATGCACGTGTACAGTGATCCTAGAGATCAATGCTCACTGAACACACAGAAGCTGAATAACAAGAGTCTTACATCCATACATACCGTCTTACACAAATTATGACCATTATGGTCAAGTCTTACATTGATAAAGCCTTAAGGGCTGAACATCAAATGAAACACAAGCAACGAAAATCTTCGTCGATAAGTAGAACCCATGCCATCTGCCTTAACCCTACAGGCATTCTGACTGGGAAACGTCCTAGTTCGCATGTTCGTCTCCAAAGAACTCTTCTTCGAACTCCGGTTCTTCCATGCCTGGTCAATTAAATAACCAGTGGCAAGCCAATGAGTACTTTGAATGTACTCGCAAGCAACCCATGTTTTGGTTCAAGATACAACAATGCATGATATAGGTAAATTTTTGCAGAAAGCTAGTTTTGAGTGCAATGACATGTTCAACATCTTTGTAAGGCATGCATCAAGAAAATTCAAGTAACCATGAGGACAGGTTACAGATATCAACATAAATAGAGTGGGCACCAACCCATCTCATTCATGTCAAGTCCCTTGACTTGACCCAAGTCATTTTATCAGCTCACACACACGGTTGCAAGACTCTGGACATAGTTTAAGCAGCATCGCCCAACCGTCCTTGACCGTGGACACGACTATTCGAATAGTTTTACACTCTGCAGAGGTTGCACACTTTACCCACAAGATCCGGGGAACTTCCATGTCATCCACGACCCGCGATACCTTAAGTACCCGAGGTAAGCACCCGATCACTACCTTTCCCTAGACGACACTAACATGGAGTCCACTCGATTGGCAGTAACCCCCGTGCCCAACATTTCACATAACACTTTCATGGAGCCTTGCTCCCATAATTATCACATACCACTGGCACGGGGTACCAACGGTGTGTCCGGTGCCCTGTGAAAACAGTCATGGCCGCCCTACCTGGCATGACCCCGTCCCGAGAGAGTGCACCAACGACTCTCCCGTCACTAGTAATGCGGGCTCCAAGCTAGTATCGGTCTAGGTAATCAATAATGCCCTTTCCCATATAAGGGTAGAGTGGTTGCGCATGTAAGGTTGGGAAAGTCATCAAATCTTAAATCTAATCCGCCTCTGTAAACAACACTTTCATCAAGCCTCGGTACACTACCTCTCCACCAAGTAGTGACCTAGTTCATCATCATCTCCCAGGGGCATTAGTGGCACCCACTGGGCTATTTGCAAGTATGTCAAACCACACTTGGTTTCTTTCCATGCATAACCCTGACCCACTTTGCATAGCAACTACTTTAGCATCCTATCTACTCCCACCGGCATAACCCTCATAAGAAGGTAGGGTCATGCACAATGCAAGTTTCATTGAGGAAGTAACAGAGGCAACCAACCAACGTGGTCTACCATCTCATCATGATTCCGATGCAACAATAATAAAGAGTTATATGTCATGCATAAAAAGGGTTTCATGGACATGGTCAAAGGGCTGCTTGCCTGTTGTAACAAAGTCTTCGAGGTATTCAAATGTCTCTGGCCCAACTCCAAGCATTCCGTCTACTTCGTCAACTATTGTTGAAAGCAACCATAATAAGCAACACAACAAGGCAGGAAATAAAAGTGCTCTAAAAATATGAGTTGGACTTTTCTGGGATACCTCTGGTCATATGAGGGATGACCAAACTGGTTTCATTAGGATTTGATCAATGGACTTCTTTGAACATTTCAATATGATGGAATCAAGGGATTAATGGGTTTGCAAGAAGTGTACAGAAATATATTTTTGAAAAATGAGCAAAGGCACCCATTTAACAAAGGATGATTTTAGAAGCATCTAGGAATTGGTTTCACTGGATTTGGAGTTCAAATGAATTTCCTATGAATTTGCAAAGTTGATAAATATGAAGAAATGGCTCATTATATTGTGGGGTACAGAAAGTATTAATAAAAATGTTCATAAACTAAGTTATGAACTTAGAACCATCTAGGAATTTGAATCATGGCATTTGGATCAATTTTGAGCTCTCTGTGATTTTCTAAAGTTCTTCACAGAAATGGAAAAATGGGGTTTTAATAATTATTTGTGAAGAAAAGGTCTCTGAAAAAATGTGCATGTTGCATCAACAGATAGATCATGATTTATAGAGTCACTAGAAATTTGAATCAACAAATTTGGAGCTCTGTTGATTTATTTATGGATTTCACAAATTGTACAGAGAAGAAAAAGGAAAGGAAAAAGGTTTTACCCTTATCCAGTGCACTGGGCGCAGTTTAGCACTGCAGCGCACTGGGCCAGCCCAGCGGCTCGGCTGCGCGGGCAGAGGAGGTGACGTCGAAGGCGCACTCCGGGAGGGCGCCACCCAGCGGGGAAAGCGGACCAGCATGAAGCCGTTTCCACTTAACCCGACTGGTGGGCCGGCTCGGTCACCTCTGCCGCTGACGGGCGGGCCCCTGCCAGCTGGCGGGGCGATCGTCCTCTACCTCCCGCTCGAAGCAGAGCAGGGGAGGCAGAGCGCACGCCGGTGCTCGTCCGGTGATAGCCGGCGCTTCCGGCCATCTCCCGCGGCGCTCCGCCTATGGGCGAGCTCAGCTCGGAGCGGCGCATCCGCTGGTGCAGGTCACGGCCGCCGGAGGGGGCCGAGGTGACCGCAGCTTTGACGGAGGCGGGGGAGGTCGGCGGCGGCGGCGGTTACGGCGCTTCGGGGTACGGGAGCAGAGGAAGAAGAGGGGGAAGGTTCCTCTGTGGCCTGGGGGGTTCCTGATGAAGAAAGGAGGGGAGGAGGAGGCCTCATTCGTGGGAATTTGAGAGGAGGCCGGCGGCTCGGCTTCGGCCATGGAGGAGCAAGGAGGGCTCGGGGGGATGAATGGGTAGGCCTGGGGAGCGTACGGGAGGGAAAGAGAGCCAAAGGAGTCGAGAGGGGGCTCGAGGTGGCTTTAAATAGGAGGGGGCGAGGTGCACCGTGGCTCGTGCGCCGGCGAGCTCCTAGCCGTTGCTGGAGGGCACGGGGGCGCGCGTGGGCGTGTCTGGGGTGTTCGTGCGGTTGGTCTAGTGCGAGAGGAGAGGAGAGAAGGAGCGGGGAAGGGCCAGGGTGCCGTGCGTGTGAGCCGCACCATTGGCGCGCTCGGGCGGCCTCTGTTTGCTAGCGCGGAGGCGCGGGGAGGAGGAGAGAGGAGGGGGCCGACCGCGTAGCGTGTTGCGGACGCCGAGGCACCTCGACTGGTGCGAGGGGGAGGCTCGAGGTGGTCGGGTGGCTTGGGCAGAGAGCAGCTATTGTGCGTGGGAGCACTGTAGCGCGCTCTGGAGCACGCCTTTGGCATGCCATGGCATAAAAAGGGGGAAGTGGGCGCGGCCACTTGTGTCCAGTAGTGCTAGCGAGTAGTAAAGAAAGGGGAGAGGGCCTTGGATGCCCTGGTGAACCACTAGGAGAGGAGATAGGTTGAGGGAGAGTGGAAATGCTGCTGTCCAGAGTAGAAAAATGGTGTTCTCCCCCCTCCATCATTGCTTCCTTGGGCATAAGAGCGTCCAGGTGCTACAGGGGTACTAGGAGAGGTTGTGGTAAAAAGTAGAGTCCATGGAGATTAGTGGAAATGGCCAAAACAGGCATTTCAAGTTTCTGCCAGAAGGTGTTTGATGCAGGTTTGGGCAAGCAAATGAACTCCATTTGCTATGATACTTAACAGGATGGAATTACACTTAGAAATAGGGTGTTCCACCAAATTTGAGCTCATTTGGGAAAAGTTGCCAATGTGACTTTGGTAAACCCTAGAAATTGGCAGAAATGGCTTTACCAAGATTTAGTCATGCAAATCAATTCTCCTTGATGCACCACTTGGTGTAGTGGCCTCATTTGGTCATGTGATCATTCTCACAAAAGTTGGAATCAAGGAGAGAAAGTTGGTAATGTAGAGTTGTTCAAATTTGATTCTGGTCAGAGAGGGTTTTGGGGCACTTTGATAAATATAACTTGTTCTCCAACTTGTGCCACTTGGTCTAGATGAATAATTAGACCATTTGAGAATGTTCACAAGGTTTGAGAATATTTGGAAATGTTTGGCAATGTAAAGTTGCTCAAACTTCAAAATGGACAGAAATGGTTTTGAGGGTATTTGATGATGTTATCTTGTTCTCCAAGTCATGAGACTTGGCAAGATCATCTAATATGTCATATGGGACATGCTAGAATTTCCTTGGAATTTTTGGAGAATATTTCCTTTGTAAATATTTCAAAAGCTTGAAATATCCAGAAAGGATTTTTGAGGGATTTGACCAATATTTTGAACATGACCATGTGTTGAAACTCTTATATATGGAAAATATATGTCCACTCAGTTTCCCTAATTTTTGTCAAATATTTTTGAAACAGTAAAATAATTTTTCCCTATTAAAGACCATTTCTAGCCTTAAGAAAAAGCTTTTAAATAAAATAGGAAAATAACTTTTAAAATTATATTTTTGTGGTTCCTGGGTATCCTATATCTAATAGGGGTCAAATATATTTTTGGAAAGATTTTTACTGCCCTTAATTAAGTACTTGCAGTGCAAATCTCAATTCAGGGGTTTTTAGAAAACTAATCTTTGAAAATACTATTTGGCCAAATTATTTTTGCAAGAAATTATTTTTATGTCCTATACACATGGTATGATCATTGGTCAAGGTTTTTGGATCAAGGGGAAGGAGTATAAGGGTTGGAGAATTTATTTGATTTTTAGAGCACTTGCAAACAACAGACAAACATTAAATCAAAGCAAAGACAAAACACTCAAAAGTTTTTGTCAAACCACATTTTAGCATTATTCATTGACTTAAGTGTTGTGTCATGAAAATCAGGGTGTGACACCAACGTTATGTCGGCATCAATAACTCCAATCTGCCTCCTAAGTTCGGAAACCTCAACGGACTGGTCAGTTGCTGGATCCTTAGACACCTGCGTATAAGCACAGCGCGATCATTACTTCAAAATATGATCCTCAGTTTGCCGCATAGGGCTGGCAACCAGAGTCTGAGGGGCTACTATCCATATGGAGCACACCTAGCGCGTGCGTCACAGCCAAAAATTATGTATATTTCATTACATACCTCAAATCCTCTAAGCAGGCTCGTAAATGCTTCATTCAAACCGCTCGTGGCGGATGAAATCTTCTTGAGTACCGTGCTCATCAATGAGCGGTGCTCCTCCAAGAGAGCAGCTCGCCCCAGAAGGCCCGTCAGTATGTCCGGCCGGACACCGAACTGTGCCGGACCCTTCTCATCGCCCCCCGTGGGAGCCGAATGCTCCGGGCTCAGGGCGACAGAAGGATTAGCTTCTGGCTTCGGCAGATCCGGACTCCTCCGTGACGACACCTCGGGGTCGCCCTCCTCATGAAGTGGAGAGGTTGGTGGGGTCTCACTCTCCATCATCTCCGGAGGGAGATCCCCCGAAGACGAACTCTGTCGAGAAGAGCTGCTAGCCGGATTGCAAAGAATGGATCCTGGTTATTTTTCTCAGAGAAAAGCAGTACCTTCGAATTTACGATTAACTTACAGCTCGGTTAAGGGCTGGCCCATTAGCGGGCATGACACGGTGAGGTAGCCCTTCGGGGCAGGGCCCCTTGGTGACTCTGTCTTCCCCTGTTTGGGCACCTCCGTCTCAAAGTCTTCGGAGGCGGCCCTCTTCATCCCGCGCAGGGAGGAGGCCTTAGATTCCCTTCCCCAACTATCCTCCTTTAGGGAGGTAGCAATTCCCCCGGTTTGGATGCGCAGTGTGTGAAGTTTGGCTTCTCTGTTCTTCCCTTCGTCTTTCCCTGAGCGCATTTTGCTAAGCACCCGGCCAAGCATCTTGGCTATGGTAGGACTAGGCGATCCTTCGGGAAGTGGCGCCGGACACCTGATTCTCTCCGCCTTGCCGAGCCATTCTTGGCCACGGAGGATTGTCAGAATAATGATTATGATAGATATAGACGAAGTGTTTGGTTTCGGGGTTACTTACTTGGGTATCTGGGCGATTGCAGCTTAGGCCCGCACCCTCGATGGTGTCCGGACACTTTACTTGTGGTCCGAAGAATAATTTACACATCCCTTCGAGCGTCAGGCCGAAGAAGTGGAGAATAGTCCGCGGACCCTCTGGGTTGAACTCCCACATCCGGAGAGGCCGACGTTTGCACGGCAACATCCGTCGGATTAACATTACCTGAATTATGCTGACAAGGTTAATGTCCCTCTCAGGAAGCTCCCGGATACGGCTCTGCAGAGTTGGTACATCACTAGTAGACGCCCAATCCCGTCCTACATTGGTCCATGACTCCAGTTGTGGCAGAGGGCCCAAACGGAAGTCGGGGACAGCCACCCACTTTGTGCCTCTGGGAGCCGTGACGTAAAACCACCTCCACTGCCATAAATCGGATACCTCTCGGAAAGAACCCTCTGGCCATGGGGCATCGACGTTCCTGCTTATTACGGCACCTCCACACTCCGCATGTCGCCCCTCAACCATCTTCGGCTTCACATTGAAGGTCTTGAGCCATAAGCCGAAGTGTGGAGTGACATGGAGAAAAGCTTCGCACACAATGATGAACGACGAGATATGGAGGATAGCGTCTGGAGCTAGATCGTGAAAATCTAACCCGTAATAGAACATGAGCCCCCTTGCAAAGGGATCGAGGGTGAGGCCCAAGCCGCGGAGGAAGTGAGAGATGAATACAACTCTCTCGTTAGGCTCGGGAGTTGGGATGACTTGCCCTGGAGCAGGAAGCCTGTGCAGGATGTCGGCAGTCAGGTACCCGACCTCCCTAAGCTTTACAATGTCCCCCTCTTTGACCGAGGAGGCCACCCACTGGCCCTGAAGGTTGGATCCAGACATTGGAGGATTGGGGTGCTTGAGCTTGGGTTTTGGGTGTTGGGACTCGAGATGCGAAAAGGCGCAAGGGTGGTGGAAAAGAGGGATAGGCCTCGGCCCCTTTATAAAGGGGGTGAATATCAAGCGTCCTAAGCGTGACCGCTTGGGACTTATCTAAGAACACGAAGTCATACCAACAGTCATCGTGGGGTTGCGCACGCCCATATCAATGGAAGATCCCGCGATAAGGGGAACACGATCTCTGCTTTGGCAGGGCGTGCAAATAAAACTGCCTCGCAATATGTGTTGAAGTGGGTTAATAAAAACCGGTTCATGTTGGGCCAAGCCACGATGCAGGGGTGCGACATACAAAAATTGCCAGCAAATCAGATTTATGCTAGGCTCTCTGCAGCAATATGTGAAGATCATCTTGGAGATCCGGACACGGTTTAGGTGTTCGGTAATTACTTTGGAGTATTCGAAGATGGAACCCGCCTTGCAATGCCGAAGAAAAACCGCACGCCGGACCCATCGTCATTGAAGCCTGGTTCAGGGGCTACTGAGGGAGTCTTGGATTAGGGGGTATTCGGATAGCCGGACTATATACTTCGTCCGGATTATTGGAGCGTGAAGATACAAGACTCAAGACTCCGTCCCGTGTCCGGATGGGACTCTCCTTTGAGTGGAAGACAAGATTGGCGATCCGGATATTATATTTCCTTCTTTGTAACCGACTCCATGTAAACCCTAGCCCTCTTCGGTGTCTATATAAATCGGAGAGTTTAGTCCTTAGAGGGATGATCACAATCATAATCATCATAGGCTAGCTTCTAGGGTTTAGCCTCTACGATCTCGTGGTAGATCAACTCTTGTACTACTCATATCATCAATATCAATCAAGCAGGAAGTAGGGTTTTACCTCCATCGAGAGGGCCCGAACCTGCGTAAACATTGTGTCCCTTGCCTCATGTTACCATTAGCCTAAGACGCACAGATCGGGACTCCCTACCCGTGATCTCCAGCTGCCTCTGGATGAACAGTGAGCATTGCGGGGGGGGGGGGGGGGGGGGTGGATGAACAGTGAGCGGTGGGGGTGGATGAACAGGACCCCGATCGATCGAGCCGGTTGGGGCTGGATGAATAGGACCCCATGGAGGGGTGGATGAATAGGACGACCCCGTGGAGGGCTGGATGAACAGTAGAGGGTGGAGGGGTGGATGAATAGTAGCCCGTGGAGGGGCGGTTGAACAGGAGCCCGTGGAGAGGGGTGGTTGAACAGTAGCCGGTGGAGTAGCGCGCGGTGGAGGCTGGATGAAGAGGAGCCCGTGGAGGCTGGAGGAGGTCGACGGTGGATGAACAATAGAACATGAAGGCTGGAGGAGGTCGACGGTGGAGATGAACAGTACCCTGTGGAGTCCCATTTTGCGGTAAGCCATGATACGTCTTCAACATATCTATAATTTTTGATTGTTCCATGCTATTATATTACCCATTTTGGATGTTTATGGGCTTTATTTTACACATTTATATCATTTTTGGGACTAACCTACTAACCGGAGGGCAAGCCCGTATTGCTGTTTTTTTGCCTATTTCAGTATTTCGAAGAAAAGGAATATCAAACGGAGTCCAAATGGAATGAAACCTTCGGGAGCGTGATTTTTGGAACGAACGTGATCCAGAGGACTTGGAGTGCAAGTCAAGAAGCAGCCGAGGCGGTCACGAGAGGGTAGGGCGCGCCCCCTGTCTCGTGGGCCCCTCGGGCGGCCACCGACGTAATTCTTCCTCCTATATAAGCCTATGTACCCCGAAAACATCCAGGGAGCCAACGGAACACAATTTCCACCGCCGTAACCTTCTGTATTCGCGAGATCCATCTTGGAGCCTTCGCCGGCGCTCAGCCGGAGGGGGAATCGAGCATGAAGGGCTTCTACATCAACACCATAGCCTCTCCGATGAGTTGTGAGTAGTTTACCACAGACCTTCGGGTCCATAGTTATTATCTAGATGGCTTCTCCTCTCTTTTTGAATCTCAATACAATGTTCTCCCCCTCTCTTGTGGAGATCTATTCGATGTAAACTCTTTTTGCGGTGTGTTTGTCGAGATTCGATGAATTGTGAGTTTATGATCAAGTTTAGCTATGAGAAATATTTGAATCTCCTCTGAATTCTTTTATGTATGATTGAGTTATCTTTGCAAGTATCTTCGAATTATTAGTTTGGTTTGGCCTACTAGATTGATCTTTCTTGCCATGGGAGAAGTGCTTAACTTTGGGTTCAATCTTGCGATGTCCTTACCCAGTGACAGAAAGGGTTGCAAGGCACGTATTGTATTGTTGCCATCGAGGATAAAAAGATGGGGTTTATATCATATTGCATGAGTTTATCCCTCTACATCGTGTCATCTTGCTTAAGGCGTTACTCTGTTCTTATGAACTTAATACTCTAGATGCAGGCAGGAGTCGGTCGATGTGTGGAGTAATTGTAGTAGATGCAGGCAGGAGTCGGTCTACTTGTTGCGGACGTGATGCCTATATACATGATCATGCCTAGATAATCTCATAATTATTCGCTTTTCTATCAACTACTCGACAGTAATTTGTTCACCCACCGTAATACTTATGCTATCTTGAGAGAAGCCTCTAGTGAAACCTATCCCCGGGTCTATCTCTTATCATATTTGCTTCCAATCTACTTTTATTTGCATCTTTACCTTTTGCATCTATATTATAAAATACCAAAAATATATTTATCTTATCATACTATCTCTATTAGATCTTACTTTCGCAAGTGGCCGTGAAGGTATTGACAACCCCTTTATTGCGTTGGTTGCGAGTTCTTTGTTTGTTTGTGTAGGTGCGTGGGACTTTTGAGGAGCCTCCTACTGGATTGATACCTTGGTTCTAAAAAACTAAGGGAAATACTTACGCTACTATTGCTGCATCACCCTTTCCTCTTCAAGGAAAACCAACGCAAGCTCAAGATGTAGCAAGAAGGATTTCTAGCGCCGTTGCCGGGGAGGTCTTCGCTCAAGTCAAGACATACCAAGTACCCATCACAAACTCATCTCCCTTGCATTTAGATTATTTTCCATTTGCCTCTCGTTTTCCTCTCCCCCACTTCACCCTTGACGTTTTATTTGCCCTCTCTTTCCCAATCTCCTCCTCTCTTTTCGCTTGCCTTTTTCTGTTTGCTTGTGTGTTGGATTACTTGTTGCCATGGCGCAAGATAATACCAAATTGTGTGATTTCTCCAATACCAATAATAATGATTTCCTTAGTACTCCGATTGCTCCTCTTAATGATGTTGAGTCTTGTGAAATCAATACCGCTTTGCTAAATCTTGTTATGAAAGATCAATTCGCCGACCTTCCTAGTGAAGATGTCGCTACTCATCTAAACAACTTTGTTGATTTGTGTGATATGCAAAAGAAGAAAGATACGGATAACAATATTGTTAAATTGAAGTTATTTCCGTTTTCACTTAGAGATCGTGCTAAAGTTTTGTTTTCGTCTTTGCCTAAAAATAGTATTGATTCTTGGAACAAGTGCAAATATGCTTTTATCTCCAAGTATTTTCCTCCCGCTAAGATTATCACTCTTAGGAACGATATTATGAATTTTAAACAACTTTATCATGAGCATGTTGCCCAATCTTGGGAAAGAATGAAATTGATGATTCGCAATTGCTCTACTCATGGTTTGAATTTATGGATGATCATACAAATTTTTTATGCCGGTTTGAACTTTGCTTCTAGAAATCTCTTAGATTCGGCCGTGGGAGGCACGTTTATGGAAATCACGTTAGGAGATGCTACAAAACTTCTTGATAATATTATGGCTAATTATTCTCAATGGCACACCGAAAGATCTTCTAGTAAAAAAGTGCATGCTATAGAAGAAATCAATGTTTTGAGTGGAAAGATGGATGAACTTATGAAATTGTTTGCTACTAAGAATACTCCTCTTGATTCCAATGATATGCCTTTGTCTACTTTGATTGAGAATAATAATGAATCTATGGATGTGAATTTTGTTGGTAGGAATAGTTTTGGAAACAATGCTTATAGAGGAAACTTTAATGCTAGACCGTTCCCTGGTAATTCCTCTAATAATTATGGAAATTCCTACAATAATTCTTATGGTAATTTTAATAAGATGCCCTCTGATTTTGAGAATAGTGTGAAATAATTTATGATTTTTCAAAAGAATTTTAATGCTTTGCTTGAAGAAAAATTGCTCAAAGTTGATGATTTGGCTAGGAACGTTGATAGACTTTCGCTTGATGTTGATTCTCTTAAACTTAGATCTTCTCCTCCTAAGCATGATATCAATGAGTCTCTCAAAGCAATGAGAGTTTCCATTGACGAGTGCAAAGAAAGAACCGCTAGATTGCGTGCTAAGAAAGATAGCTTTATAAAGGCATGTTCTTCTAGTTTCCATGAAAATAATGATGAAGATCTTAAATTTATTGATGCGTCTCCTATTAGATCTTTGTTTTTCAATATGAATCTTGATAATTATGGGACTTATGATGAGTCAACTTTACCTAGAAGGCATCCCAAGAATTCGGAGTTTTTAGATCTTGATGCTAAATTTGGTAAAAGTGGGATTGGAGAGGTCATGACTTTAAATAATATTGAACCCACTATCTCGGATTTCAAGGAATTTGATTATGATAATTGTTCTTTAGAAGGTTGTATTTCCTTGTTGCAATCCGTTTTTAATTCTCCTCATGCTTATAGTCAAAATAAAGATTTTACCAAACATATTGTTGATGCCTTGATGCAATCTTATGATGAAAAACTTAATTTGGAAGTTTCTATACCTAGAAAACTTAATGATGAGTGGGAACCTACTATAAAGATTAGAATTATAGATCATGAGTGTTTTTCTTTGTGTGATTTGGGTGCTAGTGTTTCCACGATTCCGAAAACTTTATGTGATATTCTAGGTTTCCATGATCTTGATGATTGCTCTTTAAATTTGCACCTTGCGGATTCCACCATTAAAAAGCCAATGGGAAGGATCAATGATGTTCTCATTGTTGCAAATAGAACTTTGGTGCCCGTAGATTTTATCGTTCTTGATATAGATTGCAATCTTTCTTGCCCTATTATTCTTGGTAGACCTTTCCTTAGAACGATTCGCGCGATTATTGATATGAAGGAAGGGAATATTAGATTCCAATTTCCATTAAAGAAAGGCATGGAGCACTTTCCAAGAAAAAAATTCAAATTACCTTATGAATCTATCATGCGAGCTACTTATAAATTTAGTGCCAAAGATGGCACTACTTAGATCTATCTTCGCTTTTATGCCTAGCTAGGGGCGTTAAACGATAGCGCTAGTTGGGAGGCAACCCAATTTTGTTTGTGTTTTTTGTTTTTGTTCCTGTTTATTAATAAATATTGCATCTACCTTCTGTTTAGATGTGTTTTTATCTTTTAATTAGTGCTTGTGCCAAGTAGAACCTATAGGATAACCTCTTATGATAGTTGATTTGATTCTGCTGAAAAACAGAAACTTTGCGCGCACGAAATTAGTTTTGTTAAATTACGTAAACGTGATTTTGCATTGATTCTCTTTTCTGCTGATCAATATACAAATTGTCCAGGACTTCCTATTCTGGTAGGAGTTTTCAAGTTCCATAAGTTTGCGTTAGTTACAGATTTCTACAGACTGTTCTGTTTTTGACAGATTCTGTTTTTCGTGTGTTGTTTGCTTATTTTGATGCATATAAGGCTAGTAAAATAGTTTATAAACCATAGATAAGTTGGAATACAGTAGGTGTAACACCAAAATAAATAAAGAATAAGTTCATTACAGTACCTTATGGGGTGGTTTTGTTTTCTTTCACTAACGGAGCTTATAAGATTTCTTGTTGAGTTTTGTGTTGTGAAGTTTTCAAGTTTTGGGTAAACCTTTTATGGACTATGGAATAAGGAGTGGCAAGAGCCTAAGCTTGGGGATGCTCATGGCACTCCAAGATATTCAAGGATAGCCAAAAGCCTAAGCTTGGGGATGCTCCTGGAAGGCATCCCCTCTTTCGTCTTCGTTCATTGGTAACTTTACTTGGAGCTATATTTTTATTCGCCACATGATATGTGTTTTGCTTGGAGCGTCGTGTGTTATATTAATCTCTGCTTTTTAGTTTACCACAATCATCCTTGCTGTACACACCTTTTGGGAGAAGCCTACTTGATTAGAATTTGCTAGAATACTCTATGTGCTTCACTTATATCTTTTGAGCTTGATAGTTTTTGCTCTAGTGCTTCACTTATATCTTTTAGAGCATGACGGTGGCTTAATTTTGAAGAAATTGCTAGTCTCTCATGCTTCACTTATATATTTTTGAGAGTCTTTAGAACAGCATGTTATTTTCTATGGTTACAATTTTGGTCCTAGAATGATGAGCATCCAAGTTGGGTATAATAAAAACTATCATAGAAAGTGAATTGGATGCTATGATCAATTTGATGCTTGATAATTGTTTTGTGATATGGAGGTAGTGATATTAAAGTCATGATAGTTGGGGTGATTATGAAAAATACTTGTGTTGAGGTTTGTGATTCCCGTAGCATGCACATATGGAGAACCGCTTTGTGATGAAGTTGGAGCACAATTTTATTTATTGATTGTCTTCCTTATGAGTGGCGGTCGGGGATGAGCGATGGTCTTTTCCTACCAATCTATCCCCCTAGGAGCATGTGCGTAGTACTTTGTGTTTGATGATTGAGGGAGTCCCGGATTAGGGGGTGTCCGGATAGCCGGACTATGACCATTGGCCGGACTTCTGGACTATGAAGATACAAGATTGAAGACTTCGTCCCGTGTCCGGATGGGACTTTCCTTGGCGTGGAAGGCAAGCTTGGCGATACGGATATGTAGATCTCCTACCATTGTAACCGACTCTGTGTAACCCTAAGCCTCTTCGGTGCCTATATACCGGAGGGTTTTAGTCCATAGGACGAACAACAATCATACCATAGGCTAGCTTTTAGGGTTTAGCCTCTCTGATCTCGTGGTAGATCTACTCTTGTACTACCCATATCATCAATATTAATCAAGCAGGAGTAGGGTTTTACCTCCATCGAGAGGGCTCGAACCTGGGTAGACACATCGTGTCCCTTGTCTCCTATTACCATCCGCCTAGACGCACAGTTCGGGACCCCCTACCCGAGATCCGCCGGTTTTGACACCGACATTGGTTCTTTCATTAAGAGTTCCTCTATGCCATCGCCATCAGGAAGGATGCCTCATCCCGTCTTTAAAGACGGCACTGTTGCTAAAGGAGCTTTGGCTATCGGCCAAACTCTCCGGCTAGGCGGTTTCCTTATGATCGTCTGTCCAGCCGCCGCGCCGACGATGACTTCTCGGGTCATCGAGAGCAATCTTCACGTTAGCTCGGAACTCGTCGAGCAGTTAGATCCGATGGAGCTCTCTTCCTTAAACGAGCTCTTGGATCGCATCGTCGCCCTGGGAGTCGCAACAGACTACTATCAGATTAGGCCTAAACCTGATCTGAGAGAGATTAACTCTCCCCAGGTTACCCACCATGTTGTTGTGGTA
Organism: Triticum timopheevii; assembly: GCA_963921465.1. Lineage (NCBI taxonomy): Eukaryota > Viridiplantae > Streptophyta > Magnoliopsida > Poales > Poaceae > Triticum > Triticum timopheevii. The sequence goes on along the minus strand of OY997268.1, from coordinate 484,537,265 downwards.
GAGGAACAATACGGCGACCCTTCTTCTATCTTAAGGACTAGCTATGTCCGGATTCCCGATCCCTCCATGCCGGATTCCCACGGAGGGGAGGATGTTACTCAAGCCCTGAACCTAAAGTCAGGCAGCAGGCTAGATTCATTGGACAACATCCAAGAACCCAAGCTTCCAAGTTCGGAAACTACTTGGCCCCTGAGTCTTAAAGTGGACGGGCTTCCGAATTTAATTCCACCCGCCCACCCAAACATAAGCGATCTATCCCAAATCCGGCAAGAGCCCGCAGAAATAGTACACCATTACTGGGCCAGATTCCTCCTGGTTATGAATAGGATAAAGGACTGCCGTGAGGAGGACGCAATTTCATTCTTCTGCAATAATTGCACGGACAAGGGAATCCTCAACGCCGTAAGTCGTCGTGAAATTACATGCTTCGCTGACTTGGCGTCCATAGTACGAAAGTACTGTGTGATGGAAAGCGCCTGGGAAACCGAAATCAAATTTCGGGACAATCCGGCCCTGAATACAACCCCATTCTAAAATAAAAGGGTGCATTATCGCCAGGCACCTGTGTTAAACACCAGTAAGAAAAAACCCTCTATAGGGCATGGAACCGTACTGGAAGGATGGCTCAATGGACCCTGTAAAATTCATAGTACAGAGGGTGCCACTCCAACTCATAGCCTTAGAGCATGTTGGATACTACGGCAGGTGGCCAAAAGTGGCGAAGAACTTCTAACTCCAGAGCACCAGCCCAAGGATACTAGTACGGTATTAACAGTCTTCGAGACTTCGCATCAAATAATATGCGGAAACGAACACTCCGCAGCCTTGCCGAAGTCTACCAAGTAGCAACAATAAACCCATGGAGTGACACGGCTATTACCTTTAATGCCAGTGACGAACCCAAATTCCGAACAACCCGAGCACTAGCCGCATTGGTCCTCAGTCCAATAGTGGACGGCTTTCGCCTTACCAAGGTACTCATGGACGGTGGTAGCGAATTGAACCTCATTTACGAGGAAACCCTCCGGAAAATGGAAATAGACTGGAGCCGCATTGAGCGAAGCAGCACAACCTTTAGAGGAATAATCCTCAGTCGGGAAGCATGCTGTACTGGAAAAATCACACTGGATGTGGTGTTCGGCACGCCGGATAGTTACAGATCCGAGGAGGTCACGTTCCAAGTGGCCCCGTTCAGCAGCGGATATCACGCTCTATTAGGGAGAGAGGCATTCACAATTTTCCAAGCTATACCCCATTACGGGTACATGAAGCTCAAAATGCCCAGGCCCAACGGAATCATCACTCTTGCTAGTGACCCGGACATAGCACTCCGCGCCGAAAACAAGACAGCCACACTGGCCCTGGAGCACTATTCGAAGCCCTAGTAGCCGAGGAACTCTCCGCGCTGCGCTCCACGGTGAATAGGGACGATGTGATACTCGATAAGAGATCCAAGTCCACCTCCTTTAAACCAGCGGACGAAATAGTCAAATTCCAAGTCCATCCAACGGACCCTACAAAAACGGCCTCCATCGGGGCACAATTAAACCCTGATGTAGACGCCGCACTACGAGAATTCCTACGCAAAAATTGGGACATTTTTGCCTGGCACCCTTCAGACATGCCAGGAATCCCACGCCGGCTGGCCGAGCACAGCCTAAACATCCTAAAAGGATTCAAGCTGGTCAAACAGGCTCTTCGGCGTTTCTCCAAACCCAAGAGATAGGCCATGGGAGAGGAGCTAGCCAAATTACTGGAGGCCGGATTCATCAGAGATATAAAACATCCGGACTAGCTAGCAAACCTGGTGATGGTACCAAAGAAGGACAAATCCTGGCGCCTATGCGTCGACTTTAAGGACCTCAACAAGGCTTGCCCAAAGGATCCCTTCCCCCTCCCCCGCATCGATCAAATTATCGACGCTACCACAGGACACGATTCATTGTGTTTCCCTGATGCATACTCCGGCTACCACCAAATTAAGATGGCAGAGCCCGACCAGGCCGCAATGGCATTCTGCTTCAACACAATGCCCTTTGGGCTCAAAAACGCCGGTGCAACATATCAGCGCATGATTCGGACATGTCTGGCAAACCAGATCGGCAAAACAGTGGAGGCATACGTAGACAATGTGGTCATCAAAACCAAGCACGTTGAAACCTAGTAGACGATTTGAGGCTCACGTTCGATAATCTCCGAACATATGACATTAAGCTTAACCCGGAAAAATGTGTTTTCGGCGTACCAGCCGGAAAGCTCTTGGGCTTCATTGTATCCGGTAGAGGAACTGAAGCAAACCCAGCCAAGATCCGAGCTCTGTCACAATTGGATATCCCAAAGGACCTCAAACAAATACAAAAATTGACGGGATTCGTGGCGGCTTTAAGCCGCTTTATCTCCCGTTTAGGAGAAAAGGCATTACCCCTTTATCGCCTCCTCCGACGCACCGAACACTTCGAGTGGACGGATGCCGCCACGGCCGGACTCGAAGAAATAAAAGCCATATTGGCAACAAACCCGGTCCTGGCCGCGCCCAACATGGGCGAACCAATGCTATTATATATCGCGGCAACTCATCAAGTGGTGAGCGCGGTGCTCGTTGTCGAACGAGAAACGGACGGACACAAGTCCCCCCTTCAAAAACCAGTTTACTACGTGTCTACTGTCCTGACTCCATGCAAGTCATGGTACCCGCATTATCAGAAGATAGCGTCTGCGGTGTTCATGGCATCTCGGAAGCTGCGGCACTACTTTCAAGAGTGTTCGATAACAATAGCCTCCGAAGTACCTCTTAATGACATTATAAACAACCGCCACGCAACGGGCCGGATTGCCAAATGGGCCATTGAGCTCTTCCCGTTCGACATAACCTATAAGCCACGGCGGGCTATTAAGTCACAAGCTTTGGACGATTTCATCGCCGAATGGACTGAAGCCGAGCTCCCTAAAGAGTACGGCGCGTATTCCAACTGGATCATGCACTTCGACGGCTCCAAAATGTTGGCTTGTCTGGGGGCTGGCATCGTTCTGATGTCCCCCATAGGAGATACGGTTCAATACGTACTCCAGATAATGTATACGGACTCCAACAACGCAGCCGAATACGAGGCCCTTCTACATGGCCTCTGGATGGCAGTCTCCATGGGCATTCAACGCTTAGAGGTGCGAGGGGATTCAAACCTCGCGATATCCCAAATAAATGGAGACTTCGATGCCAAGGATCCGAAAATGGCAGCTTATCGCAACGCCGCCCTAAAAATGTCAGCTCGGTTTGAGGGGCTCGAATTTCACCATATAGCTCGGGATAACAACCAGGCAGCAGACGTATTGGCACGCATCGTCACAAAGCGCGATGCCGTCCCTCCCAACATCTTCCTAGAGAGGCTATTCAAGCCATCTGTACTATGGGAGGGGGAATCCGGAAATAACAACCCGGACCCAACCGCACTGCCCGACACCGAACATTCTGACACAATTGGCGGTTCTGCCAACAAAGTAACATCCTCAGCCCACGTAATAATGGCAGTCATTGCCCCGTGGACGGAACCATTCCTAGCCTACCTAACCAGGCATGAACTTCCCAAGGACCAAAACGAGGCCCGCTGCATAGTGCGGCGATCTAAAGCCTATAAGGTCCATGAGGGAGAGCTTTACAAGAAAAGCACAACCGGAGTCCTTCAAAGGTGTATCTCCGAAGAGAAAGGGCGGAATCTTCTGGCTGAAATTCATGCCGGACTCGGCAGGCACCACGCCGCAGCCCGGGCCCTTGTAGGCAAGGCCTTCCGTACATGATTTTATTGGCCAAGGGCCCGGGAAGATGCTCAGGACTTAGTCCAACGATGCGTCGGTTGCCAGCTCTTTGCTAATCAAAGCCACATGCCACCCACCGCCCTCAAAACTATACCCATAACCTGGCCCTTCGCGGTCTGGGGGCTTGACATGGTTGGACCCCTTAAAGGAGGAACCCACAAGAAAAAATACCTACTAGTCATGGTGGATAAATTCACCAAATGGATAGAGGCCAAACCTGTTAAGACGGCCGAATCCGGACCGGTGATAGACTTTGTATCAGAGGTCGTACACCGTTATGGCTTCCCCCATAGCATCATCATTGATAATGGCACGAACTTTATGGCCGACGAGGTCAAACTCTGGTGCAAAAACATGGGCATCAAGCTCGACTATGCTTCAGTCTATCACCCTCAAACTAACGGTCAAGTCGAGCGAGCAAATGGTCTAATCATGAGCGGCATCAAACCCAGATTAATGCGGTCCCTCAAGGAATCTAACACGCACTGGGTAGAGGAGCTCGACTCCGTACTCTGGGGGCTGCGGACCACTCTGAATCTCAACACCGGATTTACACCATTCTTTATGGTATACGGCCCAGAGGCAGTTCTGCCCTGCGACATAATTCATGACTCACTTCGCGTGTGCATGTACAAAGAAAGAGAAGCCGAGCTCGATCGGCAAGACAGTTTGGACGCATTGGAGGAGCGTGACGTGGCAAAAGCCCGTTCCGCATTCTATCAACAGGAAGCTCGAAGATATGAAAGCAGAGAAGTACGGGCCAAAACTTACAACGTTGGCGAGTTAGTTCTATGCCTGCCGGACAAGAAAAAGGACAAACTAAAGCCAAAATGGGAAGGTCCCTTTATCATCGACCAAGTCCTGACCGGTGGAGCGTACTGTCTGCGAGATGCATCGGATAACCGACTCAAGCCGAACCCATGGAACGTAGCCCGTCTCCGAAGATTCTACGCCTAGTGCAGGATTCTGAGTTCGTCTCCTTCCTCCATCTATATTTTAAATATTAGTTGTCTTCTGTTTCTCTCCTTCTCCCTCCTTTTCTATTACAACCTTTGAAAGCTTGTTTGCGCATTGTTCGCACACACTTGACGCGCTATCCCCGCTCATTATACCTGGGGGCTTCTTTAACAGAAGCTTATTTATACGGGCTTCATGCCCAACACATGTGTCACACTTCCGCATGTACCTTTTATTCACCATTATATGCATCGATATGACTTAAGTTTTGGCCAAGCTGGGTTGCCTGGCTCCTGTGCTTACCCCTACGTTCCCGATTGTTCGGCTAGGTGGTAAAGGGAGCACCTCTGCGATTGTTACTGTCGGGTCAGCCGGATGTGTACCTCAGACTGGGTGAAGCCGAAAGCTAGCGTTCTTAAGGGAATATTCGGTCGGTGAGCAAAAAGACGATTTAATACCTATTTTTCTGCCCCCAGATGTTTTTCTGCTTTTTACGCAGTCCGGACATGCACTTTAGGGCATGCCTCCCAGGGAAAGGAACACCTAACGGAACTATTCTCCCTGGAAGATGTTTCTTACTAACCATGTAATATAACATAACTAGTTGGGCACTTGTCTGATAAAGCACTAATGACCCCTATGCCTGGTCTCCACGCATGCCCCGGTTCTTATATAACCGCGAGGGTATTCGGACACACTCTGGACTATTGGGTCCCGAGGTTGAAGAGAAAAGGTCCGCTATGACAAATGATCTACAATCCGGCTAGAAGGCATTTTTCATGTCATCTTAAATTACATAGTCAATTCGACTGATTGTATTCCTCTTCAATGCCATCTAATAGGCTGTCTAGTTTACAGTCCTGCTGGGAATACTTTGCGGCCAACTCTACTTGGCCGTATACTAAGCTCACAGGGATCTCCTTCCCATCGGGCCCCACAGGTCCGACCTTGGCCATGTGGTTTGGGTCAGCCTTCGTGTACCGCGTCTTCACCATGGCCCAGGCCTCCCTGGCGCCTTGACGGCAGGCCGATATCTTCCATAATCGGAAGTGCCGCCATGCTCCCTGAAGCCTCTCTGCAAGCTCTCCAAGGCCTTCGGATAGGGAGACAGATGGCCACAAGGCCTGAGCGACGTCTTTCATCACCTACCGAACTCGTTCGTGCAGTTGCACGAGCTCGGGAAGAAGGTCACCCGTAGAACCGGGAATTTCCTCAGCAGGATGGCCTGTGAGCATACCTACAGACATAACTCTGTTAGTCGACTTCCTCGCCGAACTCTTTTTCAAAGTTCGTTCAAGCACTTACTAAAAATGCCACGTCGAAGCCGCCGATTCTCCTTAACGGAGTTAGAAAGCTGGGCACGAACATCCTTTAGTTCCTCACCCAGCTGGGTGTTGGCATCTTGGAGATTATTTTTCTCTTGCCTCACCCTTGTAAGCACATTCTCGCCAGCCTTTAACCGGCGCATGAGCTATTGCTTCTCCGGATCTATCCCGGCGCCATCTGCAATATTATTGTCAGACTTATACACATGCCACACTTCACAATTTACTTATCTTTTGAAGCATATATTACCAGAGGGGGTCTCTTTGGCTTCCCCCGCTGCGGCTAGTGTGGCCTCAAGTTGGGCTTTGCACTCTTCCAGTTCCTGGGACAGTTGGGTATTCTTTTCCGTAAGATCCTGCACAATAAATGATCCTTAAATCTGTTATTCTAACTATTTCAAGTCTCGGGGGCTACTGGCATATATAACTGTCAAATTTTCTCACCCATATGTCTTTTATATACTGCTCCGTGGCTCTGGCTAGACCATTTTGAGCGGCACGGAGGTGCGCATCTCCCGAATTGAAGGCATCCAATGCCTCTGGGGAGAAACATGCGTCACGAAGAACTGTCCGGCGACGCCTGTGATTCATGGCACTCTCCACCTCGAAATTGGTGGCAGATAACCTGTAGGCATCCTCTGTCGGAGGAATATCCGACGCACGCCCTGTGTTTGCCTCCGCTTTTGGGCCTGGCTTTGGAGCCTGGCAAGCGGAGGATTGATTGGCAACCTCTCCGGATATAGTCCGGCGAGCGCTCTTCTTCCTGAAAAAGCACGAGCGTTAGTATGCCTCCCGGGAATAAAACCTGGGAGCAAGATGACACGCCATACCGTTGCATCGGCGTTTCAATCTGGACTGCACTTCTTTTTGGCCTGTTGGGCCTTGCTATCCCTTGTTGACTGGCCGTCGCAGGCTCGTCCTTCCGCCTCAAGGACTTCCCCTGCGAAACACCATTGGTATACGGTGATCAAAAACATGCACGGATGGGTCATTTTCAAAGTATTGGAACTTCGGTCTCAGTTACCTGCGAGGCGGGAAGTATTCCGGGGTAATCGGCCGTAATGGCGACCAAGGCATTATCGATGCTCAGTTGGTGGAATACCCCGTCGATCAGCTCCACCGATATGTACGGATCCTCTTGGGAGGTCGGATCGAGGAACCGTTCCAGATCCTCGGGTTGTGGAGGCGGGCTGTTTATATCCTTTACGGCCCGGCGCAGTTCCTGCACTGAAATCACAAAATGAGATATTTGACTATGGGAGTATGGATCGGATAGGCAAAAGTAAATGTCTGCTTACCCAGCTTGGAGGATTGTTCATAGAAAATCCGCCCTACGGATTGATGCGGAGAAATTCCTCCTCTTCTCCCTTGTACAATGCGGACAAGATCTTCATCAGATCGGCGACCGATCTCGGCCCCTTAAGGCCGCAGCGGGTGGCATCATCCTCCCCGTTGAAATCCCATGGGGTGGCCTCTATACTGGAGCGGCTGCACCCCCCGCATAATGCATGTGGCCATGACCCCGATCATGGTCAGTCCGGAATGAGCTAACAGCCTAATTCGGCTCATCAGGTAAAGGACGTCCCTGTCATTTTCCTTCTGAGGGCTCCGTGGACGCCAGGTTAGGTGTTTCTTCAAAGGAGCGTTATTGAACTCAGGGAGGCCGATCCGAATAGGGTCCGGCATGGGGACATCTTCTATATAAAACCATTCCGAAGGCCAGTCTTCGGACGCCTTCTTCGGGGTTCCGGATAGATATCCGGTCCCGGTGATGCGCCATAGTTCGGCTCCGCCCACTTGATATATTGACCCCTCTTGAGAACGGGGCAAAAGGCAGAATAGCTTCTTCCACAGCGCAAAATGAGCCTTGATGCCCAAAAACAGCTCGCAAAGGGCCACGAAGCCTGCAATTTGCAAAATGGAGGCAGGCGTAAGGTTGTGCAACTGGAGGCCGTAGAACTCCAGGAGCCCCCGGAGAAACGGATGAATTGGAAATCCGAGCCCTCTTATCAAATAAGAGACAAGGCATACCCGCTCTCCTTTGGAGGGGCTAGGGACGCTCTCCGCTTGCTTTCCGCCCTTATAGGAGGCGAGTCCGGCTCGAACCGGAACCATGAAGGCTAGGGGAAGAAATCCCTTGGTTTGGAGCGTCACTAACTTGCTGTACGGGACGGAGCATCTCTCCCAATCTCCAGGCCGAGGGCTGGGAGGGCGAGAGGAGGATCAATGTCGACTATCCATGGTGGAATGGATTTCTGTCAGATGCGCTCTGATGAATGCTCGCGAAGGGAGGACGGTGTGATTCGGATCTAGATCCTCGTCTCTTTTATAGGCAGCTCATTTGCGCAGTTAGGGGGGTAAATGTAAAAATACCCTGGCTTTTCGCATTCGTTCAACACGTGGAAGATGGCCATTATTGGGCGTGGAAGCCGAGGAGCACAATATTCACAGGAAGCCAGACGCTATTCAACAAGTACACAGGATTTGGAGAAGAACCCGCCTTGCAATGCCGAAGACAATCTACGCACCGGACTCATCGCCATTGAAGCCTGGTTCGGGGGCTAATGAGGGAGTCCCGGATTAGGGGGTGTTCGGATAGCCGGACTATGACCATTGGCCGGACTCCTGGACTATGAAGATACAAGATTGAAGACTTCATCCCGTGTCCGGATAGGACTTTCCTTGGCGTGGAAGGCAAGCTTGGCGATACGGATATGTAGATCTCCTACCATTGTAACCGACTCTGTGTAACCCTAACCCTCTTCGGTGCCTATATAAACCGGAGGGTTTTAGTTCGTAGGACGAACAACAATCATACCATAGGCTAGCTTCTAGGGTTTAGCCTCTCTGATCTCGTGGTAGATCTACTCTTGTACTACCCATATCATCAATATTAATCAAGCAGGAGTAGGGTTTTACCTCCATCGAGAGGGCCCCAACCTGGGTAAAAACATCGTGTCCCTTGTCTTCTGTTACCATCCGCCTAGATGCACAGTTCGGGACCCCCTACCCGAGATCCGCCAGTTTTGACACCGACAATGACTTCTAGATTTTTGCAATAAGTACATGAGTTCTTTTAACTAATGTTCAGTCCATGGATTATACGCAAACTCACCCTTCCACCATTGCTAGCCTCTTTTGTGCCGCGCAACTTTCGCCGGTACCATACACCCACCATATACCTTCCTCAAAACAACCACCATACCTACCTATTATGACATTTCCATAGCCATTTCGAGATATATTGCCATGCAACTTTCCACCGTTCCGTTCATATGACACGCATTGCTTTTGTCATATTGCTCTTTGCATGATCATGTAGTTGACATCGTATTTGTGGCTAGGCCACCTTCATAATTTTCATGCATGTCGCTCTTGATTCATTGCATATCCCGGTACACCGCCGGAGGCATTCATATAGAGTCATATCTTGTTCTAGCTTTGAGTTGTAATTCTTGAGTTCTAAATCCATAAAAGTGTGATGATCTTCATTATTAGAGCATTGTCCCAGTGAGGAAAGGATGATGGAGGCTATGATTCCCCCACAAGTCGGGATGAGACTTCGGACTTTACAAAAAGAAAAAAGAAAAAAGAAAGGCCAACAAGAAAAAGTAAAAAGAAAGGCCAAAGAAAAAAAAAGAAAAATAAAAAAAGAAATAAAAAAATAAAAAAAAATAAAATGAGAGAAAAAGAGTGAAGGGACAATGCTATTATCTCTTTTTCCACACTTGTGCTTCAAAGTAGCACCATGATCTTCATGATAGAGAGTCTCCTAAGTTGTCACTTCCATATACTAGTGGGAAATTTTCATTATAGAACTTGGCTTGTATATTCCAATGATGGGCTTCCTCAAAATGCCCTAGGTCTTCGTGAGCAAGCGAGTTGGATGCACACCCACTTAGTTTCTTTTGTTGAGCTTTCATATATTTATAGCTCTAGTGCATCCGTTGCATGGCAATCCCTACTCACTCACATTGATATCTATTAATGGGCATCTCCATAGCCCGTTGATACGCCTAGTTGATGTGAGACTATCTTCTCCTTTTTGTCTTCTCCACAACCACCGTTCTATTCCACATATAGTGCTATGTCCATGGCTCACGCTCATGTATTGTGTGAAAGTTGAAAAAGTTTGAGATTATTAAAGTATGAAACAATTTCTTGGCTTGTCATCGGGGTTGTGCATGATTAAATACTTGATGAAGATAGAGCAACAGCCAGACTATATGATTTTGTAGGGATAACTTTCTTTGGCCATGTTATTTTGAGAAGACATGATTACTTTGATTAGTATGCTTGAAGTATCACTATTTCTTATGTCAATATGAACTTCTATTTTGAATCATTTGGATCTGAACATTCATGCCACAATAAATAAAATTACATTGAGAATTATCCTAGGTAGAATTCCACATCAAAAATTCTGTTTTTATCATTTACCTACTCGAGGACGAGCAGGAATTAAGCTTGGGGATGCTTGATACGTCTTCAACGTATCTATAATTTTTTATTGTTCCATGCTATTATATTACCCCTTTTGGATGTTTATGGGCTTTATTTTACACATTTATATCATTTTTGGGACTAACCTACCAACCGGAGGCCCAGCCCGTATTGCTGTTTTTTTTGCCTATTTCAGTATTTCGAAGAAAAGGAATATCAAACGGAGTCGAAACAGAATGAAACTTTCGGGAGCGTGATTTTTGGAACGAACATGATCCAGAGGACCTGGAGTGCAAGTCAAGAAGCTGTCAAGGCGGTCACGAGAGGGTAGGGTGCGCCCCCCCTACAGGGCATGCCCCCTGTCTCATGGGCCCCTCGGGCGGCCACCGACGCACTTCTTCCTCCTATATAAGCCTACGTACCCCGAAAACATCCAGGGAGCCAACGAAACACAATTTCCACTGTCGTAACCTTCTGTATCCGTGAGATCCCATCTTGGAGCCTTCGCTGGCGCTCTGCCGGAGGGGGAATCAACCACGGAGGGCTTCTACATCAACACCATAGCCTCTCCGATGAGTTGTGAGTAGTTTACCACAGACCTTCGGGTCCATCGTTATTAGCTAGATGGCTTCTTCTCTCTTTTTGGATCTCAATACAATGTTCTCCCCCTCTCTTGTGGAGATCTATTCGATGTAAACTCTTTTTGCGGTGTGTTTGTCGAGATCCGATGAATTGTGAGTTTATGATCAAGTTTATCTATGAGAAATATTTGAATCTCCTCTAAATTATTTTATGTATGATTGAGTTATCTTTGCAAGTCTCTTCGAATTATCAGTTTGGTTTGGCCTACTAGATTGATCTTTCTTGCAATGGGAGAAGTGTTTAGCTTTGGGTTCAATCTTTCGGTGTCCTTACCCAGTGACAGAAAGGATTGCAAGGCACGTATTGTATTGTTGCCATCGAGGATAAAAAGATGGGGTTTATATCATATTGCATGAGTTTATCCCTCTACATCATGTCATCTTGCTTAAGGCGTTACTCTGTCCTTATGAACTTAATACTCTAGATGCAGGCAGGAGTCAGTCGATGTGTGGAGTAATAGTAGTAGATGCAGGTAGGAGTCGGTCTACTTGTTGCGGACGTGATGCCTATATACATGATCATGCCTAGATAATCTCATAATTATTCGCTTTTCTATCAACTAGCAGAGTGGCCCGCCCGATGTGCAGGCTAGAATTTATATTTTTCTTCTTTAGTGACTCCTTGTCTTATGTATTCTTATATAGATGTCATATTTTTTAGCATTTCTGATACAAAACTCTGGAGATTATTTCTCTATGGATGTTTAGAAAAAATTATGAATGACGATATAATACATAAATAATAGATGAAAAGTAAATTTTAATTATTTTTAGCTAAATAATCTTAATACATTTATATACTAATTGCCAATGCTAGTAAAATTTGAGTGTACACATTCTTCACGATATATAATTTTATTATTGAACATAAATATCTAATTTGACAGTAAAGGGTGAACACAATATTAAAATACTTCTCAAATAACTTCTAGGGAATTTAGAAAAAATAACACAATCTAAAAATATGTTTTCTTTCTCACCGACCTTATCTCCGCTATGATATTGCATCTACAATATTGATTTAGTGTGATGTCATACATCTGAAAACACATGTTAAGGCAACACATCTAACATAGTTTTTTTTATCGAGGCATGCTCATAGAAATTTTTGAAACCATTGAATCTCCACAACTCTTGACATAACTTGTATATTTTAGGATTGATTCCATACATGTTTGCAACAAATTTCATTTTTTGGCACACTAAGCATATCATCACATACTTGGACTGATTTGCGCTTCAAACACTAATTTTTACTCGCATGACACCATGCTAGATACTTTTCGTGATAGTCACCTCGTAGACATTTCACATTAGAAACACGGTCGATTCTTCTTAGGTAATTTTATATTTGTCCTTTATATGATATGTTAGTACTTATCAATCTACGACATCTCACATGTTTCAGGTCCGCATGGACTTGATCCACCAATGATGATCAATATATATATCCTAGGTTGATCTCTAGCATTCACATTGAACTACATTTATACTCACATTGAACTACATTTATACTACAAAATCCCTTCATGATTATACATCTCACGGACTTTTCATATTTTTTGCATGGGAGAAGTAACACATACATGCCAATATAACATAGGCATGCTGCATCGATAACAATAAATCTCCATCGCTCATACAATTGTTATCAAGTGGACATACTTGCTATTTTTTTCATTCCACGCGCCATTCGTACGCTGAATTGTATATAAATCTCTAGCTATATTCCTATAATTTTTGTGTTTTCTGAAATAAGAAAAAATGATAACTATTTTTCTTTCTTATTTTTAATGGTTATATAGAATCTGTTTTAGCTTTTATTCATGTATAAGATTCTTTTATGTTGTGTCATAGATCTAAATAAATTTTCCAATGTGGTGTTCGTGATAAGAAGACATTGCTGCCTCATTATTTATTTTGGAATTTTTATATAGAAAATGTTTGTAGTTTTATTCACACAATAAGAATTTGCTATGCTACTTTACCATATATTTTAATCAATAGCAGCTCATATAACCTTTTAGTATGTAGTTTCCTTGATAAGATAATTGGCTTGCTCCTTTCATTTCTTACATAGAAAATTGTCAACTTTTTATTCACCTAATAAGAATTTTCTGCGTGGGCATGATCACCACTCTAAAGTTAATGATATTTAAAAAATCGCCAAATATGCGTCATTCAGCTGGGTAAGATGGTGAAAACACCATCTCTCAACCCCCATCATTATAGCGTGTGTATTCATGTGCATACATCCCACACATGTACTCTGACTTATTAAAATTTGTTTTTTATTTTCAGGCATTAATTGAGACAAAAATAAGAATTGCGTATGGTGATATATTAAAAAAAATCTTGCAAAGGTACATTAGGTGAGCTGTCATTGCATGAATGCAATATGTGTGCTCATTGCTCGAGATGGACTTCTGATCGACCAATATATTTGTTGTGCAAACTGTATAGAACACCAAAATGTATTGCACAAAAAAACACCAATGTGTACGTCAAATGTTAGTTCAAGTTTGTTGTCATGCACAACTTATGTAGCCGGTCGAGCCAACAATCGCATTGTTTCTCTATTTTTTTTTCCTACTTTAGATTTAGATGATCACACTGTCTTTTTCGTCTAGAACCGATGAACAAAAAAAAACAAAAAGTACGTTTCTTTTGCTGATAATGTCCATGATGCCACAATTACATCAGCACATGCATTGTATTCCGATATATGTTTTCCATGAATTCTGGACATGTGGTTGTGATACAAAAATGTTGTTCTGCTATGTTACCTATAGATCTGCGGCACATGACCAGATGACTCAATCGGTTTAATGCAATTAATTGTTTTTTCATGCACCCATATATTAAGAGACTAATGCATGCATTCATGCATGTGTAAAGGTATTAGGCGACATCATGTGCAAGCAATGCATGCAAGGAAGCATGTACGCATGCATATAGAAAGGAATGCCCACGTCATGCATGTAGCTTTGTTTATTATGAGGAAAGTCCTATGCACACACGATACACATGCATGTGGAAATAAATAAGTCCAGATCGTGTATTCATATGGAAAGTCCTATGCATGCACGATTCACATGCATATGGAAAGGGGAGTGATACGCGCCGGCGCACCGGCCGAACTGTTCGGCCGGTCCAGCCCAAGCCGTGCGATGCGGTCAGTCCCAGCCGTTAGATTTCCGCGCGAGGCCACCACCGAACCAACCGTTGCAGCAAAAAGAACAAGTTTTTGTTGCAACCGTTGTATGAACAGCCACAACGAGAAAAACAGGGGAGCTCGATCCCCCGCGTCCGCTCGTCCCCGATCCGCGGCGGTGGCGACCGGATCCGCCTGTTCTTCGTTGCCCGCAGCCGAATCACGTCTAGGGAGGGGCTCCCCCGCCTATCAAGCCGCCTTGGGATTGCTTCAATCATGTCGTACATACGTCATGACCTCCTTGCCGCCATGGATTTAGGCTCGAGCTCCGCTGCCGTTCATGGCCGGAGTCCCCTGAGGAGGCAGGGCTCTGGTGGTAGTGGACCGGTGTTGCAACGGTACTACATCCCTGATGTCTCATGTGTTTCTCGTTGGCTCCATGCATGCAGCAGCGTGTCCCCATAGTTGCATCTCCCGGTGACGACGGTCGCAACTCCGGTGATGACGAACGCAGCTCCGGCGTTCTGTGGTTGCAGGTCGCAACACCTCCGGCGACGAGCTCGTAAGAAAATTGTACTCTCCGTCGGGGTGTCGGTAGCAGCAAAAAGAACGACCGGTTGTAGCAAAAAAGGGCAACGCTTTCAACAAATTAAAAGCTCGCGGGCACCATTGTAGCAAAAATGTTAACCGATTGTATCTTCTGTGGCTGCCGGTTGCAGCAAAAACATGACACGGTTGTAGCAAGAAAAACATTGACGTCGACCGGCCGCTGCATATGGTGGTAGCAAACCATGTCGCCGGTGGTAGCAAATGAAGCCGTCGGTGGTAGCAAAACAAAACACTAGTTCCAGCAAAAAAGAATCAGCGACAAATACAGTAGTTGGTTCCAGCAAAAAAGTTTATGGGTTGAAGCTTTTTAAATGTAGGGTTGAAGCTTTCATGTAAACAGTTGCAGCTTTTTTCATTTGGGCAAGAAATCGATAGTTGAAGCTTTTCTACACCGTCGTCGTTCGTTGCACGGGTTGCACGAATGATGGCCACCAAACATCACCATTAAGATAGATGTAGCAAAAACCTCTCTGGTGGTAGCAAAAGATAACGACATTTGCAACCAAAAATCATCATTGTTGTTGTCCTGGGTGCATCTTTGCCATGAATTAATTTAGCAAATTTCTTCGTTAGTTGTAGCAAAATCCGACGATAGTTGCAGCAAAAATCGTTGTCCCAGTCATCTGTACGAACGCCGGCCACTAATCATCACCATTAAAAAAAGGATGTAGCAAAAAAACACGCTGGTCGTAGCAAAAGATAACGGCAGTTGCAGCAACAAAATGTCGTTTTGCAGCAAAAAATGGATGCAACTTCCGTCCGTCTGCAGTTGTAGATATTTTTCCCACCCCACAGCTTGAGCGGTTGGTGAAAAAAAGAGCTGACCGAGTAAACGTGGTGGGCCAAGGCCACGTGATGGGCCAAGGAAAAAAAATAACGTGGATCGGGAGGTGCGGGAGCGCTGGATCGCTACCCGATCGAGCGGCGTGCGCGGGACCAGCCGAAACGCTCGGCCGGTGCACCGTCTGGGAACATTTCCCATATGGAAATAAATCAGTCGAGATATATCGTGTTTTCATGCATGTAGTTTTTTAAGGAAGTCACGTCACACTATTATGTATTGGCAACGTGAATGAATAGTTATTTCTTCGTAATGGCAGTGGTGGGTAATTTTTTTAACTTAAAATAGATCCAATGGCTATAATATGTTAGTCTATTAAATAAATGGTTGGATGTTTCTGATTTTTGTGGGATTTTCTAGCAAATTTATCATTTTCTGGTGAGCCCGTCAAGCACTTTTTATATATAATAGACCCACTGTAATACTTATGCTATCTTGAGAGAAGCCTCTAGTGAAACATATGGCCTCCGGGTCTATCTCTTATCATATTTGCTTCCAATCTACTTTTATTTGCATCTTTACTTTTTGCATCTATATCATAAAATACCAAAAATATATGTATCTTATCATACTATATCTATTAGATCTCATTTTCGCAAGTGGCCGTGAAGGGATTGACAACCCCTTTATTGCGTTGGTTGCGAGTTTTTTGTTTGTTTGTGTAGGTGCGTGGGACTTTTGAGGAGCCTCCTACTGGATTGATATCTTGGTTCTCAAAAACCGAGGGAAATACTTACGCTACTATTGCTGCATCACCCTTTCCTCTTCAAGGGAAACCAACGCAAGCTCAAGATGTAGCACGCCACACCCCTCCCGATGAACAGGACCCCCGTTTCGACCGTAGCGCTCCAACACAAGTCCGTTTCGTCCGTTTTGCGGTACGCCACACTCCTCCCGATCAACAGGACCCCGTTTCAACTGTAGGAGGTCCAACACAAGTCCGTTTCCTCCGTTTTGCGGTACGCCAGACCCCTAGATATGAACAACATCCCGTTTTGAACATGGCCGGTCGAACACAAGGCCGTTTCCTCCCTTCTGCGGTATGCCAGGCCTCGTTTCCATCGCCTGTTCCGTCCAAGCCCTCCAGATGAACACGACGATGCATTCCATTCCGACCCAGCCAGTTGGCTCCCCATGAACACGACGACGACGCTGTTTCTCTGTTCCGACCTACCTATGTACACGAGCCCTGGCCGTACGTATGCGCGAGTAGGCGTTCGAGACCCCGCCCGTATGTACGTACGTGGCCGTATTTTCTTTCCTGCACACTGGCCGCTGTACGTACGTGTACATACTACGTGTGCGCCTCTACTACGACACGTGCATGCCTCTACATCCACCAGTATGTACGTACACGTTCGCGACCAGAATGACAATGCTACGTACGCATCCGACTGTCAAGCACTTCCTTGCGTGCGAAGATATAGCTGGTGGGTCCCAGCAGTCAGGGGGGCGAATCGTTTTTTTGCCCAGACGCACTTCCTTGCGTGTGAAGATGTAGCTGGTGGGTCCCAACAGTCAAGGGGGAAACATTTTTTCGTGAAATACAGTGGCCCGTCCGGTGGGTCCCTACTGTCAGGTGGAGGTATCATTATTTTCCTCGTAATAAGGAGGCACTTCTTTGCTGCGGCCGTGGACCCAGCTGTCAGCCTCTTCACGTACAGTCCACGTCCGATGGAAGTCGTTCCTTGACCACGTTGACCACGCCGCGCCGAGAGCACCACGACGGTGGACGATGGAGAGGCCTAGGAAGGGGACAACGCGGAGCTGGGGAAGACGCGGCAGTGGATGCCCACGCGGAGAGGAGTACAAGGGTTCACTGGTTCGGCTGTGGTGTGAGGCTGCCGTCGCCGCAGAATAACAGGGGTGTGGGTGAGTAGAGGGATGGCCCGGCTAGCGGTGGGAGTAGTATGGGGGCGGTGAGGCCTCCGCGGTAGCAGAGCCGGCCACGAGAGGCAGGAGCAGGCGGCACGACCGGCTGCTTTGGGCGGCTGGAGCAAGAAGACCAGAGGTTGAAGAAGCACTATGGACGTTGGATGGACATCATACGGTCACTTGAGTATTGACTAAGTTGACAAAGCCCTCCGTCCTCGTCAACTTAGTAGGCCCACAAGTCAGCCACCCACTATGGTGGGCTGCAGCTAGCAGGGGGTATTCATTTTTTTGTGCGTAATAAGGAGACACTTCCTTGCGTGCGAAGATATAGCTTGTGGGTCCGACCTGTCAGCGGGGGGAATGTTTTTTCGTGAAATACAGAGGCCCTTCCGGCGGGTCCCAGATGTCAGCTGGAGGAATCATTATTTTGCGCGTAATAAGGAGGCATTTCCTTGTGTGCGGCCGTGGACCCAGCTGTCAGCCTCTCCACGTACAGTTCATGACCACGTTGACCACGCCGCGCCGAGAGCACCAGGGCGGTGGACGACGGCGAGGCCTAGGAAGGGGTCGACGTGGAGCCGGGGAAGACGCGGCCGTGGATTCCCACGTGGAGAGGAGTACGAGGGTTCACTGGTTCGTCTGCGGTGTGAGGCTGCCGTCGCCGCAGGGCCTGGCTAGCGGTGGGAGTAGTAGGGGCGGTGAGGCCTCAACGGCAGCAGAGCCGGCCACTTGAGGCAGGAGCAGGCGGTCTCGCCGGCGCTGGTTTGGGCGGCTGGTGCAAGGAGAGCAACACTTGAAGAAGCAGCAGGACCGTTCGATTCAAATCCAACAGTTACTGCTGCTATAATCGTTTGTTGACTAAGTTGACAAGCCCTGCGTACGCGTCAACTTAGTAGGCCCACAGGTCAGCCTCCCAACCGGTGCGCCCAAGATGTCAGTGGGAGGAATCATTTTTTTCACGTAATAAGGAGGCAGTTGATTGCGTGCGGCCAGGCCAGCGGAGGGAGTAGGGTGGGCCGGGGAAGCCTGTGCGGCATCACAGCGGGCCACAAGAGGAGGGAGTAGGCAGTCCCGCCGGCGCTAGTTTAGGCGGCTGGAGCAGGAAGATCAGAGATTGAAGAAGCACGTCGGCCGTTGGATGGACATCCAACAGTCACTGCTGCTAGAATCGTGTGTTGACTGACAAAGCCTTGCATAAACAAGGTAGCCTCGAAATCTGTGGCGTGTACATCCCATTTGCTATTATTTTTATAATTTTTACTTATTTTCTAATTCATATGGAAATTATTGTAGCCCGTTTTCCATTTTTAGAATTGCTGCCCATTTTCTGGTCAGTACGAGGGTTAAAAAAATTAACTAAATATGTGCGAAATTTTGAAAATTCGCAAATTTTGGCTGGGGAACAAAATATTCTTAATCCAAAAAATTAGTAGCCATATTAAAATAAATTTAAAAATAAATTAGTACTACGTCATGTTAAATCCAATGAAATACTATAAAATATCTATGAAGAACAAAAACAAAAAAGAAACTAATATCCCATTTGCAATATTTTTTTTTGGAATTTTCAACCCCTTTGATATTACTTTTAACACACACTGACCATACTCTTTGGCCAGGCCGGAATGCATCCCTCCTCGTCTTGAAAGATTTGCAGCCCAGTAAGTCAAAGAAAACAAATAGGCCTAGCTTGGGTATTCTTCAAAAAGAAATACTAGGCTACCTATTTTCCCGAATAAAAACCTGCTGGGCTGGTCATGTTGTTAGACGGGCCACAGGGACCGCACAACCCAGTTTATAGCCTGCTCCTCCGAGTTACTACTCAAAAAAAAGTTGTGCAATTCTATCGTTAATTGACTACACGTTAAAAATGATGTGGGTCCCGGATATCAGCAGGGTGGATTAGAGTAAAAAAACGAGGGGTGCATCAGAGTAGTAAAAGAGGCGCTTGCTTGTGTCCGGGAGTGGACCTGGCGGGTCCGTACTGTCATACTCACAACTACAGTTCTCTCCCGATTCACTATGTTGACAGGGACCGTTTCAAAAAAAAATTATGTTGACAGGGCCGGACGGCGGTGCCGTGGCGAGCGCACCAAGGCGGAGGATAAAGTGTTGTCGCCAATGTGCTGGGCTGGGTTGGACATTCTTATTGAAAAAATAAAAATGGACCTGAACTATTTACGACGTTGACTAGGATTTGCATGGGTCCGCTGGTTGCAGAAAGAAAATGCTGTGAGAAAGAAGACTGGTCACTATCTTTGCCTAAGAATAATATCGACTGAATGTAACGACACTATCATAGGAAATAATATCCTCCTGTTAAATCATGAATTTAAAGAACTGGTGCATGAGCATTTAGCTTTATTTATTTATTTACTTATTTATGTTTAGGGGACCATGAGCATGTACCTGGGCCGGATTCATGTGAGATCCTCCCTTCCAGTTAATTATGGGCTCCTCTATTGGGCCTTCATCAGTGGGCTGCATGTTATCAACACGTGGAAAATGTGTTCCGTATGAAAAATAGTATGCGTTACGTATGGTACGGGGCACTAAGGATCGAACCGTGCAACGAGTTCCAAAACATTGTGTTTGTCGTTCTAACAACACATTTATTCAACCAACAGACAAAATATACTACTGATTGTACGTTGAAAATAGCAGCAAGCGGGCCAGAAGAGTAAAGACACAACCCTCTCTTCCAAACCAAACATCAGCCTTTATTACAAAAGGGCTACCAAAAAAGAACAAGTGTATGCATCAAACTAAATAAAGATCCTACTACACCAAGTGTATGCATCTAACCAACTGGCTCAGTTAGATATTACTATTTATTAAGCTGTGGAGATTGGCTGACGGCTTGAACCAGTTGGGTGCCTGACGGGGGAAACTCCAGCCAGCAGGTCGAAGTCCTGATACTTGTGACCCTCTCTCCTACTTTGGGCTGCAGAGCATGGCGACACATATCAGGGTATGGTGCATGCAGAGACGCATGGTACGCTGTGTACACATAGTTTTGCCTGATGAACGAAACCGCGTTGCCGTCATGATCCTTGCCATCGGTTATATCCTGGTTAATCGGATAATTCAGTCCGACAAACAGAGAGCGCATACCAAGGCTACTTACTAGCCTCCAGTCAAAAATTGCTGAAGGCCCAGAGAAGTTGGGATCCTGCTCAAAGACCTTGTAGTGACTATGATTGTATTCCGCGAAGCAACATGTCCGGTACGTGCGAACGATCATCAATCGTTCGCCGTCGTCTGATCGAGCCAGGAACCACCTGCAACTGCCATGCCACTTTTCTTTGAAAGGTTCTGGGATTAGGAAGGGTAGGGACACCAGACGGCCTACAACATCATATCAAGTTGGAGTCAAATAAAAAAGGGCTCTTGATGTAGTCAATCTTAAGAACACCATGTTATGAGCATGAATATTTTTTCAGTAAACGTTGCCAGTAATATAAGCAAGCCATCATGATACCATAGGAAAGTAACATACTGCTGTAACAACCGATTGTAGCGATGACTGGAGTAGGCCAGCAATAGGTCTAGCCATAGAAGGAGTCGACAGCGTAAATGAAGCCCTTGTGTTCAATGGCATCAGAGAACCATGGAGGATGTATGATCCTGCGATGGACGTGCAGATTTATCCACTTACTACAGTGACCTGTCAGATAGGCGAGACCGCGATTGAAGAATGCAATTAGCCTGAAGTCTTTATAATTCGCGGATCTTGTGGGCACTTGGCAGATTACAACCTTGAGCAACTCAAACTTGGTATCATGTTGGCTACTGTAAGATTTCGAGTATTCTGGGCCGTGGTGCCAAAGCAATGCAGTGTTAATCAAAGGAAGGGGGATCAATCGCCGGGTGTAGACCTCCACGAGCATCCAGCTGCCGCAACCGTCGACGAGCACCATCCAAGACGTGTTCATGCCGACCCAGTACATACCGTTAATGTAGTTGAGGGTGACGGGGATCAGATCGCAGTCAAGGGGGTTGATGCTCGCCACCCTACGATCATTATGCTGTGTGACACGCTGTTTCTGAAGATCAGGCGGCATCAGCAAGCAAGGAGCTAGCTTAAAAAGCTCCGACCTGAGGGCTTTGAGTAAACGGTACAGCCCCGACGAGCACGCGGCGACTGGCATGGTACTGAGATTGTCCACACGTGAAATAATGAGCTTGATTACCTCCACGGGGAGCAAATTCCAGCCACTCTTTCAGCGGACGCTGCTCGGTTCTTCCATTGTTAGTGCTTGGTTTTCGGACGAGGGGGGAGGTGCCTTAGCGGGGATGGAAGATTGGACGAGATTATGTGCGGACAAAGATGGAGAAGCGAATATGTGCTGCGGGAAGTGGACAGGTGATGATGACAACAACACACCGCTTGACTTACGAGACACATACCAGCAGCGTAGGGTCATATCGATGCCAGACAACTTGCTTGAGTGATCACAGTACTGGTACTTCCTACAGTACCTACTACTATGCCCTAACTTGCTTGAGTAGAGTAGTAGAGTAGGACTCTGCTCTACTACTAGCACCGAAGGAGTAGTATATTCTAATCTAAAATAGTTACAAACTTCAATGCCCGAGCATGGAACAGCTACGAACCATGCTCAAAGACCGTGTCTACGTGGTGTTTGGAATTATATGCAAAAAATAGCAAGATGCCCGTGCATTGCACGGCACACCATCATCACCAACTCAGTTTTTTCTCTACTCCTACTCCTATAAAAGACTCAGTTGGTGATGATGGAGGCGAGGAGGCGTGTTCAGCCGGGCGTGCAGCGGACGGTGCAGTACTATTCGATTTGTTATAAAAAACAAAGAAGAGTAGTAGAGATAGAGATAAGAGTATAGATAGAGACTTAGGGAGGAGCACGAGGTTGTGGGCGATAAGGATGAACGAGGCAAGGCCTTATCTGTAAATGTGGAGAGAGGTGCGGGTATCTTTTGTAAAATTGTCATAGTTGGCTTTCTATCCGTCAGATATAGATCGGATGGTCTATATCACAAGATGGCAGGCACACCATCATCACCAACTTGGTTTTCTATAATAGTAGATAGATAGAGACTAGGGAGTACTAGTAAGGACACCATCTACTGCTTTGTGTGCTACTCCTGTGCTCCATTCGGCGGTCGCAACGTCCCCTACAGACACTCCCTCCTGCGCTCCATTCGGCGGGCGCTGTTGAAATTTGGGGAGCACACTCTCACGACTACTGGCAGCCACGACTTCACCGATGACGACTTCTTCCCCGACCTCGGCAACCTCTTCCTCAACGACATGGGCGACAACCTCAACGCGAACGGTGCTGCTCCCGTTGCACCGTATGTGTTTCTGTCCTTCCTGTTCGAAATCGTGGTTGAATTCATGTTTCTACTCTGTATACTACTACTATGCTAGTCCACATGATTAGTTTCATCTCTGTTATAGCCGTCATGATTTATTTTGTGCTTATTCAGATTAAATCTCGTAGTAACTTGCTCATATGTTCAACTGGCGCAACGTCCCCTACAGCCACTCCCATTTCATGGACGGCCTGGTTGATGCCTCCAAGGAGCCCTTTGTCTACTGCTATGAGTGCCCGATGCCGTTTTGGGGCTCGCCGGCGGACATGGTGCATCACCTCACGGATGCGTGCAGCGGTCACTACTGGCCCTTGGCGGAGAACATCAAGTACGAGACATGCTACCCGTTCACCATGCCGGAGTTGCTGGAGGATCATCGCCGCCTGCTAGTCTCGGAGGAGGATGGCAGCGTATTCCTCTTGATTGTGGGCACCGGCGAGGCCTACGCAGGCCGCCGCCCCATCTCTGTAGTGTGCATCAGGGCGACGCCGCTGACACTGACACGAGGCCGATGTACGGGTGTGTGCTCAGTGTTACTACCCCTCCGGGTCACGTGGGCGGCAACACCGGCTACATTGAACGGACTTGGACTCTGCGGAGCTGGGACTTTCCCGCCGACGTGGACTTGGAAAACCCATGATCTTCTTTACCCGCCAACGCGGTGCATGGGGACTCCAAGGAGGTTCACCTGGACATACGCATTATCAAGTTAAATGTTAATCATTAGTCTTTGCTCAATGTAATCCGCTGTTTAAGCATGTGGAGACTTCCATGCATGATCTTGCTCTATTGGAGTATCGCGCATGAATAAAACTGTATCCGTTTATGGTTTAGTCTAGAATCTTCCATGTATGAACTTTTACTACAATACTGGTGAAAGACTTACTATGAACCATTTATTACATCTCCTCTGCCCCTTCCAAGTCATCTTGATTTAATCCCTCCATCTAGGTGTATAAGGGCATGGTTAATACTTAATAGTATAGCCAACGGTTGACTACAAGAAAGTGCCATGTGATCTTTAGCCAACATGTATAACAATCGATACTGAAAAACTAATTCTTAAAGCCAAGGGTGCTGCTCCTGTTGCACCGTATGTGTTTCTGTCCTTCCTGTTTGAAATCGTGGTAGAATTCATGTTTCTACTCTGTATCCTACTACTATGTTAGTCCACGTGATTAGTTTCATCTCTGTTATAGCCTTCATGATTTATTTTGTGCTTATTCCGATTAAAACTCGTAGAATTGCTCATATATTCAACTGGCGCAACGTCCCCTACAGCCACTCCTGTTTCATGGACGGACTGGTCGATGCCTCCAAGGAGCCCTTCGTCTACTGCTATGAGTGCCCGGTGCCGTTTTGGGTCTCGTCGGCGAACATGGTGCATCACCTCACGGATGCGTGCAGCGGTCACTACTGGCCCTTGGTGGAGAACATCAAGTATGAGACGTGCTACCCGTTCACCATGCTGGAGTCGCTGGAGGATCACCGCTGCCTGCTAGTCTCGGAGGAGGACGGGATCGTCTTTCTCTTGATTGTGGGCACCGGCGAGGCCCGTGCAGGCCGCCGCCCCGTCTGTAGTGTGCGTCAGGTGCGACGCCGCTAACACTTACACTGACATGAGGCCGATGTACGGGTGCGTGCTCACTGTTACTACCCCTCAGAGGTACGTGGGCGGCGACACCGGCTCCATCATGCTGACTAGGACTGTGCAGAGCTGGGACCTTCCCGCCGATGTGGACATGGAAGACGCATGGTATGATTTACCCCGCAACGCGGTGCACGGGGACTCCAAGGAGGTCCACCTGGACATATGCATTACCAAGTTAAATGTTGATCATTAGTCTTCGCTCAATGAAATCCGCTGTCTAAGCATGTGGAGACTTCCATGCATGATCTTGCTCTATTGGAGTAATGCGCATGAATAAAAGTGTATCCATTTATGGTTTAGTCTAGAATCTTCCATGTATGAATTTTTACTACAGTACTGGTGAAAGACTTACGATGAACCATTTCTTACATGTCCTCTGCCCCCTTCCAAGTCATCCTGATTTAATCCCTCCGTCTAGGTGTATAAGGGCATGGTTAATACTTAATAGTATAGCCAACTATTGACTATAAGAAAGTGCCATGTCATCTGTAGCCAACATGTATAAAAATCGATACTCAAAAACTAATTCTTAAAGATCATTTCTTGCAAAGCACAATAAGTGTTATTTCTTCACAAGTTTTGGATGCAGGTTGAACAGTTGAACGCTTTTGTTTGCAAAAGATACCTTTTTATCTATTTCACCCGGATGTTTGTGAGCTCTAGAGATGAGATAATATCCGAAGAAACCTATTGATACCCGTTGCACATGAGATGACCCCCACATCCTTTGTCAAAATAAACAACTCCCCGATCAATGCACTTCACTCTTCCGTGCAACGCACGGGCACCTTACTACTATAGATTAGTGAAACCGAAAATTGAACTAACATTATATATAGTACGATAAATGCCGATGCATGTCACCTAAAATTATATCATTCAAAACTATGTTCAAATACGAATCCAACGATATAGTTTTTGTTGACATGCACTAACATTTTGTCAGTTAAATCTTCAGTCAAATTCAATGGGGGACTAATAAACCACGACCGATGTAGTACAAGTGTAGAGGGCGGCGCTGCACGGGAGTCTCACCCTGCTTGTGGTGCGGCAGTAAAGCCGTCATATCACAAAACCCAACCACTGCCAGTAATAAGTGGCCTGGTAAAATAAACGGACAAGCAACCATCACATCCCTCCATCTTTTTTGCATTTCATCTCTCTACATTTACTTTCTCCGCTTCATCTCGCACACTCGATCCCTGGCTACTACTCCTAGTATCCCTAGCTATTATTCCTAGGGCCAGTTCTTTTGGCGGCTTAAAAAATAAGTCGTCCCTTCCCCAGCTTTTCCCATAAGACTAGTCACAGTGGAGAGTAACATTAAGGCGCCTCACTCATTTATTTGGGATTCTAAACTACTAGTACTCCCTTCATTTTTATATACAAGGCCACAAACTCAAATTACAGGTACCAAGATAAAAATCAATGTGTGCTTTACAAGTCAAATTATTTTCTCGTTTACCGGGTTAATTAATAGGGTGCATGCACATTAGAAGAAATTGAGTGTCCATGAGAGAGGAAGTAGATGAGTTTGTCATTATCATCCACTACATGCATGCTAGTAATTAAGCCATGGGTTACTAGTACGAGGAAACATCATTAATAGTTGTCTCGATTACTGTTGGTGGCCTTGTATAGATGCAAAATGTATTTTTTATAGTGGCCTTGTATACAAAAATGGAGGGAGTACCTCCGTCCTGGTTTATTCGTCACCATTGTAATTTGTGGTAAATTTTGACTAAAGATTTAACTGATAAAATGTTAGTGCATGTGACATCACAAACATTTCATTAGTTAAATTTATGATCAAAATTTGACACATATTACAACGGGGACAAATAAACCAGGACGAAGCTAGTAGTAAAGGGATTACTACTAATCTAGAAGCCTAAACGAACCGGCCCCTGGTACTCCTACTAGTAGTACTAGTACTCAAGTTGGAATTCCAATTGCACGACACAACTTGTTAGGCAAAAAAATCGATACAGGGTGTAGGAAGCGGTTTGGGAATTTGCATGCCTTTATGACTAGTGAGATACTCCATACAAAGTACGATAGAGAAATAACCACAGAGAAGGAAGCTAAAAGTAAACAATCAAACAAGCATTTTTGCATTTGTTTTGCATTGAATCGTTTGACAAGCTTGACTAGTGCTGTTTTTCTACTTTTAAAAAAACCGCATCGTAATGTTAAAACGTGCATTTGCCTGTACGTAAGTAATAGTAGTACTCCCTCCGTCAAGGTGTATAAAGTCTTCCCTCCTACTTGGTCACGGTGCACAACCAAAGATGACTTATTCACTTGGATGGAGGGAGTAGCACAGTCTGCAAGCATATATAGAGAGAGACGTGTAGTGCGATAGTATATAGTACTAAAGTTTGTGCTGTATGCACCTACTTATAAATGCGTACGGATACATAAGGTTTCCAAACTTTCCCTCTTACATACTTAATTAAGGACGCTAATAATTCTTGGATGTTTGGGATTTATCATTTGCGTCCCAAAACTAATGAGATCACCTTATGAAACTAAATTATACTCCCTACTAAAAGTCACGTCGCTCGCAGGAGCGCTTGTGGTGCGCCACGAGTGCCCTCGTGCACGACCATTTCCCAGCGCGCTGACACAATGCCTCTTCCTCAGCCTCGCAACTCGTGAGGTGCTGATTGGCGGCTTGCCGGTGGGCGAGCGCGATCTCACTGATGTGGTGATCCGGCGCCACCAGGTACTCCTCCTTGCTGGAAGCATGCACCCAGTCCATGTACCGCCAAGCGTCGATGAGGCGCTTGGGCCCGACTGCACTCAGGGCTTTGGCACGGGCGTCCTCCGCCACCCTCACGGCCCTTACACGAGCCTTCTGCCAAAGAGCCAGTTGTCTAACTCTCTCGGACGCGACATAGACCTGCCAGGCAGCTTGCCCCGCGGCGCGCTTCTCTTCCTCGGCCTTCTTCTCCGCCTCTATTTTGGCGTGCTCTGCCGGTGGCAAAGCCTCCCACATGGCGACATCCACTTCTTTCCAAAGCTCCTCAAGGCTGGGGGGCTCGGCAGGCGACGCAGCGTTCTCCTTGTAGCGGAGAGCCGACGCGTCCTCCGACGCGCGTGCTAGCGAGATTGGGAACGCCGACATGTCCACCTCGACGTGTCACGTCGAGGAGTGGAGTGCCGACGCGTCGTCCTCAACTAGTGGCGGCAAGGAACGGAACAGCGACGCGTGACCATCTGGGCGGTGCAGCGAGGGGCGCCTAGGGCTTGGGAGGGGCGACGCCATGGTGGTCAACGTGAGAGGGAGGAGGAGGACATAGCGATGAACGTGAGCGTCCTTCCGAATGTCGTGGGAGGCGCAGTATTTATAGCGAGTAATGGCACACCTATGTAAGATATGGACTGAGCTGCACTGACTTAACTGCAGGTCCATTTGCGTCACTAACATGTGGGCCAGACCCTTGTTGAGCCCGTATGTCAGTGACCCGATGCTCCTGCAGTTAAGTAACTGAAGCAGCATCCCAGAAGATATGTTGCGTGATTAATGTAACAACTAGGTGGGCATATTTGTTGCAGTAAATTACGGGGGAGGGAAGGGGTGGAAATATTGCTGGTCACAACGGATTGGATGAGCGTGAGGGGAGGAGAGTCATGCATGCAGATTTTTTCACACGGGGTGGAGTGGTGGGACCGCCGGAGGGAGAAGGAGAGTCTGGCAGGCATATTGTTTTCACACATGGAGAGGAAAAGATTTGGAGACGAACGGGCTTTCTGCAGGTATGGGGAACGGTGCATAATAAGTCATCTTGCATGCCGGGCTAGGTATAGTCTCGAGTCATTAAAAACATACACGCCCCACACATGTTCATATTTCAAGGTGCACTAAATTATTGCATGCGATGATTAAGGCTGGCCATAATGGTGATATCTTAGTTGGTATCATGCACACGGGAATAGCAAACATGATGATGTGGCAAAGAATTAAAGAAGAGAGGGGGGTTAGATTAACTAGTGTTCATGCATGCATTGGTAAACACATTTTTTTGTGAAGAACGACAGCATTAGTTGAGTACTTTTGCACACTTCAAAAACTATTCCACCGCCTCTACTATCTTGCTAAGAGTAGGTGAAAATTTTGAATTGAGCCCTTTAAACTAGAAGGGAGGTAGTAGTACTCTAATAGCTAACCTTGTTGTGATGACAAGATAGGACATGGCACGCACCTGGACGGAGGAACTAGTCTGCACTGTGCATTTAAGTTTTGTCTGAAGTCAATGTACCTCTACTTTGACCAAACTTATAGAAAAATGTATCAACATTCACAATGTCAAATCAATATTTTTACACTCATTATAAAACGTAGTTCTTATACTCATTATAATCAGTATTGTAGATATTGATATTTTTAGTACAAATTTGGTCAAACACTTTGCAAACGGTTGACGGGAGTAAAAAGGACCAGAGGGAGTATCATGCATGCGGAGGAGGCAAAAAAATTGCTCATTTATAGTCGGTCGAAGTTTCAAAGGGCGCGACCGCGTGAGGGAGGTAAAGGTCGTGGGAGGCGTGACGGTTGACGGAATTAAGTGAAGTTACATCCACACGCCGACATGGCGTGCGAGCAGGCAGAAGCTATACCGTCAGGCCTACGATATGGGTCTAGTAGACATGACATCTAGTGGGTCCCTCATAGTTCTCGAGAACTCTTTGGGGGCTTGCAGCCATTTATCCACCGGGCAGGCCAGCAACCCCACGCTGTTCGCACTCCCTACTCGTCCCAGTCTTCTACCTTACAACAGTTCGCTCCCAGTCATCCCGTCCTTTCACATTAGTTCGCTCCCAGTTTTTTTGCGGGGTACAATAGTTCAACTTCTTCTAACCCTCCTCCAAAATCCATGGCCTCCCAAATCTCCATGGTTGCCACTGAGTACCAGGTTAGAGCCATCACCGGCGATGAGTTCATCATAATCTACGCACATGGATCCGCGACAGTGAAAGGATGGCTTGCTCGCTTCCTACGCTTGTTCAACAGTTCAACAGATGAGTGGATCGCTGGGCTAGATGTTGAGTACACCATAGTCTTGGAAAGAGAGAAGATTCTAAAGGAGGCAGAGAGGAAGAAGCCCGCCGTGATCCAGGTTTGCGTACATAACGTTTGCTTGGTCTACCACATATGCCATGCCGACGTTGAGTGCCAGGATTTTAAGAACTTCCACAAGGACAAAAGAGTGAAATTCGTTACTGTAGACTTTAGGAATGATAGGGATGTCCTGCGTCTGATAGGTATCATTGTAGGCCAGCCCTTCGATCTCCAGAAGGCAAGCCTGGTGTCCTCCTCTCAACCTTCAATGCTGACCCTGGCAGCAGCCATGATTGATCCTTCATACGCTAAACTGAAGAAACCTCATCACGAGTTTCATCATGCATGGGAGTCGAAGACATTAGATGAAGATCACATCTTGTACGCAGCAATGGATGCCTACCTTTGTTTAAAAATCTACAAGGGTTGGATGAAGAAGCAGAGCCCAGTGTCCGATTCAAGCAAAGAAGCATCGACGAAGAGGAAGAGGAAGAGGGACAAGGACAAAGTCGAGGACGTGGACTCGGACTCCGAGTAGGTGGCAGTGCCGTCGCTCATGCTAGTTCTACAGCAGTGTCAAGCGGACTAGTTGCTTAGTTTATTTTCAACGGTGTGTTGTGCTGAGGCCCCAGCAGAACTATGTTTATGTTCTTTCTCGTTATTTGAACTCTTTAGTACGTACAGTAGTACTAGTACTATGTCTTACTATTGTTCTTCTTGCAGTTGGTACTACTGCTCGTATCTTCGTGTTCCTACTGTACTTAATACGTTCGTACTAGTAGTATAATTTGGGTAAGTCGATTTGTGAAAGAAGTTTGACGGAGCGAAGGAAGAAGATGGCAGAAGAGGTGGAAGAAGCCCTTCTAGCCATCCATGTTGCATCAAACGGCTCACAAGAGTCGACTGACCCAAATTGCTCCTTTAGATTGCAGGATCCACATGGCATTCAAGGTCTCGAAGGTAGATTCCGCGTCCACACCCGGTTTGCGGGCTCGACGCGCGCACGACCGGCTTCCGCCACGACAGCCACCATGCGCACCTCCTCCGCGCAGGCGGAGACGACAATGACACGCTAGTTCCTCCTCGCCGGCATGCTGGAGCACGCACTCGTGCTCCACTAGCTGCTCGCGTGCTTGGCAGCGCGGCGGCATCGCAAGGAGGGACTGCAGACGACATGAGCGGGCGAGCCTTCGGCTTCATGGCATAGGGATGGCGGCGACACGGCGGTGATGGGCGAGAAATTGTTGGTCGGAGCAGGCGGGCGCCGACATGCGCAACGACGGCGGCGGCATATTGATGAGTGCGCGTATGGGATCTAACTTTAGTTTTATATAAGGTTGGTCAAACTTAAAAGAAAACTGTACTAGTACACGTAAACATTAGACTTAGGCAGTGCTTTTATTAGTTAGTACCACAGCCACGATACGGAATCATGTGCAAGCGCGTGAACCGCGGCCGCGCGGTCGATCGAATGGTGCGTCACCGTGTCGTGCTCGAAGGACATCCACCGAACCTTTTTGTGTGTGTGAAAACAATCCCCGAATATTACTCAACTTTTTTTCCTGGAAAAGTTCTTGACGCTGCAATATTTCCATATATTTGAATTTAGCTCCAGTTCGTGTTTATTTGGATTTGGACGTCTTAGGTGCGCCTAGTTTTTTTAATACTGATTTTGTGTGTGTGACTGAGAGAGAATGTGTGTATGTGTCCATATGTGTGTTGTGGTGGAAGGGCAATGTGGAGACGGTGTGCGTGTGATACAGACATAGAGAGGTGTGAATGTGCAAATGATCATGCATGAGTGAGACATAGACAGATGCCGATACGTTGTGTATACATGAGAGAACGGTCTTCTAGTTTACTTGTGTGTGTGTGTGTGTGAGAGAGAGAGAGAGAGAGGAGCATCCGTAACATAACAACCATCTCTCTCGATTTGTCCGTCCCTCGCACGATCGCATGTAACACATGCATCAACGCGCACATTTTGACAGCCTCACCCGGCCCCTGCCCACCTCAAGGCCCGCACAATCTCTTCGAGAATACCCATTTCTCTCCTTAGGTTTGTTTTCTCTCAATATCTGATACACACACACATATAGAGACACACACAGCACAACACACACACACACCCTCCCCCGAGCGCACAATTCATCCCCATCCAAGGTTATACGGCGACCAATCTCGCTTGTGCTTCTTTGCACCCCGACATGCACAACACCTCAATCTTCAAAGAGGGCATCGAGGAGAACGAAGACAACGACCACACCGCGCTAGAGAATGTGGGGCCATTTGGAAGCAGGATGATGTGACGACGGCTAACTGACTCCTCCCCCACTCTCTCTCTCTCTCGCACAAAATTACCAATCCCTCTCTCCCCCGCACAAAATTATCAATCCCTCAACCCACGAGATCCTTCCCTTCTCATCCATGTTTTTCCAGCTCTCTCATCAAACATGTTGTCTCTTCTCCTTCCACATATACAGAATCCGGATGCACACGCATCTCACGTATATTACATGTCTCCATCTTTCTCACAGACCTAACTTCTTCCTCTCTCTTTCTCTCTCTATCTCTCTCTCTCTGTGTCTCGTTAGGTTTGTCTCCTACTCCCTCGTCCACATACATAAAATCTTTCCCGCCCTATCTGCTCCATCTTTGCAAGCTCTCTTTGCATGTTTCATTCACACATTGGGATATGTTCAAAATGTTGCTTCTATAATGGCTGATGTAGAGTTATGGTTGGTTTTGTTGCCTCCTACAAAGTAATAACTATGAAATGCATTTAGATTCTCATCTGACTGGGATTATGTGAGTTTGAGCATGTTGTGAAGTACTATAGACCTTGTATACATCTTGGGATTCGACAATGATTGTAACTATTGAATTGTATAGACCATTACATTCGAAGTCAATAGCCTAATATATTTATTTCACAATTTCAACAAATGATTAGTTCGCTACAAACTAAGAAAACAAATGTGCACTCCCTCCGTTTTTATTTAAGTCCGCGTATTAGCATTGGACAAAGTCGAGTTTTGTAAACTCTGAGAAAGCTTATAACAAAAAATATTAACATATACAATAACAAATAAATACCATTAGATTCATTATTGAATGTACTTTCACATCATACATATTTGTTATGGTAAATGTTTATGTTTTCCTATAAACTTGGTCAAACTTTAGGAAGTTTGACTTCGGTCAAACCTAATATGCAGAGTTTACTACTACTACTTGCTAGTTGCTTAGCCGAATCACTCAACACGCCACACGGGGAGTTCAGTGTCACAAAATTTTGAGGTCGGCGGGAAAATCTCCCGCGACCCTGATTCGAGCAGTGGGAAGTTACAATCATAGCCTTCGGAACAGGCGTATGGATGACGCTTGGTAGGGGGCTATTTTCATAACTTCAGGTTCACCCTACCTGGCCAACCCCACCCCGGCACCCAGAGTAGTACACCTGAATACTCCCCATTTTCTATCCCAACCGCAAAATAGACTTCTCCACGGCACCGCAGCCTTCGTGCTCCTCCCCTTTACATCGGCACACTCGTCCACCGCAGTGCATCTGCCTCATCGACGACCTTGTGCGACGCACTGGAGCCGGTCCACCATCGTCGTCGTACACGGAGCCTCTTCCCTGGCATCGTCTTCCACGGTCTCGGATCTGCTTCCCGGAAGCTGACGCCAAGCGCAGAAGCACCACCGTCGTGGACAATGAACTGACTCCCGTTGCCGACCATGACTCACAGAGGCTGCTGCGACCATCGTTCTCCTCCTCGATTGGTAATGTGTGTACTGAATCACTTAGCAGTACATGTGTAGTTCCAAATTTGTTCATACCTACCCTTCAAATTTCCTGGGTGCTATTGTTCCCGTAAAAGTAATTGGTTATAGCCTCCATTGTCCAACAGAATATTAGCTTGTAATTGTGCATCGCTCCTGTATCGCGCTGTGCTTGGGTAGGTTTTTCATCTGTAACCAGTAGTGTGGCAAATGATGGAAAGTATTTTAGAAGTAGCAAGATGCCCATGCGTTGCACGCATCAAGATGCATTTGTATGAGTAGTTTATCTTGTGGGAGAAAAGGATGAATGAGGGACAGCCTTATTTGCAAATATGGAGAGGGGTATGGGTATCTTTTTGCAAAATTCCCATTGTTTCCTTCCTATCTGTCAGATATAAAGCGGACGACCTATATTGCAGGATGGCAGGCACACCATCATCACCAACTCTGTTTTTTTATAAGAAAAAAAAAGTATAGGGAAAAAAGTAGACGGTAGAGATAAATATTAAATATTAAATATTAAATAAATATAACAGTAGAGAAGAGAGTAGAGATAGCAGAGACGTCGGGAAAGGATCGCGCGCGCACGGGAAAAAGCTGCCGGGCGTGCGCTAGTTTTGGCGCGCGGCATCCGGCGCGCTTTATAAAATCCAACGCCCTCCCACCACCCTGTGCTTTGCCACCGCTCTCTCCCCGCTCTGTGCCTCGCCACCGCTCTCTCCCCGCTCTTTCTCGCCTCGCCGCCGCGCCACCATGCTGCCGCGTCGCCGGGAAACTTGGGGATACCACGGCGTCCGCGAGCGCGCCCTCCGGCGGCTTCTCCGCCGAGATCCGGTTCCGCGGGATGCGCCTCGGCCTCGGCAATTTCGACACCGCCAACAAGGCCGCCCGCGCGTATGATGCGGTAGCATGGCACCTCCGGTGGCCTCATAGAACATTGATCTTCCCCAATGTGCCGACATGGGAGCGGGCGCAGGAGCTCGCGCCTCTGCCGCAGTTTAGCACCGATGAGGATCGTCGCGACAACTGTAGGCGGGAGCACCATCTCGGCATCGCCGAGATGGACGAGGAAGCCATGGCGCTGTGGTGCCAACACTTCCCGCAGGACATCATCAACGAGCGCGAGTTCTACGTGCAAAGGAGGGCGGAGAGGGATAAGAGGAGGGCGGAGCGAGCCGCCTATTGCGAGGACAAGCATAGGCGAAAAGCGGACGCTCAATTCAACATGAGGCTAGGAGCAGCGTCGCCCTGGGAATCCGACGATGATCAATATCTTCACGCCTACAGTCAGACGTCGGAGGAGGACATCACCAAGGAGTCGGACGACGGGGAGTAGTTGAATTATCTTTTTTTATCTATCTATTCTGAGAACTATCCTCTACTCTCTAGTCTCTACTCTCTATCTCTACTTCTCGATCTCAGCACTGTAAATGCTTTTTTAAAGTGTTGCGCGTTGCGATTCTATTGGAGATGCTCTAACATGGCAGACGAGTGCTTTAATGTTGCCCACAAGATGCGCGAGTATTACTAGTAGTATATTTTTCTTGCCATGTTGAGATTTTAAAACCACGAGTGCGAACATGCAGAGGAGCAATGAAGACCAAAAACATGATATTGAGGACATCTTCAAGGAGCGTGGAAAGTTAAAGAGGAGCTGCACCGAACCTCTAAAACGAGCTTTGGTAAGTAACACCCTTTCAATTACTTTCGTTTAGCCTCATGTTCTTCGATGTGTATATGTTGTAGTTTCTGTTTCTCTTAAGCCTGGTGTTCTTCGATGTGTAATAAGAAGTGTCTTAATCATCCTAATGCTTTTGTTTTTAGCTTGATGTAGGAAGTGGGTGTTCTCACCTTGTAGTCTGTTTTATTTTATTTTTCCTTTTGAATTCACTTCTCCGAGTTTTGTTTATCTAGCTTCTACTAAATGGATCTGGGTTGCTCTGAGTATTGATCTAAAAAAGAAGTAACTTCATGTCAGGATGCAGTTCCTGCGAGGAGGGAAGTATGGTCAACCTTGAGATCTTGTTTCCAAAATGAGGCTAGATTACGCACAAGGTGCCAGTTCCCTAATGATGTTGGATTAGACACAAGGTGCAAATTCCCAGATGATGCTGGATTACACACAAGCCAGGAGGAGTTGTCAACTGTTCGTGTCCTCGTGGCTCTAGTAAAGGCTGAAAGAAAGCGTGTAGCAGCCCTTGAGAATGTAGCTGAGTTCGTGAAGAAGCGAAAAGAGCAATCAGATGCTCTCTTTACCGAAGCCAAAGAAGAGATGGAAGAAGCCAGAAATAAGCTAGCAGAGGCAGAGCAGGCTAGGCATCTCCTACTATCTAAAACTGTTGTCAATACAAAATTTCCTTCATAATAGCTAGGTTCAAATGTTTAGCCAATCGGCATGCCTATTGTGATGTCCATACATCTACTGATGTGGCACAAAATATATTTTTTCGGGTCATGTAATAACAGCAATTACTTTCCAAACAATAACAGACGAAGCATTGGACATGGTATAGTTCACGCGCAAGCCCGACATTCCAAGTTCAACTTCCACATCAAAATCATGTTCACAGGTATCTGCACATTCATACATAATGTCCACAACCATGATTCACTTCAAAGCCAAAAAAATGTGAGGAGAGTTATAAATAAACAAAAACCTCTACTAGTTCCTGCTACCAGTGCGAGCACAACAAGTCAAGACCATGCGTAAATTAATTATTTTAGTCATTTTTGTGTTCTAAAATGCCTGTCAGCTCGCAGAAGGACGTGTTGCTGGCACACGCACGGATTCAATGAAAGCAGGTAGGACAGTCTTAAGCTGGTTGCACGCGGCGAGGAGGCGTGCTCAGCTGGGCCTGCAGCGAGTGGGGCCCTCTTGGCCGGCGCACCGGTTCAATGCCTGTGCTATGAGAGGTCGCGTCCGTGTTAGAGCAATCACTCCCTCCAGTCCTTTTTTGTTTGGGTATAACAAAATCTCGTTTTCCATTCACATTTTACAAGTAAAATTCATGGACAAACTTTGACCCAAAATACGATGGGGACTAGTAAACTAGAATGGAGGTAGTAGTTTTTTTAATGAAAGAAGGGTTTCCCCTTCCGATTTTCATTACTGAAAATCGGCATCTAAATCTAAACCATAGTATTTGCCCTAGAACTACCAGGTTCAACATCTCGCAACATAAACCCATACAACCATATGCCAAGGAGGTACATAGTACTATGAATTCCATTTTCGCTCCATACCAATCGTTCTAAAAACTACTTAGTACTTATAACGCGCCATTGAAAATCGGAACTCTTAACCCTGCTAAAAAATGATATTTAAATGCGGCTACTCGATCTGTGGCAACTGGCGAGCCACCGCGCTCCAAGTCGTTCACCTGTGGTCCCGACCATCAACTCCTACGGATCAAATTATCACGCGAGCTGACTATTCCTACAAAGGTGCTCCACCACATGCCTGGTACCCGCGAATGCAGCAATCGTGCACCTAGGGTTTTAGTGTTTATTTGTTAATGTCGCCTTTATGTAACACTCATGTGTACAAGACAGCGAGAGGCCGACTGCGTGCGTGCGCCTCTTCTCTTCGTATATGTACTCCACCGTTTGTCTGGTGTCCAAAAAATTATAATAACTACAAGCAATGTGCCAATACGTTTTGATGAATATCATGAAAAGTCTAGTTTTGAAATATGTATATCATGAAAAGTCTAGTTTTGAAATATGTATATCATGAAAAGTATGTTATGTTTCACTCAAAATATATTCCTTTGGCGGTTTTGATGAGATAAGGGAGGAATGTTGTTGGTTTCAAGATTCGAGAAGTGGTATATGTCTAATTTCTACTCTTACTAGCAAGATGCCCGTACGTTGCACGGAACATCAAGATCTTGTGGGAGAAAAGGATGAACGAGGGAAGGCCTTATCTGCATATGTGGTGAGGAGTGTGGGTAAATTGCCATATTTTCCTTCCTATCCATCAGATATAAATCAGACGACCTACATTGCAGGATGGCAGGCCCACCATCATCACCAACTCTGTTTTTTATCCCTACTCTTATAAAAAGCATTGTCGGTGATGATCGTGTGCCTACCATCCTGCAATATAGGCCGTTCGATCTATATCTGATGGATAGGTAGGAAACTATGGCAATTTTGCAAAAAGATACCCACACCCCTCTCCACATTTGCAAATTAGGCCTTCCCTCGTTCATCCTTTTCCCCCGCAAGATAAACTACTCATACAAATGCATCTTGATGTTCCGTGCAAGGCATGGGCATCTTGCTAGTTGTTGCAAAAAGCCCATGTCTGTGTGAGAGAGGGAGAGTGGAGGAGGACGGAGTGCATGTGTGACAAAGACACAAGGAGTGTGTGTGCGATAGGTATCATCTTAAAATGAGGCGATAGTGTGTGTGTGTGCATGATCGAGAGGGTGTGTCTCAAGAAGGGAAGAAAAATCTACATAGATACAAGGAGCGGGAGAGAGACATGTATGCGATAGTGGAAGCACGAGTGTGCGGGTGTATAATCCTATCTAGAGGCTAGTCGATAAATGTTTGTGAGAGAAATATGAGTCGGGGTGCGAAAGCGAGAGTTTTGTGTGTGTGAGAGAGAGACGGTAGTTGGGAAGGGGAGTGGAAGTAGGAGTTGTGTGTGTGTCTGTGAGAGAGAGGGGGGGTTGTCTGATCGGTAAACAAATGAATAATGTCAGTCTGGGATGGAGACAAAAAGGAGACTGCAACAAATGTTGTGTCTACAGGAGAGAGAGAGAGTAATTTTAGTGGTATGAGTCATATGTAGAGACATATAGGGTGTGTGAGAGAATCCCATAGAGAGAAAGACAAAGTGAAAGACGAGTGGAGACTGTGTGTGTGGCGGTGAAAAAGAAAGCTTAGGTACCGAGTGATACCATAGAACAGTAGAGACGTGAGAGATAATGAAAACCGTGTAATGTATAATGATAGGGAGAGTGTGACACTTCTCAAGGGAGACGTCGAGAGACCATGTTTGCGAGGATAGGAGAAACATGACATGAGCGTGCGGGTGAGCTGGAGAAAAGAGAGTGATAGCTACATGAAGGAGCATGCATGCGAGAGAGATGGGCGTGAAAGGAGTGAACATAAAAGGGATTCAAATATTTGAAATCAAGATGATGATACATGTAATCCATACTCGAACCAAAATTGATCTATCAAACATGCATACTCATATGAATTCACGCACATCTATGTTATTTAATATGTAGATATTACTGATCCATACATTTTTAGTATAACATAATTTGGTTAATTTTTTTTGAATTCAACATTAAGATTTTGAAATCATTGTATTTGTAAATCATATTATACATATAAAGGAGCAGAACTTTTTGTTGTGCTTTTGAAAGTATATATAAAAAATGATGTATATAGAATTTAATTCCAATTAAAAATGGATCCCGCCCGAAAAAAATAGAATACAAACGGGATTCGAATTGTGTTGGCACGGTAAACGTGCACTCGCAAAATTTGAATGAAGCGGGGAAAGTCGCAGTAACCGCCCGAAACCAAAATCTACGAGATGGAAATTACTACTGCCTATCCCTGCCACGCAAAGCCTATCTGCTAGATTTCTATAGGTTTCGATATGGGTAGGTTTGTAATTTCACGCAAACGTGACGTAACCGCCTCTCACCCGGATTCATACACGGTGGGCGCCAAAACACAGTGTGTCCTCGGCCGAAATCGACTCCCTCCTCGATTCATATTCATACATGGTGGGCGCCAAAAACAAACTCTCGTCGGCAAATATTCGGTGTATGCGGGATTACCGTCCTATCCCCAACCGAATAATATTGCTGTGATGTAGGAAATTTGAAACGGGGGCTAAGTTTGTAAATTTCCTCGCATTTGAGACAAGCGCGCCCTGAATACATGGTTCCCCCCTTCCTCTCTACCTCCCATTTCCCCATTCGTCCTCCGTGGGCGCCAAAACACCCTCTCCACCCCACCCTCATCCGTCCGCCACCCCATCCACCGCCGTCCTCCTCCACCATGCCGGAGCTGATACCCCGATGCCGCCGTCCATTACAAGAGATCGACCTCTCTCATCCACGGCTTCGGACCGGGATCCTTGCATCCCGTCCTCTCGCTTCATCCCCGCCGTCGTCCACCTTGCCGACGCCGCTCCTACGACCGTCTCGTCCATCACGCCCCGCCGCCACTGTCTACCCTCCTAGATCTGCTTCCACACCACCACATCCATCGCTACCACAGCACCATCAAATTCTCAGCAGATGCATACACGACGCCACACCAGAGGCGGTACTCTTTTGTATCTGCTCAACTTATTTATCGCAGCAAGAAAATAGATTGCCACTGCTTTACTCTGATTTCTTTTCTTGGTTGCGAAGTTGCCTTTGTCCGGTTTGCACCTTCAGATCCGCCATGG
Source organism: Triticum timopheevii (assembly GCA_963921465.1). NCBI lineage: Eukaryota > Viridiplantae > Streptophyta > Magnoliopsida > Poales > Poaceae > Triticum > Triticum timopheevii. Next base: position 484,497,320 of record OY997268.1, on the reverse strand, counting down.
CACGCTCAACACTATACTCCAAATGCTTATGGTTTTCCCCTTTTATATTCCACACTAGTTAAATCATAGTAGACTAAATTTCAAAATTGGGTCAGTCGATATTTCAGAGCTCGCCGGAGTTCACCGGTGCGAACCAAGGGGCTCGGGTGGTTGTGGGGCCTCGCCAAACGAAGAAAACTCAACGCGGGTGGGGGTTGGGGCGGGGGTGGGGGTGGGGGTGGCGGAGGAACACAGGCGGTAGGGCCGGTGGTCCGGCAGGTGGCCCGTGCGGTGTTCTGTATGGGAAGAATCAGAGACGAGAAAGAAGAAGGGTTAGGAGACGTAGGATCTTCATCCAACCGCCTGAAATGGCCGAGAGACAGCTGGGAGTTGCATTCTTAATGCGCTCTGGTTCATCATGTGTGGGCACTGCGCAACCAACATTTTATTATCCAAAATCTGCTTGCTCTTCTTTACCATGTTCCTCTTCCATTCTTCTTTAATATGTACTCTCTCCGTTCCTAAATACAAATCTTTGTATAGATTCCACCATGGACTACATATGGAGCAAAATGAGTGAATCTACACTCTAAAATGTATCTGGATACATCTGTATGTGATCCATAGTGGAAATCTTTACCAAGACTTATATTTTGGAACGGAGGGAGTATGATAGTAGTACAGTATGTTCCTTGTACTGAAGATGAGCAGGGACATTTGCAGTGTAGAGGTCTATACGGTCGGTTGTGACGGACACTTTGAGCCTCTTTGATTCGTAGGATTTTGTAAACATAGGAATAGGATTTGTAGTGACCTACCCACTTGAATCCTATAAGAATAGCAAGGAAATGTGGGGAGCTGTGTCGCCTTTGAGAGTTACACTGATATTGACAGTACCGCATCTTCAGTTGAAGAGAACTGGTATCCGAAGCCTTTCTAGCCGTACCGGCAGTACTAGCACATATATTCCAGCAAGTTCCACTTTGCTGATTTTACTCTGATGCTTACGGTTTTCCCCGTTATATCTACACTATGATCTGTGTAGCTGCTTTGTGTCGCACTAGCAACAGTCCACTCTTGAAGCTAAACACTGCAATGACTTACAAAATTGGCACCAAGGCATTGAGTGCCATTCTGGATGCAATGAAACTCATACGCTCCCCACCTATTGATTCTTGTTCAGAATATGATCCTAATGACTATTCTAACCTCGAGGAGTCAAAGGCAGATGGCATGTCCTGTTCACCCATCAAGGTTCCTGTTTCTAATTTGGCAAGGTTTTATTGATTGCACGTATCTTGCGTATGTTGTCTTGCATTTCTTCTACTTTGTTGCACCGGCATCTTCTTAGTTTACTCATCATATATGTCGAGATGCCATGCCCATCCATTATCAATACATATTACATCTGTCATCATACCATGTTTTTCCACTCAAATGCTATTCTTGTGCATCAGACATCAAAAAGAAAGAGGGTGATTGCCGAACCTGAAGGAGCACCAGCAAAGTCCTTGAAAAACGTGGTGGTGCCGGAGAAATCAGACAGCACCCCACTTATATTGGCTGTACAACCAGTGACACAAAACGTAGGACCGACTCCAGCAGACTGTACCCATACTTCACTGGCCACACCACTAGCCCCGCCACACAGGACCTGCACTCCAGCAAAAGGTATATCGATTTCATTTGCCATAGCACCAGACGTACCACAGAAAAATCCCACTCCAGCAAAAAGTACAGCAAGTCCACCGGCCGAAGACCTATCCCAACCGCAGAGACGGCCAATTCCTGCAGATTGGAACCCCATTTCATTTATTCCCAGTTTAAAAGACAATGCTTTCAATGTTGTTAGGGACTACGTGCATATATTCCCATCATGGGAAGATTATAGTGAAGACAAACACCATTTTCACATCTTCCTGTCCAACTTACGTGTAAGTGCTATTATTCATGGTTATTATTTTCCTGTTTTCTGCTGATTGAACACATCAATGATTTACATTACATTGTTGTAACTACGTGAGGGTCAATCTAGATAGTCATGACAAGCAAAGCTTGCTTGTGCTTTCAAGGAAGCATTGCAGCAGTATCGGTGTTACCTGAGGAAATTACACTTTGATGGCAAGTTTATAAACGAATTTCTGGTGAAGTCTCCTGTGCTAAATTTAGAAGACATTGAATGGAAAAAACTTTTTATGCACTGGTCTCGTTCCCAGGATGAGGTATTGTCTATGAAATCACATGACAATTTGAACTTCTACTTTTCCGCATGTGCCTTACGGATCTTTATTGCAGGAAATCTGCTCGAAGAAGAATTCCGGTTTGAAAAGAACGACAGGATATCACAAATATGCTGCCCGCTGCTTTGGTCTTGTTAGTACCTGTTGTCCTGTATCACTGTACTTGCATACATACCTGGTTCATTATGTGACAGTAGTATGCATGATAGCTTGCTTATCAACTGTCCGCTCCAAATTATCTGACCTGTATGAATGGTTACATTAGTGTAGAATATATCCAACGCCAGTGAATTTCTTTATCTCTGCATTGTTCTTATAAGTACATGCTGTCCTTTATCAGTGTACTTATATTGATAGGTAGTTGTTCATGTACCATCACTCTGCAGCTTATTTTCCTTTGCCCTCCATTTTCTACACATCAAATCTATATTTACTCTTACCATAAGGTTGGTACTGAAGAAGTTTAACTGTGCATTGCTCTTGGCTGTACCTTTTGCCTGTATCGCTGCACTTACATTTATAGTTACTAGGTTATGTAGCATCACTCTTCATCTTATCTTAAATATTCTCCATTTTTCGTATATTATCACATCTATATTTACTCTTCACAAAATGTAGAACAAAGGCAATGCTTATGAAGAAGATTATGTGGTAAACTTCTTGAATTGCCCCCCATCAGCATGGACAAGGGCTTTATAGAGCGTGTCTTCACCAATAATGTAAGTTTGTCCTTCTCAAGCCTTCAAACTTTGTTGTGTATATTTGGCTAGGCATGACTGCAACAGCTGTTTATTTTTGGTGTTTGCATCAAATTGCATGTTTAAAGTTTATTATGTAGTTCGTAAACAAAAGTTTGTCCTTCTCAATTTAAATTTTCAGTTGTACAACCAAGTTCCTTCTTCATACCATGTAAATTAAACTATACAGAGCAAGTGATCTTCTTTTGCACTACATGTATGCTTCTGCTCTTCATCCGTAATCCAATGGTGTGGTGAACCTACCCACTACAGCACAATGTCATATTCTGTAGTGTCTTAACTATGAACAATGTCGTATCATTGTACTATTATTTAAACCGTCTCTTTATTTGCCAATCTGAAATGGGATAAATTGACAGCACACTAACCATTGACACTTATGAGTTCTTGATCTGTAATCCAGTGGTGTCGTGAAGCTGCCAACTCCTTCACAATGTCATTTCCTGCCATGCCTTGACCTGAACAATACCATATTGTGTTAATGCAATTTTAAACTGTGTCACTTTATTCGTCAGTAAGAAATGTGATGAATTGTCAGCACTGATACTTTTATGTGCAAAACCTGTCATCTGTCTGCTTGTTTATCTTTCAGAGTGAGGAAGATATAAGTGTTGAACAAGCGCAGTCTCATCAGCTTGCTCAACTGCTTGCGCTGCAGCTCCCCAGCAGGGCTAACCTTTTTTGAACTCTATTGTAGTGTTGTCGGTTTTGTATATTATTTTGTCGACATGTTTATTTGCACCGGTGGCGATCTTTGATGCCCAGTGTATGTAATATGCTGTCTGCTTGTGCTTTATTATCATAGTGGCGAACTTTGATGCCCAGTGGATGTAATATGCCATAATTTTTTTATTGTATAGTCTAGGTTTTTTCTTATTCATGATGCTGCAGTTATTTACTGTATATATATCATGTCTTCGCAGTAAACCGGCCAAACCGTTAAATTACGGTACATAATCGGGTTGTCATGCAATCACGATGTATGATCCGCATCATGGGCCCCGTCATCTTTGTCCGTTAAAAGGCCAAAAGTAAACTGGCCCACTAGTAGATTCGGGCCTTTAATAGGCCGAGTAACCCCCGGCCCTCTTTTCGCAAGAAAACTGAATGCGCTTTTAGGAGCTTGAGAAGTAGCTTGGGCCTGAAACGTGCCGAACAGCTCACGGGCCTGCAGCAGCCTGAAATGGACCCTGGCCCATGATTGTGCGAATCAAATCACGGGCTTTTAATAGGCCAAAATTGTCTCGGTCCTTGTTTGGCCGAATCAGATATCGGTTGCGAGTAGGCCGGATGCAAACCGGGCCGTAGTTAGGCCCAACTATATGACAGGCTTTTAACAGGCCAAAATTAATATAGGGCTGAAATGTTAAACGGGCCCTTAACAGGCCGAAACTAATATCAGGCCAAATTACTAAATGGGCCTTTAGCAAGTGGGCCCAAATGCATAGCGTCTAGTTGATGGGCCGAATCTAATATGGGCCATAATTTAGCCCAAAGCCTCTTAAAGGGCCGGACCTGATCTGGGCCATAATTTGGCCCAGAACATGGTAGGCTCTTAACATGCCGGATCTCATCTGGGCTATTATTAGGTCCAGAACGTGGCAAGCCATTAATGGACCGGATCAAATATGGGCTGGCATTTGGCCCAAAACTTGGCAGCCAGTTATTGGGCAGGCCCATTGATGATACGGCCCGTAGAAGGCCCATTGTTTCTACGGCCCGTAGAAGGCTCACTATTTCTATAGCCCGTAGAAGGCCCACTGTTTCTACGGCCCGTAGGAGGCCCAGTGTCACTACAGTAAATATTAGCACATGGTTATTGTGGCCTAGTTTTAAAAAATAGGTTATTGCAGCCACTAGCAAACCGCGAAAAAAGAACTGTATTGACTACAAGCAAACAAATAAACAAGACAACAAGGAAATAAATAAGCAAGCAACTTATGCTAGGCTATCACGGCTATTACACATATTACATCCACTGGGCATCAAAGTTCGCCACCAGTGCAAATATAGGGAACAAAGCAGCATATAAACGCCGCAGCAAAACATGTCTAGAACTGAAACCACTTCAGAAGAGTTCAAGAAACAATATCCTGGGTACCCATAATGCCGACAAGATGCTCAACAAGCTTATTAACTTTCTCTTGTTTGGCGCCTAAATCCTCCGGCGCTTGCTGTTGCACAAGAAAGTACGCATCTGAATTCTGCAAGGACTTCCTCAGTCCTTCGGCTTCTTGCCGCAGCACAGCTGACTGATGCCTTTCATCTTGTAGCTGAGACTGAAGAAGGCGAAGTGATTCAGGCAGCAAGTTCAAAGAGCTTGTGCCAGCGGTACTGGCCAGTAACTCGAACACTACATCAATGCAGGACTGTGGGGTTTTCTCACTGTCTACCAGATTGTTTTTATCACCTTTCTTGGAGACCAACAGGGTTGTTTCACTATCTTGAACCTTATCTGCATTACTTTCTCTACCATTGCATAGTGGGGTGCTCTTCTCCAATATTTTGTTTGCATACTACAAGAGAAACAAGCAGACACATCACAGGTTTAGCTTGCAGTATACAAAACTCATTTTGGTAAACCGTTCAGTAGTAAGGTGGACAGGATAACATCATGAAACAAACATATATCTATGTACTATGGTCACTGTATTGTCCATATCATTCTAGTTTATGTTCCCTAATCAAGATAGAGACACAGTTCAACTCATATATTTTTAAGACACAACAGCATAGACAGAATATAAGTGTGAGAAACTACACATCATTTGCAGCACTTGTAATGTGCATCACATGAGAACATAACTGTTTATACAACTTAAACTGAAATCAACATAGAGCAAGAAGTTAGAACAACAATCCAGTTAAAGAAATAGGTTTTAAACATACCTGTTGCGCCATTGGAGTTTCAGTTGGATCCTTCAAATTCGAAAGTAGTTGGTATGAATAAATACAGTGATGCAACAGCAAAGGAGTATGGACCATAGCTACGGAATCTGACCTGAGAACAGTTGCTCTTCTGCTTTAAACGTGGAGTTTGGGTTAGCTGTGCTGGTCTTCATGCTTTGGGCACTGCAGTAGCTTTACAAACTGCTCGTGTGGGGGTACTCTGTGGTGGACATGGTGCTTTGTCAACTAGAAGTGGGTTACTATCCGCTGGGGTTGCGGTTAGATGGGTTGTAGCTGGTTCTCTGCCCAACGGTGTAAGTGTGCAATATGGAAGAGTCTCGATTATGTGTGGTGGGGCTAGTTTGTGGGCCAGTACAACCATGGTTCTATCTGCATCGACGGGTAGCACTGTCTTTTGTGAAGAACGGGTTTTTGCTCCCTTAGATACTGCCATCACCCTCTCCAATTCAAATGGCTGATAAACAAGAAAAGAAATTGAATGTACAGACATTGTATGATAGACAGATGTGGTAATTCACATATATGTTGTCTAACCAAACAGGACAGCATGACACAATTTCACATGTATGATGCCTAACTAAACAGGATAGCATGACACAGTTTCAGATATATGATGGATAACTTAACATGATATAATGGCATAATTCGACATATGATGAGTACCTAAACATGATGACATGACAAAACTATATGATGTCTTTCTAAAATAGGTTGGGATGAAATAATTCACATACATGTTGTCTAAGTATACAAGATGGCATGATATAATTGACATAATTGATTCATATACTAAGCAGCTGACACTCGCATGTATGATCTCTAAACTAAGCAGATGGAATTCAATATTGTGCATATGATGTCTAAACTAAGCAATGCAAGACACCATATGCATCATATGAGAAATATAAACATTGAAACTTAGAGCATACAACTCAGGTGGGATATAGGACTTGTCATCTGTCTCTGAATCCTCCTCCGAGGAGCTCCCCGTAACCATCGAGATATATGCTTCAATAGGTACCATTACCTGCTCTGAAGACCTTGTTTTCACTCTAGATTTTTCCATAACCGGCTCAAATGGCTGATACACATGAAGAGTAGTTCAATATACACAGATTGTCGACAAATGGAATACGTAATGTAAAAAAGATGGCATGCGATAATTCACATATATGATGCCTGGCTCCATGCAGGTGCATAATTCACATATATGATAACTGGCTGAAAAACATGGTATTGCATAATTCACATATCTGATATAGAAAGCAAACAGGAGGCATTCGCACAAAGCATGTCTAATCTAAGCAGATGGCATGGCAATGCAAGACACCATATGCATGATACGAGCAATATAACCCAGCCAAGTTAGAGCATGCACCTCGGGGGGGGGGGGATACGACTGGTCATCTGTCTCTGAATCCTCTGATGAGCTATCTGTAACCAGCAAGAAATCTGCATCGACAGGTAGCACTGACTGCTCAGAAGACCTTGTTTTCACTCCAGATTTTCCCATGACCGACTCAAATGGCTGATGCACAGGAAGAGTAGATGAATGTATAAACATTGTTGACAAATGGAATACATTATGGTAAAAAATATGGCACGATACTATTCACATATACGATGACTTGCTAAACAGGATGGCATTGCATGATTCACGTATATGATGCCTGGCTAAAGAAGATGGCATTGCATATTTCCCATATACTCCCTCCGTTCCTAAATATTTTTCTTTTTAGAGATTTCAAATGGACTACCACATACGGATGTATATAGATGTGACACTCCAAAAATTTTGTGATTTTGTTTTCAGAAAGAGCCTTGCTTGGTTTGAAGAAGGTCATTTAAACCCTTCTTAAAACCCTCTTCTGAGTTTGCCCCTCAAAAATCTTTTCTTGGATTTAGTTTCTTTTAAAAAGAAAACCTTTTTGCTTTTGGGTTTTCATTTGATTTTTAATCCATTCTTGTTTACCATGCCTCTTATGGTAAAACTCCCCCAAAAACCTCTCCTCCCACTTAGGTACAACCCAAACATTCTGTCCAAACTAATAAAATCCATTTTTGGATTTTATTCCAATTATTTCTTTTCCCAAAACAATTCTGTCCTTTCTTGTGAACCTAGGCGATTTGCAAAGAAAGTACCCTAATGCCTTTGATCCTTGATCCCAAACCAACTCCCCTGGATAGTCCTTAGTACCCACAACCTAGAACCATCTTGATCCACTCTTCTTCTTTTCAAATATTTCAAAATTCACCCTCTACAAGTTTGGACCAGATTTGCCAAATTTGGTGAAATTCATATCTCCATTCCTCTAAAAATTCCACCAAAATTCAGGCCACCCCTAGCTGCAATGAGAGACCTCTCCACCAAAAACCAGCTCAAGAAAAAATCCCTACATGCCCTATTACTGTTCAATCTTCAGTTAAATTCAGATTGCAGTGTCGTTTCTCTGTAAGAATTAAGTCACAAGTCCACAGTGCCCTTGGCACGTTGCTCGCGGCTTATCCTTCTTGTCCGAAGCTTCACACGCGTGCTTGGCGCATTCCTGGCGTCGGTGGCACCCTGGCCCGCCTGCGCCGGCGTGTCTTGCGGCGGCAGAACCACCATAGCGGCCGACAGGGGGAAAAACTGCGGCATAATGCCGTTCGGCGCCGCCCAAGCATCCTGGTAGCTCCGCGTGGCCATCCTCTTGCCAGCGCACGCATGCGGCACCGTCGCCATGGCCTGGAACGCGCAGAGCGCGTTCTCTGCCGCCGACGGGCCGTGCGGCCGTTCCGTTGAGGACAGGCCGTAACCTCACCCACCCTGCTGAGTTGGACACTGGATCAGCACCAGCACTCCGTCTAGTCGATGCTCAAGCTCCTAAGCCGACCGTCCCGCCACAGCGCCGCCGTAATCACCCGCCGGACTTATCCGTTCACGGCAACCGCCTCGGGCCGGCTATAAATAGCACCCCCCGAGCTTGCTCTCGCCCCCGCACAACTCCACCACCTCACTAGACCCCGCCTAGCCACTGGGAGGGCCTCGAGGAGCCCTTCTTCCTCGACTCCGGCCACCTCGTTCCGCCTCGGCCTCCATCTCGATTCACTCCGGTGAGGCCGTCTCTGGCGCCCTAGCCTCGACCGCAACCCTCTCGGGCAACTAAGATTCTAACCCCCACTCCAATTTGATCTTCACAGCTCTCTCCAACGAGGTCCACGACCACCCGAACCGTCGTCCGCCGGAGCAAGGGCCGCCGTCGACACAGTGCTCGCCGGCGACCACTTCCACCTCCCACAGGCATGGAAGGACGTGCTGATCACGAAGGTACCGTTCGATCACTCTGCCTCGCCGTGGATCGCCGCCGGCGACCACCGCACCTCTCGGGCGCCGTCGCGCCCTGTTTCTCTCTTTTGAAATTTCAAACTTGACAGGTGGAGCCTGCCTGTCAGCCTCTCAGTCGTTTCTTTTAAACGAACCGTTTTCTAGACTTTTCCGCGGAGCCCCTGGAAACTTTCTGTTTCATTACAGATGGGTCCTTGGACCAAAACTCTTATAACTTTTAAACAGAAAATGATTTTTGATTGATTCCTTTTCTGTCACCTTTATTTTTCTGTCTATTTTTTTGTCATATTTATTGGAAAAATATTTGGAACACTTTTCTATACACTCACGGTATTTACGTTACGTACGTATTTTTCCTTATACCGTAGATTCCGGAGGAAGCAGCGGAGCCGCAAACTTCACACAGTTAAACTCCGACTACTCGAACCAGGCAAGCATGTTTGAACTCTTGATATGATGAGTGGTTGTGCATGTTTGCATTTTAGTATAGTAATGGCATGTTTATGAAAATTTCCTTGAATGTTATATTACATGCACATAAGTGGAAAGTAAGTTTCAGAAAGCATTATGTTGTTGGATACATATTTGCATGGCCATGTGATGGCATGAGGATGGGTAAGATGGCAGTGTTGTGACATGCCAGTCTTATGCCAGATTATTTGACTTCCGTGTCATCATGAAACAAATCACATTCCCATCCATTCCTTCCGGTACTATCACATGTTTTCTGAAAGGAATGTGGCTTAGTAAGTTGCAAATTGTTTTCCTGGTACACACCAAGTAGAGAGGCCGGGATGAGGGTTCCATGGCCCTGGATTAAAGCCCGTCATCCGGTCAGGGGGCATGGGTGTTTCCGGTTGGGACCGAGAGGGGGGCACCCCTTAGAGCGCGCGTATAGAAATTTGATCCCATGCTATTCGAGGTTGTGACCTCCCCGTCTCAAAGTTTTTCTTGGACGTTGTCCAGGGTGATTCCTGGCATTGTGAGGTGAAATGGGTGTGTACTAGTTAAATGTGTTAGTACTGAAATACCATAAATGGAACTAGTCCATTTGGGACTATGGAAATCCGTTAGCTGTGGTCAGTCAATACCAACTCTGCAGAGTTACCAATCTTTCCATTATCTTGTACTTTGTTCAAGTACTATATCCATCTTATCTTGTCAGGTATCAGCCTCAGTGACAAAACTCCGGAGAAATACATGTGTGATAAATCTGGTTAAAAGATTATTCTTGTGGATGGACTAATCTTGTATTTAATTTGTTGTAAGCCCTGTCTGTGATGTCGCTCAGACGTCCGACGGTGGAATACTTGTATTTACTTTGTTGTAAGCCCTGTTGTCAGTGTCAAAACCGGCGGATCTCGGGTAGGGGGTCCTGAACTGTGCGTCTAGGCGGATGGTAACAGGAGACAAGGGACACGATGTTTTACCCAGGTTCGGGCCCTCTTGATGGAGGTAAAACCCTACGTCCTGCTTGATTAATATTGATGATATGGGTAGTACAAGAGTGGATCTACCACGAGATCGAGGAGGCTAAACCCTAAAGCTAGCCTATGGTATGATTGTTGTAATGTATGTTGTGTCCTACGGACTAAAGCCCTCCGGTTTATATAGACACTGGAGAAGGCTAGGGTTACACAGAGTCGGTTACAATGGTAGGAGATCTACATATCCGTATCCCCAAGCTTGCCTTCCACGCCAAGGAAAGTCCCATCCGGACACGGGATGGAGTCTTCAATCTTGTATCTTCTTAGTCTTGGAGTTCGGCGGACGATGATAGTCCGGCTGTCCGGACACCCCCTAGTCCAGGACTCCCTCAGTAGCCCCTGAACCAGGCTTCAATGATGATAAGTCCGGCGCGCATAATGTTCGGCATTGCAAGGCGGGTTCCTCCTTTGAATAATCCAGAGAAGATCATGAACACCAGGATAGTGTCCGGCTCTGCAAAATAAAATCCACATTCTACCGTAGAGAGAATAAAATGCACATAAGTTCAATCTGCTGACGTATTTCGCGGCATGACATCACACCGCTACCAAGCCTTTACTTGAATCGATTTTTATTATACCACCTCAGCACGTTTAGCGAAGCGGTTTCCTTGGCACATCTTGTCGAAGCAGAGATCGTGCTCCCCTTATTCCGGGATTCTCATCAATATGGACGTGGGTAACCCAACCGCGCCATTGATGGTGGCGCTTGGGAGATAAGCGAGTTTTACCGGGCTGGTGGGGGCCGCATAGTTTTCGCCCTCCTATATATAAGGGATAAGGAATCACCTTTTCACCCACGCCTTCTTCCTCCTTTGCTTATCCACCTCCGCGCACTCAAGCTCCAACGCCCAAGCTCGCGTATATCGTCCTAACCTTCCCCGACCATGTCCGGAGGGGGAGGCAAATGGTTGGCTTCCACCGTCAAGGAGGACTACATCACCAAGTTGCGCAGCACCGGATACCTTTCCGGCGATATTGCGCACCGGCTGCCCGACGAGGGGCAGCTCATCCCTACCCCCGGGCCCCATGAGGGGGTCGTTTTCCTTCCCCACTTCCTCCGCGGACTGGGTTTTCCACTTCACCCCTTTGTCCGGGGGCTCATGTTCTACTACGGCCTGGATTTCCACGATCTGGCGTCGAACTTCATCCTCAACATCTCGGCATTCATCGTCGTGTGTGAGGCCCTGCTCTGCATCCGGCCCCACTTCGGCTTGTGGCTCAAGACCTTCAATGTCAAGCCGAAGGTAATGAAGGGCACGCAGGCGGAGTGCGGAGGCGCCATGTTGGGCAAGATGCCCAACGTCCTCTGGTTCGAAGGGGCCTTCGTGGACTCCGTCAAGGGGTGGCAATCGGGGTGGTTCTATATCACCGAGCCGCGCGACCCTGCATGGGCGGCGGCCCCCGAGTTTAGATCTGGTATCCCCACGCAGCTCACCTCCTGGAAAGAGAAGGGCTTGCTGTGGGGTAATCCGAAGGAGCTGACGGGACTCCGAGCCTGTATCCAGAAGCTGGTGAACAAGAAGCTTAGGCTCGTCGATGTGGTCCAAGTCATGCTCGTCCGCCGGATCCTCCCATGCCAAGAACAGGCATTCAATCTGTGGGAGTTCGATCCGGAACAGCACCAGGCGCTAAGTGGGCTCTTCGACACGACGTATGAAGGCGCCTGGAGGGTGCTGTTTAAGGGTGCCGAGGCCCCCGCATCCGCGACGGAAGATCGCGGATTTCACTCGCAGCATCCAGCTGACGAGGTAAGTGATTCAACCCCTTTACGGGACACTTGTTGTAAATAGATTGATTCTAAGAGGGTTTCAATCTCCCTTTTCCTTTGACAGGAATTGATGCAGAAGGCCGAGCAGCTTATCTGCCCGGCTCCCATGCCAGAAGACCCAGTGGATGCCCGTCTAGCGGGGCTGCTGGTTCCGGCACCGCACGTGGTGCCGGAGAAGAAGTCCAAGAAGGTGGCCACGGGGACTCGAAAGAGTTCCCGTAATCAAGCGTCCAACGACGAGGCGGACTCCTCCCCCGAAGACGAGGAGGAGGAAGAAGATTCTCTCCCAGAGGAGGGAGAGAGGAAGAGGAAGGCTTCCCCAAAAGGGGAGGCCGAAGGGTCCAAGAGGGGGAGAACTATTCCCCCGGACAGCTCCGCCAACACCGATGTTGGCGAGGAGGAGTGGCCTTCAAGGGCCAGGCCTCCAGCGAGGTCGTAAGTGTCCGGATCCCTGATATGCAATTTCTTTCGTGTCACATAGTGTCCTACTAATGCCGCATACTGTCCACAGTTTGGCTGATGATGATCTCCCCGCTTCATCGAGCGGGTCGTTGGCCCCGTCGGATGTGGATTCACTTCCGACTGCCTCTACCCCCTGTGCCGATGAGGACGCCGAGGTGGGATCCCAGAAAGGGACCCATTAGGAGGAGGCTCCGGAGGCGCCGCAAGGCAGCCTCCCGGACTTTGCGCCAGACTCTACGTCGGAACCTGTAGTGGTTCCAGAGTTCGGTAGGCGGCCCCTTTGAAACAAGGTCAAGACCATGACTCCGGCGGCCTCCGTCCAACCGGAGGCGTCGGACAACTTGCTGGAGGCGCTCAAAGGCGCTTCCATCGAGGAAGAACACCGCACTGTTATGAGTGCGGTGATTCAGAAGGTCCAGCTTGCCAAGAGTGGGCTGACCGAAACCTGCAGTAGCCTTTTAACAGGCTTTGAGGTAAGAAGTTAAAATTGTGTAATGTAATACCGCATAGACAGTAGCCCCTGATGCTCAGTTCGGTGTTCGGAAAGAAAAGCCGGACTGAGGATCTAAAAAGATATTCGCAGGTTGCTAATAAATTATGTCAATATGGGTTTGCAAGCTGTGCTTTTGACCTCTGCCGCACTGACTGCGGAGGTTGGTACATTAAAGCAAGATCTCGAGCGGTCCGAGCGAGAGCTCGGCCATGCCAAGAGGCAGCTCGAGGACAAAGAAGGTGAGCAGCACCACTTTGAATTGTTACCTTACAGAAAAGGATTTTGGTCGCAATAAAATTAACAAGGATAATATGGGTATTGCAGGGGCCACAAACGAGGTGGCAGCCCTGAAGGAGGCTGTGTCCGCGGCCGAACGCAGTGCGGCCACGGAACGGGCAGAGCGAGAAAAGCAGGAGGCACGGGTGGCGGAAGTGCGACAAGAGCTCCAGGTTCTCATGGAGAAGCATGAGAGCTTGGAGCGCGACTCCAAGACTCGAGAGTCCGAGCTTGCCTCGGCTGTCGAAAGTGCCAAGCCAGCCAAGGCCGAGGCCCGTAAGGACCTTCAGGAGGTTGAAGATGTAAAGAAGATAGCGGCGGGTAAGGCATTTTTCATGCAAAGCAAGCATGTTAATGTAAACTACCTGACACTTACCCGCGTTCAGAGCTCTCCAGGGGTGTTTGCAGATCTGCCGCGTAGTGTGTCCGATGCCGCCGCATTCTACCGTGGTGAGGAGGGGAGCTCAACAGAGAAGGTCTTCTGGTCTCAGTACGCTGAGGCCGGCCATCCGGTGCCCCCAAGCGACCAGCTGAAGCAGCTGGTCGAACTCCACAAGGTAGCTGAGGAGGCCATGAAGGGCCTTATAGTCCGGCTGTGGCCTGGACAGGCCATGCCTGGGAGCTACTTTGGCCTCGTGCGGCGGCTGGTGGATGCGTGCCCCTGGGTGGATGTCATCAAGCGCTCCTCCTGTATTGAAGGTGCTCGTCGGGCCCTTGCCCGCACAAAGGTGCACTGGGGCAGGCTGGATGCGGAGAAGCTTCTTACTGACCGCCGCCACCGGGCAAGGAGTATCGTACGCCCAAAATGTATTATAAAACTGTCCTGAAGGGGGCCCGCGATATTGCGGATGAATGCCCTAGAGATGTAATTTTTGAGTAAACTCGCTATGTATTATCCTGTGCGCTGAAAACTTTGTTCATGTGCGCTTTAAGCAACTCTTTGTTAATTTAAAATATTACCTTCTGTGCGGCCGTTTATAAAATCTGAGAGATGGTAAGTCGTCGGCTTCAGCCCCCAAGCCGCAAGTGCTGGGGTGTTCGGGATAACTTGAGCACTCTTGTTCCCACTTTTGGGTCCATCTAGGGAGGCGCTCAACACAACGAACAAGGCAACCGGACTTATAATGCTTGAACACTCTCACTTAGCCATAGAATTCTATAATTTTAAATTTCGGTGAAGCCCCTAGTATTCGGAAGACCGAATTCGGGGCGCTATCCACGCCTTTCGTCGGACATTATCCAGAACTTCGCTCGAAGCGGCGTGAGTCTTTAAGGACCCAAAAAAAACCTCTCGAACAGCGACCAATCTCTCGCCTTATCATGCCAGTCAGCTTTAGCTTTCTCCACTGAGGCGCTCGCCCAGCTCAACTGGGGTGCAATCGCAGTAGTTCTCCCAGTGCCACCTTAGCCGATGGAACGGAACATAAGGCACCAAAACGTGGGAGCTGGGCAAACCCAAATATTGACCCAAGACATGATTCGGAGCCGATTCATATAATGCTATAAGTTCGGGGTGCCGCACTTGTGAAAGTGTTCGGACTTATCACACCATGATCTGGGGAACGTAAGCCCCTGGTGTATTAGGCCGTATCGAAATATACGGGTGCAAGATGTCATGTAGTGAACATATATATGTAATAATAGGCAAAAAGGTGCCGCATCATTTATTAAAGGAAGTCTGCTATGAGTGCGGACTAATACAAATAGTGCGGTAAGCAAGGGTTTTGGACTAGTTAAACATGTCCCCCTCCAGGGATGGGCTGCGGACTTGGTGTATATAATCAAAGTTAATGCTCGTAATTGAGACCACCTGAGTGTTCGTCGCCGCATTCTTTACTCCCCGGCTGTTGCATCATGAGTTCGGCAGGTTCACCGCCGGACAGGGCCTCTGGCTAATGGAGTCCTGTGTACATAAAGAAGGAAAATAATAATAAGAAAGAGTGGCACACTTGCGAGCCCCTGGTGTGGTCGAGCCGCACTCTGGGTCTATTGTGGTCGTGCCCCTTCCCCTACGCCCATGGTATCTCCAAAGCATAATGATGTACGCGGAGGGTTGTTCTTGCAATCATGCGAGGGCGGGGGTTGGGGCCGCATTGCTACGCGTGCTCTGATCGTGACAGGTGGTCTTGGTTGGTGTTGCTTCGGGCGCGTTTGGCTGTATCCGGCCATTTAACGGCCGGACTCGAAAATTGCCTTAAAAGGCTGCTCTGTACTTCTACCGCGAGAGCCGCTATATGTTCCTCCGTTCGGAGGGAGCGTTCCGTATTTTCGTTGACCGTGATGACTCCACGACGGCCTAGCATCTTGAGCTTGAGTATGCATAATGCGGCACCGCGTTGAACTTTGCAAACGCGGTTCGTCCGAGCAGAGCGTGGTAGCCGCTGCAAAATGGGACTATGTCGAAGATTAATTCCTCGCTCCGGAAGTTATCCGGGGATCCGAAGACCACTTCCAGTGTGACTGAGCCTGTACAATTGGCCTCCACACCTGGTATGACGCCTTTAAAGGTTGTCTTTGTAGGTTTAATCCTTGAGGGGTCTATGCCAATCTTGCGCACTATATCCTGATAAAGCAGGTTCAGGCTACTGCCGCCGTCCATCAGGACTCTCGTGAGGTGAAATCCATCGACGATTGGGTCTAAAACCAATGCGGCGAATCCGCCATGGCGGATGCTGGTCGGATGGTCTCTTCGATCGAAAGTGATCGGACAAGAGGACCATGGATTGAACTTCGGGGCGATTGGCTCCATCGCGTATACGTCCCGTAGTGCACGCTTCCGCTCCCTCCTGGGTATATGGGTTGCGTAGATCATGTTCACCGTCCGCACTTGTGGGGGAAACCCTTCTGTCCTATATTATTCGACGGTCGGGTCTCTTCCTCGTCATCGCTGTTTAGCCCCTTGTCGTTGTTTTCGGTAATTAACTTGCCTGCGTGCTTGAACACCCAGCAATCTCTGTTGGTGTGATTAGCTGGCTTTTCAGGGGTGCCATGTATCTGGCATAAGCGGTCGAGTATTCGGTCCAAATTGGACGGACCCGGAGTGGTTCTTTTGAATGGCTTCTTCCGCTGACCGGGTTTAGAGCCTCGGAATCCGGTGTTGACTGCCGTATCCTCCTTGTCATCGCCGTTAATGTGGCATTTATTTTTACTTCGACGCGACCTACCATTGTGGTCCTTAGTATCCGGACTGCCAGAATTTTTACTGAGGTTGTTGCTGCGAGCTAGCCAGCTATCCTCTCCCGCGCAAAAGCGGGTCATAAATGATGTGAGGGCTGCCATGGACTTCGGCTTTTCCTGTCCCAGGTGCCGGGCTAGCCACTTGTCGCGGATGTTATGTTTGAAGGCTGCGAGGGCCTCTGCATCCGGACAGTCGACGATTTGGTTTTTCTTTGTCAAGAACCGTGTCCAGAATTTTCTGGCCGATTCGTCTGGCTGCTGAATTATGTGGCTTAGGTCATCGGCGTCTGGTGGCCGCACATACGTGCCCTGGAAGTTGTCGAGGAATGCGGCTTCCAGGTCTTCCCAACACCCAATTGACTCTGCGGGCAAGCTGTTAAGCCAATGCAGAGCTGGTCCTTTAAGCTTGAGTGGGAGATACTTGATGGCATGGAGATCGTCACCGCAGGCCATATGGATGTGAAGGAGATAATCTTCGATCCAAACCGCGGGGTCTGTTGTTCCATCGTAGGATTCGATGTTTACGGGTTTAAACCCTTCAGGGATTTGATGATCCATTACTTCGTCAGTGAAGCATAGCGGGTGTGCGGCGCCTCTATATTGAGCAATATCACGACGTAGCTCGAGAGAGCGTTGTCTACTGTGTTTGGCCCGGCCAGGGTTATTGTATCCGGCGCGACGGTATTCGTCGCGGGTCGTAGGGCGCCCATGTGATGCGTAGATGGATCTGGATTGCCTTGCTTTGTCCTCCAATACGTCTTGCAAGTCCGGCGCGTTCCCTCTTGGCTTCGTACTTTTGGAGCGATGCCGGGGTACGGTCTTGGTGGAGGGCCTGGATGCCTCTCTGTCGCGACCACGGGGTGGTCGGTCGGCCGTATCGTGCGCTGGTGATGAAGGTATGTATGCTTCCTCCTCTAATCGGGGGAGCAACTTGCATCTTGGGTAGCTTTTGGAGGGGCGTTCGAGTTTATACTCCTCGGCCGCGAGGACCTCGGTCCATCGATCGGCCAGCAGGTCCTGATCAGCTTGAAGCTGCTGCAGCTTTTTCTTTAGGCTATTTGCCGTGGCGATAAGCCTGCGTTTAAAATGCTCTTGTTCGACGGGATCCTCGGGCACGACGAATTCGTCGTCGTTGAGGCTTGCCACGTCTTCGGAGGGAGGTATATGGTTATAATCCTTGACCTCTTCGTCGGCCGCCCTCTCGTGAGGGCTTGCTTCTGCATCCTCCTGCGCTGAGTCTTGCTGGAGGGGATTATCTTCGGCACTCTCTGGGGTATTATTATCTCCTGTGCCAGAATCTCCATTCTTACTGTGGCGGGATTTAGAGCGGCGCCGCTGACGCCGGCGCTTGGGCTGTTTCTTTAAGGAATCTGCCTCCGCTGCTTCTTCGCCATCCCCGTCTTTTGGGGTGTCCACCATGTATATGTCGTATGACGAGGTGGTCTTCCAGTGCCCTGTAGGCGCTGGTTCCTGTTCGTCTCTGGCATCGTCGTCCATAGCATCGATGTCTTCAGAGTCGTAGTCTAGCATGTCGGTTAGATCGTCGACAGTGGCTACAAAGTGGGTGGTGGGTGGGCTCTGAATTTCTTCGTCGTCCGTATCCCAACCATCCTGGCCATAATCCGGCCAGGACTCTCCGGATAGCGAGAGATGCTTTAGCGAATTTAGGATGTCGCCGAAGGGTGAGTGTTGGAAGATGTCCGCGGCAGTGAATTCCATAACCGG
Organism: Triticum timopheevii; assembly: GCA_963921465.1. Classification (NCBI taxonomy): domain Eukaryota; kingdom Viridiplantae; phylum Streptophyta; class Magnoliopsida; order Poales; family Poaceae; genus Triticum; species Triticum timopheevii. Next base: position 484,478,717 of record OY997268.1, on the reverse strand, counting down.
CGCCCAATCAGATTCGATTGGCAGGGGCGTGGGAGGTCCGGAGTCCGGCAAGTGGTCCGGCACCTCAGAGTCACGAGCTTCGCGAGGGACAAGGCTATTATTTGGCTCCATCGCCGTGGAAGTTGAAGCCCCCGAGGTGGTGTCCATCCACCGGTCCTCGATCTGGGCGATCGGCTCCGGACTAAGGGCCGGAGCGGATTCGTGTGTGGCCACCAAGGCACTGTTCGGCGGCAGAGCTAGATCATGCCCATCGTAACAGTGCGGCACGCTTGGCTTTGGCTCGAGCCTGTCGAAGATCAAGTCCCCGCGGATGTCAGCCGTGAAGTTTAAGCTTCCGAATCTGACCTGATGGCCAGGGGTGTAGCTTTCGATCTGTTCCAGATAGCCAAGTGAATTAGCCCGCAGTGCGAAGCCGCCGAATACGAAGATCTGTCCAGGGAGAAAAATCTCACCCTGGACAGCGTTGTTGATTGAAGATGCCATCGAGCCTATCGGTGACGACACAGAGGAACTCTCAATGAAAGCACCAATGTCGGTGTCAAAACCGGCGGATCTCGGGTAGGGGGTCCTGAACTGTGCGTCTAGGCGGATGGTAACAGGAGACAAGGGACACGATGTTTTACCCTGGTTCAGGCCCTCTTGATGGAGGTAAAACCCTACGTCCGTCTTGATTAATATTGATGATATGGGTAGTACAAGAGTGTATCTACCACGAGATCGAGGAGGCTAAACCCTAAAGCTAGCCTATGGTATGGTTGTTGTAATGTATGTTGTGTCCTACGGACTAAAGCCCTCCGGTTTATATAGACACCGGAGAAGGCTAGGGTTACACAGAGTCGGTTACAATGGTAGGAGATCTACATATCCGTATCGCTAAGCTTGCCTTCCACGCCAAGGAAAGTCCCATCCGGACACGAGACGGAGTCTTCAATCTTGTATCTTCGTAGTCTTGGAGTCTGGCGGACGATGATAATCCGGCTGTCCAGAAACCCCCTAGTCCAGGACTCCCTCACCTGTCTGTGATGTCGCTCAGACGTCCGACTGTGGCATTTCTTTTAAAGCCCTTTATGTGATGTCGCTCAGACGTCCGACTGTGGCATTTCTTTTAAAGCCCTTTATGTGATGTCGCTCAGACGTCCGACTGTGGAATTTCTTTTAAAGCCCTTTATGTGATATCGCTCAGACGTCCGACTGTAGCATTTCTTTTAAAGCCCTTTATGTGATGTCGCTCAGACGCCCGACTGTGGCATTTCTTTTAAAGCCCTTTATGTGATGTCGCTCAGACGTCCGACTGTGGCATTTCTTTTAAAGCCCTTTATGTGATGTCGCTCAGACGTCCGACTGTGGCATTTCTTTTAAATCCCTTTATGTGATGTCGCTCAGACGTCCGACTGTGGCATTTCTTTTAAAGCCCTTTATGTGATGTCGCTCAGACGTCCGACTGTGGCATTTCTTTTAAAGCCCTTTATGTGATGTCGCTCAGATGTCCGACTGTGGCATTTCTTTTAAAGCCCTTTATGTGATGTCGCTCAGACGTCCGACTGTGGCATTTCTTTTAAAGCCCTGTATGTGATGTCGCTTAGACGTCCGACTGTGGCATTTTCTTTTAAAGCCCTTTATTTGGCGTCGCTTAAACGCCCGACTGCAGCATGAGTTTTGTTTGTTTACCTTTCGAGGCGTCGCTCCAGACACCCGATCGGTTTTCATTCATTTGTTTACTTATCAAGTCGTGCATAAATATTATTATTGTTGCATGAGCATCATTTCTATTCGTGGTGCATTCATGCATTCATTGATTATATCTTTTGTCCGAACTGTCTTGCGAGTACTTTCAAAGTACTCACCTGGCTTGTTGATTTGGCCAGATGATGATGAAGGCGATCTCTTGGATGAAGAGTTTGATAGCGAGTCCGACGCCTAGAGGAGTCCCAGTCAGTCCCGTGCGATCCTGTTTGGTCATTTATTATCCGTTTCCGCAACCCCAGAAATAAATTCATCGAGCCTCACCTCGACGCTCGATGAGCTGCCAGTTAGGAGTCAAGTTATCCACCACTTTTATCTCAAGCTAGTAGCATGCCACCATATCCCTGTGTCATAACCACCCTTATGTAAGATATTGGCGAGTTTGTAATAAGATTGTTGAGCAGCCTCAGCTCAACCCTGTAATATATTTAATGCTACTAGCCCTCTGTTCATCAAGTTTTTGTCTACCAGTGAGGATGACTTTTCCTATACTGGGATTTAAAGATCGATTTTCTCAATAATTATTTTTTTGAAAAACCAGTCGTGATAGACTTGGTAACTAGAGCCAGGCTGACTGTAGGAAGCCACTAGGTGCGATCGCTAATTGGTTATTAGCATGATAGAGTTATTCATGTTTTTACAAATGTAGTCATTTTTCTGACAGTCAGCATAAAATTTATGATCTGATCACTCAGAAGTTTTGCCTACTTTTGTAGATGGCCGGCAACGACTGCGAGTCTCAAATGTTTGCCAACGTGCCTGAGGGGTTCATCAAACTCCTCTCCTTCATCGTTCAGGTCGCGATGGGGCCATCCGTGCGCCCAGTCTTCACACTTCATACACACAAGGTCAACGACAGTCTGACCATGCACCAGGCCGCGGTGCAATTCAGGGGAGGGCGTGCTGAGATACGCCACTTCCGTTTCTTGGGGAGAGCCATGCCTACAGAGAGGCATGCTATGCAGATGGCTGCCCGCGTGGCGATAGCTCATCTTCGGGATGTCCTTCCTGCAATGAAGACCCGTCGCTACCGCTACCTTCCATGCCATGTGCCATACACCTGTCACTACTCATTCTCTTGCCCCAGAGGAGAGCGAGACGAGGCCTTTGAGATGCTTGTCGAGTACCTCCGAGCCCTGGAGGCAGCCTTCGACAGCATGGTGGACGACCTCGTAGCTGCCCGCATGGACTCAGTCCATGGCTGTGCTGCCAACAGGAGGGAACTCCTGCACACCGCTCCACCGCTGACTTTTATCTCGTCCTCAGCTTCTTATTCGCCTACCATTCGCGCCACTACTTGTCGTTTGCCTTCCACTGAGGAATTTAACCAAGCTATTGCACCCACTCCCGTTCGCGCTGCACCACTTATTGCACCCACTCCCGTTCGCGCTGCACCACTTAGTGCACCCACTCCCATTCGTGCTACTCCACCTGTTCCGCCCACTCTTATTCAGGGTACTCTGCCTGCGACACCTGCTCCATCAGCTCAACGCAGCGTCCCTCGTCTAGAACCGATTAGCGAGGAGGAAGTTGATTCCCCAGCGTCACTGCGTCTCACCCTCGGCAGGCCAAGGGAGATCCTCACCATCTCCGACTGAGTATGCGTAGACGCCATGCGATGTACTAACTTGTGTAATATGTTTATACGTACATAGGTTGTGAGAAGTAGCCTGTTTGCGCATCGTGTAGGATCTGGAGAAGTGCACTAGTTAAATAACATGTCAGGATTATGTACGCATATCCTGAGTGATGTAGTGTGTAATTATGCTTGCTTGTAAGATATGTAATAGTCCTTCTCCGCACGCAATCGTGTTTTTTTTCAAAAATATCCTGGAGTTTTAAAACTTTCTTGGTGTGTGATTTTATTGACTTTTGCGACTCTCTTCCTTGTCTTACGAGTTTTACAAAATATACCCCCAGAGTGAAAGATGTCTCGTCCTTGGACGCGCTCCATGCCAACTCAGCCAGAAGAAAATTATGGCACACCGCAAAACCACAATTTCACTCAAGGACAGACAAGTCAACAGGACAGTGAAACAGCTTTTACACAAGTGTGTCGTCTGTATGAACAGAGTCAGCAACAACACCAGGAAATAATGAGCCAATTCATCAATATGGGAAGTAACCATGGTTAGTACCAACCGCAATCCAAATTATCTGAGCTACAGAAGACTCGTCCTCCAACATTTTCTCATACTAACAAGCCTCTTGAGGCCGACGACTGGCTTCGAGACATGGAGAGAAAATTAATTATTGCACAGTGTTCAGACCGGGAAAAGTATTATATGCACCACATTATCTCAGAGGAGCAGCTGCATCGTGGTGGGAAAACTTCCTGCACATGCACCCCAACGAAGATGAAATCACCTGGGAAAATTTCAAAGAAGGTTTTCGTGGGGCACATATTCCTAAGAGCGTTATGAAAATCAAGAAGAAAGAATTTGATGAACTCAAGCAAAGGACCATGACAGTATCAGAATATAATAGCCAATTCACTTTGCTGTCTTGCTACGCTAATGAAGAGCGCATGACCGAGAGCAAGAAGATGGAAAAATTCTTGGAAGGCCTGGCACCCGCTCTTAAATGCCAGCTAGTTGTGCATACCTTCCCAGATTTTAAGACACTGGTGGATAAGGCCATCACCCTGGAAAATGAGCGACGTAGCCTGGAAGATTTCCGCAAACGCAAGAGGGACCACACTACTTTTGCTCGCAATCACAGAAGCAAGAAGGGATTTCAGAAGGGGGAATCACACAAAACCCCGACGGAAAATTCACGTCCAATCAAGAATTTCCATGCAAGAGACAAGGAGTTCACCTATCGCCCAGGTGTTACCTGTTATACTTGTGGATAAGAAGGGCACTATGCCAAGCAGTGCCCCAAACCAAGGAACTCCACCCCGAAACTCAATAATGGTGGCAATAATTCAGTGCCAAAGCAAAGCAATTTCAACCCCAATAACAACCACCGGAAGGGTCACCTGAACCACGTGAACCGAGAGGAAGCACAGAACGCCCCAAATATCGTACTCGGTACGCACCCCGTCAACACAATACCTGCCATGGTTTTGTTTGATTCTGGAGCTTCTCACTCATTTATTTCGAAGAGTTTTTCTTTGCAAAATAATTTTTCGATGCTTCCCTTGGAAAAATCAATGATCATCAAGTCCCCTGGGATTAAGCAAGTGACCCAGAGTTACTGTCAAGGCATGGGTATTGAATTTGAAGGATTGAAGTTTTACGCCAACCTTATTGCATTGGAAAGCAACGGGCTGGATGTCATCCTAGGGATGGACTGGTTAACCACCAACAAAGTTTTTATTGACTGCTTCAACCGGACCGTGATTCTCACGCACCATCATGGGAAAAAGATAAAAGTTTCAACCAAAGAGAGACAAATCCCTCGGCAACCGAGATTAAACAAGGTGGACGTTTCTGAGCTAAACAAGGTTCCAGTAGTATGTGAATTCCCGGACGTATTTCCAGAAGAACTACCAGGCATGCCACCGGACCGAGAGATAGAGTTCAGCATTGAGCTAGCACCCGGAACCACTCCCATTTACAAGAAACCATACAGAATGGCACCATCCGAATTGGTGGAATTAAAGAAGCAAATAAAAGAATTATTGGAGAAATGATACATTCGAGCCAGTTCCTCACCTTGGGGTTCTCCAATTTTATTTGCCAAGAAAAAGGATGGGACTCTGAGATTGTGTATTTATTATCGAGCTCTCAACATGGTCACGATCAAGAACAAATACCCAATGCCCTGAATAAATGATTTATTTGATCAGCTCGCACAGGCCAAAGTCTTCTCAAAAATTGACTTGAGATCAGGATACCACCAATTAAAAGTGCGAACAGAAGATATTCCCAAGACAGCCTTCACTTCCAGATATGGACTGTATGAGTTCACAGTAATGCCATTTGGACTAATCAACGCCCCCGCATATTTTGTTCACCTCATGAACAAAGTATTTATGAAATATATGGACAAGTTTGTTGTGGTATTCATCGATGATATTCTGATATACTCCAAAACACCAGAAGAGCACGCCGAGCATCTCAGGATTGTACTCAGAGAACTCAGGAAACATCAACTGTATGCCAAATTCAGAAAATGTGAATTTTGGCTAAGACAGGTGGGTTTTCTGGGCCATGTGCTAACCCAAGAAGGTATTGCAGTAGACCCAAAAAAAGTTAAGGCCGTACTTGGCTGGAAACCACCAGCTAACGTAACGGATGTATGGAGTTTCTTGGGAATGGCAGGCTATTATCGGAGATTTATTGAAGGATTCTCCAGCATAGCAAAGCCAATGACACAGTTGCTCAGGAAAGGCAAGAAGTTTGAATGGACAGAAGCATGTGAGAATAGTTTCCAAGAGCTAAAAAGCAAATTAACAACGGCACCAGTATTAATTGTGCCAGATATACACAAGAATTTTGAGGTATATTATGACGCATCCCGAAAAGGCCTCGGATGCGTATTGATGCAAGAAGGCAAGGTAGTTGTGTATGTCTCCAGACAACTCCGCAAACGCGAGGAGAATTATCCCACCCAAGACTTAGAATTGGCGGCAGTCACCCATGCACTCAAAGAATGGAGACACTTCCTACTTGGAAATCATTGTGAGATATACACAGACCATAAGAGTCTTAAGTACATTTTCACACAGCTAGAACTAAATTTACGGCAACGACGCTGGTTAGAGTTGGTGAAGGATTATGATGTTGGAATCCACTATCATCCCGGAAAAGCAAATGTTGTGGCAGATGCACTTAGTTGGAATCCCAGCACGGGCGACGACAGTATACCAAAGTTGAGACCAGAATTTCAATAGGAATTTGCCAGACTCAATTTAATAATGGTTACTGAAGGCAGTGTGTCAAATCTAGAAATACAGCCTAACCTGATGGAAAAGATCAAGGAAGCCCAGCACGGACACCCCAGCATTGAGGTTATAAAAAGGAAAGTGAGTTTGGGAAAAGCCTCAGAATTCAACATAGATGAGCAAGGAATGTTGTGGTACGGAGAGAGACTATGTGTACCAAATATCAAGGACCTCAAACAACAGATATTGGCTGAAAGTCACACAGCTCCGTACTCAATCCATCCTGGGGGGACAAAAATGTACAAAGACCTTCAGGAAAATTTTTGGTGCACGGTATGAAAAGAGATATAGCCGCGTTCATTGCATGCTGTGACACTTGTCAACGTATCAAGGCCGAACACCAGAAACCAGCCGGGCTATTACAACCAAACAAGATAACCAAGTGGAAGTGGGACGAGATCGGAATGGTCTTTATCGTTGGACTGCCACAGTCACGACACGGAAACGATGCCATATGGGTCATAACCGACAGATTAACCAAAGTGGCACATTTTATTCCGGTGAAGACAACTTACACCACTCAGAGACTAGCCAGACTTTATCTTGCCCGTATCGTCTGCCTACATGGAGTACCAAAGACTATCATCTCCGATAGAGGCACGCAGTTCGTCTCTAGATTCTGGGATCACCTACAACAGGCACTGGGAACCCAACTAGCATTCAGTACCGCATACCATCCCCAGACTGATGGGCAGATTGGACGCATAAACCAAATCCTAGAAGACATGCTGAGAGCCTGTGTCCTCACCTACGAAACCAGTTGGGAAGAAAGTTTGCCATATGCAGAGTTCGCATACAATAATATGTCGTGGAAGGCTACTGACCCACGACCACCTATGGGGCCGGCGGACCGGGCCCCTTTCGGTTCGGCGGGGGGCGGAGATCACACGAAGAGCGGATCGAGGCGAAGCACACGAGCGGTTTACCCAGCTTCGGAGCTCTCCGGAGAGATAATACTCCTACTACTGCTTGTCTGATTGTATTGAGTTCTTGCTCGAGAGTGCCGAATGCTACAGTACACACTAGCTGCTAACGAGACCGAGCGTGAGTGTTTTCTGGTTTCCAACCCCCCCTCTACGTTGCACATGGGCCTCCTTTTATATGCTCAAGGGGTCACCGACAGGTGGCAACATAGGCAAGGGCAAAAATGGAAAAGGAATTGCGGTTGGTACAACTACCTGAACAGTGTATCCTACCTAACCCTGACGGCAGGGGACAAGGGCATTAAATGCCCGTCTGCGTCGCCCAAACAGTGCAAAAAGGGACCGTCAGGGGCGCCACTGCTTGCCACGATGGCAATCTTGTCAGCGTCGCTTGCCACCTCGCGCTGCTGGCTGCACAGCCTCTTGCCACGCGCACCTGGAAAGGTCCCAGGGCGACACGTTGGTGGATGTGCTGGAGCGCGGGTACAGAGTGATAGCTTGCCGCGGTCATTGTCTTGTCGCGTCCGGAAGCTTGTCGCTCACTGGGCCTTGCCGGGACGCGTGGCGCATCGCGGCAAGTTCCTTGAGATGCCTTGGTTGGCCTTCCCGGCAAGCTCCTCTTGCCGGGGCCTTGTCTCCTTGACTTGAACACTTTGTTCTTGAATGGCTCCAAAGGAACCACGGAGGACCTTGGCGGTCACCCGACAAGCCTTGCCGCGGGGCGCTGCGACTGCCCATGCACAAGTTCGGGATACTAGGGTACCCCTACTCTAGTACACCGATAGGAGCCCCCGGGCCTGGGCCACACACGGTACCGAGTGCTGTTGGGCCAGGCCCAAAACAGGGCACGGGCACGCGCGGCCTGGGTTACGCCGTATCTTACGCCGTATCCACCGCGCTCTCCCCTAACGGCATGCGTTGAATGCGGCGTCGTGGGAGAGATCGTGGGTGGTTTCTTTATTCGGAAAAACGGAACATCCGTACCCTCCCCCTTTATAAGCAGGGGAAATAGGGGTAGTTCGCCCATCTCGCCGTTGCTATTCCAATCTCGAAAATCTCCGCCACTCCCCCCTTCTTCCAAAGCCGAAAGAGAGCAGCGCTCCACCCCCCATCACCACCGGCGCCACCAACGCCGTCGATCTCCCCCACCACCTCCGCCATGGCTCCGAAAGCCGGGAAGGCCGTGAAGTCGGCCGAGGCGCTGCGGCTTGAGGCATTGCGAAAGGAGCGGGCAATCTTCCTCCCCGAGCTCGCCGCGAAGGAGATGAGGGAGTACTACTACCTCTTCTGGTCGACGGAGACGCGAGCGCATCCGCGCACGAAGGTACTCTCTGCCGCCGCTTCGGAATGGGCTCCGAATGGATATCCCTTCTTCACGTTGTTCTTCTACTGCGGGCTCTGCTCGCCTTTCTCTGAGTTTTTCTGCGACATCATGAACACCTACGGGTTCCACCTCCTTGTTTTCACCCCCAATGCTGTTCTGACCATGGCAGTTTTCGTGCATCTCTGTGAAAACATTGTCGGAGTCCACCCAAACGTAGCTCTTTTCCGCCACTTATTTATGCCCCGAGTTGAGAGAGGAGAACCTTTATCCGGAGGAATCACCTGTATCTCGAGAGCCGGCAAGAAGGAAGCTTATCTGTAGGGGGAGCTCCGCAGCAAATGGGTGGAGTCGAGAGCGGACTGGTGCTGGATTGTCGAGGAGAACCCGCAGCCATTCACCGCCCAGCGCCAAGCCCCAGTAGTGCACGGCAACGATTGGAGCAGTATGGCCCTGGAAGACGATAGGCTGAAGATTGCCGTCACCCGGATCTTGCGCCTCAGGCTTGCCGGGCTCACTTTAGGAGCCGTAGGCGCAGATTTTCTTCGCCGCCGCATCGCCCCCCCTGCAAGAGAGGAGGAGACCCGCCTGGGAGTTCGGGGGTGCGGCGGACATCATGAGGCTGCGCCCGGGCCTCAACTTCAACTTCACTATCCTGGAACTGGACGCGATGCTCAAGGAACTGTTCAAGCATGACCCTCAACATCCCGAATGGTTCAGGTTGCCGAAGGGTGTCGTTCCGCTATGCAACAATTCCTCGCTCGACCGCATCTGTGCAATGATGCCGTTGTGCGATTCGCATGGAATTGTCCCAACTTGGCAAGAGCCTGCAGACGACGTCGTGCAGGCGTTCTTTGACGGCTTGGTGGAGGTGGCGGTCCGCTCCGATGAGCAGAAAAGCCTCACCCGCGACACCACCGATGCGGAGATGCAGCGCATCGTCACTAGGGCGGAAGATGCGGCGGCAGCCGCTGCCGCGGGCAAGTTTGGATTCACCATGGAGGAGGCAGAGGTAGCAGAGGCGGCAAGACTTGCCGATCGAGAGTGGCTTGCCGGCGAGGAAGAGCTTGCTGGGCCTGACGCCGAGTCGAGCGAGCCCGCCGAGGGTGCGAGCAGCCCGCCATCTTCAGGTAGCTTGCCGCAAGCAGAGCCCCCAGTGCAGCCCCCAGCTCCACCAAGAAGGCGTCTCCGCAAGGCCGGGGATGTGGCAGGGCGGCAGACGAGTCAACAGCCATCGCGCCGCGTGACACGCTCCACCGCGACAAGTACTGTTGCCGCGGGAGCGCCTCACGCCGCTGTGGCAACTGGAGCGGGGTCCTCCCGGACCACCGCTTCTGCTCCTGCCGCTGCCCCCGCCAAGCGGTCAAGGGAACCCACTCCTCCGCCTCATCGCGCCGAAGGTGGGCCGGACTTCGACCTCTCCGCGCTCAGCTCCGACGAGGAAGAAGAAGAGTAAGATTCTTTGCTGTACTTGTAGTTCTTCAATTCTTGCTGTTTTTGACTTGTATCTGCTTTGCTTTACTCTGAACTCATTCCTTTTCAGGTCCCTGGCCCAGAGAGCGGCAAAGAGAGCCAAGGCTCCGGTGATTGTCATCGAGGACGAGCCCATCGCGACAGCAGGGGGTGCGCCCGAGACCACCTTGCCGGACCCGGCAATCATTCCCCAAAGCAGCCCCCAGCGTAAGTACATGGTCTACTTTCCGCTGTTAGGCGCGCATGAGTGCTCTTTCTTTGCTGACATCTGATTATTGGTTTGTGTAGGAACAGAACAGCCTCACCAGGGGCACCCGGAAGCCGCCCCCGACGCACTATCCGCTTCGACTACACCGCCAAGGGAGGATTCCCCGGCAAGGGAGCGTTCTCCGGCAAGGGAGAAGTCTCCGGCAAGGGACAGTTCTCCGGCAAGGGACGGTTCTCCGGCAAGGGACAGCACCAGCGACCCCCCGGTGGTGGAGCCCATGACTGCATATCCCAGTACAAGTAATCCTCTTGCGCGAAAACTTCCCTTGGGTTCTTCTTCTGATTTTCTTTTTGGATATTTGCTTGACTTTTCTCCCTTTTCGGGCCTTCAGATCCACCTGTCACGGAGCCGATGGAGACCGAGGTTGCCGGCGAGGAGAACGCGCGCGGTAACGCCAACGACGCTGCTGCTACCGAAGAAGCAGCTGGCGCTGAGGATCCCGCCGGCGAAGAGGCCGCCAAAGCTGCCGCCGCAGGAGCTGGCGAGGGATCTGGCGATCGCACTGACGGCCCCAAGGCCGCAGGAGCGTCAAGCGCTGCACCGACCGCCGATCCCCCCGCCGCTGCCGCAGCGTCAGGCTCCGAAGAGCCCCAGCCCGGTGCCTATTTGAAGGCCGGCGATGGCGTCTTCATCAAGCTCCCCTTGGCGTCAAGCTCCAGGGCGCCGGTCGAAGGAGAAGTCTTTGACGGAGAGGTGCTCGCCTCCGCTGCGCTGACGCTGGTTGACGCATCGAGCAGCAGTAGCGGCGAGTATGATGAGGAGCAGCTGCTGCGGAAGCTGGTGTCGCTCTACCGCGCCCGACAAGCCAAGGTGGAATCCCGGGAAGCGCTTGTCGCGCAGGCGGGAGTGGACATCGAGAAGCGCGCGGAGGAGCTTCGGAGTCGCAACCAGGAAGCTCTCTGGTCCCTGGTAGAGGAGCGGGAGCAACTTGCCGAGGCGCGGAAAGCCTTCCTCCTCGAGAAGGCCAAAGTTGACGAGCAACAGCGGCTTGCCGCCGAGGAGCTGTTTGCGCGGGAGGGCGAGTTGGCGCAACGGAAGGTCAATCTTGACAGCCATGAGGAAGAGCTTGCTGCGCGCGAGCAAACATTCGGCGGGGCTCTCAAGGAAGCAGAAGATGTTGCCGCGGCTGCCGAGGCCGCCAAGAAGGAGCTGGATACGAAGGTGGCGCAGCTGGAGGCCGATCTCAAGGCGAGGGGTGAAGAGCTCGCCACGCTCAAGCACGAGCGCGAGAAGGACGCCTACACCCTTGGCGAGCTGCAGGGTAGTCTCGTCGAGAAGGGCAAGGAGCTTAGCGCCGTCAAGGATTCCAACGCAGATCTTGAGCTGAAGCTGACTACTTTGACCAAGACACTGGATGGCGCCAAGGAGCAGGAGGTGGCCTTGAAGGAGGAAATCAAGGCCAACGAAGCGCTGCTGACGTGGGCCGCCGAAACCCAGAACACTTTTAGGGAGACTGTGGAACTCTGGACAAAGGGTCTCGTGAATATTGCCGCAGTTATTGACAGGGAGCTGGCGCAGCTGGGGATGGAGGATCTCGTGTACTCCTCCGACGAGAACCTCCAACCCAGTGCCAAGCTCACCTTGCTCTTCAAAGGCGTGGTGACGGCCCTCCAGCGACTTTGAGAGAGGATCCCAAAGCAGCTGGCCGACGAGTCGCGCGCGATCTGCGCGGGAGTTCTTCAAAAGGTGTTGGTGAAGGTGGCCTTCCGCAACCCGGGCCTCAACTTCACCAATGTCCTCAAGAAGCTGCCGCCGGATGCTGATCTGGAAGCGCTCAAGGCCCTTATCGCACCCATTGTGGACAAGGTGAGCGAGATCAAGAGGGTTGAGGGCGGTCACGTAGATTAGGCCGCCCGTTTTCTCCTTTTGTTGTCGCTGCTGGCCATGTTACGAGAACAATCTATTAGAGCTGCGACAAGCTATCTTGTAATATAACTTTATTTTGGGTATCGATTGCTATGTTATTTCCTTTACTTGACTCCTTCCTTTGTATGTTTTTGCCCTATGCTTTTAGGGAACTTGCCGGTGCAGGCACCTTAGCCGCTAGCGCTGAGTGCGGGACGTCAGCAGCCTGCCGGCGGTGCCGCCACCGGCAAGAAACCTTGTCGCAACTAGTCGCAGCTCACTTAAATTGTTGAGTGGACTCGAAACAAAGTAAGGGCGCAATTAGCTACGAGTTGGTTCCTTCGCACACAGGTTTTCCATACAAAGTACGGTCGTTCGAGGAAGATAACTTAAGAAAATTTTAAAACTGATTGCTCAAACTTTGGTAACTTAGCTTTTCTGTCGCTTGCTTCCCAGTAAGGTGAAACTTTCTTGAACGACGCCTGGTCCACATCATTATCTTCTCCTTTCCCCCCGGCAAACTTGTGGGCGAGGGAACCTTCCCTTTCCTTGAGAAAAAGAAAGAAGAGAAAATAAAGATATGGAGCCTTATGGCTCGTTATTGCTTACCGGGGGTAGGTGCTGCACAAAGTGTCAGATAACACATGCAAAAAATAGAAAGCATGAAATTGACAAGATGTGTGGAGCACATGAGCTTTATTTATGCACGGGGTCTGCGCGCGGCTTTGTACAAAGGATTACATGCAACAGCGGCAAGACTTGTACAAAAGGTGGTTGCCGGAACAGGTTCCGGCAACCGCGCCTTACGGGTAAAACTTACGAAGATGCTCAATGTTCCAGGAGTTGCTCACCGGAAAGCCATCTTCGGTCTCAAGGCGGACATCGCCAGGCCTAGTGACTCGTTTCACCCGGTAAGGGCCTTCCCACTTCGGCGTCAACTTGTTGGAATTCTTGGCGGACTGAACGCGCTGAAGAACAAGGTCGCCTTCCTCGAGACTTCTGGCATTAACTTTGCGGCTATGGTAGCAGCGCAAAGCTTGCTGGTATCGAGCAGCTCGTACAACAGCCTGAAGACGGTCCTCCTCAAGGAGCAGCGCGTCATCTTGTCGCAGCTGCTCTTGCTCAAGCTCATCATAAGCGAGCACTCGAGGTGACCCGTATACGAGTTCCGTGGGGAGAACTGCCTCTGCTCCATAGACTAGAGCGAAAGGTGTCTGGCCAGTGGCTCGATTTGGCGTCGTCCTGATCGACCAAAGAACCACCGACAGCTCCTCAATCCAGTTCTTTCCGCACTTGCGCAGCCTGTCGAAAGTCCTGGTCTTGATCCCCGCAGCACTTCAGCATTTGTCCTCTCCGCTTGACCGTTGCTTCTCGGGTGAGCAACAGAAGCGAAGCAGACCTTGGCGCCAAGATCTTGGACGTACTGCATGAAGGTGCGGCTCGTGAATTGCGTGCCGTTGTCGGTGATGATCCTGTTAGGGATCCCGAAACGGCAAACAATCGACCTAAAGAACTTGACTACTGACTGTGCTGTCACCTTCCTCACTGCTTCCACTTCCGGCCACTTTGTGAACTTGTCGATTGCAACGTACAAGTACTCAAAGCCCCCGACAGCTCGGGGAAAGGGGCCGAGGATGTTGAGCCCCCAGACCGAAAATGGCCAGGATAAAGGGATCGTCTGGAGAGCTTGAGCTGGCTGGTGTATCTGCTTGGAATGGAACTGGCACGTTTCACACTTGGTTACTTGTGCAGTTGCATCCTGGAGGGCTGTCGGCCAAAAGAAACCTTGCCGGAATGCTTTGCCGGCAAGTGCTCTTGCGCCAATGTGGTGACCACATATGCCTCCATGTATCTCTGCCAACAGCCCTTGTCCATCTTCCCGGTGAATACACTTCAATTTCACACCGTTGAGTCTTCTTCTGTACAGTGTGTTGTCGACAAACTGGTACATACTTGACTGCCAGGCTACTCTTTCCGCTTCTTCTTGCTCTTCGGGAAGTTCTCCTGTCTGAAGGAAAAGGACAATCTGTTGTGCCCATGCTGGAGCTTGCGGCTCGACAACAAGGACTAAAGGCACATATGCTACTGCGGGAACATCCGCTTCTACGGCGAGAACCTGCGGCTCAGCCGAAGCTTGATGTTCCCCGACAAGCTTGCCGGAGCAAAACTTGTCGGGAGCGTCTGCTTCAACGGAACAAACCCTAGGGCTTGCCGGAGCAGACTGCTCCTCAGCACCCTTGGTGTTGATCTTGGGGACCTTCTTGGTGGCGGCTTCGGGGAGCTCTGCCGGAAAATAGTCACCAGAAATCAACTTCCTCTTCTTGCTCTGTCCGGTCGATGGCGTTATAGACGGTTGAGTCAGTTTGAGCACAAAGATCCCTGGTTCCACAGGTAACTTAAGTGCGGCGCACTTTGACAGGCCATCTGCAATGTCGTTCTGAGCTCTCGGAACATGTTCCATCTGTAGGCCGTCAAAGTGCTCTTCTAACTTTCTCACTTCGTCAACGTAGGCTTCCATCAACGGACTCTGATAATTCTTGTTCACTTGGCGGACGACAAGCTGCGAGTCACCCCTGACAATGAGCTTCTTGATCCCAAGGTCTGCTGCAATCCTGAGACCGGCAAGCAAACCTTCATACTCTGCAGTATTGTTTGTTGCTTGCTCCTTGGGAAAGTGCATCTGGACTTCGTACTTGAGGTGCTCTCTGGCGGGCGCAACAAGTAGCACGCCCGCACCAGCGCCTTGTAGCGAGAAGGCACCATCAAAGTACATGAGCCACTCTTTGCTTGCTTCCTTGACGGGGATGCTCGTTTCTGGAATTTCTTCATCTGGTGTTGGCGTCCACTCTGCTATGAATTCTGCCAATGCTCTGCTCTGGATAGTTGAAGTGCTCTCAAACTTGAGGCCAAAGCTTGACAGTTCCAGTGCCCACTCGACAATCCTGCCTGTTGCTTCTGGATTCTGTAGTATCCTCTTCAGCGGAAAACGAGTGACAGCTGTGATCTCATGTGCTTGGAAGTAATGGTGCAGCTTTCTCGAGGACATGAGAAGGCCGAAAAGCAATTTCTGCACACCAGAGTACCTCGATCTAGCCCCCTGCAGAAGGGAGCTAACAAAGTAAACTGGGCGCTGCACCATTCTCTTCTGCATCTCCTCACGCGTCTGCGCAGATCCATCTTTGTCGGGACCAGAGCTTGCCGGTGAAGCCCCCTGCTTGTCGCTGGATGTACCTGCCGTGGCCGCTGGCTCATCATCCGCCTCCCTCTCCGCTACTAACGCAGCACTAACCACTTGATTGGTTGCCGCTATATACAGCAGCAACTTCTCTTGTGGCTTAGGTGCGACAAGTGTTGGAGTGGAGGACAGGTATCTCTTCAAGTCCTGCAGCGCAGCCTCCGCTTCCGGAGTCCATTTCATTGGACTTGCCTTTTTCAATATTTTGAAAAACGGCAGGGCGCGCTCAGCAGATCTAGAGATAAACCTGCTGAGAGCAGCCATGCAACCGGCAAGTCTTCGTACATCCTTGACGCGCTTTGGTGCTTCAATCTGCTCAATGGCCTTGATCTTGTCGGGATTGGCTTCAATTCCCCGCTGAGACACGAAGAACTCGAGAAGCTTGCCGGAGGGGACTCCAAACACGCACTTCTCGGGGTTAAGCTTGAGGTTGATCTTGCGCAGATTTGCAAAGGTTTCGTCTAAATCTTGAACCAGAGTTGCATTATCCTTGCTCTTGACCATTATGTCATCCATGTAGGCTTCCACATTTCTGTGCATTTGTGGCTCAAAAGCATCATGGACTACTCTTGCAAATGTTGAACCAGCATTCTTTAAACCGAAAGGCATCCGTACGAAACAGTATGTGCCACATGGACTGATGAATGCGGTCTTCTCCTCATCCTCTTCTGCCATGAAGATCTGATGGTATCCTGAATATGCGTCAAGAAATGAAAGCAAATCATATCCGGCCATGGAGTCAACAATCTGGTAAATGCGCGGCAAGGGAAATGGGTCTTTGGGACAAGCTTTATTAACATCGGTAAAGTCGATACAAAGCCTCCATTTCCCGCTTGCCTTGCGCACGACTACAGGATTGGCCAACCACGTAGGATGGAGCACTCCTCTGACAAGGCCTGCTGCTTCCAATTTCTTGATTTCTTCGGCGATGAATTCTTGGCGCTCCACTGCTTGTTTCCTGAATTTCTGCTTGACGGGCCGCGCATGAGGACAAACGCCAAGATGGTGCTTGATTACTTTCCTGGGAACACCGGGGATGCCAGACGGTTGCCACGCAAACACGTCGACGTTCGCCCACAGGAAAGCAACGAGCGCGCTTTCCTATTTAGGGTCGAGAGTGGCACTGATGGTGAAGGTACCACCAGTGCTGTCCTCCTTGGCGGGCACCTTCTTGGTCTCTGGCGGAGCTGCCATTGTCTTGTTACGCTTGCCGGTGGAGCTCGAGGGTGCGTCCTCGACGGTAGCGCAGCACTCCGAAGAGGTGCGCTTGCCGGAGTGGGCATCAGAACCCTTGCCGGACTTGGTCTTCTTCTTCCCCCCGGGAGCTTCAGCGGCAAGTGACTTGCATTTAGCTGCGGCTGCTGCTTCCCGGTAGATCTTGTCGGCGCAGATAAGAGCATCCTTCTTGTCACCAGGGACAGAGATGACGCTTATTGGGCCTGGCATCTTCAGTACGTTGTATGCATAGTGAGAGGCTGCCATGAATTTGGCGAGCGCTAGACGGCCGAGTATCCCATTGTAAGGCAATGGAAAGTCAGCAACGTCAAAAGTGACCCTCTCAGTCCTGAAGTTCAACTCGCTGCCAAATGTCACCAGCAACGTGATCTTTCCCTTCGGCTTGCTCCTTCCCGGGTTGATTCCTTGGAATGTGCCGGTCTATTCGAGCTCGCTGTCAGGGATCTGGAGTTTCTGGAGTACCGCGGAGGAGATCAGGTTCAAGCCGGCCCCACCGTCAACTAGCATCTTAGTGACCTTGAGGTTGCAAATAGTTGGTGAAACCAACATCAGCAAGCACCCGACCGCAGTTATGCGATCAGGGTGGTCCTCAATATCAAAGATGATAGGCGTGCTGGACCATTTCAGAGGCTTGCGTGACTCGACGGGTGGTTTTGCCGCATTGACTTCCCGCACCCACTGCTTGAGCTGGCGGTGCGAAGTATGCAGAGAAGTACCGCCGTCAATGCAAAGGACCTCTATGGCTTTCTGGAACTCCTGCTCATCGGCCTCGTCTTCTTCCATATCTTCATCGTCATCTTCATCTTCATCCTTGTCGCGGCCGCGGGGAGGTCTGTCTCCTTGCCGCTGCTTGGCCTTGCGCGGCGTCCTCCCCGGCCGGGGCACTTCTTGCCGGATCCTCCAGTACCTTCTTGGGCCTTCTCCTTCTCGCGTCGCTCGTACTCAGCCTTGTGCTGCTCGACAAGCTGCTCGACCTTCTTGCAACTCTGGAGGTCATGGCCCTTGGTGCGGTGGATCTTGCAGTACTACTTGCCGGCGCCGTCCTGCTTGTCGGCAACCACCACAGCTTCGGCTTTCTTGGCGTCACCTCCGTCGCCGGACTGCTCAACAGCTAGCACATCTTTGCCTTTCTTTTTCCTGTTGTTCCGCCGCCGGTTTTTCTTTGCCGGGGCAGCATCCTCGTTGTCAGATTCTCCTGCTCCTATATCCTCTCCGGGGAGTTTCCTCCCTTCCTCAGCACGTGCACACTTGTCGGCCAGGGCATATAGCTCACTGACGTCTCTGATCTTGCACATCGCCATCTCCTCCCACATCCTGCGGTTACGCACATTCTGATGGAACGCGCTGATGATCGCGGCAGGGTGGACATCTGGGATGTTGTGCTGCACATGGCTAAATCTCTGAATGAACTTGCGCAGGGACTCTCCTTCCTTCTGGGCGAGCAGATGAAGGTCGTACTTGCCAAGTTCTTCTTGCTGTCGTTCGTGAAGAACTTGGCGCTGATCGCGACGAGCTCGTGGATCTGACGACGCGGTGGAGTCGCTGTCGAGGTTGACCCGGCGAGTCGGCGATCTTGGCCTTTGGGGCGGAGAGTGCACGGTGGTTGCACCCCCACTGGTTTTGTCGCCATCGGCTCGTGCCTGGCAGTCTTGCCACGGCTGCGATGTACCCGGCTGCCGTGGAGTGTCGCCGTTGGCGAAGCCGATGAGACTCTGAATGGTGGCCCTCCATTTGTCGATCTTGTCCGCCGATGGAGGGTAATCCAGGAGCAGTTGAGCTCTCGCCAAAGCTTCTGCTGGAGTGCTGGGTAGCAGTGGCGAACAGTGCGAGGAGCGGGATATGCTCGGACTTCTAACTATGTTAGAAGGAGCAGTATCCCGTCCAGGCGACCGTGTCTTGCTCGTGCCAGCATGTTGGTGTGCATGCTGGTCTTGAGCATCCCGAGATCCACCAGCTTGGCCTTGGTCCAACGAACGTATGGTACCGCGAGTACCATGACACTATCGGTCCCGCGCCTCCTGAGATGGGCGCGGTGCATGTACGGACACCGAGGTCTGTGCAGCATTGTCCTTGGACCTGGCGACACCGTGAGGTCCCTCGTCGACGCCCGTTCTTCCGCCGGCGTCTACCCCACCACCTGTTTTCTCTGGTGGTGGTGGGTTCGACGCGGACGGAGCAGCCACCTCCGAAGCCTTCTTCTTCGATGGCATGTCGATGAAGATGATGAAGATCTAGCTCGTGTGAACGCCGGATCAGGTTCACACAGCCTCGACGCCCCCTACCTGGCGCGCCATAGATGTCGTGGAAGGCTACTGACCCATGAACACCTATGGGGCCGGCGGACCGGGCCCCTTTCGGTTCGGCGGGGGGCGGAGATCGCACGAAGAGCGGATCGAGGTGAAGCACATGAGCGGTTTACCCAGCTTCGGAGCTCTCCGGAGAGATAATACTCCTACTGCTGCTTGTCTGATTGTATTGAGTTCTTGCTCGAGAGCGCTGAATGCTACAGTACACACTAGCTGCTAACCAGACCGAGCATGAGTGTTTTCTGGTTTCCAACCCCCCTCTACGTTGCGCATGGGCCTCCTATTATATGCTCAAGGGGTCACCGACAGGTGGCAACATAGGCAAGGGCAAAATGGAAAAGGAGTTGCGGTTGGTACAACTACCTGAATAGTGTATCCTACCTAACCCTGACGGCAGGGGACAAGGGCATTAAATGCCCGTCTACGTCGCCCAAACAGTGCAAAAAGGGACCGACAGGGGCGCCACTGCTTGCCACGATGGCAATCTTGTCAGTGTCGCTTGCCACCTCGTGCCGCTGGCTGCATAGCCTCTTGCCACGCGCACCTGGAAAGGTCCCAGGGCGACACGTTGGTGGATGTGCTGGAGCGCGGGTACAGAGTGATAGCTTGCCGCGGCAAGCGCCTTGCCGCGGTCGTTGTCTTGTCACGTTCGGAAGCTTGTCGCTCACCGGGCCTTGCCGGGACGCGTGGCGCGTCGCGGCAAGTTCCTTGAGATGCCTTGGTTGGCCTTCCCGGCAAGCTCCTCTTGCCGGGGCCTTTTCTCCTTGACTTGAACACTTTGTTCTTGAATGGCTCCAAAGGAACCATGGAGGTCCTTGGCGGTCACCCGGCAAGCCTTGCCGCGGGGCGCTGCGACTGCCCGTGTACAAGTTCGGGATACTAGGGTACCCCTACTCTAGTACACCGAAATAATAGTTATCAAGCCATCTTGCAAATGGCACCCTTTGAAGCTCTGTATGCAAGAAGATGTCGTACCCCGCTAAATTGGTCAGAGACCGGAGACAGCCATATCTTCGGCCCACATATGCTCAAGGAGGCCGAGGAGAAAGTTAAAACCATTAGAGATCGACTCAAAACAGCTCAAAGTCAGCAGAAGAGTTATTACGATCGAAAGCATCGGGAAATCAGTTTTGAACCCGAAGAATTTGTATACTTAAGAGTTTCTCCCATGAAGGGTCTGCAGCGATTCAGGATTAAGGGAAAGCTAGCACCAAGATTCACCGGACCATTTCATATAGTGGCCCGAAGAGGCACGGTAGCCTACCAGCTAGACCTACCCGGAGATTTATCCGGTATCCACAACGTGTTCCACATCTCGCAATTGAGAAAATACGTGAGCAACCCAGAGAAGCAAGTATCACATGAGAATATTGACGTGCAACCAAACCTCACCTACCGGGAGCACCCCATAAAAATATTGGAAGAGTCTGAAAGGAGGACCCGACAGAAAACCATCAAGTTTTTTAGAGTTTAGTGGAGCAATCACGCCGAGAATGAAACAACTTGGGAGAGCGAGGATTTTCTTAGGACAGAGCACCCACACCTGTTTAAGGATCAGCTGAAATCTCGGGGACGAGATTTTTCCTAAGGGGGTAGGTGCTGTGACACTCCAAAAATGTTGTGATTTTGTTTTCAGAAAGAGCCTTGCTAGGTTTGAAGAAGGTCATTTAAACCCTTCTAAAAAAACCCTCTTCTGAGTTTGCCCATCAAAAATCTTTTCTTGGATTTAGTTTCTTTTAAAAAGAAAACCTTTTTGCTTTTGGGTTTTCATTTGATTTTTAATCCATTCTTGTTTACCATGCCTCTTATGGTAAAACTCCCCCAAAAACCTCTCCTCCCACTTAGGTACAACCCAAACATTCTGTCCAAACTAATAAAATCCATTTTTGGATTTTATTCCAATTATTTCTTTTCCCAAAACAATTCTATCCTTTCTTGTCAACCTGGGCGATTTGCAAAGCAAGTACCCTAATGCCTTTGATCCTTGATCCCAAACCAACTCCCCTGGATAGTCCTTAGTACCCACAACCTAGAACCATCTTGATCCACTCTTCTTCTTTTCAAATATTTCAAAATTCACCCTCTACAAGTTTGGACCAGATTTGCCAAATTTGGTGAAATTCATATCTCCATTCCTCTAAAAATTCCACCAAAATTCAGGCCACCCCTAGCTGCAATGAGAGACCTCTCCACCAAAAACCTGCTCAAGGAAAAATCCCTACATGCCTAAATCATTCTGTCGAACACCTTGCACGCACTATTACTGTACAATCTTCAGTTAAATTCAGATTGCAGTGCCGTTTCTCTGTCAGAATTCAGTCACAAGTCCACAGTGCCCTTGGCACGTTGCTCGCGGCTTATCCTTCTTGTCCGGAGCTTCACACGCGTGCTTGGTGCGTTCCTGGCGTCGGTGGCACCCTGGCTCGCCTGCGTCGGCGTGTCTTGCGGCGGCAGAACCACCGTAGCGGCCGACAGGGGGCAAAACTACAGCATAACGCCCTTCGGCGCCGCCCAAGCGTCCTGGTAGCTCCGTGTGGCCATCCTCTTGCCAGCGCACGTATGCGGCACTGTCGCCGTGGCCTGGCACGCGCAGAGCGCGTTCTCTGCCGCCGACGGGCCGTGCGGCCGTACCGTCGAGGACAGGCTATAACCTCGCCCACCCTGCTGAGTTGGACACTGGATCAGCACCAGCACTCAGTCTAGTCGATGCTCAAGCTCCTAAGCCGACCGTCCCGCCACATCGCCGCCGTAATCACCCGCCGAACTTATCCGTTCACGGCAACCGCCTCGGGCCGGCTATAAATAGCACCCCCCGAGCTTGCTCTCGCCCCCGCACAACTCCACCACCTCACTAGACCCCGTCTAGCCACTGGGAGGGCCTCGAGGAGCCCTTCTTCCTCGACTCCAGCCACCTTGTTCCGCCTCGTCCTCCATCTCGATTCACTCTGGTGAGGCCGTCTCTGGCGCCCTAGCCTCGACCGCAACCCTCTCAGGCAACTAAGAGTCTAACCCCCACTCCAATTTGATCTTCACAGCTCTCTCCGACAAGGTCCACGACCACCCGAACCGTCGTCCGCCGGAGCAAGGGCCGCCGTCGACACAGTGCTCACCGGTGACCACTTCCACCTCCCACAGACGCGGAAGGACATGCTGATCACGAAGGTACCGTCCGATCACTCTGCCTCGTCGTGGATCGCCGCCGGCGACCACCGCACCTCTCGGGCGCCGTCGCGCCCTGTTTCTCTCTTTTGAAATTTCAAACTTGACAGGTGGAGCCCGCCTATCAGCCTCTCAGCCGTTTCTTTTAAATGAACCATTTTCTGGACATTTCCGCAGAGCCCCCTGGAAACTTTCTGTTTCATTACAGATGGGTCCTTGGACCAAAACTCTTATAACTTTTAAACAGAAAATGATTTTTGATTGATTCCTTTTCTTTCACCTTTATTTTTCTGTCTAGTTTATTTCATATTTATTTGAAAAATATTTGGAACACTTTTCTGTACACTCACGGTATTTACGTTACGTACGTATTTTTCCTTATACCGTAGATTCCGGAGGAAGCAGCGGAGCCGCAAACTTCACACAGTTAAACTTCGACTACTTCGAACCAGGCAAGCATGTTTGAACTCTTGATATGATGAGTGGTTGTGCATGTTTGCATTTTAGTATAGTCATGGCATGTTTATGAACATTTCCTTGAATGTTATATTACATGCACATAAGTGGAAAGTAAGTTTCGGAAAGCATTATGTTGTTGGTTACATATTTGCATGGCCATGTGATGGCAAGAGGATGGGTAAGATGGCAGTGTTGTGACATGCCAGTCTTGTGCCAGATTATTTGACTTCCGTGTCATCATGAAACAAATCACATTCCCATCCATTCCTTCCGGTACTATCACATGTTTTCCGAAAGGAATGTGGCTTAGTAAGTTGCAAATCGTTTTCCTGGTACACACCAAGTAGAGAGGCCGGGATGAGGGTTCCATGGCCCTGGATTAAAGCCCGTCATCCGGTTAGGGGCATGGATGTTTCCGGTTGGGACCAAAAGGGGGCACCCCTTAGAGCGCGCGTATAGAAATTTGATCCCATGCTATTCGAGGTTGTGACCTCCCCGTCTCAAAGTTTTTCTTGGACGTTGTCCAGGGTGATTCCTGGCATCGTGAGGTGAAATGGGTGTGTACTAGTTAAATGTGTTTCTACTGAAATACCATAAACGGAACTAGTCCATTTGGGACTATGGAAATCCGTTAGCTGTGGTCAGTCAATACCAACTCTGCAGAGTTACCAATCTTTCCATTATCTTGTACTTTGTTCAAGTACTATATTCATCTTATCTTGTCAGGTATTAGCCTCAGTGACAAAACTCCGGAGAAATACATGTGTGATAAATCTGGTTAAAAGATTATTCTTGTGGATGGACTAATCTTGTATTTACTTTGTTGTAAGCCCTGTCTATGATGTCGCTCAGACGTCCGACGGTGGCATACTTGTATTTACTTTGTTGTAAGCCCTGTCTGTGATGTCGCTCAGACGTCCGACTGTGGCATTTCTTTTAAAGCCCTTTATGCGATGTCGCTCAGACGTCCGACTGTGGCATTTCTTTTAAAGCCCTTTATGTGATGTCGCTCAGACGTCCGACTATGGCATTTCTTTTAAAGCCCTTTATGTGATGTCGCTCAGACATCCGACTGTGGCATTTCTTTTAAAGCCCTTTATGTGATGTCGCTCAGACGTCCGACTGTGGCATTTCTTTTAAAGCCCTTTATGTGATATCGCTCAAACATCCGACTGTGGCATTTCTTTTAAGGCCCTTTATGTGATGTCGCTCAGACGTCCGATTGTGGCATTTCTTTTAAAGCCCTCTATGTGATGTCGCTCAGACGTCCGACTGTGGAATTTCTTTTAAAGCCCTTTATGTGATGTCGCTCAGACGTCCGACTGTGGCATTTCTTTTAAAGCCCGTTATGTGATGTCGCTCAGATGTCCGATTGTGGCATTTCTTTTAAAGCCCTTTATGTGATGTCGCTCAGACGTCCGACTGTGGCATTTCTTTTAAAGCCCTGTATGTGATGTCGCTCAGACGTCCGACTGTGGCATTTTCTTTTAAAGCCCTTTATGTGGCGTCGGTTAGACGCTCGATTGCGGCATGAGTTTTATTTTTTTACCTTTCGAGGTGTCGCTCCAGACACCCGATCTGTTTTCATTCATTTGTTTACTTATCAAGTCGTGCATAAATATTATTATTGTTGCATGAGCATCATTTCTATTCGTGGCGCATTCATGCATTCATTGATTATATATTTTGTCTGAACTGTCTTGCGAGTACTTTCAAAGTACTCACCTGGCTTGTTGATTTGGCCAGATGATGATGAAGGCGATCTCTTGGATGAAGAGTTTGATAGTGAGTCCGACGCCTAGAGGAGTCCCAGTCAGTCCCGTGCGATCCTGTTTGGTCATTGTATTATCCGCTTCCGCAACCCCAGAAATAAATTCATCGAGACTCACCTCGACGCTCCATGAGCTGCCACTTAGGAGTCAAGTTATCCACCACTTTTATCTCAAGCTAGTAGCATGCCACCATATCCCTGTGTCATAACCGCCCTTATGTAAGATATTGGTGAGTTTGCAATAAGATTGTTGAGCAGCCTCAGCTCAACCCTGTAATATATTTAATGCTACTGGCCCTCTATTCATCAAGTTTTTGTCTACCAGTGAGGATGACTTTTCCTATACTGGGATTTAAAGATCGATTTTCTCAATAATTATTTTATTGAAAAACCGGTCGTGACAATAGACATATTTTAGAGTGTAGATTCACTCATTTTTTTCTGTATGTAGTCACTTGTTGAAATCTCTAAAAATACAAATATTTAGGAATGGTGGGAGTATGATATAGAAACCAAACAGGTTAGAGCAACCACCTCAGGTGGTCAACGGGTGTGGTCAACTCCTTCTGAATCCCCATCTGAATAGTTATCTTCCTCTGGAATACAATCTGGAAATCCAGGAGGGGGGCCCACTTCGTCCACCATGGAGCGGCGTCTGCATGACATTATATTCCCACGCAATGGTCTTCTCTTTTTTTTCTACATGTTCAGTACGATTGTGTACAATATCTGACATGCATAATAAAAAAATAGTTAGATTTTGTAAGGCCTAAGGGGTGCATGCAAAAATCAAGATTGATGGTAGCAAATGAGTGGATGGATCCAAAACTAATGATAGCAGGTAGATTATAGCTTCAGTTTAAAAAGATAGACAATGGATCATCGATTGTTTGTTGCCCACCCAACATGAACCACATAGAAGACCCCAGATGAACCAGATAGTAGATAGATACTATTCGTTGCTGGCTCGATATGAGACCCATGGGCATTTCAAAACTCAAGTTTGAACGATAAAGTAGCAGGTAATAATAACCGATGTATAACGTAAGCAAACACGAAAGACTGCGACCTCTCTTCCAGAACTATGTAGTCCTCAGGTTCATCTGCTCAGTTGATGATGGTAATGCAGTTGGCGTGGCTGCCGGCAACGGGGAAGATGATCTGAGGCGGCAAAAGAAAGTCTGCAGGGGGGATCTCTGCTGCAGTGAACGCTTCTATCGATGGTGCACCTCGGGTGGGGTGGATGACGCCACGGTAGGAGCAGGACATAACACACAGAGTTTTCTTTGACGCCTATCTGAAAATGAAGTAAATCTGTAAGGGCTCCTTAGAATTGGAGATTCTATTAACGCAGGGACAGGAAAAAGACAGGAATAGGATAGGAATGCACGTGCAAAGCAGAGCATTTGGAAACATAGGATTTCAGTCAACCTGGGTGTTTGGTTCACATGAATTGGAAGAACACAGGAATGGAGAAACATGGTCAAGTTAAAGTCAAACCACGTGAAAATGAGAAAAAATAAGAATCTTATTATGCCAGTAATGCAATTAGTTCTGTTCTTCATGCATATTAATTTGAAAAGGATGTCCAAGTGATAAAATTCCTATGTTTTTTCTTCGAAAGAGACACCAAAGGAAAAAAATCCTCCAGTTTTGCTTTGCTCCACTCCTTCTAACAGATTTAGACGAATAGTAGTTCCATAACAAAGGATCCCTGAGGGATCGACATGAATGCAGAGTAACAAAGTGATGCGATGAGTGTACAACCTCTTTGGCATAGCCTTGTGGACCTCAGCATCATTGGGTTGGACGTGGAGGATGGTGATGATGCTAGTGTGACTGTCGGAGGCGGGGAAGAAGATCCGAGGCCTTTGGAAACAGCGCCGAGGGTACTGCTCCGCTGTGATGGATGGTTCCGTCGTTGGAGCAGCTCCGGTAAGGTGTACGGCGACGAGGCTGAAGCAGGACAAGACAGACAATGTTAATCTGAAGTGGGACCCTAATATCATCTGCACTAGATGATGTAAAATACATCACCAAAAAGTGCTAGATGTAAAACGCATCATCCGCGCCACGGCCGCTCTGACAAATGTTGTAAGTACTGTTCACTCTGAACTTAACTAAAGAAAATGAACTTTACAGTCAAAACTGAATTTTACTGTTGAAACTAATTGAACTAGTAGCAGAGCATTGCAATAGATGTTTAGGGAGTTCGAGCACTAGTAGCAGAGAAGCAGTGATATAAATCAGTAGACGCTCGTGTAGGGAACGCACTAGCAGAGAGCAAGTCGTGCAGTAGCACCACGAGCGAGTGCTAAAGCAGCAACTCCTGTAGCTGCCGGAGGTCGTGCAGCAGCAGCAGCAGTAGCGAGGGCGAGAGCAAGAGCAGAGCAGTAGCACGAACGAAGGCAAGAACAGTGCAGCAGCGCGACCGACAGCAATAACAGAGCCACAGCACGAGCGAGAGCTGGAGCAGCTACAGCTAGTGTTGTTGTGGAAGTGGCCACCGAGGGAGCAACGACATGGGGGAGAGACGTCGTGGACGATGTGGCCGGCGACGGTGCCGTTGATGGAGACCCGCCATGTCTGCTCGGTATCGAGCACCGGCAGCCCCGTGAGATCGAATAAAAGATAAAATGCAGCCGTGAGTGCAGAACCTCCTTGGTGGCGCCGAGTTGGCCTCGGCTTCATCGGAGGAATTGGTGAGGGTGTTGCAGTTCCGGTGGGGCAGGTCAAGACGGCGCTGTGGGGATTGAGGTGGTGTGATAGACGAGGCGAACGTCGGGGCAGCTCCTTGGAGGTGGAGGACGGGGCGGCTGATCTGGTGGGACGACGAGATCGACAACGGATCCTCATCCGGAGCGGTGGATGAGGGACGGCGAGCTGTTGCGGTCGACGATGTAGTCGAGGAAGAGTCTCCGGCTGGGCGGCGGTCAGGAGGTTGATGGAGGAGCGTGGAGTTTCGCGGGTTTTGGCGGCCTCGTTGTACGAATGGGGGGGCGAAGGGGGTGGGGGAGCCAAGCTTAGGGACGCGCTTGTCCGAAATGTAGGGTAAGTTACGAGCGTACCCCCACCAGTTTTGAGACCGCGACGTGGAGCTTCATTTCCGGCTGAGGGGTAGAAGGGGGATTTCGCGTGTCTGGGCTATGGGACCGATTTCAGTTGAGGAGGGAGTTCTCGCGCGCGTCAAAATTTTGGGATAACAAGGCGCGGCGCATGTTGAAGAGGCGGGAGTTTCAAAGCAGGTGAGAAAAAAGATACTCGATCTTGAAAATTTCGGGATAACAAGGTGCGGATTCCTTGTTCGGCAGAACAAACTTAACGTGTAAAAAAACAATTCATACAAGACACAAGAGAGTCATGTCCCCTTTTACTATATTGCTATAGATGCCATTGAAAAAACTACAAGAAAAATGTAAAAAAAATCGGGAGAACAACATTACCCTGCACAGTACCAAATCGATCCGCACTTCCCTCAACAACAAAAAAAATCAATTCCCACCAAAAGAAAGAGTAATGTCCCTTTTTATAAGATTACAAATGCCAGGATCTCGAATTTCAATATTTGAATCCACGTTATGTTGAATTCGAATATGTCATTTGGTTACCTTGCGGTTTATAATTGAAGTAGTTGTACATTTTGATCTTCCATCATATATGAACATTTTACTCCACCATGTGAACATATATATATATTGTCGTCTACCTTATGGACTAAATTTGAATCAATTTTCCTTATTTGAATACGATCTTTTTAAAGTTATACAATAATTTAAATATTATCTTGATAACAAAAAACATGCATATAGCAGTAATCATATTTCACTATGAACTACATGTACCATACACTCTCCAATTCAAATATTTGTGTCCATTTTATGTTGAATTCAAATCATAGTACATTATTGGTCTAGGTAGCGAGATGTTCGTGATAATCTAAACCCTGTTTTCATATGTATAATTTTTGGTTGAATTGGGGCAAGTGTTGGTATAAGCTTCTTGCAAAACCGGAGATTGTCTCAACAAGCCTCGTGGTTCCGAGAGGGAACATGTCACCTTTGTGTTCGAAATGATATACGCTGCCTCCCCCCTGATTTTCTTTAAAGAGGCAACATAGAACTATATGAGTGCCCTGTTAAATTTTGGAATTATTTCGGGTTCATTTGGCCTTTTTATAAAATAATTGAGTTTCTGAACTTTTAATGTGCATAATCTAAATATGAACTGCATGCACATGCTCCGGTGCACCAAAGTTGGTTGAAAAATCACATGTGTGTCCTTAGTTGAATTTCTAGGTCCCATGGAAGAAATGAGAATGAAATTCAAACATCTGGGCGTCGTGACTCGGCCGAGAACATCGAGAAACATAGATTTCAAATTCATGTAAATCCAAAACTCGGCTGGAAATCATGAAACTTGGCATGGTGTCATGTCAAGGCACTAACATGTTGTGGTAAAAAATTGGGCCGATTTGGAAGCTCATGGTTCTAAGAGGGAACGTGCCACCTTTGAGTGTGAAACGATATACGCTGCCCCCCTTGAGTTTCTTAACAAAGGCAACATAGAACTACATAAGTGCCTTGTTAACTTTTGGAATTATTCCGGGTTCGTTTGTCGTTTTTTATACATTAATTGAGTTTTTGGTCATTTAATGTGCATAAGTCAAATTTGAACTACAAGCACATGCTCTCGTGCACCAAAGTTGGTTGAAAATCACATTTGTGTCCTCTAGTGAATTTCTAGGTCCCATGCAAGAAATGAGAATAAAATTCAAACATCTGGGCATCGTGGCTCGGCCGAGAACATTGAGAAACTTGGTTTTAAAATTCTTGTAAATCCAAAACACGTCTGAAAATCATGAAACTTGGCATGGGTGTCATGTCATGGTACTACCATGTTGTGGTAAAAAAATTGGCCGAATAGGAACAGATTTTGGTATAAGCTTCTTGCAAACCGAAGCTTCTCTCAAGAAGGCTCATGGTTCTGAGAGGCAACGTGCCACCTTTGAGTGTGAAACGATATACGATGTCCCCCTTTAGTTTGTTTACAAAGGCAACATAGAACTACATGAGTGCCCTGTTAAATTTTGGAATTATTCCGGCTTCGTTTGGCCTTATTTACACATTAATTGAGTTTTTGGTCATTTAATGTACATAATTCAAATTTGAACTACAAGCACATGCTCCCTTGCACCAAAGTTGGTTGAAAAATCACATTTGTGTCCTCGGGTGAATTTCTAGGTCCCATGCAAAAAATGAGAATAATATTCAAACATCTGGGCATCGTGGCTCGGTCGAGAACATTTAGAAACTTGGTTTTAAAATCATGAAACTTGGCATGGTATCATGTCATGGTAGTACCATGCCGTGGTAAAAAAAATTGGTCGAATAGGAACAAATTTTGGTATAAGCTTCTTGCAAATTGGAGCTTCTCTCAAGAAGGCTTGTGGTTCTGGGAGGGAACGTGTCACCTTTGTGTGTGTAATTCAAATTTGAAATACAAGCACATGTTCCAGTGCACCAAAGTTGGTTGAAAAATCACATGTGTGTCCTCGGGTAAATTTCTAGGTTCCATGCAAGAAATGGGAATGAAATTCAAAATTCTGGGCGTCGTGGCTGGGCTGGAAACGTTGAGAAACTTAGTTTTTTAATGCCTGTAAATCCAAAACATGCATGAAAATAATGAAACTTGTCTTGGTGCCATGACATGGCACCAACATGCTGTGGTAATTTTGCAGTCCGTTTGCGAAGGCGCACACATTAACAATCAACAAAGTCATTTTTGAACAAGTGTTGTCACGTTACAATCGGAAACACAAGTATTATTGAAACCGTGGGCGTTCTATTTACTGTACCATTTACGTGCCGCCACACGTCCCCATTTTTTATTAGCTAGGAGGCGTCGTGCAGGGTAGCTATTTGAGTATGAGAGGCGTGCGATCAGACCCCCACGCGTGCTTATCGGGAGGAGAGCCCTTTGACCTCCATCCGCCGTCCACCTCTCTCCCAAGGTCTCCATTAATGGCGCCCGAGCCTCTGTTTAATGGCGTGGCTATGTCTCACTCGACTAAGATTTAAGAGAGAAAATAGAAAATCTGAAAGCACGGATCTTGATGTAAGATCCGACAAACCTATATAGCATCTACTGCGACTTATAGCAAGACTGATGAATATATAAGGACGATTAATTGTCTTACATAATTAGAAAGATAATTAAAAAAGCCACATGCGGCTACGCCCAAAATACACAAGAGCAAAAGAAGAAGGAAGACAAGGATCTGGCTCGCTGATCTCTACTTTCTTGATGCGTTGCTGCAGGCCGCGGGAACTAGTCTCTGCAGCGATCGGCGATGAGCTCTTTCGTGTCCTCAAGACGCTGCTTGAGAACATCCAAGGATTCCTCCACCAGCCTTTGGTGCTCGTTGCGGAGCATGTCATTCTCGTCCATAAGTTTCTTGACGATGATGTCGGTTCTCTTCAACAAGGCACTTGTCTCCTCCTGCCGGTCTACACTTCGGACGATCTTCGCCCTCAACAGGTCGCGCTCGGCCCGGAGCCTCTCATTGCCCTCCCTTAGTTGATGGATGACACCGGTAGCCTGTTCAAACGAGGCTTTCATGTCGTCCTGCAACCTCGCCCAGGCGGAGATCTGATCCATCTGGCTATGGATGATCACATGCATGCGCCTGTAACAGTCGTCGCCTGCCCGCGAGAAATTTTCCCAGGCCACGGCGGTGCGGAGGGACATCTCTACTGCATTCACGGTGCGGCGGGACATCTCTGCTTCTTCCGCGGCGCGGCCGGACCAGTCTGCTGCATTGATGACATGGCGGGACCTCCGTGCTGCTTCAGTGGTGTGGCGGGACCTCTGTGATGCTACTTCCACGCGGCGGGACATGTCGACTGCTTTCGCAGCGAGGCAGGACATCTCTCGTGCTTCCGCTTCCATGTTCGCCTCTCCCAGGTGGCAATCTCTTGACCCAGAACTCATGCTGGCCATGGCAGACGCGAGGGAAGGATGCTGAATGACTTGTTTGTTTTTGTGGATGATGAGTTGAGGAGGAATGTGCAGTCATCTTGGCATACTAGTATTTATAACCGAGTACTAATACGCTCCTAAGTGGGAAACTGTTTAGGTTGTGATCGGTGTGAACAGGTTTGCAATTCAATATAGCGTGGTACTAATATGCTCCTAAGTGGGAAACCGTTTAGGTTTTGATCGGTGTGAACAGGTTTGCAATTCAATATACCGTGGAGTAATTTGGAATGTGACGAGACGCAAGCTCAAAATTATTGACGGTTCTAGTTTCAAAGTGCGGCACTATTGCCGGATGGAGTAGTTCTTTTTCTACTGCTGTGTACGTGCAATAACTGGCACCGTTGTATACATAATCCCTCCTTTCCGGTTTATAAGGCTCAATTCAAAATCTCACCGACCAAGATACATGGTGAGTGGTGGAATACTTTTTGTAGTTTGCAAAATCACCCAATTAATGCTCTGTTTCCTCAAAAAAGTATGTTTATCAATGCATTAATTAGAATGCATGCATGCATAAATTACATGCATTGGTCAATTTTCTCTTAATACTTGCATGCAATGATTTAATGCACCTTGGAATCTGAACATGTGATGTGGAACAACAAATTGAGCCTTATAAAATGGAAAAACTAAAATTTTGAGATAAGCCCTATAAACCAGAAAGGAGGGAGTATCTTACGGTTAATGGGGCGTTCGACAGGAATAGCCGCGTGGCGAGCTCTAGGCTAGTCTTTTTTTCAGATGCATTAAACCTATCTCTCGGGACTTCTCGCACGCACCATCGTGCCACCCACAAAAACTTGTACTCTGAGTTTAATACGTTATACAGGAAGAGAAGAGGTGCACGCACGCACTCGTCCTCTCACACACGCGTCTGATTTTTCTCGAAAAGGAGGATGATGACCCCTGGACTCTGCATTTGGGAGTCACACACGCATCTGTAGCTACGAATTAGTGTTCTCAACCATCCGACCCTCTATCATGGATGTACCTATATACTAAAACATGTCTAGATACATCTATATTTTGACAAACGGAAGGCATGTATTGTGGAATGGAGGGAGTGCTTGTCATCAAAATGGATAAAAAGGGATGTATCTAGAACTAAAATACGTCTACATACATCTCCTTTTATCCATTTTGATGACAAGTTGTACTTCTTACCCAAAGGAACTTTATATCCAACAGACACAAAATATCCGTTCGATGGTTGGAAATTACTGATCTAATTTCGAAGTAATTGTTGCATCGCCACCAAAAGCCACCATTTCTTAAGCTAAAGTAGACCGAGGTAATCCCTATATTAGCATATTACTAAGATAAATAGAAGGCACTGTAGAAACATTTAGGACGTGAGCTTGTCAATCGGAATGTTGAGGGACACCAGCTTAGCCCCGGCCAGCAGCTTGGGCGGAACTGTGAAGAAGGTCAGCTCCTGCACGTCGACGTCGTTGGGATCCTTACTGCTTGTCACCTCCATTTCCACCTTGACGGCGTCGGTCGTGCCTTTGGGCTCCCCCGGCGGGCCGTTCACCCACAGCTTGGCCACGTAGTGCGGTAGCGGGGACGCCCCAGCTCTGATGTAGACGACCGACACGGTGATAGGCCCGCCGATGTCGAGCACGTCGCCGACCAAGAAAAAAGCGCGGTCGTCCTCCTCCGCGAACAGCAAGAGCCGTGGCTCCGACAGTGGCACTTGCAGCTGGAGCACCTTGCCGTACTGGATCCTGTGCACGGGCATGGGATGCACGGTGCTGATGTGGTGGTAGAGTGCTGGCAGCTGGCCTTCATAGCCACAGGCGGGCACGGGGCATCTGTAGGGCGCGAGCGGACACATGCTCTAGTGATCGGCGAGCTTGTGGTAAGTGACGTAGAGCCCATAGCCTTCGTGCGGGCACTCCACCCTCACCGACGATAGGACGGAGTCCACCGCCGTGTTCTGCATGTCGAAGCCACCGCCGGGCTCGCACTTCTGGCACTGCCGCTGGTTCTCGGGGCGCTCGATGCGACAGTCCACGCAGGCCAGGTGCCCTCCATTGCACTGCAGAAATCAATCGAACAACACATCAATCAAGAAACCTGCACCTTGCTCAATCAGCCGAACGGACGAGGTGTATTCGAACCTCATACACTGGAGGCATCAAGGGGCGGAGGCATGATACGTCTCCAACATATCTATAATTTTTGATTACTCCATGCTACTTTATCTACTGCTTTGGACTATATTGGGCTTTATTTTTCACTTTTATATTACTTTTGGGACTAAACTATTAACCGGAGGCCCAGCCCACAATTGCTGTCTTTTTGCCTTTTTCAGTATTTCGAAGAAACAGAATATCAAACGGAGTCCAAACGGAATGAAACCTTCGGGATCGTGATTTTCCAACTGAACGTGTTCCAGGAGACTTGGACCCTACTCCAAGAAGCTACCGAGGAGGTCACGAGGTGGAGGGCACGCCCCCCTGGGCGTGCCCCCTACCTCGTGGGCCCCTCAGAGCTCCACCGACGTACTCCTTCCTCCTATATATACCTACGTATCCCCGTATGATCAAAAGGGGTGTCGGTGTACTAAAGTAGGGGTACCTTAGTATCCCAAACTTGTGCACGGGCAGTCGCAGCGCCCAGCGGCAAGGCTTGCCGGGCATCCGCCAAGATCCTCCGTAGCTCATATTTGTGCCATTCAAGAACAAAGTGTTTTAACTAAGAAGACAAGGCTCCGGCAAGAGGAGCTTTCCGGGAAGGACAAAGCCCCGGCAAGAGGAGCTTGCCGGGAGGGCCAGCCAAGAAACTTGCCGCGACGCGCCGCACGTCTCGGCAAGACCCGGCGAGCGACAAGCTTTCGGGTGCGACAAGACAACGACCGCGGCAAGGCGCTTGCCGCGGCGAAGCCACCACTCTGCGCCCACGCTCCAGCGCATCCGACGACGTGTCACCACAGGATCGTTCCTGGCGCACGTGGCGGGTAGCTGTGCAGCCAAGCGGTGCGAGGTGGCAAGTGGAGATGACGAGAAGGCCATCGTGGCGATCGGTGGCGCCCCTAACGGTTGTTTTCTATACTGTTTGGGCGACCGGACGCGCATTAAATGCCCTTGTCCCCTGCCGTCGGAGTTAGGTAGGGGGCGCTATAGATAGCGGTTGTACCAACCCCTCTTTTTACTTTTATACCCCTGTCTGCGTTGCCACCTGTCGGTGACCCCTTTAGCCTATAAAAGGAGGCCCATGCGCAACGTAGAGGGGGTTCGACTCATTCGAAACTACACCACTCTCACATTCTCAAGCAAGAACAGAATACAAAAACAAAGCAGCAGTAGGAGTTTTATCTCTCCGGAGAGCTCCGAAGCTGGGTAAATATCCCTCGCGTGCTTCGCCTCGATCTGCTCTTCGTGCGCCCTCCGCTCCCTGCCGGACCGAGAAGGGGCCCTGCCCCATAGGTGCTCGTTTCCCATGACATCTTGACCCGGTGAGTCGGCGATGTTGGCCTTCGGGGCGGGGAGTGCACGGTGGTCGCACCCCCACCAGTCTTGTCGCCATCGGCTTGCGTCTGGGCGTCTTGCCACGGCTTCGACGTACTCGGTTGCCGGGGAGTGTCGCCATTGGCAAAGCCGATGAGGCTCTGAATGGTGGCCCTCCAACCGTCGATCTTGTCTGGCGCTGGAGGGTAATCTAGAAGTAGTTGAGCTCAGGCCAATGCTTCTTCTGGAGTCTTCGGCGGCGGCGGTGAACGGCGCGAGGAGCGGGATATGCTCGGACTTCCAACTGGGTTGGAAGGAGCAGTACCCCGTCCAGGTGACCGTACCTCACTCGTGCCAGCATGCTGGCGTGTATGCTGGTCTTGAACGCCCCGAGATCCACCAGCTTTGCCTTGCTCTAACGCGAGTACGGTGCTGCGGGCACCATGACGCTGTCGATCCCGCGCCTCCTGAGATGGGTGCGGTGCGTGTATGGACGCCGAAGTTTGCGGGGCCTTGTCCTTGGATCTGGTAACGACGTGAGTCCCCTCGTCGGTGCCTGCTCCCCCGCTGGCGTCCACCCCACCACCCGTTTGCTCCGGTGGCGGTGGGATCGACGCGGCCGGAGCAGCTACCTACGAAGCCTTCTTCTTCGGTGGCATGTCGATGAAGATGATGATGAAGAAAACGAAGACGATGAGGCCGACGAGCAGGAATTTTAGAAAGCGACAGAGGTTCTGTGCGTTGACGGTGGTGCTTCTCTGCATACTTCGCACCGCCAGCTCAAACAGTGGGTGCGGGAAGTGAATGCGGCAGAACCACCAGTGGAGTCACGCAAGCCCCTGAAGTGGTCCAGCACACCCATCATCTTTGACGTTGAGGATCACCTTGATCGCATAACTGCGGTCAGGTGCTTGCCGATGTTGGTTTCACCAACTATCCGCAACCTTAAGGTCACAAAGATGCTAGTTGACGGTGGGGCCGGCTTGAATTTGATTTCCTCCGCGGTACTCAAGAAGCTCCAGATCCCCGACAGCGAGCTTGAAGAGACTGGTATCTTCCAAGGAATCAATCCAGGAAGGAGCAAGCCGAAGGGGAAGATTACGTTGCCAGTGACATTTGGCAGCGAGCTGAATTTCAAGACAGAGAGAGTCACCTTTGACGTTGCTGATTTCCCATTGCCTTACAATGGGATACTCGGCCGTCCAGCGCTCGCCAAGTTCATGGCAGCCTCTCACTATGCCTACAACGTGCTCAAGATGCCAGTTCCGATAAGCGTCATCTCTGTCCCTGGCGACAAGAAAGATGCCCTTATCTGCACCGACAAGATCTATCGGGAAGCAGCAGCTGCAGCAGATCACAACACACTTTCCGCTGAAGCTCCCGGGGGGAAGAAGAAGACCAAGTCCGGCAAGAGCTCTGATGCCCACTCCGGCAAGCGCACCTCTTCGGAGTGCTGCGCCATCGTCGAGGACGCACCATCGAGCTCCACCGGCAAGTGTAAGAAGGCGAAGGCAGCTCCGCCAGAGACCAAGAAAGTGGCCGCCAAGGAGGACGACACTGGTGGTACCTTCACCATCAGTGCCACGCTTGACCCTAAATAGGAAAGCGCGCTCGTTGCTTTCCTGCGGGCGAATGTCGATGTGTTTGCATGGCAACCATCTGACATCCTCGATGTTCCCAGGAAAGTAATTGAGCACCACCATGCCGTCTGTCCCCATGCGCGGCCCGTCAAGCAGAAAGTTAGGAAGCAAGCAGTGGAGCGCCAAGAATTCATTGCTGAAGAGATTAAGAAGTTGGAAGCAGCAGGCCTGGTCAGAGGAGTGCTCCATCCTACGTGGTTGGCCAATCCAGTAGTCGTGCGCAAAGCGAATGGGAAATGGAGGCTTTGTATTGACTTCACTGATGTTAATAAAGCTTGTCCCAAAGATCCATTTCCCTTGCCGCGCATTGACCAGATTGTTGACTCCACGGCAGGATGTGATCTGCTTTCATTTCTTGATGCATACTCAGGATATCATCAGATCTTCATGGCAGAAGAAGATGAAGAGAAAACCGCATTCATTACTCCATGTGGCACATACTGCTTTGTGCGGATGCCCTTTGGACTAAAGAATGCTGGTTCAACGTTTGCAAGGGTAGTTCATGAAGCTTTTGAGCCACAGTTGCACAGAAATGTAGAAGCCTACATGGATGACATAGTGGTCAAGAGCAAAGACAGAGCAACTCTGATCCAAGATTTTGGACGAGACCTTTGCGAATCTGCGCAAGATCAACCTCAAGCTCAACCCCGAGAAGTGCGTGTTTGGAGTTCCTTCCGGAAAGCTTCTCGGGTTCTTTGTGTCTCAGCAGGGGATCGAAGCCAACCCCGACAAGATCAAGGCCATTGAGCAGATCGAAGCACCAAAGCGCGTCAAGGATGTACGAAGGCTTGCCGGCTGCGTAGCTGCTCTCAGCAGGTTCATTTCTAAGTCTGCTGAACGTGTCCTGCCGTTTTTCAAAATTTTGAAAAAAGCAGGTCCAATGAAATGGACTCCAGAAGCGGAGGCTGCGCTGCAAGACTTGAAGAAATATCTGTCCTCCACTCCAATACTTGTCGCACCTAAGCCACAAGAGAAGTTGCTGCTATATCTAGCGGCAACCAATCAAGTGGTTAGTGCTGTGTTAGTAGTGGAAAGGGAGGCAAATGATGAGCCAGCGGTCGCGGCAAGCACATCCAGCGACAAGCAGGGGGCTTCCCCGACAAGCTCTGGTCCCGACAAGGATGGATCAGTACAGCCACAAGAAGAGAAGCAGAATAAGATGGTGCAGCGCCCAGTTTACTTTGTCAGTTCCCTTCTGCAGGGGGCTAGATCAAGGTACTCTGGTGTGTAGAAATTGCTTTTCGGCCTTCTCATGGCCTCGAGAAAGCTGCGCCATTACTTTCAAGCACATGAGATCACAGTTGTCACTCGCTTTCCGTTGAAGAGGATACTACAGAATCCAGAAGCAACAGGTAGGATTGTCGAGTGGGCACTGGATTGTCAAGCTTTGGCCTCAAGTTTGAGAGTACCTCAACTATCCAGAGCCGAGCATTGGCAGAATTCATAGCAGAATGACGCCAACACCTGATGAAGAAACTCCAGAGACGAGCATCCCCATCAAGGAAGCAAGCAAGGAATGGATCATGTACTTTGATGGTGCCTTCTCGTCGCAAGGCGCCGGTGCGGGCGTACTACTTGTCGCACCCACCGGAGAGCACCTCAAGTATGTGGTCCAGATGCACTTTCCCAAGGAGCAAGCGACAAACAATACTGCAGAGTATGAAGGCTTGCTTGCCAGACTTAGGATCGCAGCAGACCTTGGGATCAAAAAGCTCATTGTCAGGGGTGACTCGCAGCTTGTCGTCTGCCAAGTGAACAAAGATTATCAGAGTCCGTTGATGGAAGCCTACATTGATGAAGTGAGGAAGTTGGAAGAGCATTTTGACGGCCTGCAGATGGAACATGTTTCGAGAACTCAGAACGACATTGCAGATGGCCTGTCAAAATGTGCCACACTCAAGTTGCCTGTGGAACCAGGGATCTTTGTGCTCAAGTTGACTCAACCATCTGTAACACCATCAACTGGACAGAGCAAGAAGAGGAAGTTGATTTCTGGTGACTACTTTCCGGCCGAGCTCCCCGAAGCCGCCACCAAGAAGGTCCCCAAGATCAACACCAAGAGTGCTGAGGAGCAGTCTGCTCCGACAAGCCCTAGGGTTTGTTTTGTTGAAGCAGACGCTCCCGACAAGTTTTGCTCCGGCAAGCTTGCCGGGGAACATCAAGCTCCGGCTGAATCATAGATTCTTGCCGTAGAAGCGGATGTTCCCGCAGCGGCATTTACGCCTTTAGTCCTTGTTGTCGAGCCACAAGCTCCGGCATGGGCGCAGCAGATCGTCCATTTCCTTCAAACAGGAGAACTTCCCGAAGAGCAAGAAGAAGCGGAGAGAGTAGCCCGGCAATCAAGTATGTACCAGTTTGTCGACGACATACTGTACAGAAGGAGATTCAACGGGGTGAAATTGAAGTGCATTCCCCGGGAAGATGGACAGAAGCTGTTGGCGGAGATACATGGAGGCATATGTGGCCATCACATTGGCGCAAGAGCACTTGCCGGCAAAGCTTTCCGGCAAGGTTTCTTTTGGCCAACAGCCCTCCAGGATGCAACTGCACAAGTAACCAAGTGTGAAGCGTGCCAGTTCCACTCCAATCAGATACATCAACCAGCTCAAGCTCTCCAAACAATCCCATTATCCTGGCCATTTTCAGTCTGGGGGCTCGACATCCTCGGCCCCTTTCCCCGAGCTGTCGGGGGCTTCGAGTACTTGTACGTGGCGATCGACAAGTTCACGAAGTGGCCGGAGGTGGAAGCAGTGAGGAAGGTGACAGCACAGTCAGCAGTCAAGTTCTTCAGGTCAATTGTTTGCCGTTTCGGAGTCCCTAACAGGATCATCACCGACAATGGCACACAATTCACGAGCCGCACCTTCATGCAGTATGTCCAAGATCTTGGCGCCAAGGTCTGCTTCGCTTATGTTGCTCACCCGAGAAGCAACGGTCAAGCGGAGAGGGCAAACGCTGAAGTGCTGCGCGGGCTCAAGACCAGAACTTTCGACAGGCTGCACAAGTGCAGAAGAAATTGGATCGAGGAGCTGCCAGTGGTTCTTTGGTCGATCAGGACGACACCGAATCGAGCCACTGGCCAGACACCTTTTGCTCTAGTCTATGGAGCAGAGGCAGTTCTCCCCACGGAACTCGTATACGGATCGCCTCGAGTGCTCGCTTATGATGAGCTTGA
Organism: Triticum timopheevii; assembly: GCA_963921465.1. Classification (NCBI taxonomy): domain Eukaryota; kingdom Viridiplantae; phylum Streptophyta; class Magnoliopsida; order Poales; family Poaceae; genus Triticum; species Triticum timopheevii. Next base: position 484,438,782 of record OY997268.1, on the reverse strand, counting down.
GCAAGAACAGCTGCGGCAAGATGACGCGCTGCTCCTTGAGGAAGATCGTCTTCAGGCTGCTGTACGAGCTGCTCGCTACCAGCAAGCTTTCCACCGCTATCACAGCCGCAAAGTCAATGCCAGAAGTCTCGAGGAAGGCGACCTTGTTCTTCGGCGCGTTCAATCCGCCAAGAATTCCAACAAGTTGACGCCAAAGTGGGAAGGCCCTTATCGGGTGAAGCAAGTCACTAGGCCTGGCGCTGTCCGCCTTGAGACCGAAGATGGCTTTCCGGTGAGCAACTCCTGGAACATTGAGCATCTTCGTAAGTTTTACCCATAAGGCGCGGTTGCCGGAACCTGTTCCGGCAACCACCTTTTGTACTAGCCTTGCCGCTGTTGCATGTAACCCTTTGTACAAAGCCGGGCGCAGATCCCGTGCATAAATAAAAACTCATATGCTTCGCGGAACTTGTCAAATTGCATGCCTTTTTTCTTTTTTTAGCATGTATTATCTGACAACTTGTGCAACACTTTACCCCGGGAAGCAATAACGAGCCTTGAGGCTCCATATCTTTATTTTCTCTTCTTTCTTTTACTCAAAAGGAAGGTTCCTTCGCCCACAAGTTCACCGGGGGGGAAGGAGAAGATAATGATGTGGACCAGGCGTCGTTCAAAAAAGTATAAGCCTTGCCGGGACACGGACGGCAAAAAAAAGCTAAGTTGCCAAAATTTGAGCACAATCAGTTTTAAAATTTCTTAAGTTATCTTCCTTGAACGACCTTGTTTTGTATGGAAAACCTGTGCGCGGAGGAACCGACTCGTAGCTAGTTGCGCCCTTACTTTGTTTCGAGTCCTCTCAACAACTTAAGTGTGCTGCAACTAGTTGCGGCAAGGTTTCTTGCCGGAGCCGGCACCGCCAGCAGGCTGCTGATGTTCCGCACTCAGCGCTCGCGGCAAGGGTGCCTGCGCCGGCAAGTTCCCTAAAAGCGTAGGGCAAAAACATACAAAGGATGGAATGAAGTAAAGGAAATAACATAGCAAATACTGCCCAAGATAAAGTTATATTACAAAGGAAACTTGTCGTGGCACTGACTAAATTGTTCTCATAACATAAATGGCAGCAGCAAGGAAAGGAGAGAAAGAGCAGCCTAATCCACGCGCTCGCCGTCGATCCTCCTGACTTCATTCACCATGTCCACAATGGGTGCAACAAGGGCTTTGAGTTCCGCAAGATCAGCACCCGCCGGCAGCTTCTTGAGAACGTTAGTGAGGTTGAGGTTCGGATTGCGGAAGAGCACCTTCACCAACACCTTCTCCAAGACTCCGACGCAGATTGCGCGTGACTCGTCAGCCAGCTGCTTTGGGATCCTTTCCCGAGTTGCTGGAGAGCCATCGCCACACCCTTGAAGAAAAGAGTAAGCTTGGCGCTGGGCTGGAGGTTCTCGTCGGAGGAGTACCCGAAGCCCGCCAAGTCCAGTTGCGCCAGCTCCTTATCGATGACTGCAGCGATGTTGATGAGGCCCTCCGTCCAGAGCTCCACCGTAGCCCTGAAGGTGTTTTGAGTCTCGGCGGCCCTCGTTAGTAGCTCCTCGTTGGCCTTGATCTCTTTCTTCAAATCCTCCTCTCGCTTCTTGGCACCGCCCAGCGTCTCCGTCAGCATGGCCAGCTTCAGCTCCAGATCAGCATTTGAGTCCTTGGCGGCGTTCAGTTCCTTGCCCTTGTCGGCGAGTTGGACTTGCAGATCACCATGAGCGAGGGCATCCTTCTCGCGTTCGCGCTGGAGCGCGGCAAGCTCCTCATCCTTCCCTTTCAGATCAGCCTCCAGTTGCATCATCTTGGCCTCCAATTCCTTCTTGGCAGCCTCGGCAGCTGCGGCAGCATCCTTCGCTTCCTTGAGCACCCCGCCAAGTGATTGCTCGCGTGCGGCGAGCTCCTCCTCGTGGCTGTCCAGATTGACTTTCCGCTGTGTCAATTCACCTTCCCGGGTGGACAGCTCTGCAGCGGCAAGCCTCTGTTGCTCCTCAGCTTCTGCCTTCTCGAGGACGAAAGCCTTCCGCGCCTCGACAAGCCGCGCCCTCTCCTCCGCAATGGACCAGAGGGCCTCTTGGTTGCGGCTCTGGAGTTCTTTCGCATGCTTCTCTATGTCGATTCCCGCCCGTGCGACAAGCGCTTCCCGGGACTCCAGCTTCGCTTGCCGGGCGCGGTAGAGCGACACCAACTTCCGGAGCAACTGCTCCTCTTTGGACTCGCCACTGCCGCTGCTTGGCGCGTCAACCACTGTCAGCCCTGCAGAGGCGAGCACCTCTCCGACAAAAGCCTCTCCCTCGACCGGCGCCCTGGAGCTCGATGCCTAGGGAAGCTTGATGAAGACACCCTCGCCGGCCTTCAAGTAGGCACCGGGCTGGGACTCTCCGGAGCCCGGTGCTGCGTCAGCGGCGGAGGGGTCGGCGGTCGGTGTAGCGCCTTGCGCTCCTGCGCCCTCGGGGTCGTCAGTACGATCGCCGGACCCCTCGCCAGCTCCTGCGCCAGCAGCCTTGGCGGCCTCTTCGCCAGTGGGATCGTCAGCGTCGGCCTCTTCCTCGGCAGCGGCAGCATCCTCAGTGTTGCCGCCTGCGTCCTCCTCGCCGGTGGCCTCAGTCTCCATCGGGTCTGTAGAAGGGGGATCTGAAGACGGGAAGAGGAAGGAAAAGTCAAGCAAACATCCAAAAAGAAGACCAGAAGAAGAAGAACCCAAGGAAAAATTTCCGACAAGGAGGGTTACCTGTGCTGGGCTCTGTGACCATGGGCTCCACCACCAAAGGCTCGCTGGTCCCATCCCTTGCCGGGGACCTCTCCCTTGCCGGAGAGCGCTCCCTCGTCGGAGAATCACCCCTTGGCGGTGTAGTTGAAGCAGATAGCACCTCTGGAGCAGCTTCTGGTTGCTCCTGATAGGCCTGCTCTGCTCCTACACAAGCAAGTCAACAGTCAAGATGTCAACAAAGAAAGAGCACCCATGCGCGCCCCACAACAGGAAGTGAACAAGTACTTACGCTGGGGGCTGCTTCGGGGAGAGGTTGCCGGGTCCGTCAAGGTGGTCTCGGATGCGTCCTCTGTTGTCGCAGCAGGATCATCCTCGATGACTACCATGGGGACCTTGGCCCTCTTCGCCGCTCTCTCGGCCAAAGTCCTGAAAAGGAACGAAGTTCAGAAGGAAGCAGATTAGATACAAGACAAGAAACAGCAAGAAACGAAGAAATATAAATACAACAGGAAGAAAGTCTTACTCCTCCTCTTCTTCCTCCTCGTCGGAGCTGAGCGCAGAAAGGTCGAAGTCAGGTACCCTTTCCACGTGACGAGGCGGAGGAGTAGGCTCCCTTGGGCGCTTGGCGGGAGCTGCAGCAGGATCGGAAGTGGCGGCCCGAGAAGACCCCTCTCCAGTTGCCGGCGCGGCATGAGATGCTCCCGTGTCAGCGGTGCTTGGCGCGGTGGACGTGTCCCGCGGCGCGGCGGCTGTTGGCCCGTCTGCCGCCCTGTTGTGTCTCCGGTCCTGCGGAGGCGCCTCCTTGGTTGAGCTGGAGGCTGCGCTGACGGTCCCGTCTGCGGCAAGCTACTCGAAGATGGCTGGCCACTTGCACCCCCGGCAGGCTCGCTCGCCTCGGCCTCGGGCTCCCCCTCGCCAACGACCTCCCCTCCAAGGTCCTCTCGGTCGGCAAGGCTTGCCGCCTCGGCTACCTCTGCCTCCTCCAAAGTAAACCCGAACTCGCCCGCGGCGGCGGCTGCCGCCGCCTCTTTAGCCCTGGTGGCGATGTACCGCATCTCGTCATCGGTGGTGTCGCGGGTGAGGAGCCTCTGCTCGTCGGCACGGACTGCTACCTCCACCAAGCCGTCGAAGAATTGCCGCACGATGTCGTCGGAGGGCTCCCGCCAAGTTGGAATAATCCCATGCGAATCGCACTCCGGCATCATTGCACGGATGCGATCAAGCTGGGAGTTGTTGCATAGTGGGATGACGCCCTGCGGCAGCCTGAACCACTCCGGATGGTTGGGGTCGTGCTTGAACAGCTCCTTGAGCATCCCGTCCAACTCCAAAACTGTGAAGTTAAAATTGAGGCCTGGGCGCAGCTTCATGATATCCGTTGGGCCCCCGAACAGCCAGGCGGGCCTTCCCCTCTCCTGCAGAGGGGCGATGCGGCGGCGAAGAAAGTCCGCGCCAACAGCCCCTACAATGAGCCCGGCAAGCCTGAGCCGCAGGATCCTGGTGGTGGCGATCTTCAGCTTGGCATCGTCCGCCGCCAGGGCGCTCCAGTCGCCGCCGTGCACTACCCGAGTTTGGCGCAAATTGGTGAATGGCTGCGGATCTGAGTCAACAATCCAACACCATTCAGCCCTCCACTCGTCCCATTTGCTGCGGAGCTCCCCCTCCAGATACACCTCCTTCTTGCTGGCCCTTGAGATCCAGGAGACCCCACCAGACAAGGGCTCTCCTTTCTCGACCCGGGGCATGAAATAGTGGCAGAAAAGCGCAACGTTGGGGTGGATTCCGACGAAGTTCTCGCAAAGATGCGCGAAAACCGCCATGGTCAGAACGGCGTTGGGGGTGAAGTCGAGGAGATGGAGCCGGTACGTGTTCATAATGTCGCAGAAGAAATCGGAAAAGGGCGGGCAGAGCCCGCAATAGAAGAACAATGGGAATAAGTAGTACCCTTTTGGGCACCGCTTTGAAGTAGAAGCTTCGGCGGAGAGTGTCTGCGTGCGCGGATGCGCCCGCGTCTCCGTCGACCAGAAGAGATAGAACTCCTCCCGCAGTGCCTTCGGGGTGAGCTCGGGGGGGGGGGGGGGAAGTGCTCGCTCCTTGCGTAGCGCTTCAAGCCGCAGCGCCTCGGCCGACTTCACACTCTTTCCGGTCTTCGGAGCCATGGCGGAAGCGGCGGAGGAGGGCGGCGGCGACGGGCGGCGGAGCACTGCTCTCTTTCGGCTTGGGAAGCGGAAGGGAGCGGCGGAGCTTTCTGAGGAAGGAACCGCAAGTGGCGAAGGTGGGGGAACGACCCCCATTTCCTCTGCTTATAAAGAGGAGAGGCGAACGTTACTCCTTTCTTGATTAAAGAATTGCCCACGATCTCTCCCACGACACCGTGTTTGACGCGTGCCGTTACGGGAGGGCGCGATGGATACGGAGTTAGATTTGGTATGGACCCAGGCCGCGCGTGCCCGTGCCCTGTTTTGGGCCTGGCCCAACAGCGCTCGGCACCGTGTGTGGCCCAGGCCCGGGGGCTCCTGTCGGTGTACTAAAGTAGGGGTACCTTAGTATCCCGAACTTGTGCACGGGCAGTCGCAGCGCCCAGCTGCAAGGCTTGCCGGGCATCCGCCAAGATCCTCCGTAGCTCATATTTGTGCCATTCAAGAACAAAGTGTTTTAACTAAGAAGACAAGGCTCCGGCAAGAGGAGCTTGCCGGGAAGGACAAAGCCCCGACAAGAGGAGCTTGCCGGGAGGGCCAGCCAAGAAACTTGCCGCGACGCGCCGTACGTCCCGGGAAGACCCGGCGAGCGACAAGCTTTCGGGTGCGACAAGACAACGACCGCGGCAAGGCGTTTGCCGCGGCGAAGCCACCACTCTGCGCCCACGCTCCAGCGCATCCGACGATGTGTCGCCACAGGATCGTTCCTGGCGCACGTGGCGGGTAGCTGTGCAGCCAAGCGGTGCGAGGTGGCAAGTGGAGATGACGAGAAGGCCATCGTGGCGATCGGTGGCGCCCCTAATGGTCGTTTCCTATACTTTTTGGGCGACCGGACGGGCATTAAATGCCCTTGTCCCCTGCCGTCAGAGTTAGGTAGGGGGCGCTATAGATAGCGCTTGTACCAACCCCTCTTTTTACTTTTATACCCCTGTCTGCGTTGCCACCTGTCGGTGACCCCTTTAGCCCATAAAAGGAGGCCCATGCGCAACGTAGAGGGGGTTCGACTCATTCAAAACTACACCACTCTCACGTTCTCAAGCAAGAACAGAATACAAACACAAAGCAGCAGTAGGAGTTTTATCTCTCCGGAGAGCTCCGAAGCTGGGTAAAAATCCCTCGCGTGCTTCGCCTCGATCTGCTCTTCGTGCGCCCTCCGCTCCCTGCCGGACCAAGAAGGGTCCCTGCCCCATAGGTGCTCGTTTCCCACGACAAGGGGAGCCAAAAACCTAATTCCACCGCCGCAACCTTCTGTATCCACGAGATCCCATCTTGGGGCCTGTTCCGGAGCTCCGCTGGAGGGGGCATCCACCACGGAGGGCTTCTACATCATCACCATAGCCCCTCCGATGAAGTGTGGGTAGTTTACTTTAGACCTTCGGGTCCATAGCTAGTAGCTAGATGGCTTCTTCTCTCTTTTTGGATCTCAATACAATGTTCTCCCCCTCTCCCGTGGAGATCTATTCGATGTAATCTTCTTTTTGCGGTGTGTTTGTTGAGACCGATGAATTGTGGGTTTATGATCCAGTATTATCTATGGAAAATATTTGATTCTTCTCTGAATTCTTTTATGTATGATTGAGTTATCTTTGCAAGTCTCTTCGAATTATCCGTTTGGTTTGGCCAACTAGATTGGTAGTTCTTGCAATGGGAGAAGTGCATAGCTTTGGGTTCAATCTTGCGGTGTCCTTACTCAGTGACAGAAAGAGTTGCAAGGCACGTATTGTATTGTTGCCATCGAGGATAACAAGATGGGTTTTTTATCATATTGCATGAATTTATCCCTCTACATCATGTCATCTTGCTTAAAGCGTTACTCTGTTTTTAACTTAATACTCTAGATGCATGCTGGATAGCGGTCGATGAGTGGAGTAATAGTAGTAGATGCAGAATCGTTTCGATCTACTTGTCACGGACGTGATGCCTATATACATGATCATTGCCTAGATATACTCATAACTATGCTCAATTCTGTCACTTGCTCAACAGTAATTTGTTCACCCACCGTAGAATACTTATGCTCTTGAGAGAAGCCACTAGTGAAACCTATGGCCCCCGGGTCTATTCTCATCATATCAAGCTATATCACTTTATTTACTTGCTTTGTTTTTACTTTGCCTTTACTTTTTACTTTGCATCTATCTAACAAAAATACCAAAAATATTATCTCTATCAGATCTCACTCTCGTAAGTGACCGTGAAGGAATTGACAACCCCTAAGCGTTGGTTGCGAGTTGCTGTCGTGTTGTGCAAGAACGAGGGACTTGCGCGTGACCTCCTACTGGATTGATACCTTGGTTCTCAAAAACGGAGGGAAATACTTACGCTACTGTGCTGCATCATCCTCTCCTCTTCGGGGAAAACCAACGCAAGCTCGAGACGTAGCAAGAAGGATTTCTGGCGCCGTTGCCAGGGAGGCTTACGCAAAAGTCAACATACCAAGTACCCATCACAATCCCTATCTCTCGCATTACATTATTTGCCATTTGCCTCTCGTTTTCCTCTCCCCCACTTCACCCTTGCCGTTTTATTCGCCCTCTCTTATCCAATCTCCTCCTCCTTTCCCTTTTGTTTGCTTTCTTCCGCCTTACCTTTTTTTCCGCTATGTCTAAAATTGGGGAGATTATCGTCGATATGGACAACAATGATAATACAGAAAAGCCCGAGGCTCCGGCCGATGAACCTCCTATCTTGCATACCAAAAAGTTTCGAATCGGTAGTGGTAACATCATTGGCAAAGGCGTTATTCAAGATTTCTTTACTTGTGCTGGTGCTTTACCTTCCATGGGCTGTTCTATCCTTCATAGAACTAGTAGCCTTGCGGATGCTATAGCTATGCTTGTGGTTGAACTTGAAAGACAATTTATGCGTATGCACCCTTGCATATAGAGAATTTTCTTAGAATTCTCTAATATTGAGCACTCTTCCATTAAGCACGCTGCTACTATCTTTTTAGCTCACGAATTTAGATTTATCACAAGAGAAGCCAAATAAATCTTTGCGCACTATAGGGTGGACGCCGGTCATCCACCCATAGAAGCAATCCTGTATGATCAAGAGGAAATTACACGTTTTCAATCTTCGGACTATGTCGCTTTCAGTGAAAACCTTAGAAAAAAGGTCCCTATCAATGTCTTAGTTGATTGCATTAACGAGCTTAATAATGATTTTTCCCTTAGAAATAATGAGCTAGGATACTCTCTCGAGTATAAGCTCACAAGATTTTGCCAAAAGAATGCTTTCACTGATGAAATAGTTGTGCACTATGAAGGGCCAAGGGAGGAACCTGTTCCTCCCGTGATTGATCTTGGGGACTTTTGTCCCGCTAAATTTAGCCCTTTTGATTATTTTTGCTTGCCCCAAAGGAAACTTTCTGCCGAATGTAGGGAATACGAGATGAGCTTTCAAGATCTATCTTATTATTACGGCACAACCTAAATCTATCCTTGCTTTTATGCCTAGCTAGGGGCGTTAAATGATAGCGCTTGTTGGGAGGCAACCCAATTTTATTTTGTATTTTTTGTTTTTTCTTATGTTTTGCAATAAATAATCCATCTACCTTCTGTTTGGATGTGGTTTATGTTTTAATTAGTGTTTGTGCCAACTAGGACCTATAGGATAACCTACGATGATAGTTGATTTGATTCTGCTGAAAAAACAGAAACTTTCTGTGCACGAATATAATTATGATAAATCACAGGAACGTGATTTTGCGTTGATTCTTCTTGCTGCTGATCAATAAACAAATTTTCCAGAACTTCCTATTTTGGTAGAATTTTTAGAGTTACAGAAGTTTGCGTTAGTTACAGATTACTACAGACTGTTCTGTTTTTGACAGATTCTGTTTTTCGTGTGTTGTTTGCTTATTTTGATGAATCTATGGCTAGTAAATTAGTTTATAAACCATAGAGAAGTTGGAATACAGTAGGTTTAACACCAATATAAATAAATAATGAGTTCATTACAGTACCTTGAAGTAGTCATTTGTTTTCTTTCTCTAACGGAGCTCACGAGATTTCTGTTGAGTTTTGTGTTGTGAAGTTTTCAAGTCTTGGGTGAATTCTTTTGATGGATTATGGAACAAGGAGTGGCAAGAACCTAAGCTTGGGGATGCCCATGGCACCCCCAAGATAATCCAAGGACACCAAAAATTCAAAGCTTGGGGATGCCCCGGAAGGCATCCCCTGTTTCGTCCACTTCCATCGGTAATTTACTTGGAGCTATATTTTTATTCACCAACATGATATGTGTTTTGCTTGGAGCAGCTTGTATTATTTGTGTATTTGCTTGTTAGTTTACCACAATCATACTTGCTGTACACACCTTTTGAGAGAGCCATACATGAATTGAAATTTGTTAGAATACTCTATGTTCTTCACTTATATCTTTTGAGCTTGATAGTTTGCTCATAGTGCTTCACTTATATCTTTTTGAGCGTGATAATTTTTGCTCTAGTGCTTCACTTAGAACTTTAGAGCACGGTGGTGGATTTGTTTTAAAGAAACTTGATCTCTCATGCTTCACTTAGATTATTTTGAGAGTCTTTAATAGCATGGCAATTTGCTTAATGTTAATATACTTGGTATTCAAGATATGTGAAACTTTCTATTGAGTGCATTGAATACTAAGATAAGTTTGATGCTTGATAATTGTTTTAATATATGGAGGTGATAATATCAAAGTCGTGCTAGTTGGGTGATTATGAATTCAAAGAATGCTTGTGTTGAAGTTTGCAAGTCCCGTAGCATGCACGTATGGTTAAAGTTGTGTAACAAATTTGAAATATGAAGTGTACCTGCCTTGTGCATCCTTATGAGTGGCGGTCGGGGACGAGCGATGGTCTTTTCCTACCAATCTATCCCCCTAGGAGCATGCGCATAGTACTTGATTTTTTATGACTTCTAAATTTTTTGCAATAAGTATATGAGTTCTTTTGACTAATGTTGAGTCCATGGATTATACGCACTCTCACCTTTCCTAGCCTCTTCGGTACTGTGCGTTGCCCTTTCTCACCTTGACTAATGCCTTTGCTAGCCTCTTCGGTACCGTGCATTGCCCTTTCTCACCATGAGAGTTGGTGCAAACTTCGTCGGTGCATCCAAACCCCATGATACGATATGCTCTATCACACATAAACCTCCTTATATCTTCCTCAAAACAGCCACCATACCTACCTGTCATGGCATTTCCATAGCCATTCCAAGATATATTGCCATGCAACTTCCACCATCATCATCATGACATGCATTACTTTTGTCATATTGCCATTGCATGATCTTGTTTGACATCGTATTTGTGGGAAAGCCACCTTGCATTATTTTTCATACATGTCACTCTTGATTCATTGCACCATCCCGGTACACCGCCGGGGGCATTCATATAGAGTCATATCTTGTTCTAGTATCGAGTTGTAATTCATATGTGGTAATGAAAGTGTGATGATCATCATTAGAGCATTGCCCAAATAAAAAAAAGAAAGGCAAAAAAAAGAAAGGCCCAAAAAAAGGGAAAGGCCAAAAAAAAGAAAGGCCCAAATATATATATTTATAAAGGGCAATGCTACTATCTCTTTTCCCACACTTGTGCTTCAAAGTAGCACCTTGTTCTTCATGTAGTGAGTCTCATATATTGTGCTTCAAAGTAGCACAATGTTTTTCATATAGTGAGTCTCTTAAGTTGTCTTGTTCATACTAGTGGGAATTTTTCATTATAGAGCTTGGCTTGTATATTCCTACGATGGGCTTCCTCAAAATGCCCTAGGTCTTCATGAGCAAGCAAGTTGGATGCACACCCGCTAGTTTTCTTTTGTTGAGCATTCATAGCTCTAGTGCATCCGTTGCACGGCAATCCCTACTCCTTGCATTAACATCAATCGATGGGCATCTCCATAGCTCATTGATTAGCCTCGTTGATGTGAGACTTTCTCTTTTTTTTGTCTTCTCCACACAATCCCCATCATCATATTCTATTCCACCCATAGTGCTATATCCATGGCTCATGCTCATGTATTGTGTGAAGGTTGAAAAAGTTTGAGATTATTTAAGTATGAAACAATTGCTTGGCTTGTCATCGGGGGTATAGAAGTTGGGAACATCTTTGTGTGACGAAAATGAAGCATAGCCTAACTATATGATTTTGTAGGGATGAACTTTATTTTGCCATGTTATTTTGAGAAGACATGATTGCTTTGATTAGTATGCTTGAAGTATTATTATTTCTGTGTCAATATGAACTTTTGTCTTGAATCTTTCGGATCTGAATATTCATATCACAATTAAGAAGATTTACATTGAAATTATGCCAAAGTATCACTCCGCATCAAAAATTCTTTTTTTTATCATTACCTACTCGAGGACGAGTAGAAATTAAGCTTGGGGATGCTTGATACGTCTCCAACGTATCTATAATTTTTGATTGCTCCATGCTACTTTATCTACTATTTTGGACTATATTGGGCTTTATTTTTCACTTTTATATTACTTTTGGGACTAACCTATTAACCGGAGGCCCAGCCCAAAATTGCTGTTTTTGCCTTTTTCAGTATTTCGAAGAAACGGAATATCAAACGGAGTCCAAACGGAATGAAACCTTCGGGATCGTGATTTTCCAACCGAACGTGATCCAGGAGACTTGGACCCTACTCCAAGAAGCTTTCGAGGAGGTCACGAGGGTGGAGGGCGCGCCCCCCTAGACACGCCCCCTACCTCGTGGGCCCCTCGGAGCTCCACCGACGTACTCCTTCCTCCTATATATACCTACGTATCCCTGTATGATCAAAAAGGGGAGCCAAAAACCTAATTCCACCGCCGCAACCTTCTGTATCCACGAGATCCCATCTTGGGGACTGTTCCGGAGCTCCGCCGGAGGGGGAATCCACCACGGAGGGCTTCTACATCATCACCATAGCCCCTCCGATGAAGTGTGAGTAGTTTACTTCAGACCTTCGGGTCCATAGCTAGTAGCTAGATGGCTTCTTCTCTCTTTTTGGATCTCAATACAATGTTCTCCCCCTCTCTCGTGGAGATCTATTCGATGTAATCTTCTTTTTGCGGTGTGTTTGTTGAGACCGATGAATTGTGGGTTTATGATCCAGTATTATCTATGGAAAACATTTGATTCTTCTCTGAATTCTTTTATGTATGATTGAGTCATCTTTGCAAGCCTCTTCGAATTATCCGTTTGGTTTAGCCAACTAGATTGGTAGTTCTTGCAATGGGAGAAGTGCATAGCTTTGGGTTCAATCTTGCGGTGTCCTTACTCAGTGACAGAAAGAGTTGCAAGGCACGTATTGTATTTTTGCCATCGATGATAACAAGATGGGGTTTTTATCATATTGCATGAATTTATCCCTCTACATCATGTCATCTTGCTTAAAGCATTACTCTGTTTTTAACTTAATACTCTAGATGCATGCTGGATAGCGGTCGATGAGTGGAGTAATAGTAGTAGATGCAGAATCGTTTCGATCTACTTGTCACGGACGTGATGCCTATATACATGATCATTGCCTAGATATACTCATAACTATGCTCAATTCTGTCAATTGCTCAACAGTAATTTGTTCACCCACCGTAGAATACTTATGCTCTTGAGAGAAGCCACTAGTGAAACCTATGGCCCCTGGGTCTATTCTCATCATATCAATCTATATCACTTTATTTACTTGCTTTGCTTTTACTTTGCCTTTACTTTTTACTTTGCATCTATCTATCAAAAATACCAAAAATATTATCTCTATCAGATCTCACTCTCATATGTGACCGAGGGATTGACAACCCCTAAGCGTTGGTTGCGAGTTGCTATTGTGTTGTGTAGGTACGAGGGACTTGCGCGTGACCTCCTACTGGATTGATACCTTGGTTCTCAAAAACTGAGGGAAATACCTACGCTACTGTGCTGCATTATCCTCTCCTCTTCGGGGAAAACCAACGCAAGCTCGAGACGTAGCAAGGCACAAGGGGCAGTGGAGCATGGTGAGGTCCATCGAGACCTTAGAGAGCACCATCGTCGGTTCTTGTTTGGTCTGCATGATCTCGCCCTCCTCGTGCACAACCATCTCTCGACTTGGGCCGGGGCATTACAAAGCTTTACCGTCACATATTTTATACTACTCCCTCCATCTCGAAAATCATGTCGCAATGGTATTTTTGTGAAAAAGTCCTTCAGGTTTATCCGACCGAACCCGCGGTCCAATCATCTCCTCCGCCAGCTCGCTCAGTTCCACTAGCTCCCCGGCAACGCCGGCGACCTCGCCTCGCTCAAGCACACCGCGCCGCCGCGTAGCTCCACCGCAACCCCATTGTCGGTGTCAAAACCGGCGGATCTCGGGTAGGGGGTCCCGAACTGTGCGACTAGGCGGATGGTAACAAGAGACAAGGGACACGATGTTTTTACCCACGTTCGGGCCCTCTCGATGGAGGTAAAACCCTACTCCTGCTTGATTGATATTGATGATATGGGTAGTACAAGAGTGGATCTATCACGAGATCAAGGAGGCTAAACCCTAGAAGCTAGCCTATGGTATGATTGTTGTAATGGTTGTTGTGTCCTACGGGCTATTGTTACACAAAGTCAGTTACAATGGTAGGAGATCTACATATCCGTATCACCAAGCTTGCCTTCCACGCCAAGGAAAGTCCCATCCGGACACGGGACAAAGTCTTCAGTCTTTTATCTTCATAGTCTTGGAGTCCGGCGGACGATGATAGTCCGGCTGTCCGGACACCCCCTAGTCCAGGACTCCCTCAGTAGCCCCTAAACCTGGCTTCAATGACGATGAGTCCGGCGCGCATAATGTTCGGCATTGCAAGGCGGGTTCCTCCTCCGAATAATCCATAGAAGATTGTGAACACCAGGATAGTGTCCGGCTCTGCAAAATAATTTTCACATTCCACCGTAGAGAGAATATCATGTACACAGGTTCGATCTGCTGACGTATCTTGTAGCGTGACATCACGCCACTACCAAGCCTTTACATGAATCATTTTTTATTACACCACCTCAGCGCGTTTAGCGAAGCGGTTTCCTTGGCACGTCTTGTCGAAGCAGAGATCGTGTTCCCCTTATTCTGGGATCCTCATCAATACGGACGTGGTTAACCCAACCGCACCATTGATGGTGGCGCTTGGGAGATAAGCGAGTTTTACTAGGCCGGTGGGGACGCATAGTCTTCGTCCGCCTATATATAAGGGGATAAGGATCCACCTTTTGACCTACGCTTTCTTCCTCCTTTGCTTATCCATCTCCGCGCACTCTCGAGCTCCAGCGCCCAAGTCCGTGCGTCTCGCCTCGTCCTTCTCCGACCATGTCCGGAGCGGGAGGCAAATGGCTGGCCTCCATCGTTAAGGAGGAGCACATCCAAAAGCTCCGCGGCGCCGGATACCTCTCCAGCGACATCGCGCACCGGTTGCCCGATAAGGGGCAGGTCATCCCCACCCCCAGGCCCCATGAGAGGGTCGTTTTCCTTCCCCACTTCCTCCGCGGACTGGGCTTTCCACTTCACCATTTTGTTTGGGGGATCATGTTCTACTATGGCCTAGATTTGCATGATCTGGCGCCGAACTTCATCCTCAACATCTCGGCGTTTATCTCGTGTGCGAGGCCTTCCTTTGCATCCAGCCCACTTCGGCTTGTGGCTCAAGACCTTCAATGTCAAGCCAAAGGTAGTGAAGGGCACTCAAGCGGAGTGCGGAGGCGCTATGTTGGGAAAGATGCCCAACGTCCTCTGGTTCGAAGGGGCCTTTGTGGAGTCTGTCAAGGGGTGGCAATTGGGGTGGTTCTATATCACCGAGCCGCGCGACCCTACGTGGGCGGCGGCCCCCGAGTTCAGATCTGGTATCCCTTCGCAGCTCACCTCCTGGAAAGAGAAGGGCTTGCTATGGGGTAGTTCGGAGGAGCTGACGGGACTCCAAGCCTCTACCCAGAAGCTGGTGAACAAGAAGCTCAGGCTCGTCAATGTGGTCCAAGTCATGCTCATCTGCCGGATTCTCCCTTGCCAACAACGGGCATTTAAATTGTGGGAGTTCAATCTGGCACAGCACCAGGCATTGAACGGGCTCTTCGACACGACGTACGAAGGCGCCTGGAGAGTGCTGTTCAAGGGCGCCGAAGCTCCCGCATCCGCTACTGAAGATCACGGATTTCGCTCGCAGCGACCAGCTGACGAGGTAAGTGATTCTACCCCTTTACGGGACACTTGTTTTCAATGGTTTGACGTTATGCGGGTTTCAATCTTCCTTTTCCTTTGACAGGACTGGATGAAGAAGGCCAAGCAGATCATCTGCCCGGCTCCCATGCCAGAAAACCCAATAGACGCCCGCCTAGCGGGGCTGCTGGTTCCGGCACCGCATGTGGTGCCGGAGAAGAAGGCCAAGAAGGAGGCCATGGGTACTCAAAAGAGTTCCCGTTTTCAGGTGTCCGACGACTCCGAGGCAGACTCCTCCCCCGAAGGCGAGGAGGAGGAAGAAGACTCTCTCCCAGAGGAAGGAGAGAGGAAGAGGAAGGCTTCCCCTATAGGGGAGGCCGAGGGGTCCAAGAGGGGAAGAACTATTCCCCCGGACAGCTCCGCCAACGCCAACGTTGGCGAAGAAGAGTGGCCCTTGAGGGCCAGGCCTCCGGCAAGATCGTAAGTATCCTGATTCTGAATGATCTGTAATTTCTTTTGTGTCACATAGTGTCCTTCTAATGCCGCATACTGCCTGCAGTCCGGCCGACGATGATCTCCCCGCTTCGTCAAGCGGGTCGTTGGCTCCGTCGGATGTGGATTCCATCCCGACTGCCTCCACCCCTCGCGCCGCTGAGGACGCCGAGGTGGGATCCCAGGAAGGGACCCATCAGGAGGAGGCTCCGGAGGCGCCGCAAGGCAGCCACCCAGACTTTGCGCCGGACTCCACGCCGGAACCCGCAGCGGTTCTGGAGTCCAGCAGGCGGCCCCTTCGCAAGAAGGGCAAGACCGTGACGTCGGCGGCCCCCGTCCAACCGGAGGCGCCGGACAACTTGTTGGAGGCGCTTAAAGGCGCTTCCATTGAGGAAGAACACCGCACTATCATGAGTGCGGTGATTTAGAAGGTTCAGCTCGCCAAGAGCGGGCTGACCAAAGCCTGTAGCAGCCTTCTAACAGGCTTTGAGGTAAGAAGTTAAAATTATGTAATGTAATACCGCATAGACAGTAGCCCCTGATGCTTGGTTCGGTGTTCAGAAAGAAAAGCCGGACCGAGGATCTAAAAAGATATACGCAGGGTTGCTAAAAATTATGTCAATATGGGTTTGCAGGCTGCGCTGCTAACCTCTGCCGCACTGACTGCGGAGGTCGATGCATTGAAGCAAGATCTCGAGCGGTCCGAGCAAGAGCTCGGCCGTGCCAAGAAGCAGCTCGAGGACAAAGAAGGTGAGTAACACCACTTTGAATATTTACCTTACAGAAAAGGATTTCGGTTGCAAAGAATAACAAGGATAACGTGGGTACTGCAGGGGCCACGAACGAGGTGGCGGCCCTGAAGGAGGCTGTATCCGCGGCCGAACGCAATGCGGCCGTGGAACGCGCAGAGCGAGAGAAGCAGGAGGCGCGGGTGGCGGAAGTGCGGCAAGAGCTCCAGGCTCTCATGGAAAAGCATGAGGGTTTGGAGCGCGACTCAAAGACTCGAGAGTCCGAGCTTGCCTCGGCTCTCGAAAGTGCCAAAGCCGCCAAGGCCGAGGCCCATAAAGCCCTTCAGGAGATTGAGGCGGTGAAGAAAATAGCGGCGGGTAAGGCATTTTTCATGCAAAGCAAGCATGTTAATGCAAAGCAAGCTCTCCAGGGGCGTTTGTAGATCTGCCTCGCAGTGTGTCTGATGCCGCCGCATTCTACCGAGCCGAGGAGGGGAGCTCAACGGAGAAGGTCTTCTGGTCTCAGTACGCTGAGACCGGCCATCCGGTGCCCCCTAGCGACCAGCTGAAGCAGTTGGTCGAGCTCCAAAAGGTAGCCGAGCAGGCCATGAAGGGCCTCATAGTCCGACTGTGGCCTGGAGGGGCCATGCCTGGGAGCTACTTCGGCCTCGTGCGGCGGCTGGTGGATGCGTGCCCCTGGGTGGAGGTCATCAAGCATTCCGCCTGTATTGAAGGTGCTCGTCGGGCCCTTGCCCGCGCAAAGGTGCATTGGGGCAGGCTGGATGCGGAGAGGCTTATCACTGATGCGCCGCCAGCGGGCAAGGAGTATCGTACGCCCGAGATGTACTATAAGACTGTCCTGAAGGGTGCCCGCAAGATTGCGGATGAGTGCCCTAGAGATGTAATTATTGAGTAGACTCGCTATGTATTATCCTATGCGCTGAAAACTTTGTTCATATGCGCTAAGCAACGCTTGTTTGATTTAAAATATTACCTTCTTGCGGCCGTTTATAAAATCTGAGAGTTGGCAAGTCGTCGGCTTTAGCCCCCAAGCCACGAGTGCTGGGGTGTTCGGGATAAACTTAAGCACTCTTGATCCCATTTTTGGGTCCATCTAGGGAGGCACTCAACACAACGAACAAGGCAACCGGACTTATAATGGTTGAACACTCTCACTTAGCCATAGAATTCTATAATTTTAAATTTCGGTGAAGCCCCTAGTATTCGGAAGACCGAGTTCGGGGCGCTATCCACGCCTTGGCCGGACATTATCCGGTTCTTCGCTTGAAGCGGCATAAGTCTTTAAGGACTTGAAAAGACCTCTCGAACAGTGACCAGTCTCTCGCCTTATCATGACAGTCAGTTTTAGCTTTCTCCACTGAGGCGCTCGCCCAGCTCAACCGAGGCGCAATCGCAGTGGTTCTCCTAGTGCCACCTTAGCCGACAGAACGGAACATAAGGTACCAAAACGTGGGAGCCGGGCAAACCCAACTATTGACCCAAGACATGATTCGGAGCCGATTCATATAATGCTATAAGTTCGGGGTGCCGCACTTGTGAAAGTGTTCGGACTTATCACACCATAATGCGGGGAACATAAGCCCCTGGTGTATTCGACCGTACCAAAATATACGGGTGCAAGATGTCATTAGTGAACATATATGTAAAGTAATGCAATTACAGGCAAAAAGTGCTGCATTATTTATTCAAGGAATTCTGCTATGAGGGCGGAATGATACAAATAGTGCTGTAAGCAAGGGACTGGACTAATTAAACATGTCCCCCTCCAGGGGTGGGCTGCGGACTGGTGTATATAATCAAATTTAATGCTCGTAATGGAGACCAACTGAGTGTTCGTCGCAACCTTTTTCCCTCCCTGGCTGTTGCATCATGAGTTCAGCGGGTTCGCCCCCGGAAGGGCCTCTGGTGAACGGAGTCCTGTATATACAAAGAAGGAAAATAAAAAATAAAAAAGAGTGACACACTTGTGAGCCCCTGGTGTGGTCGAGCCGCACTCTGGGTCTGTTGTGGTCGTGCCCCTCCCCCTAGGCCCATGGTATCTCCATAGGGTAATGATGTACGCGGAGGGTTGGTCTTGCAATCATGCGAGGGCTGGGGTTGGCGCCGCATTGCTACGCGTGCTCGGAACGTGCCAGGTGATCTTGGTTGATGTTGCTCTGGGTGCGTTTGGCCATGTCCAGCCGTTTAACGGCCGGACATGGAAATTGCCTTAGAAGGCTGCTCTGTACTTCTGCCACGAGAGTCGCTGTATGTTCCTCCGTTCGGAGGGAGCGTTCTGTATTTCCGTTGACCGTGATGACTCCATGAGGGCCTGGCATCTTGAGCTTGAGGTATGCGTAATGTGGCACCGCGTTGAACTTTGCAAACGCGGTTCGTCCGAGCAGAGCGTGATAGCCGCTGCGGAACGGGACTATGTCGGAGATTAACTCCTCGCTCCGGAAATTATCCGAGGATCCGAAGACCACTTCCAGTGTGACTGAGCCTGTACAATTGGCCTCCACACCTGGTATGACGCCTTTGAAGGTCGTCTTTGTAGGTTTAATCCTTGAGGGGTCTATGCCCATCTTGTGCACTGTATCCTGATAAAGCAGGTTCAGGCTACTGCCGCTGTCCATCAGGACTCTCGTGAGGTGAAATCCGTCGACGATTGGGTCTAAAACCAATGCGGCGAATCCGCCATGGCGGATACTGGTCGGATGGTCTCTTCGATCGAAAGTGATCGGGCAAGAGGACCATGGGTTGAACTTAGGGGCGGCTGGCTCCATCGCATATACGTCCCTTAGTGCACGCTTGTGCTCCCTCTTGGGTATATGGGTTGCGTATATCATGTTTACAGTCCGCACTTGTGGGCGAAACCCTTCTGCCTCTACTGTTTGGCGGTCGGCTCTCTTCCTCGTCGTCGCTGTGCAGCCCCTTGTCGTTGTTTTCGGCAATTAATTTGCATGCCTGCTTAAATACCCAACAATCTTTGTTGGTGTGGTTAGCTGGCTTTTCGGGGGTGACATGTATCTGGCATGAGTGGTCGAGTATTCGGTCCAAATTGGACGGACCCGGAGTGGTTCTTTTGAATGGCTTCTTCCACTGACCGGGTTTAGAGCCTCGGAATCCGGCGTTGACTGCCGTATCCTCCTTGTCGTCGCTGTTAACGCGGTGTTTATTTTTGCTTCGACGCGACCTGCCATTGGGGTCCTTAGTATCCGGACTACCAGCATTTTTGCTGAGGTTGTTACCGCGAGCTAGCCAGCTATCCTCTCCCGCACAGAAGTGGGTCATTAATGATGTGAGGGCTGCCATGGATTTCGGCTTTTCCTGTCCTAGGTGCCGGGCTAGCCACTCATCGCGGATGTTATGTTTGAAGGCTGCGAGGGCCTCTACATCCGGACAGTCGACGATTTGATTTTTCTTTGTTAAGAACCATGTCCAGAATTGCCTGGCCGATTCGTCTGGCTGCTGGATTATGTGGCTTAGGTCATCGGCGTCTGGTGGTCGCACATATGTGCCCTGGAAGTTGTCGAGGAATGCGGCTTCCAGGTCCTCCCAACACCCAATTGACTCTGCAGGCAGGTTGTTAAGCCAATGCTGAGCTGGTCCTTTAAGCTTGAGCGGGAGATATTTGATGGCATGGAGATCGTCGCCGCAGGCCATATGGATGTGAAGGAGATAATCTTCGATCCAAACCACGGGGTCTGTCGTGCCATCGTAGGATTCAATGTTTACGGGTTTAAACCCTTTCGGGATTTGATGATCCATTACTTCGTCAGTGAAGCATAGCGGGTGTGCGGCGCCTCTGTATTGAGCAATATCACGACGTAGCTCCAGGGAGCGTTGTCTGCTGTGTTCGGCCCGGCCGGAGTTGTTGTATCTGGCTCGACAGCATTCGTCGTGGGTCGTGGGGCGCCCATGTGATCCATAGATAGATCTGGATTGTCTTGCCTTATCCTCCAATATATCCCGCAAGTCCGGCGCATTCCCCCGTGGCTTCGTACTTTTTGAGCGATGCTGGGGTACGGTCTTGATGGAAGGCCTGGATGCCTCTCTGTCGCGACCACGGGGTGGTCGGTCGGCCATATTGTGCGCTGGTGATGAAGGTATGTATGCTTCCTCTTCAAATCGGGGGAGCAACTTGCGTTTTGGGTAGCTCTTGGAGGGGCATTCGAGTTCATACTCTTCGGCCGCGAGGACCTCGATCCATCTGTCGGCCAGCAGGTCTTGATCAGCTTGAAGCTGTTGCTACTTTTTCTTTAGGCTATTTGCTGTGGCCATTAGCCTGCGTTTGAAACGCTCTTATTCGAAGGGATCCTCAGGCACGACGAATTCGTCGTCGTCGAGGCTTCCCTCGTCTCCGGAGGGAGGTATGTAATTATCATCCTCGACCTCTTCGTCTGCCGCTCTCTCGTGAGGGCTTGCTTCTGCATCCTCCTGCGTTGAATCTTGCAGGAGGGGATTGCCTTCGGCACTTTCTGGGGTGTTATTATCTCCTGTGCCGGAATCTCCATTCTTGCTGTGGCGGGATTTAGAGCGGCGCCGCTGACGTTGGCGCTTGGGCTGTTTCTTTAAGGAATCTGCCTCCACTGCTTCTTCGTCGTCCCCATCTTTTAGGGTGTCCACCATGTATATTTCATATGACGAGGTGGTCTTCCAGTGCCCTGTAGGCGCTGGTTCTTGTTCATCTCCGACATCGTCGTCCATGCCGTCGATGTCTTCGGAGTCATAGTCTAGCATGTCGGTTAGATCGTCGACAGTGGCTACAAAGTGGGAGGTGGGTGGGCTTTGAATTTCTTCGTCGTGCGCATCCCAACCATCCTGGCCGTACTCCGGCCAGGGCTCTCCGGATAGCGAGAGATGCTTTAGCGAATTTAAGATGTCGCCAAAGGATGAGTGCTGAAAGATGTCCGCGGCGGTGAACTCCATGATCGGCGCCCAATCGGATTCGATTGGCAGGGGCGCAGGAGGTTCGGAGTCCGGCAGGGAGTCCGGCACCTCGGAGTCACGAGCTTTATAAGGGACAAGGCCAGTGTTCGGCTCCATTGCCATGGAAGTCGCAGCTCCCGAGGCGGTGTCCAGCCACCCGTCCTCGATCTGCGCAATCGGCTCTGGACTATGGGTCGGAGCGGATTTGTGTGCGGCCTCCGAAATACTGTCCGGCGACAGAGTTAGATCATGCCCATCGCGACAGTGCGGCACGCTCGGCTGCGGATCGGATCCATCAAAGATCAAGTCTCCGCGGATGTCCGCCGTGAAGTTTAGGCTTCCAAATCTGACCTGACGGCTAGGGGCGTAGCTTTCGATCTGCTCCAGATGGCCAAGTGAATTGGCCCGCAGTGCGAAGCCGCCGAATACAAAGATCTATCCGGGGAGAAAAGTCTCACCCTGGACGGCGTTGTTGTTGATTGAAGAAGCCATTGAGCCTGTCGGTGACGACACAGAGGAACTCTCAATGAAAGCACCAATGTCGGTGTCAAAACCGGCGGATCTCGGGTAGGGGGTCCCAAACTGTGCGTCTAGGCGGATGGTAACAGGAGACAAGGGACACGATGTTTTAACCCAGGTTCGGGCCCTCTCAATGGAGGTAAAACCCTACTCCTGCTTGATTGATATTGATGATATGGGTAGTACAAGAGTGGATCTACCACGAGATCAAGGAGGCTAAACCCTAGAAGCTAGCCTATGGTATGATTGTTGTAATGGTTGTTGTGTCCTACGGACTAAAACCCTCCGGTTTATATAGACATCGGAGAGGGCTAGGGTTACATAGAGTCGGTTACAATGGTAGGAGATCTACATATCCGTATCGCCAAGGTTGCCTTCCACGCCAAGGAAAGTCCCATCCAGACATGGGACGGAGTCCTCAACCTTGTATCTTCATACTCTTGGAGTCCGGCGGACGATGATAGTCCGGCTGTCCGGACACCCCCTAGTCCAGAACTCCCTCACCCGCGCAGATCCACCTCTACCCCGTGCAGCTCCACCGCTCCCCTGCACAGCTCCCCTGCTCCCCTTTCCTGCATCCCTAAATTTCCAAGCTTTCCCCCATCCCCTTCCGAAAAATCGGCGCTTGCTGCCCATCGATTCTCCACTACCACCACCAATCCCGGCCACCGTCGAGAGGGGAGAGCAGGAGGAGGAAAAGGTCACTGGCGCCGGCAAGATAGGGGAGAGCAAGAGGAGAAAAAGGGACCAGACGAGTGGCAGCGGGTGGTGGCGATGCACGGCACGGTCACTGGAGAGGCGTCTGCGGCGGAGCTCATCGGTGTCGTGTATGCCAGGGCGTCGAAGCCGACCAACGCGTCCGCCGCCTTGTCTCCTGGAGCGGGCGGCCACAACTACAAGGGCGCCTCCACGTCCGCCGTGCTGGCCTGCCTGGCTAGCGGGAACAGCTGGCACCAGGAGGACGACAACGGTGAAATTGAGGAATTGCAGGAGGTTAGCCGTCCACATCCCTCCTTTGTTGGTGAAGCGTCATGGAGTAATCATGTTAATTTATCTGCTGCTGTTTGTGGTCCAACTCTTGTTAATTTTACTTCAGAAAGAATTCCAATCCATCTGCTGCTATTTGTTGTGTGTACATACTGTTAATTGATCGCCAGATTGTGGAGCTGTAAGGAATATCGTGGACTAATCCTGTTAATTGATCATGTGTGGTTGTCTCCGTGAGTAGTCCTGTTAATTGTCCCTGTGTACTGTCTAATTGTTCATGCAACATCATGGATTTTTATGACCTGAACTTATCATGTTGCATAAAATTAATGGAGAAGGGATTCATTCTTCTTCAGACCTTGTTTGTTTCTTTCTGCTTGAATGCATGGTGTACAGTACAAGTTCATGAACAAGGGACCTTTTTTTGCAATTGCAAACTCTGAATGCTCAAGTCTGGAAGTGTTTACAAATTCAGAGAGTTCACATGACTACTAGTCAAATAATTCAGTGTAAATCTAGTCTGAAACTAGTAGAGCTCTTGGTGATATACAAATTCAGTGTAAATAGGAATCTACGACATGACTACTGATCATGTATGCAAGATGTTGCTACTGGATGAGCACAATAACTACTCAGTAGATTTTGAATAAAAGTTTGACACCTGATCATGTATGCAAGATGTTTCTACTGGATGCATGGATGCATGACTAGGACATGACTACTCGGTAGATTATGTACTCCAAGTAGACAAGATCATCTAAGTTAGGACAAATTGTGAGATTCAAATAAATTCAAATTAATCCAAAGGCCTTGACTAAATTATTTAGATTAATTTAAACAATTCAAATAAATCTAAATAAATCCAAATAATTCCAAATAAGTTAAAAAATCAAATAAATATATTCTTTGGATTGATGATCAAAGTTCAAAGAATTAGCCTGAATGCACATTGATGATCCCAGAGAATGAGCCGTTCAAATCAGCTAGGCTTTGAACTTTGATGATTTTTTTAGTTCAAAGCACTTTGAGTACTCCACAAATTTCAGTAAACTTTCCTACACTGGACACTATAAACTTTCAGTACACAAAATTCAGTTATCTTTTCAGTAGGAAAATTTATGTAACAAATCTCAGAAGCTTGCATTTTCCTACTCTTGTTGGCAATAGTCATTATCAGTTTACTGTCCATTTTAGCCTAGCCTTCACTTATCTTTTCACCCGTTTTTCTGTCCATTCAGTTATATTTTCAATAGGAAAATCTTTGTAACAAATTACAGTTTACTTTCATTATCAGTTTACTGTCCATTTTTGTTTTGATTTCAAAAAGCTGCCCAGTAGTCACATTTTTGTCCATTGGCTATCATATTGTAGTAGTGAAAATGGGTGCAGTTCCCTGCCTCAAGTGGAGCATCGACATAACTTGACAGTATATGGGTGTTTCCTAATTTTAATCTTGTTTTCTAGTTCTAATTTCAAATACAGATCAGACTGTATTCTGCATATCTACATCTTGGAAAACATGTTCTAATTTAGTTTCTGCAATTTGCAGTATTGGTCATCCTAACTGAAACATGTTATGATGTTTAGTTTGCTCATGTTTTAAAACGGCATAAAATCGTTGTACCTGAAGAGCAGAGGCGCCGGGCAAGTTTGATCTTTGATCTTATGTAAAAAAAGTTTGATCTTTGATCTTGCTACAGATACTGCTGATATCGATGAATTGCGGCTACAGAAGATACTGCTCCTATAGATATTATGGCTACAGATGATAGTCCTCTGTGTTGATCAATTGATGTGCGGCTGATACTTTGCTTAACTGATCTCTTGATCTACAGGTGAGAAGTAGAGGATCTACTGCTGGGCGAGGAGTGAGGTGCTGGGCGTGGAGGAGGAGAAGCGCCCGGGCTTGGAGGAGGAGCGGTGCCTAGTCGTGGAGAGGAGGTGCTGGACATGGAGGAGTAGAACAGGCGACCGGAGCTTAGGCGTGGGCGGGGGAAAGTCCAGGGACCGTCGATTTGGTGGGCATCGGCGGGGATGGGCGGCGGAAATTACCGGTGACCATCGCTCAGGTGGGTAGCAGGGGAGCTCCGGCGACAGCTCGAGCAGGGGAGCAGCAGCACGAGCCTGGTGGAACTGGATAAGCAGGAGGATGAGCTTGAGGTCCAGGCGTGCTCGGGAGCTTGAGGAGGACGAGATCCACCGAATCTTGGTGGCGGGAGCTTGAGGAGGACGAGATCCACTGGATCTTGGTGGCGTAGGTCCTGCGTGGCAGCAGCGGAGGGGATCGCGGTGGGAGTGGATTACGGCAGCTTAGGTCCTGGGAGGTGGAGGAGCAGGTACCGGGCGGCGGAGGAGCTGGCCCTGGGCGCGCACAGGCGACGAATCGGTCGACGATGGCCTTGGCCCGATGCACAGGAGCTAGATCGGGCGGAGGAAGACGGAAGGACTTGTTTGTAAAAGATTCGAAGATACAAGGGGTTTTTGTGCAAAATTTACATTACACTATGCTTGCGACATGTTTTTCGGGACGGAGGGAGTACTTCAAGGTGCATTAAATCAGCACATGCAAGTATCAAAAGGAGAGTCACGGCATGCATGCATGTGTTGTAATTAATGCATCGGTAAACGCAAATTATTGAAATATATCGAGTGTTGTGCTTTGATGTGTCGCGTCAACTCGTACATCAACGAGAAGTTTGATTATCCTCTCCCTCGTGGACTTAACTGCACCTGCCTTTGGCTATATGACAGGTTGGCCACCCACCTGTCGGGCCCACCTGTCATACACGCAAAGGCAGGAGCGTCCCTGCCTCGCCCATGAGCGTGGTGGCTGGCATGACTAGGAGTAGCTTTCGCTACATGCTCTCCCTCCCGCACGCGGTGGACATGCAGCAGTTCAATCGGTGTCAGATGGCCAGAAGCGCACTGTAGTGCTCCTCCAGTGCAGTAGTACTCCATCATTGTTCGACTTCCCGAAGAGGCGAAGAGCCAAGCGCAGCCCGGACGCTTGTGTGGTAGTTTCATGTGTAGAGTAGTCTATGATAGCATGTACCGTGCCTGTAAGCTTAAAATCGTTGGGGTCGGCTCCATGCTATGTGTCCGTCTCGAAGTTTTTAAAAAAAATTAAAATAGTCTTCTGGCCCTACCTGTCACCCTGGTGATTGTAGTTTGCACGCTCATCTGGTCAAGACAGGAATATATATTTTAATTTTTTTTGAAAAGGGGGGACTCCCCGGCCTCTGCATCAGAACGATGCATACAACCACATATATTTTAATTTCTGGTGGGTAAATGTTAGAGGTTGCAGCAAATATATTGTACACTGCGGGTCTTTCAGTGAAGTTTAGAAGCAAGCATGTGGGGCCAGTGCTATGATGTGTCGCGTCAACTCGTACAACAAGGAGAAGCTTGATTTTACTACTACACACCTTCTCTCTTGCCCATGCGTGCGGTTGCTCGCAAACGAGGATAGGCTTTTGCTTAGTAGTACTTCTACAACAAGCTATCCCTCCTGCTCGCGGTGGACGGACATGCAGCAGTGGATTCGACACTGTAGAAGCAGTAGTAGTAACATCATTGTTCGTCTTCTCGAAGAGGCGAAGAGCCAAGCGCAAACCTAATGTGGCCGTTGCAAACATTGAACCACGCATATGGCCAGGCTCTTGCATGAGATAAAATTGCTACGTGAGCCCACTATTGTACTAGTACGTGCAACTACTTGCTAGTATAGCCTTGTAAATCAGAAACGAGTATTTGTCCTTCTAGAGGTTTCAGCAAGTGACTAGACTACACCGAGACGGAGTACATATGGAGCAAAATGAGTGAATCTGCACCGTAAATAAATACGTGCTAGTTCTATCATTTTCCTCTCCGAGGTGCACAATATTGACTATACTGACTAGTCTCTTTTTGACATGCATTTATGTTTTTTTTGACACAGTACACACGCAAGCGCTCATATACACGCGCATACACTCACCCCTATGAACGCACACATGCACGGCACTATCATCTTGAAATTTACGAAGTCACCATAGGCACATCATCGTCGACGGGTCCATAGGTGCTTGAATGCCAAGGAGGTAGAGGGTAGCGGTTCCCGAGACGTTGAATGGTCAATGATGCATCCTCAATTACATGCAGAGGGAATTAATTGGAGAAGCAGAATAGAGCCAGCATGATGTGAATGCAACAGAGTTTGGACTCTAATATAATAAAGGTGCCCCACCACTCCAATCCATCTACTCCCAAGTCTCTGCGCAACACTGCTCACTCCAATCCAAGACCAAGTGACCAGAAGCCACAAGCACCTATGGAGGCGATGGACGCGAGCGGCCCCACACCGTGCAGCGTTTCAAGACGGTGCTGGCGACCGTCGGCATCATAGCCCTCGCCGACACCGGCTTTGCCTCTCGCATGGATGACATGATGGTCAACTCCATCCGCAAGTTCACTGCCGTCAAGAAGCGCGTGGACGACCTTGTCGTACTGCTCTAGCTTGCGCGCCCAGGCTCCTCATTGCCTGCCACCCTCATCGGCCTCCATCATGACGAACTCTTTCAAGCCCTGGTGGCCCTGTAGGTGCCGGAGGTCTTGACGAAGAATGTGCACCTCGAGGCCGAACTCGTCGTGCAGCGCCTCGCCATGCAAGAAACCGTCGACCTGCACATCCACGTCTATGAGCAAATCGTCTACATAGGCCACTACAAGGCAAGCGAGGACAGAAAGACGTTGGCCTTCTTCCAGCGGCTGGAATCTTTGGACGCCATTGTTCAGAAGCACGTCGACCTGGCCACGAAAGCTGCTACTACTTAGGCGCCGTTCGGTGGGCCGGCGCCCTGAGTCAACGAGGTGGACGTCGTCGATGGATGCATCTCTTCTGGTTGCCTCCTGTAACCAGCACTGCATCGCCTCGGGGCCTTAATGTTTTATTAGTATAGTACTCCCTCCGTTCCCAAATATAAGTCTTTCTAAAGATTCCAGCAAGTGACTACTACATACGGAGCAAAATGAGTGAATCTACACTTTAAACTATGTCTACATACATCTGTATGCTGTATTCCATTTGAAATAGTATCTAAAAAGGCTTATATTTAGGAACGGAGGGAGTATATGGAATTTTTATTCTAGTCGTGACGTTTTCACTGTGAGGTGGGGCCGCAGTTGAGCAAACCCACCCTGCCCACCGGGTGTCGGCCGAGTTTAGAATTAGAAGAGAGAAACGAGGGAGGAGAGCTAGCTGTAGCACAGACGCTGTTGTCAGATGGGACTCGTGTTTATAGAATAGGAGTACTGAGCACTCGTGCCTCTTTTTTTAGGGAAAAATTAGTCGTATGTCTAGTACCACTAGTTGGGTGCGTGCAACCTATAGCTTTCATCACTTTAGGTCTCCTTTTTGAACCGCAACTACGCTTCACAGTACATATTTTTTCAAGCATTTATCCTCCTATATGTACTCCTAGGCTATTTCCACGTGCTCCCATTCGCTAACATGTGGGACATAGAGCATCTGGGTCATAGTGCATGCACGACTCGGAGCATATGCCGGGGTACTTTACATTTTAGACCTCACGAATTACATGCAAACCCCCCGCAGAAGAATAAATAAATGAATGAATTACTACATGAAACTGGATTATTTTTGTAGAAACCGGAGCACGTTCATTAAATTTTGTACATAACACATTTATAAAAAATGACCAAACATAAACCAGTCTAAGGACCTCTTTGATTTTTCCTGCAAAAAATGGCCTCTTTGATTCGCAGAATATTGGAAACATAGGAATGGGGAAAGTGTCGTGGGAAACGAACACCTATGGGGCAGGGCCCCTTTTGGTCCGGCAAGGGAGCGGAGAGCGCACGAACAGCAGATCGAGGCGAAGCAGGCGAGGGATTTTACCCAGCTTCGGAGCTCTCGGGAGAGATAAAACTCCTACTGCTGCTTTGTGTTTATATTCTATTCTTGCTCGAGAGCGTGGGTGTGTTGTAGTTTCGAATGAGTCGAACCCCTTCTACGTGCGCACGGGCCTCCTTTTTATAGGCTAAAGGG
This sequence comes from Triticum timopheevii, assembly GCA_963921465.1. NCBI lineage: Eukaryota > Viridiplantae > Streptophyta > Magnoliopsida > Poales > Poaceae > Triticum > Triticum timopheevii. The sequence continues at coordinate 484,410,020 of OY997268.1, read as the reverse complement.
GTCACCGACAGGTGGCAACGCAGAGAGATGGGTAAAAAAGTAAAAAGAGGGGTTGGTACAACCGCTATCCACAGTGTACCCTACCTAACTCTGACGGCAGGGGACAAGCGCATTTAATGCCCGTCCGCCTCGCCCAACAGTGCAGGGAAGCGACCGTTAGGGGCGCCACTGCCTGCCACGATGGCCTTCTCGTCATCTCCACTTGCCACCTCGCACCGATTGGCTGCACAACGCCCCGCCACGTGCTCCTGGGATGATCCTGGGGTGACACGTAGTCGGATGCGCTGGAGCGTGGGTGCAGAGTGGCAGCCTCGCCGCGGCAAGCGCCTTGCCGCGGTCGTTGTCTTGCCGCACCCGAGAACTTGTCGCTCGTCGGGCCTTGCCGGGACGCGCGGCGCGTCGCGGCAAGTTCTTCGTAGCGCCTCGGTTGGCCTTCCCGGCAAGCTCCTCTTGCCGGGGCCTTGTCCTTCCCGGCGAGCTACTCTTGCTGGGGCCTCGTCTTCTTAGTTAAAATACTTTGTTCTTGAATGGCATCAATATGAGTTCGGGATACCAAGGTACCCCTACTTTTGTACACCGACAGGAGCCCCCGGGCCTGGGCCATACACGGTGCCGAGCGCTGTTGGGCCAGGCCCAAAACAGGGCACGAGCACGCACGGCCTGGGTCCATGCCAAATCTACTCCGTATCCACCGCGCCCTCCCGTAACGGCACGTGTCAAACGCGGCGTCGTGGGAGAGATCATGGGCAATTCTTTAATCAGGAAAGGCGTAACATTCGCCTCTCCTCTTTATAAGCAGGGGAAACAGGGGCCGTTCCCCTGCCTTCGCCACTTGCGGTTTCTTCCTCAGAAAGCTCCGCCGCTCCCCTCCGCTTCCCAAGCCGAAAGAGAGCAGCGCTCCGCCGCTCGTCGCCGCCATCGCCGCCGTCGCCTCCAACCATCTCCACCGCTTCGCCATGGCTCCGAAGACCGGGAAGAGCGTGAAATCGGCCGGGGCGCTGCGGCTTGAGGCGCTGCGCAAGGAACGAGCGCTTTTCCCCCCGAGCTCACCCCGAAGGCGCTGCGGGAGTAGTTTTATCTCTTCTGGTCGATGGAGACGCGGGCGCATCCGCGCACGCAGGTACTCTCCGCCGAAGCTTCCACTTCGAAAAAGTGTCCCAGAGGATACTATTTCTTCCCTCTGTTCTTCTATTGCGGGCTTTGCCCACCTTTTTCCGATTTCTTCTGCGACATCATGAATACCTACGGGTTTCATCTTCTTGACTTCACCCCCAACGCCGTTCTGACAATGGCGGTTTTCGCACATCTCTGCGAGAACTTCGTTGGTATCCACCCAAATGTTTCTCTTTTTCGCCACTATTTCATCCCCCAAGCCGAGAAAGGAGAGCCCTTAGCCGGCGGGATCGCCTGGATCTCACGAGTCGGTATGAAGGAGGTGTATCTGGAGGGGGAGCTCCGCAGCAAATGGGACGAGTGGAGGGCGGAGTGGTGCTGGATTGTTGACGCCAATCCGCAGCCATTTACTAACTTGCGCCAGACCCGGCTAGTGCGCGGCGGCGACTGGAGCGCTCTGTCGCCGGACGATGCCAAGCTGAAGATCGCCACCACCCGAATCCTGTGGCTCAGGCTTGCCGGGCTCACAGTAGGGGCCGTTGGCGCGGATTTCCTTCGCCGTCGTGTCGCCCCTCTGCAGGAGAGGAGGAGGCTTGCCTGGTTGTTTGGCGGCCCGGCGGATATGATGAGGCTGCGTCCAGGCCTCAACTTCAACTTCACAGTTCTGGAGCTTGACGGGATGCTCAAGGAGCTATTCAAGCACGACGCCAACCATCCAGAGTGGTTCAGGCTGCCGCAGGGCGTCATCCCACTGTGCAACAACTCCCAGCGTGATCGCATCCATGCAATGATGCCGGAGTGCGACTCGCACGGGATTGTCCCAACTTGGATGGAGCCCGCCGATGACGTCGTGCGGCAATTGTTTGACGGCTTGGCGGAGGTAGCAGTCCATGCCGACGAGCAGAGGCTCCTCACCCGCGACACCACTGTCGGTGTACTAAAGTAGGGGGGTACCTTAGTACCCCGAACTTGTGCACGGGCAGTCGCAACGACCCGCGGCAGGGCTTGCCGGGCGTCCGCCAAGATCCTCCGCGGCTACTTTGATGCCATTCAAGAACAGAGTACTCAAGCTAAAGCCCCGGCAAGAGGAGCTTGCCGGGAAGGCCGGCCAAGGCCCCGGCAAGAAGAGCTTACTGGGAAGAAAACAAAGGCCCCGGCAAGAGGAGCTTGCCGGGAAGGCCGACCAAGGCACCTCCAGAAGACTTGCCGCGGCGCCCCGCGCGTCCCGGCAAGGCCCGACGGCCGGCAAGCTTGCCGGCGCGACAAGAGAAGAGCCGCGGCAAGGCACTTGCCGCTGCAAGATTGCCAACCAAACTCCAGCACATCCGGCGACGTGTCATCACAAGGCCATCCCGAAGGCACATGGCGAGGCACTACGCAGCCATGCAGGGCGAGGTGGCAAGCGGAGCTGACAGAGACGCCATCGTGGCAGCCGGAGGCTCACTTGACGGTTGCTTCTCTGCACTGTTGGGGCGACCGGACGGGCATTAAATGCCCCTGTCCCCTGCCGCCAGAGTTAGGTAGGGGACACTGTTGGTCACTGTTACACCAACCTGCGTTTTTACCTTTCTACCCCCTCTTCTTACGCTGCCACCTGTTGGTGCCCCCTTTAGACTATAAAAGGGAGGCCCATGCGCACGTAGAAGGGGTTCGGTTCATCTTGGGACAAAGGATTAGGGTTCGGTTCAACACACACACACCACACAACCGTGCGCTCGCATCCGAGCAAGATCAAATAAAAACACAATGCAGCAGTAGGAGTTTTATCTCTCCGTAGAGCTCCGAAGCTGGGTAAAAATCGCCCGTTCCTCCCCGGCGCGCGCCCGGGACCTTGATCCGCTCTGTGCGCGGTCTCCGCCCCCCCTCGCTGGACTAGAAGGGGCCCCACGTGCCCCACGGTCGGCGCCCGACATCTTTGGCGCGCCAGGTAGGGGGTGCGTCGAGTTCGTGAGCATCCGATCCGGTCTCCGCGCACGCTGCATCAACACCTTCATCAACATGCCACCGAAGAAGAAGCCTTCAGAGGTAGCCGCTCCGTCTACATCGATTCTGCCGCCACCGCCGGAGCGAACGGGCGGTGGAGTGGACGCCGGCGGAGGAGCGGGCACCGACGGTGGGACTCACGTCGTCACCAGATCCAAAAACAAGGCCCCGCAAGCGTCGGCGACCATGCAGACACCGCACCCTTCCCAGGAAGTGCAAGGTCGACAACGCCCCGGTGCTCCTAGCACCGTGCTCGCGTTGGAACAAGGCCAAGCTGGCGGGTCGCGAGACGCTCGAGGTCAGCATGCTCGCCCGCATGCTGGCGCGAGCGAGGTACGGTCGCCAGGGCGGGGTGTTGCACCTCCCAATCCAGTTGGGAGTCCGAGCACATCCCGCTCCTCGCGCCGCTCGTCGCCACCACCACCCAAGATAGCAGAGGAAGCGCTGGCCCGAGCCCAGCTGCTCCTAGACTACCCTCCGGCGCCGCACAAGATCAACGACTGGAGGATGACCATATACAGTCTCATTGCCTTCGCCAACGGCGACAAGCCATGGCAACCGAGCGCATCGAGGCCCCGGAAGGCGTCCAAGCACAAGCCGACGCCGACAAGACCGCTGGGGGGGGCCACCTCCGTGCACTCCCAGCCCCGAAGGCCAAGACCGCCGGCTCGTCGGACCAACCCCGACGGCGACTCCACCTCATCGTCGGATCCGCGAACCCGACGCGATCAGCGCCACGTTCTCCAAGAACGGCAGCACGAAGACGCTCGCACTCGCATCGAGCGCAGAAGGGAAACGCGACGTCAATCTGACCAGCATGCCGGGCCCACTGTCGACATGCATGCACTAGGGGAGCCAGGCGACTTGCCGTACGCGGCAGGTTGCCCTGCGTTCACCCGCGAGCTGCGGCAAGTCCAGTGGCCCAAAACCAAGAACTTGAAGCCAGATGTGCCCGAGAAGTACGATGGCAGGATACATCCATCGGAGTTCCTCAGCATCTACACCATCGCGGTGCAGGCTGCCGGAGGGCGCGATGAGAAGATCCTCGCCAACTACTTCCCGCTGGTGCTCAAGCCCAATGTCAGATCTTGGCTCATGGACTTGCCGGACAGTTCCATCTCTTCATGGGCGAACCTATGTCATCAGTTTGTCGGCGCCTTCACGGGCGGCCACAAGCCTCATGGCCAGGAGAGTGACCTCCACTTGCTCGTCCAGAAGGAGGTGGAGCCCCTGCACAAGTACATACAAAGATTCAGCCAGGTGCAACACAACATCCCAGACGTCCACCCTGCCGCAGTTATCAGCGCCTTTCATCAGAACGTGCATAACCGCAGGATGAGGGAGGAGATGGCGATGTGCAAGATCAGAGACGTCAGCGAGCTCTATGCTCTGGCCGACAAGTGTGCACGGGCTGAGGAGGGGAGGAAAATCCCCGGAGAGGTTGCAGGAGCAGAAGGATCTGACAGTGAGGATACCGCCCCGGCAAGGAAGAACTAGAGATGGAACAACAGGAATAGAAAGACTAAGGATGTGCTAGCTGTTGAGCATTCCGGCAACGGAGGCGGCTCCGACAAGGCCAAGGCCGATGACTCTGGCGAGGCTGTGGTGGCCGCCGACAAGCAGGATGGCTCCGGCAAGCGGTATTGCAAGATCCACCGCACCAAGGGCCACGATCTCCAAACATGCAAGAAAGTCGAAGAGATGGCGGAGCTGCAGAAAGCCGAGTTCGAGCGCCGCGATAAGGAGAGATCCCAGGGAGGTGGCGGAGGATCCGGCAAGAAGGTTCCCGCCCGAGGAGGACACCGCGGCAAGGCCAAGCCGCGACAAGGAGATAGGCCTCCCCGCGGCTGCGACAAGGACGAAGATGAGGATGAGATGGAGGAAGATGAGACCGATGACCAAGAGTTTCAGAAGGCGACAGAGGTGCTGTGCATCGATGGCGGTGCCTCTCTGCACGCCTCGCACCGCCAACTCAAGTAGTGGGTGCGAGAGGTGAACGCAGCGGAGCCGTCCGTCGAGGCGCGCAAGCCTCTGAAATGGTCCGGCACGCCCATCATTTTCGATGTTGAGGACCACCCTGATCGCATCACTGCGGTCGGGTGCTTGCCGATGTTGATCTCACCAACAATCCGCAACCTCAAGGTCACGAAGATGTTGGTTGACGGCGGGGCCGGCCTGAACCTGATTTTCTCTGCAGTACTCAAGAAGCTCCAGATCCCCGACGGCGAGCTCGAAGAAACTGGTACCTTTCAAGGGATAAATCCGGGAAGGAGCAAGCCCAAGGGGAAGATCATGCTGCCAGTGACGTTTGGCAGCGAGTTGAATTTCAGGACAGAGAGGGTCACCTTCGATGTTGCTGATATCCCATTACCCTACAATGGGATACTCGGCCGACCAGCGCTTGCCAAGTTCATGGCAGCCTCTCACTACGCATACAACGTGCTCAAGATGCCTGGCCCGATGGGTGTCATTTCTGTCCAAGGTGACAAGAGGGATGCACTCATCTGCGCCGACAAGATCTACCGGGAAGCAGCAGCCGCAGCAGAGCGCGAGCCACTTGCCGCTGAAGCTCCCCGGGGGAAGGAGAAACTCAAGTCCGGCAAGTGCAGCCCTGATGCCCACTCTGGCAAGCGCACCTCCCCGGAGTGCTGCGCTGCCGTCGAGAGCGCACCATCGAGCTCCACCGGCAAGTGCAAGAAAGCAAAGGCAGATCCGCCAAAGACCAAGCCCGGCAAGAACAGCTCTGGTACCTGCTCCGGCAAGCACGCCTCCCCGAAGTGCCGCGCTGCCGTCGAGGATGCACCATCGAGCTCCACCAGCCAGTAGGGCGAAGAAAGCGTCCAGTTTCAAGCTTTTGGATTGTATTCCCTGAGAATCCGTACCTTGTACGAAGAACCTATGCGCAGAAGGGTCGAATCGTGGCTAAGTTGCGCCCTTGATCCGTTTCGAGTCCGCTCAACGACGAAAGCGCGCCGCAACTAGCCCGACGAGTTCTTCCTGCCGGAAGCAACACCGCCAGCGGGCTGCTGATGTCCCGCACTCAGCAAGTATGTTTGCGCCGGCAGGTTCCCTGAAAGCGCGGGGGGTGAAAACATACAAGGGAGGAAGTCAAGGGAGGAGCGCGCCTTCGCCGGACCGCGAAAGACAGAAAAGCTAAGTCACCCGAGCTTGAGTGCATAGCCTTTTTTTTAGTTTTAAGCGCTTATGTTATGTTCCTCGAACGTTCGTCCCTTGTACCAAAAACCCGTGCGCTACGGAGCCAACTCATGGTTAAGTTGCGCCCTTGCTTTGTTTTCGAGTCCGCTCAACAATACAAGCGCGCTGCAACTGGCCCGAGAAGGTTTCTTGCCGGGTACAACACCGCCAGCGGGCTGCTGACGTTCCGCACTCAGCAAGTGTGTTAGCACCGGCAAGTTCCCTAGAAGCGTAGGGCAAGAATGTACAAGGGATGTAATGAAGTCGAGGATGTAACGTAGCAAGCCTTGCCATGGGACGTCCTTTGTATGAGAAACCTGTGCGCGGAGGAATCGACTCGCGGTTCAGTTGCGCCCTAGATTCGTTTTCGAGTCCGCTCAATGGTCCAGGCGCGCCGCAACTGGCCCGACAAGATCCCTTGCCGGAAGCAGCACCGCCAGCGGGCCGCTGATGTCCCGCACTCAGCGAGCGTGCTTGCGCCGGCAAGTTCCCTAGAAGCGTAGAGTGTAAACATACAAAGGGCGAAACATGGCGTCGCATTGCCCAAATTGAAGTTACATTGCAAAGAGTAACTTATTATAGCGCTGTCTTAGTTATTTATGTGACTATAATAACAGCGACAAGGAGAAACCAGAAGGGCGCACTGGCGAAGAGGCCCCGGCAACACGATTTCACTGGGGGCTGCGATTGCCAAGATCCCTACGCGGCAAGTCAGGGTCCCCGGGGGCTACAACGCTGGCGGCAAGGACAGAGCAAGGCGCACCGGCACCTAGGTCCCGGCGGAGCCAAAGTTGCCAGGGGCTGCGAATATCAAGATTCACCCCCGACGAGCCAGAGTCGCCGGGGGCTGTAATACCAGATAAGTTTTTCATCCCTCATCATGCATCCTCCTATGGGCTGGGGAAAGCGAGGCCGCGTCTCTGAACGATCATGCCTTGTACAAAAAAACCTGTGCACGGAGGAACCAGTTCGTAGCTAGTCGCGCACCGACCATTGTTTCGAGTCCGCTCGACAATATTGGGTGAACTGCGGCTAGCTCAACGACAAGGTTTCTTGTCGGTCGCGGCACCGCCGGCAGAGAACCAACTCGTAGCTAGTTGCCTTACTGTCGTTTCGAGTCCGCCCAACGACTTAAGTAAGCCGCGACTAGCTCCACGACAAGGTTTCTTGTCGGTTGCAGTTCCGTTGCCGACGTTCCGCACTCGGCGCTCACGGCAAGGTGCCCGCACCGGCAAGTTCCCTAAAAGCGTAGGGTGAAAATGTACAAGGCACACAATCAAGTAAAGGACTTAATCCGGCAAGATTTCCCCTCTTTTCATTAAAAAACATCCCAATTTAGTGCAAGTCAATGGAGGATGAAAAACATGATAGAGAGGATTACAAACTTTAAATACAGCTAAGGCCCGAAGGCTTACAAATTAAAAGATAAGATGCCCGTAATCCCTCTCCTGTTTTTCTCTTCAGGAGGTAGGTCAAGGAGGCCCCGGCAAGAGAAGCTTGCCGGGGAGAGCAAAAGAAGCGCCTAGGCGAGCTACGGGTGCCAGAAGAGCACCTGCTTCTTACGCAGCGCCTCGAGCTCCAGTGCCTCGGCCGACTTCGCGGCCTTCGCAGCCTTCGTAGCCTTCCCGGCCTTCGGAGCCATGGCGGGGGCAGCGGGGGAAGGCGAAAGCGATGGCGACGGCGACGGCGACAGGCGGCGGGACGCTGTTTCGTTCTCGATTTAGGAGACGGAGGAGAGTGTCGGAGCTTTCAGAGAAAGGAACCGCAAGTGGCGAAAGTGGGGGAACGACCCCGTTCCCTCGGCTTATAAATAGGGGATGCGGACGTTACGCATTTCCTGGAATTAAGTATTAACCAAGATCCTCCGCGGCTACTTTGATGCCATTCAAGAACAGAGTACTCAAGCTAAAGCCCTGGCAAGAGGAGCTTGCCGGGAAGGCCGGCCAAGGCCCCGGCAAGAAGAGCTTACCGGAAAGAAAACAAAGGCCCCGGCAAGAGGAGCTTGCCGGGAAGGCCGACCAAGGCACCTCCAGAAGACTTGCCGCGGCGCCCCGCGCGTCCCGGCAAGGCCCGACGGCCGGCAAGCTTGCCGGCACGACAAGAGAAGAGCCGCGGCAAGGCACTTGCCGCTGCAAGATTGCCAACCAAACTCCAGCACATCCCGCGATGTGTCATCACAAGGCCATCCCGAAGGCACGTGGCGAGGCACTACGCAACCATGCGGGGCGAGGTGGCAAGCGGAGCTGACAGAGATGCCATCGTGGCAGCCAGAGGCTCACTTGACGGTCGCTTCTCTGCACTGTTGGGGCGACCGGACGGGCATTAAATGCCCCTATCCCCTGCCGCCAGAGTTAGGTAGGGGACACTGTTGGTCACTGTTACACCAACCTGCGTTTTTACCTTTCTACCCCCTCTTCTTACGCTGCCACCTGTTGGTGCCCCCTTTAGACTATAAAAGGGAGGCCCATGCGCACGTAGAAGGGGTTCGGTTCATCTTGGGACACAGGATTAGGGTTCGGTTCAACACACAGGATTAGGACACCACACCACCGTGCGCTCGCATCCGAGCAAGATCAAATAAAAACACAAGGCAGTAGTAGGAGTTTTATCTCTCCGGAGAGCTCCGAAGCTGGGTAAAAAACGCCCGTTCCTCCCCGGCGCGCGCCCAGGACCTCGATCCGCTCTCCGCGCGGCCTCCGCCCCCCTCGCCGGACTAGAAGGGGCCCCCCGTGCCCCATAGGTGCTTGCGGCCGCAGGAAGGGAGCGGCCCCGACAACCACCGATGACGAAATGTTGTACATCGCCACCAGGGCCGAGGAGGCGGTGGCAGCCGCCGCCGCGGGCGAGTTTGGGTTCATGTTGGAGGAGGAAGAGGCGGCTGAGGCGGCAAGCCTTGCCGACCGGGAGGACCTTGGCAGGGAGGTCGCTGGCGAGGAGGAGCCCGAAGCCGAGGCAAGCGAGCCTGCCGGGAGCGCAAGTGGCCAGCCGTCTTCAAGCAGCTTGCCGCAGACGGGGCCCTCAGTGCAGCCCCCAGCTCAACCAAGAAGGCGCCTCCGCAAGATTGGAGACACAGAAGGGCGGCGGGCAGGCCAACAGCCGCAGCGCCGCGGGACGCGCTCTACCGCGACAAGCACCGTCGCCGCGGGAGCGCCTCATGCTGCGCCGGCAACCGGAGCGGGATCTTCTCGGGCCGCTCTTCCTGATCCTGCCGCAGCTCCCACCAAGCGTCCAAGGGAGCCTACTCCTCCGCCTTGTCGCGCTGAGAGGGTGTCGGATTTCGACCTCTCCGCGCTGAGCTCCGATGAGGAGGAAGAAGAAGAGGAGGAGTAAGACTTTCTTCTTGTTGTACTTGTGTTTCTTCGATTCTTGCAGTTTCTTGTCTTGTATCTGATCTGCTTCCCTCTGAACCTCGTTCCATTTCAGGACTCTGGCCGAGAGAGCGGCGAAGAGGGCCAAGGTCCCCGTGGTCGTCATCGAGGACGATCCTGCTACGATGGCAGAGGACACGTCTGAGACTACCTTGACGGACCCGGCACCCTCTCCTCGAAGCAGCCCCCAGCGCAGCCCCCAGCGTAAGTATTTGTTCATTTCTTGTTGTGGGGCGCGCATGGGTGCTCTTTTCTTTGCTGATATCTTGATTGTTGACTTGCTTGTGTAGGAGTAGAGCAGGCCCATCAGGAGCAACCAGAAGCCGCTCCAGAGGTGCTGTCTGCTTTAACTACGCCGCCAAGGGGCAATTCTCCGACAAGGGAGCGCTCTCCGGCAAGGGAGCGGTCCTCGGCAAGGGGCAGTTCCCCGGCGAGGGATGGGACCAGCGATCCTCCGGTGGTGGAGCCCATGGTCACGGAGCCCAGCACAGGTAACCCTCCTTGTCAAAAATTTTCCCTTGGGTTTTTCTTCTTCTGATCTTCTTTTTTGGATATTTGCTTGACTTTTCCTTCCTCTTCCTGTCCTTAGATCCCCCTCTCATAGACCCGATGGAGACTGAGGCCACCGGCGAGGAAGAAGCACGCGGCAACACTGAAGATGTCGCCGCTGATGAGGAAGAGGCTGGCGCTGATGAACCCGCCGACGAAGAAGCCGCCAAGGCTGCTGGCGCAGGAGCTGGCGAGGGGTCCGGCAATTGTACTAACGACCCCAAGGGCGCAGGAGCGCAAGGCGCTACACCGACCGCCGACCCCTCCGCCGCTGATGCAGCGCCGGGCTCCGAGGAGCCCCAGCCAGGCGCCTACTTGAAGGACGGCGAGGGTGTCTACATCAAGCTTCCCTGGGCGTCGAGCTCCAGGGCGCCGGTCGAAGGAGAGGAGTTTGACGGGGAAGTACTTGCCTCTGCTGGGCTGGCAGTGGTTGACGCGCCAAGCAGCAGCAGCGGCGAGTCCGAGGAGGAGCAGTTGCTCCGGAAGTTGGTGTCACTCTACCGCGCCCGGCAAGCGAAGCTAGAGTCCCGGGAAGCGCTTGTCGCGCGGGCGGGAGTTGACATAGAGAAGCATGCGGAGGAGCTCCAGAGCCGCAACCAAGAGGCCCTCCGGTCCATTGCTGAGGAGAGGGCGCAGCTCGTCGAGGCGAAGAAGGCGTTCATCCTTGAAAAGGCTGAAGCCGAAGAGCAGCAGAGGCTCGCCGCCGAGGAGCTGTCCAGGCGGGAAGGTGAGCTGACGCGGAAAAAGGTAAACTTGGACAGCCACGAGGAGGATCTCGCTGCCCGGGAACAATCACTTGGCGGGGCGCTCAAGGAAGCGAAGGATGCTGCCGCAGCTGCCGAGGCCTCCAAGAGGGAATTGGAAGCAAAGGTGACGCAGCTGGAGGCTGACATGAAAGGGAAGAATGAGGAGCTTGCCGCACTCCAGCGCGAACGTGAGAAGGATGCCCTTGCCCATGGTGATCTGCAAGTTCAACTTGCCGACAAGGTCAAGGAACTGAACGCCGCCAAGGACTCAAGCGCTGATCTTGAGCTGAAGCTGGCCACATTGATAGAGACGCTGGACGGCGCCAAGAAGCACGAGGATGACTTGAAGAAAGAGATCAAGGGAAACGAGGAGCTGCTGACGAGGGCCGCCGAGACTCAAAACACCTTCAGGGCTACGGTGGAGCTCTGGACGGAGGGCCTCATCAACATTGCCGCAACCATCGACGAGGAGCTGGCGGAACTGGACTTGGCGGGCTTCGGGTACTCCACTGACGAGAACCTCCAGCCCAGCGCCAAGCTTACTCTTTTCTTCAAGGGTGTGGTGACGGCCCTCCAGCAACTCCGGGAAAGGATCCCAAAGAAGCTGGCGGATGAGTCGCGCGCAATCTGCGCCAAGGTCTTGGAGAAGGTGTTGGTGAAGATACTCTTCCGCAATCTGGGCCTCGACCTCACCCGCGTCCTCAAGAAGCTGCCGGCGGGCGCTGATCTCGAAGAAATCAAAGCCATTGTCGCACCCATTGTGGACAAGGTGAATGAAGTCAGGAGGATCGACGGCGAGCGCGTGGATTAGGCCACCCTTCTTCTCCCTTCCTTGTCGCTGTTATTTAAGTTATGAGAACAATTTATTCAGTGCTGCAACAAGTTACTTTTGTAATATAACTTTATTCTGGGCAATGCTTGCTATGCTATCTCCTTTACTTGATTCCTTTCCTTGTATGTTTTTACCCTACGCTTTTAGGGAACTTGCCGGCGCGGGCACGCTTGCCACAAGTGCAGAGTGCGGAACATCAGCAGCCAGCTGGCGGCGCCGGCTCCGGCAAGAAACCTTGCCGCAACTAGTTGCAGCACACTTAAGTTGTTGAGCGGGCTCGAAACAAAGTAAGGGCGCAACTAGCTACGAGGAGCTTCCTCCGCGCACAGGTTTTCCATACAAAACACGGTCGTTCAAGGAAGATAACTTAAAATTTTTAAAAACTGATCATGCTCAAACTTTGGCAACTTAGCTTTTCTGTCGTCTGTGTCCCGGCAAGGCTATACTTCTTTGAACGACGCCCGGTCCACACCTTTATCCTCTCCTTCCCCCCCCCCCCCCCCCCCCCCGTGAACTTGTGGGCAAAGGAACCTTCTTTTTGAGAAAAAAGAAAGAAGAGAAAATAATGATATGGGGCCTTAAGGCTCGTTATTGCTTACCGGGGGCAAGTGCTGCACAAAGTCTCAGATAAAACATGCAAAAAAGAAAGAATGCATGAAATTTGACAAGACGTGCGCAACACATAAACTTTATTTATGCACGCGATCTGCGCCCGGCTTTGTACAAAGGGTTACATGCAACAGCGGCAAGGCTTGTACAAAAGGTGGTTGCCGGAACAGGTTCCGGCAACCGCGCCTTATGGGTAAAACTTATGAAGATGCTCTATGTTCCAGGAGTTGCTCACCGGAAAGCCATCTTCGGTCTCAAGGCGGATAGCGCCAGGCCTAGTGACTCGTTTCACCCGATAAGGGCCTTCCCACTTCGGCGTCAACTTGTCAGAATTCTTGGCGGATTGAACGCGCCGAAGAACAAGGTCGCCTTCCTCGTAGCTTCTGGCGTTAACTTTGCGGCTATGGTAGCGACGCAAAGCTTGCTGGTAGCGAGCAGCTCGTAAAGTAGCCTGAAGACGATCTTCCTCGAGGAGCAGCGCGTCATCTTGCCGCAGCTGCTCTTGCTCAAGCCCATCATAAGCGAGCACTCGAGGCGATCCGTATACGAGTTCCGTGGGGAGAACTGCTTCTGCTCCGTAGACTAGAGCAAAAGGTGTCTGGCCAGTGGCTCGATTTGGCGTCGTCCTGATCGACCAAAGAACCACCGGCAGCTCCTCAATCCAGTTTCTTCCGCACTTGCGCAGCCTGTCGAAAGTTCTGGTCTTGAGCCCGCGCAGCACTTCAGCGTTTGCCCTCTCCGCTTGACCGTTGCTTCTCGGGTGAGCAACAGAAGGGAAGCAGATCTTGGCGCCAAGATCTTGGACGTACTGCATGAAGGTGCGGCTCGTGAATTGTGTGCCATTGTCGGTGATGATCCTGTTAGGGATTCCGAAGCGGCAAACAATTGACTTGAAGAACTTGACCGCTGACTGTGCTGTCACCTTCCTCACTGCTTCCACCTCCGGCCACTTCGTGAACTTGTCGATTGCCACGTACAAGTACTCAAAGCCCCCGACAGCTCGGGGAAAAGGGCCGAGGATATCGAGCCCCCAGACCGAAAATGGCTAGGATAAAGGGATTGTTTGGAGAGCTTGAGCCGGTTGATGTATCTGCTTAGAGTGGAACTGGCACGCTTCACACTTGGTTACTTGTGCAGTTGCATCCTGGACGGCTGTCGGCCAAAAGAAACCTTGCCGGAAGGCTTTGCCGGCAAGTGCTCTTGCGCCAATGTGGTGACCACATATGCCTCCATGTATCTCCGCCAACAGCTCCTGTCCATCTTCCCGGGAAATGCACTTCAATTTCACCCCGTTGAATCTTCTTCTGTACAGTATGTCATCGACAAACTGGTACATACTTGATTGCCGGGCTACTCTCTCCGCTTCTTCTGGCTCTTCGGGAAGTTCTCCTGTTTGAAGGAAATGGACGATCTACTGTGCCCATGCCGAAGCTTGTGGCTCAACGACAAGGACTAAAGGCGCAAATGCTGCTGCGGGAACATCTGCTCCCACGGCAAGAATCTGTGATTCAGCCGGAGCATGATGCTCCCCGGCAAGCGTGTCGGGACACAGCTTGTCGGGAGCGTCTGCTTCAATGAAACAAACCCTAGGGCTTGTCGGAGCAGACTGCTCCTCAGCACTCTTTGTGTTGATCTTGGGGAGCTTCTTGACGGCGGCTTCGGGGAGCTCTGCCGGAAAGTAGTCGCCAATAACCAACTTCCTCTTCTTGCTCTGTCCAGTTGATGGTGTTACAGATGGTTGAGTCAGCTTGAGCACAAAAAATCCTGGTTCCACAGGTAACTTGAGTGCGGCGCACTTTGACAGGCCGTCTGCAATGTCGTTCTGAGCTCTTGGAACGTGTTCCATCTGCAGGCCATCAAAATGTTCTTCTAGCTTCCTCACTTCATCAATGTAGGCTTCCATCAACCGACTCTGATAATCTTTGTTTACTTGACGGACGACAAGCTGCTAGTCACCCCTGACAATAAGCTTCTTGATCCCAAGGTCCGCGGTGATTCTGAGTCCGGCAAGCAAGCCTTCATACTCTGCAGTATTGTTTGTTGCTTGCTCCTTGGGAAAGTGCATCTAGACCACGTACTTGAGGTGCTCTCCGGTGGGTGCGACAAGTAGTACGCCCGCACCGGCGCCTTGCAGCGAGAAGGCACCATCAAAGTACATGATCCATTCTTTGCTTGCCTCCTTGACGGGGATGCTCGTCTCTGGAGTTTCTACATCAGGTGTTGGCATCCATTCTGCTATGAATTCTGCCAATGCTCGGCTCTGGATAGTTGAGGTACTCTCAAACTTGAGGCCAAAGCTTGACAATTCCAGTGCCCACTCGACGATCCTGCCTGTTGCTTCTGGATTCTGCAATATCCTCTTCAACGGAAAGCGAGTGACAACTGTAATCTCATGTGCTTGAAAGTAATGGCGCAGCTTCCTCGAGGCCATGAGAAGGCCGAAAAGCAACTTCTGTACTCCAGAGTACCTTGATCTAGCCCCCGGCAGAAGGGAACTGACAAAATACACTGGGTGCTGCACCATCTTCTTTTGTTTTTCTTCCTGCGGCTGCACAGGTCTATCCTTGTCGGGACCAGAGCTTGTCGGGGAAGCCCCGTGCTTGTCGCTGGACTCGCTTGCCGTGGCCGCTGGCTCATCATCCGCTTCCCTCTCCGCCACTAACGCAGCACTAACCACTTGATTGGTTGCCGCTAGATACAGCAGCAACTTTTCTTGTGGCTTAGGTGCGACAAGTATTGGAGTGGAGGACAGGTATCTCTTCAAGTCCTGCAGCGCAGCCTCCGCTTCCGGAGTCCATTTCATTGGACCTACCTTTTTCAAAATTTTGAAAAATGGCAGGGCGTGCTCAGCAGACTTAGAGATGAACCTACTGAGAGCAGCAACGCAGCCGGCAAGCCTTCGTACGTCCTTGACTCGCTTCGGTGCTTCGATCTGCTCAATGGCCTTGATCTTGTCGGGATTGGCTTCAATCCCTCTCTGGGACACAAAGAACCCGAGAAGCTTGCCGGAAGGAACTCCAAACACGCACTTCTCGGGGTTCAACTTGAGATTGATCTTGCGCAGATTTGTGAAGGTTTCATCCAAATCTTGGATCAACGTTTCTGTGTCCTTGCTCTTGACCACTATGTCATCCATGTAAGCTTCCACATTCCTGTGCAACTGTGGATCAAAAGCATGACTGACTACTCTTGCAAATGTTGAACCAGCATTCTTTAGTTCGAAAGGCATCCGTACAAAGCAGTACGTGCCACATGGAGTAATGAATGCGGTTTTCTCTTCCTCCTCTTCCGCCATGAAGATCTGATGATATCCTGAATATGCATCAAGGAATGAAAGTAGATCACATCCTGCCGTGGAGTCGACAATCTGGTCAATGCGCGGCAAGGGAAATGGATCCTTGGGACAAGCTTTATTAACATCAGTGAAGTCAATACAAAGCCTCCACTTCCCATTCTCTTTGCGCACGGCTATTGGATTGGCTAACCACGTTGGATGGAGTACTCCTCGGACCAGGCCTGCTGCTTCCAATTTCTTGATCTCTTTAGCAATGAATTCTTGTCGCTCCACTGCTTGCTTCCTAACTCTCTGCTTGACGGGCCGCGCGTGAGGGCAGACGGCAAGGTGGTGCTCAATTACTTTCCTGGGAACACCGGGGATGTCAGATGGTTGCCATGAAAACACATCAACATTCGCCCGCAGGAAATCAATGAGCGCGCTTTCCTATTTAGGGTCAAGTGTGGCACTGATGGTGAAGGTACCACTAGTGCCGTCCTCCTTGGCAGCCACTTTCTTGGTCTCTGGTGAAGCTGTCTTTGCCTTCTTGCACTTGCCGGTGGAGCTCGATGGTGCGTCCTCGATGGTAGCACAGCACTCCGAAGAGGTGCGCTTGCCGGAGTGAGCATCAGAGCTACTCTTGCTGGACTTGGTCTTCTTCTTCCCCCCGGGAGCTTCAGCGGCAAGTGATTTGCGTTCTGCTGTGGCTGCTGCTTCCCGGTAGATCTTGTCGGTACAGATAAGGGCATCTTTCTTGTCGCCATGGACAGAAATGACACTTATCGGACCGGGCATCTTGAGCACATTGTAAGCGTAATGAGAGGCTGCCATGAACTTGGCGAGCGCTGGACGACCAAGTATCCCATTCTAGGGCAATGGGAAATCAGCAACGTCAAATGTGACTCTCTCTGTCCTGAAGTTCAGCTCGCTGCCAAACGTTACTGGCAGTGTGATCTTCCCCTTCGGCTTGCTCCTTCCCGGGTTGATTCCTTGAAAAGTGCCGGTCTCTTCGAGCTCGCTGTCGGGGATCTGGAGCTTCTTGAGTACCGCTGAGGAGATCAGATTCAGGCCGGCCCCGCCGTCAACCAGCATCTTTGTGACCTTGAGGTTGCGGATAGTTGGTGAAACCAACATCGGCAAGCACCCGACCGCAGTTATGCGATCAGGGTGATCCTCGACATCAAAGATGATGGGCATGCTGGACCACTTCAGGGGCTTGCGCGACTCAACGGACGGTTCTGCTGCATTTACTTCCCGCACCCACTGTTTGAGTTGGCGGTGTGAGGTATGCAGAGAAGCACCACCGTCGACGCACAAAACCTCCATCGCCTTCTGAAACTCCTGCTCGTTGGCCTCATCCTCATCCATCTCTTCATCTTCGTCTTCGTCTTCATCCTTGTCGCGGCCGCGGGGAGGCCTGTCTCCTTGCCGCTGCTTGGCCTTGCCGCGGCGTCCTCCCCGGCCGGGACGCTTCTTGCCGGATCCTCCGCCACCTTCCTGGGCCTTCTCCTTGTCGCGGCGCTCGTATTCAGCTTTCTGTAGCTCAACAAGCTGCTCAACCTTCTTGCAGGCCTGGAGGTCATGGCCCTTGGTGCGGTGGATCTTGCAGTACTGCTTGCCGGAGCCGTCCTGCTTGTCGGCGGCCACCACAGCCTCGCCGGAGTCACCAGCTTTGGCCTTCTCGGCGCCACCTCCGTTGCCGGACTGCTCGACAACTAGCACATCTTTGGCTTTCCTCTTTCTGTTATTCCGCCTCCGGTTCTTCCTTGCCGGGGCGGCATCCTCACTGTCAGACCCTTCTGCTCCTACGTTCTCTCCGGGGAGTTTCCTCCCCTCCTCAGCACGTGCACATTTGTTGGCCAGAGCATACAGCTCGCTGACATCTCTGATTTTGCACATCGCCATCTCCTCCCTCATCCTGCGGTTACGCACGTTCTGATGGAACGCGCTGATAACCGCGGTAGGGTGGACATCTGGGATGTTGCGCTGCACTTGGCTGAATCTCTGTATATATTTGTGCAGGGGTTCTCCTTCCTTCTGGGCGAGCAGATGAAGATCGCTCTCCTGGCCATGGGGTTTGTGTCCGCCTATGAAGGCGCCGACAAACTGATGACACAGGTCCGCCCACGAAGAGATGGAGTTGTCCGGCAAGTGCATGAGCCAAGATCTGACGTTGGGCTTGAGCACCAGCGGGAAGTAGTTGGCAAGGATCTTCTCGTCGCGCCCCCCGGCAGCCTGCACCGCGATGTTTTAGACGCTGAGGAACTCCGACGGATGTATCCTACCATCGTACTTCTCGGGTACATCTGGCTTGAAGTTCTTGGTACTGGGCCACTGGACCTGCCACAGCTCACGAGTGAACGCAGGGCAACCTACCGCGTACGGCAAGTCGCCTAGTTCCCCTGGCGCATGCATATCAACAGTGGGCCCAGCGCGCTGGTCTGACTGACGCCGCGCTTCTCTTCGACGCTCGATGCGAGTACGAGCGTCTTCTTGCCGTTGTTCTTGGAGAACTTGGCGCTGATCGCGATGAGCTCGCGGGTCTGACGACGCGGTGGAGTCAGTGTCGAGGTTAGCCCGGCGAGTTGGCGATCTTGGCCTTCGGGGCGGGGAGTGCACGGTGGTGGCACCCCCAGCGGTCTTGTCGACGTCGGCTTGCGCATGGGCGTCTTGCCGGGGCTTCGATGTGCTCGGTTGCCGGGGCTTGTCGCCGTTGGCGAAGCCGATGAGGCTCTGAATGGTGGCCCTCTAGTCGTCGATATTGTCTGGCGCTGGAGGGTAGTCTAGAAGCAACTGGGCTCGGGCCAGCGCTTCCTCTGGAGTCTTGGGCGGTGGCGGCGAACGACGCGAGGAGCGAGATATGCTCAGACTTCTAACATTGTTAGAAGGAGCAACATCTCGTCCAGGCGACCGTCCCGCGCTCGTGCCAACAAGTTGACGCGCATGTTGGCCTTGAGCGTCCCGCGATCCACCAGCTCGGCCTTGCTCCAACGCGAGTACGGTGCTTGGAGCACCATGGCATTGTCGATCCTGCACCTCCTGGGAGGGGTGCGGTGTATGTACAGACGCCGAAGCTTGCGGGGCCTTGTCCTTGGACCTGGTGACGACGTGAGTCCGCCCGTCGGCGCCCGCTCCTCCGCCGGCGTCCACCCCCCCGCCCGTTTGCTCCGGTCGCGGTAGGATCGACGTGGACGGAGCGGCCACCTCCGAAGCCTTCTTCTTCGGTGGCATATCGATGAAGATGTTGATGTAGCGCGCACGAACGCCAGATCAGGTTCGCACAACCTCGACGCCCCCCTACCTGGCGCGCCAAAGATGTCTTGGGAAACGAACACCTATGGGGCAGGGCACCTTTCGGTCCGGCAAGGGAGCGGAGAGCGCACGAAGAGCAGATCGAGGCGAAGCACGCGAGGGATTTTACCCAACTTCGGAGCTCTCCGGCGAGATAAAACTCCAACTGCTGCTTTGTGTTTATATTCTGTTCTTGCTCGAGAGCGTGGGTGTGTTGTAGTTTCGAATGAGTCGAACCCCTTCTACGTGCGCATGGGCCTCCTTTTTATAGGCTAAAGGGGTCACCGACAGGTGGCAACGCAGAGAGAGGGGTAAAAAAGTAAAAAGAGGGGTTGGTACAACCGCTATCCACAGTGTACCCTACCTAACTCTGACGGCAGGGGACAAGCGCATTTAATGCCCGTCCGCCTCGCCCAACAGTGCAGGGAAGCGACCGTTAGGGGCGCCACCGCCTGCCACGATGGCCTTCTCGTCATCTCCACTTGCCACCTCGCACCGCTTGGCTGCACAGCGCCCCGCCACGTGCTCCTGGGATGATCCTGGGGCGACACGTCGTCGGATGCGCTGGACTGTGGGTGCAGAGTGGCAGCCTCGCCGCGGCAAGCGCCTTGCCGCGGTCATTGTCTTGCCGCACCCGAGAACTTGTCGCTCGTCGGGCCTTGCCAGGATGCGTGGCGCGTCGCGGCAAGTTCTTCGTAGCGCCTCGGTTGGCCTTCCTGGCAAGCTCCTCTTGCCGGGGCCTTGTCCTTCCCGACGAGCTACTCTTGCCGGGGCCTCGTCTTCTTAGTTAAAATACTTTGTTCTTGAATGGCATCAATATGAGTTACGGAGGATCTTGGCGGACGCCCGGCAAGCCCTGCCACTGGGTGCTGCGACTGCTCGTGCACAAGTTCGGGATACCAAGGTACCCCTACTTTAGTACACCGACAGGAAGTATGATGGCGATGACCGAGACGAGGAGAACTATAACTCAGTTAGAGGTTAGAGTTAGATTCTAACCCTGAACTAACTCTAAACCAAAGAGGTGTATGGATGGCAGGGTTGGATTGACAATAAATGCTCTTTCTCAATCATTTGACTATTTTGGACCCTATTTCCTACTGGATTTGGTGTGGTCGGCTCTTCTGTGGCCTCCTCCTGCTCAAAATTGACATAAACGAACCACCTTTACAAATCAAGCATGCAAAACATGATAATTTTTACTTTGTCCATACAAATGAGATGTCCCACTTAAACATACACGTCGTGAATCAAGCTTCACAAAAAAACACTCCATGAAACAAAGCATGAGCTAACTCATCACAGAAGTCATTCACGATAGGGAGGGAGCCCGGAGCCCCTCACGCACCGAGGGAGGAGCTCGCTGTCGTTGCTCTGGAGGAAGGCTCTCTAGAGCCCAAGCCCCGGGAACCCCTCCGACACCGGCCCTTGCGAGTTGAGGTCGACACCGGCATGGGTAGCAGGGCCGCTTGCTGATACGTCTCCGTCGTATCTATAATTTTTGATTGTTCCATGCCAATATTATTCAACTTTCATATACTTTTGGCAACTTTTTATACTATTTTTGGGACTAACATATTGATCCAGTGCCTAGTGCCAGTTCCTGTATGTTGCATGTTTTGTTTCACTGAAACCCAATATCAAACGGAGTCCAAACGGCATAAAAATGAATGGAGATTTTTTTTGAATATTTATGATTTTTGGGAAGTAAACTCAACGCGAAACGGTGTCCGGGGTGGCCACGAGACAGGGGGCGCGCCCTCCCCCCTGGGCGTGCCCTGGACTCTCTTGGGCCACCCGTAAGGAGGCGGATGCTCTTCTTTTGGCGCAAGAAAGCTAATTTTATGAGAAAGATCTGGGCGAAAGATTCACCCCAATCGGAGTTACGGATCTCCGAATATTTAAGAAACGGTGAAGGGGTAGAATCTGAGAACGCAGAAACAGAGAGATAGATCCAATCTTGGAGGGGCTCTCGCCCCTCCCACGCCATGGGAGCCAAGGACCAGAGGAGAAACCCTTCTCCCATCTAGGGAGAAGATCAAGGAAGAAGAAGAAGAAGGGGGGCTCTCTCCCCCTTGCTTCCGGTGGCACCGGAACACCGCCGGGGGCCATCATCATCACCGCGATCTTCACCAACACCTCCATCATCTTCACCAATTTATCCATCACCTTCCCCCATCTATATCCAGCAGTCCACTCTCCCGCAACACGCTGTACCCTCTACTTGAACATGGTGCTTTATGCTTCATATTATTATCCAATGATGTGTTGCCATCCTATGATGTCTGAGTAGATTCCCGTCATCCTATCGTTGATTGATGAATTTCTATGATTAGTTTGAGTTGCATGTTTTATTATTGGTGCTGTCCTATGGTGCCCTCCATGTCGCGCAAGCGTGAGGGATTACCGCTGTAGGGTTTGCAATATGTTTATGATTTGCTTATGGTGGGTTGCGTGAGTGACTGAAAGACAAACCCGAGTAAGTAGGTTGTTTGCGTATGGGATAAAAGGGGACTTGATACTTTAATGCTATGGTTGGGTTTTACCTTAATGAATCTTTAGTAGTTGCGGATGCTTGCTAGAGTTCCAATCATAAGTGCATATGATCCAAGTAGAGAAAGTATGTTAGCTTATGCCTCTCCCTCAAATAGAATTGCAATAGTGATTATCGGTCTAGTAATGTAGTCAATTGCTTAGGGACAATTCCACAACTCCTACCACCACTTTTCCATACTCACTATATTTACTTTATAGCTTCTTTATCTAAACAGCCCCTACTTTCTTTTTAGGTGTTCTTTATTATCTTGCAAACCTATCCTATCACACCTACAAAGTACATCTAGTTTCATACTTGTTCTAGGTAAAGCGAACGTCAAGCTGCATGGAGTCGTATCAGTGGCCGATAGGACTTGAGAGAGTATTTCTTCTACCTTTAGCTCCTCGTTGGGTTCGACACTCTTACTTATCGAAAGAGGCTACAACTATCCCGTATACTTGCGGGTTATCAAGACCTTTTTCTGGCGCCGTTGCCGGGGAGTCATAGCGTGGGGTGAATATTCTCGTGTGTGCTTGTTTGCTTTATCACTAAGTAATTATAAATTGCTATTCTTAGTTGTTCTCTATCTTTAGTTATGGATATGGAACACAAAATACCAAAAAAATTAGGTGTACTTGCTACTCATGGAGATGGGGTAACTCCTAAAACCCTCGATTCTCATTATGCGAGAGATATTATATACTACTTTGATAATCTTGAGAAAACCCCATTGAGGGAGTCCTGGACTAGGGGGTGTCCGGATAGCCAGACTATCATCGTCGGCCGGACTCCAAGACTATGAAGATACAAGATTGAAGACTTCGTCCCGTGTTCGGATGGGACTTTCCTTGGCGTGGAAGGCAAGCTTGGCGATATGGATATGTAGATCTCCTACTATTGTAACCGACTCTGTGTAACCCTAGCCCTCTCCGGTGTCTATATAAACCGAAGGGTTTTAGTCCGTAGGACAACAACCATTACAACAATCATACCATAGGCTAGCTTCTAGGGTTTAGCCTCCTTGATCTCGTGGTAGATCCACTCTTGTACTACCCATATCATCAATATCAATCAAGCAGGAGTAGGGTTTTACCTCCATCAAGAGGGCCCGAACCTGGGTAAAAACATCGTGTCCCTTGTCTCCTGTTACCATCCACCTAGATGCACAGTTCGGGACCCCCTACCCGAGATCTGCCGGTTTTGACACTGACATTGGTGCTTTCATTGAGAGTTCCTCTGTGCCGTCGCCGATAGGAAGGATGCCTCTTCCCGTCTTCAAGGACGGTATCTTCGCCAAAAGAGCCTTGGCCGCCGGCCAAACTATCTGGCTAGGTGGTTTCCTTATGACCGCCTGTCCGGTCGCCGCTTCGACAATGACCTCTCAGGTCGTCAAAAGCAATCTTCACGTCAGCTCAGAATTCGCCGAGCGGCTGGATCCAATAGAGCTCTCGTCCATAAACGAGCTCTTGGATCGCATCGCCGCCCTGGGAGTCGCTACAGACTACAATCAGATTGGGCTTAAAACCGATCTGAGAGAGATTAACTCTCCCCAGGTCACCCACCACATTGCAGTGGTAGAGGAACAACGCGGCGACTCTTCTCCTGTATTGAAAACTAGTCATGTCCAGGCTCCCGAACCCTCCATGCCAGATTCACGCGGAGGGGCGGACTTCGATCAAGCACTGAACCTAAAGCCAGGCATCGAACCGGACTCGTTGGACAACATCCAGCAATCCAAGCTTCCAAATTTGGAAACTTCTCGGCCCTTGAGCCTCGAGATGGGTAGGGTTTCGGACTTAAATCCACCCACCCGCCTAGACATATGCGATCTATCTCTAATCCGGCAAGAGCCTGCTGAAACAGTACATCATTACTGGGCCAGATTCCTCCTGGTTATGGACAGGTAAAAGACTGCCGAGAGGAGAACGCAATCTCAATTTTTTGCAATAATTGCACGGACGAGGGAATCTTGAACGCCGTCAGCCATCGTGAAGTTACATGCTTTGCCGACCTAGCGTCCATAGTACGAAAGTACTGTGCGATGGAGAGTTTCCGGAAAACCG
Source organism: Triticum timopheevii (assembly GCA_963921465.1). Lineage (NCBI taxonomy): Eukaryota > Viridiplantae > Streptophyta > Magnoliopsida > Poales > Poaceae > Triticum > Triticum timopheevii. The sequence continues at coordinate 484,386,461 of OY997268.1, read as the reverse complement.
AAAATAAGTTTTGGGACAATCCGGCCCCGAATGCAACCTTAGTCCACAACAAAAGGGTGCATTACACTCAGGCACCAGGTACAAAAACCAAAAAGCAAAAACCCCATAAAGGGCACGGAACCGTACTGGAGGGATGGCTTAGCGGACCCTGTAAAATTCACAGTACAGAGGGTGCCACCCCAACACATAGCCTTCGAGCATGTTGGATATTACGGCAGGTGGCCAAAAGTGGCGAGGAGCTTCTAGCCCCAGAAAACCACTCCAACAATACCGGTACGGTATCAATAGTCTTCGAGACTTTCGCATCAAATAATATGCGGAAACGAACAATCCGCAGCCTCGCCAAAGTCTACCAAGTAGCAACAACAAATCCATGGAGCGACACAGCCATCACCTTCAACGCCAGCGACAAACCTAAATTCCGAACAGCCCGAGCACCAGCCGCACTGGTACTTAGTCCAATAGTGGACGGCTTTCGACTTACCAAGGTACTCATGGATGGCGGCAGTGGATTAAACCTCATCTACGAGGAAACTCTTCAAAAAATGGAAATAGACTGGAGCCGCATTAAGCGAAGCAGCACAACCTTCAGAGGAATAATCCCTAGCCGGGAAGCGTGCTGCACCGGAAAAATCACACTCGATGTGGTGTTCGGCTCGCCGGACAATTACAGGTCCGAAGAAGTCACGTTCCAAGTGGCCCCGTTCAACAGCGGATATCACGCTATATTAGGACGAGAGGCATTCACAATTTTTCAAGCCGTACCCCATTACGGGTACATGAAGCTCAAAATGCCTGGGCCCGGCAGAATAATCACTCTCGTTAGTGATCCGGACATAGCACTCCGCGCCGAAAACAAGACAGCCGCATTAGCTCCGGAGGCACTATCCGAAGCCCTAGCGGCAGAAGAACTCACCGCGCTGCGCTCTATGGTGAATAGGGACGATGTGATACTCGATAAGAGATCCAAGTCCACCTCCTTTAAACCAGCGGACGAAATAGTAAAATTCCAGGTCCATCCAACGGACCCGACAAAAACGGCCTCCATCGGGGCGCAGTTGAACCCTGATGTAGACGCCGCACTGCGAGAATTCCTTCGGGAAAATTGAGACATTTTCGCCTGGCACCCTTCGGATATGCCGGGAATCCCATGCAGATTGGCAGAACATAGCCTAAATATCCTAAAAGGGTTCAAACAAGTCAAACAGGCTCTTCGACGATTTTCCGAACCCAAACGGCAGGCAATGGGAGAAGAACTAGCCAAACTATTGGAAGCCGGATTCATCAGAGACACCGAACATCCGGATTGTATAGCAAACCTGGTAATGGTACCAAAGAAGGACAAATCATGGCGCCTATGTGTCGATTTTAAAGACCTCAACAAGGCCTGCCCAAAGGATCCTTTCCCCCTCCCCCGCATCGACCAAATAATCGATGCTACCGCAGGCCACGATTCATTGTGCTTCCTGGACCCATACTTCGGCTACCATCAAATCAAGATGGCGGAAGCGGACCAAGCCGCAATGACATTCATTACTCCATACGGACCATTCTGCTTCAACACGATGCCCTTCGGACTTAAAAACGCCGGCGCAACATATCAGCGCATGATTCAGACATGTCTGGCTATCCAGATCGGCAAAACAGTAGAGGCATACGTAGACGACGTAGTCGTCAAAACCAATCACGTCGAAACCCTAGTAGACGACTTGAGGCTCACATTCGACAACCTCCGAGCATACGACATCAAGCTGAATCCGGAAAAATGCATTTTCGGCGTACCAGCCGGAAAGCTCCTGGGCTTCATTGTGTCCGGTACAGGAATTGAAGCAAACCCAGCCAAGATCCGAGCTCTGTCACAGCTAGATATTCCAAAAGACCTCAAACAAATACAAAAATTGACTGGATGTGTGGCGGCTCTAAGCCGCTTTATCTCCCGTTTGGGAGAAAAGGCATTGCCCCTCTATCGCCTCCTCAGGCGCACCGAACACTTCGACTGGACGGATGCTGCCACCGCCGGACTTGAAGAAATAAAAGCCATATTGGCAACAAATCCGGTCCTGGCCGCGCCTAACCTGGGCGAACCAATGTTGTTATACATCACAGCAACACATCAAGTTGTAAGCGCGGTACTCGTCGTAGAACGAGAGACAAAAGGGCATAAATTCCCTCTTCAAAAACCAGTGTACTACATATCCACTGTGTTAACTCCCCGCAAGTCCTGTTACCCGCACTACCAAAAGATAGCGTACGCGGTGTTCATGGCATCCCGAAAGCTCTGACACTACTTTCAAGAGTGTTCGATAACAGTGGCTTCCAAAGTACCCCTCAACGACATTATAGACAACCGCGACACGACGGGCAGGATTGCAAAATGGGCCATTGAGCTCTTACCATTCGATATAACCTACAAACCTCGGTGAGCTATAAAGTCGCAAGTTTTGGCTGACTTTGTCGCTGAGTGGACGGAAGCCGAACTCCCCAAAGAGTACGGCGCATACTCCAATTGGATTATGCACTTCGACGGCTCGAAAATGTTGGCCGGATTGGGGGCTGGTGTCGTATTGACGTCCCCAACCGGGGACACAGTCCAATACGTACTTCAGATAATGTACACGGACTCCAACAACGCAGCCGAATATGAGGCCCTTTTACATGGCCTCCGGATGGCAATCTCCATGGGCATTCAACGCCTAGAGGTGCGTGGGGACTCAAACCTCGCAATATCCCAAGTAAATGGAGACTTTGATGCCAAGGATCCGAAAATGGCAGCCTATCGTAACGCTGTCCTCAAAATGTCAGCTCGGTTCGAAGGACTCGAATTCCACCACGTAGCCCGGGATAATAACCAAGCAGCCGACGTACTGGCACGCATCGGCACAAAACATGATGTTGTCCCTCCAAACGTCTTCCTGGAACGGCTCTTTAAGCCATCCGTACTATGGGAAGAGGAGTCCGGAAATAACAAACCGGAAGCAGCCGCACCAACCGACACAGAGCAATCTGACATAATCGGCGATTCAGCCGATGAAATAACACCTTCAGCCCATGACATAATGGCAGTAATCGCCCCATGGACAGAGCCATTCCTAGCCTACTTGCTTAGGCAGGAACTTCCCGAAGACCAAAATGAGGCCCGCTGCATAGTCCAGCGATCCAAAGCCTACAAGGTCCATGAGGGAGAACTCTATAAGAAAAGCACAACCGGAGTCCTTCAAAGGTGTATCTCCAAAGAGGAAGGGCGAAACCTTCTAGCTGAAATTCATGCCGGACTAGGCGGACACCACGCCGCAGCTCGGGCCCTTGTAGGAAAGGCATTCCGTACAGGATTTTATTGGCCGACGGCCCGGGCAGATGCTCAGGACTTAGTCCAAAGATGCGTCGGTTGTCAGCTCTTTGCTAATCAGAGCCATATGCCACCCACCGCCCTCAAAACTATACCCATTACCTGGCCGTTCGCGGTCCGGGGGCTTGACATGGTTGGACCCCTTAAAGGGGGAACCCACAAGCAAAGGTACCTATTGGTCATGGTGGATAAATTCACCAAATGGATAGAGGCCAAGCCAGTTAAAACGGCAGAGTCCGGACTAGTGATAGACTTCATATCCGTGGTAGTACACTGTTATGGTGTCCCCACAGCATCATCACCGATAATGGCACGAACTTCACGGCCGACGAGGTTAAATCATGGTGCAAAAATATGGGCATTAAGCTTGATTACGCTTCAGTCTATCATCCTCAAACCAACGGTCAAGTGGAACGAGCGAACGGTCTAAAATGAGCGGCATCAAACCCAGACTAGTGCGGTCACTTAAGAAATCTGACACGCACTGGGTAGAGGAGCTCGACTCCGTACTCTGGGGGCTGCGGACAACGCCCAACCGCACTACCGGATTCACACCATTTTTTATGGTATACCGCGCAGAAGCAGTTTTGCCCTGCGACATCATTCATGACTCACCTCGAGTGCGCATGTACGAAGAAAGAGAAGCCGAGCTGGATCGGCAGGACAGCTTGGACGCATTGGAGGAAGAACGCGACGTTGCCAAGGCTCGTTCCGCATTCTATCAGCAGCAGGCTTGAAGATATCAAAGCAGAGAAGTACGGGCCAAGACTTACAACGTTGACGAACTAGTTCTACGCCTGCCGGACAAGAAAAAGGACAAACTCAAGCCCAAATGGGAAGGCCCCTTCATTATCGATCAAGTCTTGACCGGCGGAGTGTACCGTCTACGAAATGCATCGGACAACCGACTCGAGCTGAACCCATGGAACGCAGCCCGCCTCCGAAGATTCTATGCCTAGCGCCGGACTAAGAGTTCGTCCCCTTCCCCCGTACAAATTGTTTACACTTCAGCTGTCTTTTGTTTCTCTTTTTTCTCTCACCCCTATTCATCAAAGCCTTAAAAGGCTTACTTGCGCATTGTTCGCACACAATTGATGTGCTATTCGCACTCATTATACCTGGGGGCTTCCTCACCAGAAGCTTAATTATAAGGGCTTCATGCCTAGCACGCGTGTCAAACTTCCACGTGTACCTTTTATTCACCATTATATGCATCGATATGACTTAAGTTTTGGCCAAGCTGGGTTGCCTGGCTCCTGTGCTTACCCCTACGTTCCCGATTGTTCGGCTAGGAGGTAAAGGGAGCACCTCTACGATTGTTACTGCCGGATCAGTCGGATGTGTACCTCAGACTGGGTGAAGCCGAAAGCTAGCGTTCTTAAGGGAATATTCGGTCGGTGACTTGAAAGATGATTTTTTTTATCAATTTATTTATTTGCCCCCATATGTTATCCTGCTCTTTTCGCAGTCCGGACATGCACTTTAGGGCATGCCTCCTAGGGAAAGGAACCCTTAACGGAAATATTCTCCCTGGAAGATGTTTCTTACTAACCATGTAATATAACATAACTAGTTGGGCACTTGTCTGATAAAGCACTAATGACCCCTACGCCTGGTCTCCATGCATGCCTCGGTTGTTGCTTAACCGAGAAGGTATTCGGACACACTCCGGACTCTAGGGTCCCGAGGTTGAAGCGAAAAGGTCGGCAAAGACAAACAATCTACAATCCGGCTAGAAGGCATTTTACATGTCATTTTAAAATACATTGTCAAATCCCGACTAACTGTATTCCTCCTCAATCCCATCTAACAGGCTGTCTAATTTACAGTCCTGTTGGGAAAATTTAGCGGCCAACTCTACTTGGCCGTATACTAAACTCAGAGGGGTCTCTTGCCATCGGGCCCCACAGGTCCGACCTCAGCCATGTGGTTGGGATCCGCCTTCTTGTACCGCGTCTTCACCATGGCCCAGGCCTCCCTGGCACCTTGGCGGCAGGCCAAAATCTTCCATAAACGGAAGCGCTGCCGCACTCCCTGAAGCTTCTCCGCAAGATCTCCAAGGCCCTCGGGCAGGGAGAGGGATGGCCATAAAGCCTGGACGACGCTGCTCATTGCCTGCCGAACCCGTTCGAGCAGTTGCACCAGCTCGGGAAGTTAATCACCCGTCGATACGGGCATCTCCTCCGCAGGGCGACCTATGAGTATACCTACAGACATATTTTGTCAATTGACTTCCTCGCCGAACTCTTCTTTTCAAAGGAGTTCGCTCAAGCACTTACTATAGATGCCGCGACGAAGCCGCTGATTCTCCTTAACGGAGCCAGACAGCTCGGCCCAAACACCTTTCAGCTCTTCTCCAAGCTGGGCGTGGGCATCCTGGAGCTTGTTCCTTTCCTGCTGCACCCTCGTCAGCACCCTCTCGCCGGCCTTCAGCTGGCGCAGTAGTTCTTGCCTGTCTGGATCTTGTCCGGCAGCACCTGCAATGTCTTTATTAGACTTGCGCGCACGCCGCACACCACTTATCTTTTAAAAAAATTAATAATAATGTGTTACCAGGAGGGGTCCCTGCGTGTCCTCCTGCGGCAGCCTGTGCGGCCTCAAGTTGGGCCTTACACTCTTGTAGCTCCTGAGACAGTTGGGTATTCTTCTTTGTAAGATCCTGCATTTCAAATGATCCTTAAATCAGTTAATATAACTACTTTAAGTCTCGGGGGCTACTGGCATATACAGCTATTAAAATCTCTTATCCGTATGTCTTTTACATACTGCTCCGTGGCTCTGGTTACACCATCTTGAGCAGCACGGAGGTGCGCGTCCCCCGCGTTAAAGGCATTCAACGCCTCAGGCGAGAAGCACGCGTCATGAAAAACTGTCCGGCGGCGCCTGTGGTTCATGGTGCTCTCCACCTCAGACTTGGTGGCGGACAGTCTGTCGGCATCCTCCGTTGGAGGAGTATCCAGCTCGCGCCTTGCGCTCGCCTCCCCCTCCAGACCAGGTGCTGGAGCCTGGCTGGTAGAGGCTGGGTTGGCAACCTCTACGCCCGCAGTCCGGCGGGCGCTTTTTCTCCTACAAAAGTCATGAGCATTCAAATGCTTCCTAGGAACGTTGCTCTAAATAACGAACCGTGAGCTATAACTTTGCGACGATGTTTCAATCCGCGCCGCGCTCCTCTTCCGCCTACTGGGCCGGACCGACCCTTGTTGGTCAGCCGCCGCGGGGTCGGCTTCCCGCCTTGAAGGCGCCTCCTGCAAAGCGCCATCATATACGGTGGTCAGAAATGAGCAAGGAATAAATAATGGTGTCAGGACTTCGGTCACAATCACCTGGGAAGCCGGATATAGTCCAGGGTAGTCAGCTGTAATGGCGACTAAAGCATTATCCATGCTGAGCTGGTGGAACACCCCGTCGATTAGCTCCACCTTTATGTCCGGGTCCTCTTCGGAGGCCGGATCCTGGGATCTCTCTGGATCCTCGGGTTCTGGAGCTGGACTAAGCATGCCCTCCACAACCCGACGCAGCTCCTGCGTCAAAAGCATAATATAAGAAACTTAAACTTTGAAGGCATGGGTTGGGCACACACAGCGTTCGCTTACCCAACGCCGAGGGTTATTCATGGAGAACCCATTTAACGGGCTCGTCTGGAGGAAATCCTCCTTCTCCCCCTTGTACAGGCCGGACAGGATCTTCGCCAGGTCTTCGGCCGATCCCGGCCCTTTGCGGCCATGACGGGTGGCATCGTCCTCCCCATTGAAATCCCACATAGGGTGGCCCCTGTATTGCAGCGGCTGCACCCCCCGCATAATGCATGTTGCCATGACTCCAATCATGGTCAACCCGGAATGGGCCAGTAACCTTATCCGGCCCATCAAATAATGGACGCTCTTGTCTTCCTCTAGCTGGGGGCTCCGTGGGCGCCAGCTAAGGCGTTTCTTCAAAGGAGCATTACTGAACTCCGGGAGGCCGATCCGAACAGGGTCCGACAGCGGAGCGTCTTCTACGTAAAACCATTCTGAAGGCCAGTCTTCAGACGCCTTCTTTGGGGTTCCGGATGGATATCCGGTCCCGGTGATGCGCCATATTTCGGCACCGCCCACTTGATATATGGACCCCTCATGAGAGCGGGGTACAAGGCAGAACAACCTCTTCCACAGCGCAAAATGGGGCTTGACGCCCAGGAATAGCTCGCAAAGATCTACGTAACCCGCGATATGCAGGATAGAGGCGGGCGTGAGGTGATGGAGCTGGAGTCCGTAGAACTCCAGGAGCCCGCAGAGGAACGGATGTATAGGAAATCCGAGCCCCCTTATCAGATATATGGATCCCTTTGTTGGGACTTGGGGTAGCCTCCGCTTGCTTCCCACCTTGGTAGGTGGCCAGCCCGGCTCGAACCGGAACCATGAAGGCCGGAGGGAGATATCTCTCCGCTTGGAGCGTCACCAGCTCGTTGTGCGGGACAGAACATCTCCGCCAATCTCCTGGCAGAGGGCTGGGAGCGCGAGAGGAGGAGCCGCGTCGACGGTCCATGATGGAATGGATTTTGGGTCAGAGGCGCTCCGATGAGTACTCGCGGGAGGAAGATGGTGTGGTTTGGATCTGGATTCTTACCTCTCTTATAGGCAGATTATTTACGCAGCTAGGGGGTAGAATATAAAAAATACCCTGGCTTTTCGCATTCATGCGACGCGTGGAAGAAGGCCATTATTGGGTGTGGAAGCCAAGAAGCGCGACATTGATAAGGAAGCCGGACACTGTTCGGCAGGTACATGGAACTTAAAGGAGAACCCGCCTTGCAACGCCGAAGACTACATACGCACTGGACTTATCGTCATTGAAGCCTAGTTCGGGGGCTACTGAGGGAGTCCTGGACTAGGGGGTGTCCGGATAGCCGGACTATCATTGTCGGCCGGACTCCAAGACTATGAAGATACAAGATTGAAGACTTCGTCCCGTGTCCGGATGGGACTTTCCTTGGCGTGGAAGGCAAGCTTGGCGATACGGATATGTAGATCTCCTACCATTGTAACCGACTCTGTGTAACCCTAGCCCTCTCTGGTGTCTATATAAACCGGAGGGTTTTAGTCCGTAGGACAACAACCATTACAACAATCATACCATAGGCTAGCTTCTAGGGTTTAGCCTCCTTGATCTCGTGGTAGATCCACTCTTGTACTACCCATATCATCAATATCAATCAAGAAGGAGTAGGGTTTTACCTCCATCGAGAGGGCCCGAACCTGGGTAAAAACATCGTGTCCCTTGTCTCCTGTTACCATCCACCCAGACGCACAGTTCGGGACCCCCTACCCGAGATCCGCCGGTTTTGACACCGACACCCATTCAACTTTATAATGGGAGACACTTTAGATCAACGTGAATACTTTAGGGATTATCGCTCGACACAAAAAGGGAAACTATTATGGGATCAATTTATTATGTTGTGTTGGTATGCCTGGGCTCTATGCTTGAGATATGATATTACTTGTTGCTCTAGGATGGAGGCTCCACACCTTCCCTTTTCATGCAAATTTAATGATAATGAAACCTTAGCTTCTTATGCTAATGGTATATATTATTACTATGATGTGGAACAAATAGAAGAATTTGTTGCTTTTAAGGCTGCTTATGAAATTGAATCTTTCTTTGAAAAGTATGAAGCTTTAGATGATGATGTTTATAGGCCTGAAAATCTTGCTATACTTAGATATTGCTATGCAAATTATGAATACAATTACTATATTAATGCATTTATTGAGAAAGTCTCCGCTGTCCAATAAGAGACTAATATTTTGCAGGAAGCTATGGAAGAAGAAATTGATGAAATAGTGAGCTCATTGGATGAAAAAGATGATGAGGAGAGTGAAGAACAAAAGGAGGAAGAGCCGATTAGCTACCCGTGCCCACCTTCTAATGAGAGTAACCCTCCAACTCATACATTGTTTAATTCCCCTTCATGCTTACCGAAGGATGATTGTTATGATCCCTTGAATTTGTTTGAAATATCCCTTTTTGATGATGCTTGCAATGCTTGTGGCCAAGATGCCAATATGAATTATGCTTATGGAGATGAACTTTCTATAGTTCCTTATGTTAAACATGAAATTGTTTCTATTGCACCCACACATGATAGTCTTATTATCTTTTTGAATTCTCCCGACTACACTATATCGGAGAAGTTTGTGCTTATTAAGGATTATATTGATGGGTTGCCTTTTACCATTGCACATGATGATTTTGATAGACATAATATGCATGTGCTTGCTGCTCCTACTTGCAATTATTATGAGAGAGGAACTATGTCTCCACCTCTCTATGTTTCCAACACGATAGAATTGCAAGAAACTGCTTATACTATGCATTGGCCTTTACTCGGTGTGCATGAATTGTTCTTTTATGATATGCCGATGCATAGGAAGAGAGTTAGACTTCATTGTTGCCTGATATATATTACTTTGTGCTCACTACTAAATTACAAATCATTGTTAATTAAAATTGGCTTTGATATACCTTGGGATCCGGGTGGATTCATTACTTGAGCACTATATGCCTAGCTTAATTGCTTTAAAGAAAGTGCTGCCAGGGAGACAACCCGGAAGTTTTAGAGAGTCATTTATTTCTGTTGAGTGCTTTTATATAGTTAAAGAAAACAAAAATAAAGAGGGGAACCTAAAAACTTTTCAAAAAAGGAAAGTGAAAGTGAGAAAGACAAGCATTGTTGAAGTGGGAGAGCTCCTTGAAATTTGTTCATGCTCACGGAAACTTTGTGAATCTTGATTACAGAAAGTTTTCATCAAAAATAATTATCCCCTTGTATAATTCCTTTGTATTATAAAAACAATGTGCCAAGGTTTGCCTTTAGGATGTTTACAATGCTTCTTGGTTTGTACGGTGCAGGACAGGAACTTTAGCTGCAGTGCGCGATTTTACATTTTTACCTGGTACGTCATTTGGTTCTGATTACTTTTGCGCTGTCTTGATATACAACTTTTTTATTTTTCCTAATTTTGGTAGAATTTTTGGGGTAGCAGAAGTATGGTGGATGTTCAGATTGCTACAGACTGTTCTGTTTTTGACAGATTCTGTTTTTGATGCATAGTTTGCTTGTTTTGATGAAACTATCAATTTACATCAGTGGATTAAGCCAAGGAAAAGCTATATTACAGTAGAAAACAACAACAACAACAACAACAACAAAGCCTTTAGTCCCAAGCAAGTTGGGGTAGGCTAGAGGTGAAACCCATAAGATCTCGCAACCAACTCATGGCTCTGGCACATGGATAGCAAGCTTCCATGCACCCCTGTCCATAGCTAGCTCTTCGGTGATACCCCAATCCTTCAAGTCTCTCTTAACGGACTCCTCCCATGTCAAATTCGGTCTACCCCGCCCTCTCTTGACATTCTCCGCACGCTTTAGCCATCCGCTATGCACTGGAGCTTCTGGAGGCCTGCGCTGGATATGCCCAAACCATCTCAGACGATGTTGGACAAGCTTCTCTTCAATTGGTGCTACCCTTAACTCTATCTCGTATATCATCATTCCGGACTCGATCCTTCCTCGTGTGGCCACACATCCATCTCAACATACGCATCTCCGCCACACCTAACTGTTGAACATGTCGCCTTTTAGTCGGCCAACACTCAGCGCCATACAACATTGCGGGTCGAACCGCCGTCCTGTAGAACTTGCCTTTTAGCTTTTGTGGCACTCTCTTGTCACAGAGAATGCCAGAAGCTTGGCGCCACTTCATCCATCCGGCTTTGATCCGATGGTTCACATCTTCATCAATACCCCTATCCTCCTTCTGCATTGACCCCAAATACCGAAAGGTGTCCTTCTGAGGTACCACCTGACCATCAAGGCTAACCTCCTCCTCCTCACACCTAGTAGTACTGAAACCGCACATCATGTACTCGGTTTTAGTCCAACTAAGCCTAAACCCTTTAGATTCCAAGGTTTGTCTCCATAACTCTAACTTCCTATTTACCCCCGCCCGACTATCGTCAACTAGCACCACATCATCTGCAAAGAGCATACACCATGGGATATCTCCTTGTATATCCCTTGTGACCTCATCCATCACCAATGCAAAAATATAAGGGCTCAAAGCTGACCCCTGATGCAGTCCTATCTTAATCGGGAAGTCATCAGTGTCGACATCACTTGTTCGAACACTTGTCACAACATTATCGTACATGTCCTTGATGAGGGTAATGTACTTTGCTGGGACTTTGTGTTTCTCCAAGGCCCACCACATGACATTCCGCGGTATCTTGTCATAGGCCTTCTCCAAGTCAATGAACACAGTAGACACAATGCAAAAACAAAATATGAATTGGTTTGCAACAGTACTTAGAGTGGTGATTTGCTTTATTATACTAACGGATCTTACTGAGTTTTCTGTTGAAGTTTTGTGTGGATGAAGTGTCTAATCGAGGATGTCTCGATAGGAGGAAAAGGAAGAGAGGCAAGCGCTCAAGCTTGGGGATGCCTGAGGCACCCCAAGTAAATATTCAAGGAGACTCAAGCGTCTAAGCTTGGGGATGCCCCGGAAGGCATCCCCTCTTTCTTCAACAAGTATCGGTATATTTTTGAATTCGTTTCGTTCATGCATTATGTGCAAGTCTTGGAGCGTCTTTTGCATTTAATTTTCACTTTTCTTTTATGCACCATGCTGCTATGAGATAGTCCTTGGTTGATTTATAGAATGCTCATTGCACTTCACTTAAATCTTTTGAGTATGGCTTTATAGAATGCTTCATGTGCTTCACTTATATCGTTTGAAGTTTGGATTGTCTTTTTCCCTTTACATAGAAAACCGCCATTTGTAGAATGCTCTTTTGCTTCACTTATACTTGTTAGAGCGTGGGCATATCTTTTGTAGAAAGAAATAAACTCTCTTGCTTCACTTATATCTATTTATAGAGATGACAAGAATTGGTCGTTCACATGGTTAGTCATAAAATCCTACATAAACTTGTAGATCGCTGAATATGATATGTTTGATTCCTTGCAATAGTTTTGCGATATAAAGGTGGTGATATTAGAGTCATGCTAGTGGGTGGTTGTGGATTTGTAGAGACACTTGTGTTGAGGTTTGCAAGTCATGTAGCATGCACATATGGTAAACGTTGTGTGACAAATTTGAAGCATGGGGTGTTTCTTTGGTTGTCTTTCTTATGAGTGGCGGTCGGGGACGAGCGATGGTCTTTTCCTACCAATCTATCCCCCTAGGGGCATGCATAGTAGTACTTTGCTTCGAGGGCTAATAAACTTTTGCAATAAGTATATGAGTTCTTTATGACTAATGTGAGTCCATGGATTATACACACTTTTACCTTTCCATCATGGCTAGCCTCTTCGGTACCGTGCATTGCCCTTTCTCACCTTGAGAGTTGGTGCAAACTTCGCCGGGCATCCAAACCCCGTGATACGATACGCTCTATCACACATAAGCCTCATTATATCTTCCTCAAAACAGCCACCATACCTACCTATCATGGCATTTCCATAGCCATTCCGAGATATATTGCCATGCAACTTCCATCATCATCATATTCATGACTTGAGCATTCATTGTCATATTGCTTTGCATGATCGTAAGATAGCTAGCATGATGTTTTCATGGCTTGTCCGTTTTTCGATGTCATTGCTACGCTAGATCATTGCACATCCCGGTACACTGCCAGAAGCATTCATATAGAGTCATATCTTTGTTCCAGTATCGAGTTGTAATATCGAGTTGTAAGTAAATAAAAGTGTGATGATCATCCTTATTAGAGCATTGTCCCCAAAAAGAAAAAAAGAAAAAAAAGAAAGGCCAAAAAAAGAAAGGCCAAAGAAAAAAAGGAAAAAAAGAAGAAAAAAAGGAAAATAAATAAAAAGGGGCAATGTTACTATCTCATTTTCCACACTTGTGCTTCAAAGTAGCACCATGTTCTTCATGTAGTGAGTCTCATATCTTGTGCTTCAAAGTAGCACCATGTTCTTCATATAGATTGTCTCCTATGTTGTCACTTTCATATACTAGTGAGAATTTTCATTCTAGAACTTGACTTGTATATTCCAACGATGGGCTTCCTCAAATGCCCTAGGTCTTCATGAGCAAGCAAGTTGGATGCACACCCACTTAGTTTCTTTTGTTGAGCTTTCATACACTTAGAGCTCTTACTGCATCCGTTGCATGGCAATCCCTACTCCTCGCATTGACATCAATTGATGGGCATCTCCATAGCCCGTTGATTAGCCACGTCGATGTGAGACTTTCTCCTTTTTTGTCTTCTCCACATAACCTCCATCATTATATTCTATTCCACCTATAGTGCTATATCCATGGCTTGTGCTCATGTATTGCGTGAGGGTTGAAAAAGCTGAAGCGCGTTAAAAAGTATGAACCAATTGCTTGGCTTGTCATCGGGGTTGTGCATGATGGGGGCATTTTGTGTGACGAAAATGAAGCATGGTCAAACTGTATGATTTTGTAGGGATAAGCTTGCTTTGGCCTTGTTGTTTTGAAAATACATGATTGCTCTATTGGTACGCTCGAAGTATTATTGTTTTTATGTCAAATGATAGACTATTGCTTTGAATCACTCGTGTCTTAATATTCATGCCATGGTTAGACATATGATCAAGATTATGCTAGGTAGCATTCCACATCAAAAATTATCTTTTTCATCATTTACCTACTCAAGGATGAGCAGGAATTAAGCTTGGGGATGCTGATACGTCTCCGTCATATCTATAATTTTTGATTGTTCCATGCCAATATTATTCAACTTTCATATACTTTTGGCAACTTTTTATAATATTTTTGGGACTAATATATTGATCCAGTGCCCAGTGCCAGTTCCTGTCTGTTGCATGTTTTTTGTTCCGTAGAAACCCAATATCAAACGGTGTCCAAACGGGATACAAACGGATGGAGATTTTTTTTGGAATATTTATGATTTTTGGGAAGTAAATTCAACGCGAAACGGTGTCCGGGGTGGCCACGAGATAGGGGGGGCACCCTCCCCCTGGGCGCGCCCTGGACTCTCGTGCGCCACCCGTAAGGCAGTTGACGCTCTTCTTTTGGCGCAAGAAAGCTAATTTTATGAGAAATATCTGGACGAAAGATTCACCCCAATCGGAGTTACGGATCTCTGGATATTTAAGAAACGGTGAAGGGGTAGAATCTGAGAACGCAGAAGCAGAGAGATAGATCCAATCTTGGAGGGGCTATCGCCCCTCCCACGCCATGGGAGCCAAGGACCAGAGGGGAAACCCTTCTCCCATCTAGGGAGAAGGTCCAGGAAGAAGAAGAAGAAGGGGAGCTCTCTCCCCCTTGCTTCCGATGGCGCCGGAACACCGCCAGGGGCCATCATCATCGCCGCGATCTTCACCGACAACTCCATCATCTTCACCAACGTCTCCATCACCTTCCCCCATCTATATCCAGCGGTCCACTCTCCCGCAACCCGCTATACCCACTAGTTGAACATGGTGCTTTATGCTTCATATTATTATCCAATGATGTGTTGCCATCCTATGATGTCTGAGTAGATTCCTGTTATCCTATCGGTGATTGATGAATTGCTATGATTGGTTTGAGTTGCATGTTTTATTATTGGTGCTGTCCTATGGTGCCCTCCGTGTCGCGCAAGCGTGAGGGATTCCCGTTGTAGGGTTTGCAATATGTTTATGATTTGCTTATCGTGGGTTGCGTGAGTGACTGAAACACAAACCCGAGTAAGTAGGTTGTTTGCGTATGGGATAAAAGGGGACTTGATACTTTAATGCTATGGTTGGGTTTTACCTTAGTGAATCTTTAGTAGTTGCGGATGCTTGCTAGAGTTCCAATCATAAATGCATATGATCCAAGTAGAGAAAGTATGTTAGCTTATGCCTCTCCCTCAAATAGAATTACAATAGTGATTATCGGTCTAGTAACGTAGTCAATTGCTTAGGGACAATTCCACAACTCCTACCACCACTTTTTCACACTCGCTATATTTACTTTATTGCTTCTTTATCTAAACAGACCCTACTTTCTTTTTACGTGTTCTTTATTATCTTGCAAACCTATCCTATCACACCTACAAAGTACTTCTAGTTTCATACTTGTTCTAGGTAAAGCGAACGTCAAGCTGCGTAGAGTCGTATCAGTGGCCGATAGGACTTGAGAGAGTATTTGTTCTACCTTTAGCTCCTCGTTGGGTTCGACACTCTTACTTATCGAAAGAGGCTACAACTATCCCGTATACTTGCGGGTTATCAAGACTTGCCGCCAACTGGGAACTTAATCTTTGGGCCTCTAGAAATAATGCAAGCCAGTAACTAGAATACCTAGAAAGATGAACTGAATCTTTAGGCCTCTACAAATAATGCAAGCCTGAAACTGAAATACCTCGAAATGTGAACTTAATCTTTGAGCCTCTAGAAATAATGCAAGCCTGAAACTGAAATACCTAGAAAGGTGAACTGAATCTTTGGGCCTCTAGAAAGATTTATTACCTCCTCAAGCAGCATCAAACAATTCCATGTGTGCACCACAAATCTATACCAAGTTTGATCAGGATCTACTTTTCCAAATCAGAATTAGCGCTAGAGCGAGCAAGATCAATGATATGGCCGTGAGACCGAGAAGGAACGAACAAACTCACCCCTCTTGCGACCTCCCTGGTAGATGCGCCGCCGCCGCGCACGACAAAGGAAGAAAAACGACTGGTCAACCTTGAAGGCCGGAGCGGGGCGACCTTCAAAGGCCGGAGGGAGAGGGCAGCCGGAGTAGGGCGACGGAGGCCGGAAGGAGAAGCTGGCCGAAGGAGAGAGAGTGCGAGCGGCGCTTGGGCGGGCGGCCCTATGGGGAACAGAGAGGAGTCGTGCGAGAGGGGGTGATCTGGTGCGGGCAGGGGAGATTTTTCTAGTTCTCTTTTAGTGGGCCCGAGGATAACTAACCCAATTAGAACCTCTCCACCAGGCTATTTTTTTAGCTGGGTTAGAGAAAACTAGCTCAAACTAACACCTCTTGTTTCGATAATTTGAGGCTATTTCAACCCAAACTAGCTCTAACTCAGGGATCCAAACAAAGAGCGGTGTTACTGTACATGCTACAGTGTGGACCATAGCACATTGTTTTTTATGGCCATATCATCACATTGTTTTCTACTGCTGGTTCACTGGGCTACCGTGGTTCGCACTGCTGGTTCACTGGGCTGCTGTGGTTTGCACTGCTGGTTCACTGTGCTGCCGTGCTTCGCACTCCTCCGACCTGAGTAGTAGTAGTAGTAGTACTAGTATATACCGCATCATTCTTTGCTCCGTACTACTCCGACATGTGGGAGAGCCAGCATCCGGGTCGGTGTGTCATGCACCAAATTAGAGTGCGGAACGGAAGGGGGGAATCACCCCGGTCGGAGCACCAGTAATTCATGACTATAGTGAGTGGTCATATCACAAGTCTTTCCAGCAGTAACACACCGTCAAATCGCACAGCCCGACCTTTGCAGCAGTAACACACCATCAAATCGCACAGCCCGACCTTTCCAGCAGTATGTTTGAGAATCCGCCACTCGCTCACCCTCCTCGCCTCTCTGTCAAACCGCCTACTCGAAAACTATCGCGCGTACTGCCCGGGAAAAGCCCCGCCCTCAACTTTTAACTACGCAAAAATAGTTCGAGCTTGTTCGTTCTATATAAATACAGTACTTACTGTATGTTTATTCACCCGTGGGGCTATTCAATGAATGGGGGGGCGGGGAGCACAAGTGAACAATACTAGTACCAATAGTAGTAAGTAGGAGTCGTACAGTAGTCACCTTAAATAGAGAGTTTCTTTTCTTTAATGCCACGTACACAAATTGAAACGCTTGTGTGGAGAGAAAAAAGATAATGACTCCACTATATATGTACGCAAGGGCATGAGCGCTTGCTTTACTAGGGTTGCTCTCTTCATTCTCTCATTCTCTCTAGATATAAACAAGACAACGGTAGCAACATTTTCTCTCTGCTCACCGCTGGTCACAGATCCGGCCGGATCCCTTCGGCCGGTGTGTGTAGAGGACTAAAAGGTGCATCGTTCACGCGGTCATCGCCGCCGAGGGAGGAAACCCATAGCTGCCGGAGGGGCCCGATCCTCTGCTCATGTATTTCTCTCCGACACAGTGCCGGCTCAGGAGTTCCTCCAACCCTTCTTCCTCCATGTCATATTGTTCGCAGATCTGACCTGTCGCCGCCGACATCCCGGTGACCCTCGGGTATAAGTTCTTCGAAAGCGGCCTTGCTCTACTGCCCCAGCTCCCCACGTGTCTGCATGTGCATCTCTTTCTACTCCCATGAGCTCTTCCAAAGCCACCTAAATTTTTACTATTATTAGAGGTAAAGCTACTTCATGCATTCGAATCTAGGGCTTTTTTCAAAAAACTAAGAAAGGGGGAAAGTTGTAGCATGAATCTAGGACTTGATTCAAAAAGAAATAATATGGTGAAAGTAGTAGAGACCGGATACCCCACCGGTCTCTTGGTTGAAAAGGGAAATAAAGGGAAAACTCAATACAAACTGGATAAGGAACAAATCTATTATTGGTTGAAAAGAGGATAGAAAGTGGCGGCTGGTGGACAAGTCAACAGAGTATGTCCAGGATTAGATTTGCTGCCATCACCACTACAAAAAAGACACATCCGTGACATTTTGGGCCGAACGAATTATTTCTGTCATACATATGACACTTCTATGACGATAATTGTGACAAAACCCGGTATCATCATAGATGTGGTGGGCTCCTACTTCTATGACAAAAAATCAAGACAGAAAATGGGCTTTTCGTCCTAGGTGGGCCGGAGACGCAGCTGCATGACATTCTTTGGGCCGTCCATGACGGAAAAAACCATGGTAGAAGCGAGGGCGAGGAAAATTTCGGGGAGTTCCCGGTTACAGTGGGAGGTCGGGGGCCAAGCGATGCGCGTTTCTCTCGTACAGGTACGCGTGTGTGTGCGAGGCGTTGGCTCTAACTGAACCCGAGCGAGGCGTTGGACTCTAACTGAACCCGAGCGATTCCACTGCAGGCTACGCGTTACTGAACCCGAGCGGTCGATCGACGGCTGTTAACTGAACCCGATCAAGAGATTCCTTCGCTACTACTGCTAACTGAAGCCGATCGATTGGATGAACAGTGAGCGTTGCGGGGGGGGGGGGGGTTGGATGAACAGTGAGCGGTGGAGTTGCCTCTGGATGAACAGGACCCCGTGGTGTGGAGGGCTGGATGAACAGTAGACGGTGGAGGGGTTCCCGTGGAGGGGTGGTTGAATAGGACCCCGTGGTGTGGAGGGCTGGATGAATAGTAGACGGTGGAGGGGTGGTTGAACAGTAGACGGTGGAGTAGCGCGCGGTGGAGCCTAGATGAACAGGAGCCCGTGGAGGCTAGAGGAGGTCGACGGTAGCCCGTGGAGGCTGGAGGAGGTCGACGGTGGAGATGAACATTATCCCGTGGAGTCCCGTTTTGCGGTACGCTACACCCCTCCCAATGAACAGGACCCCCGTTTTGACCGTAGCACTCCAACACAAGTCCGTTTCGTCCGTTTTGCGGTACGCCACACCCCTCCCGATCAACAGGACCCCCGTTTTGACCGTAGGAGGTCCGTTTCGTCTGTTTTGCGGTACGCCACACCCCTACAGATCAACAGGACCCCCGTTTCGACCGCAGGAGGTCCGTTTCGTCCGTTTTGCAGTACGCCACACCCCTACCAATCAACAGGACTCCCGTTTCGACCGTAGGAGGTTCGTTTCCTCCGTTTTGCGGTACGCCACACCCCTCCCGATCAATCGGACCATGTTCTGAACGTAGGAGGTCCGTTTCCTCTGTTCTGCGGTATGCCAGGCCTCGTTTCCATTGCCTGTTCTGTCCAAGCCCTCCCAATGAACACGACCATGCATTCCGTTCCGACCCAGCCGGTTGGCTCCCACGCGTTCCGTTGCCTCCCGATGAACACGACGCATTCTGTTGCCTCCCCATGAACACGATGCATTCCGTTGCCTCCCCATGAACACGACGACGACGCTGTTTCTCCGTTCCGACCCAGCCATGTACACGAGCCCTGGCCATACGTATGCGCGAGTAGGCGTTTGAGATCCCGCCCGTATGTACATATGTGGCCGTATTTTCTTTCTTGCACCCTGGCCGGTGTACGCACGTGTACATGCTACGTGCGCGCCTCTACTACGACACGTACGCGCCTCTACTACGACACGTGCGCGCCTCTACATCGACCAGTATGTAAGTACGTACACGTTCGCGACTAGAATGACAATGCTACGTACGCTTCGACCAGGTGGGTCCCGACTCTCAGGCACTTCCTTGCGTGCGAAGATGTAGCTGGTGGGTCCCAGCAGTCAGGGGGCGAATCGTTTTTTATTTTGCCCGGACGCACTACCTTGTGTGCGAAGATGTAGCCGGTGGGTCCCAACAGTCAGGGGGCGAATCGTTTTTTTTTTGCCCGGACATACTTCCTTGCGTGCGAAGGTGTAGCTGGTGGGTCCCAGCAGTCAGGGGGCGAATCGTTTTTTTTTTGCACGGACTCACTTCCTTGCGTGCAAATATGAAGCTGGTGGGTCCCAGCAGTCAGTGGGAAGCATTTTTTCTGTGAAACACAGTGGCCCGTCCGGTGGGTCCCAGCTGTCAGGTGGAGGAATCATTATTTTCCACGCAATAAGGAGGCACTTCCTTGCTGCGGCCGTGGACCCAGCTGTCAGCCTCTCCACGTACAGTCCACGTCCGATGGAAGTCGTTCCTTGACCATGTTGACCAGGCCACGTCGAGAGCACCACGGTGGTGGACGACGGCGACGCCTAGGAAGGGGACAATGCGGAGCCGGGGAAGACGCGGCAGTGGAAGCCCACGCGGAGAGGAGTGCGAGGGTTCACTGGTTCGGCTGCGGTGTGAGGCTGCCGTCGCCGCGGGGCCTGGCCAGCGGTGGGAATAGTAGGGGGCGGTGAGGCCTCCGCGGCAGCACAGATGGCCACGGGAGGCAGGAGCATGTGGCACGACCGGCGCTGCTTTGGTCGGCTGGAGCAAGAAGACTAGAGGTTGAAGAAGCACTACAGCCGTTGGATGGACATCGTACGGTCACTGGAGCTAGAATCGTTCATATGGACTAAGTTGACAAAGCCCTCCATCCCCGTCAACTTAGTTGGCCCACAAGTCATCCTCCCACTATGGTGGGTCCCTGCTAGCAGGGGTATTCATTTTTTTGTGCGTAATCAGGAGGCACTTCCCTGCGTGCGAAGATATAGCTGGTGGGTCCGACATGTCACTGGGGGGAACGTTTTTTTTTTGCGAAATACAGAGGCCCTTCCGGTGGGTCCCAGCTGTCAGGTGGAGGAATCATTATTTTGCATGTACAGTCCACGGCCGATGGATGTCATTTGTTGACCACGTTGGCCAGGCCGCGCCGAGAGCACCATGGCGGTGGACGACGGCGAGGCCTAGGAAGGGAACGACACGGAGCCGGGGAAGACTCGGCAATGGTTGCCCACGCGGTGGGGAGTATGAGGGTTTACTGGTCTGGCTGCTGTCGCCGGAAAATAACAGGAGGTGTGGGTGAGTAGAGGAATGGCCTAGCCAGCAATGAAGTAGGGTGGGGGGGGGGTGCGGCCTGTGTGGTAGCACTGCCGGCCATGGGAGGCGGGAGTAGGCAGTCCCACCGGAGCTGGTTTGGGCGGCTGGAGCAAGAAGATCAGATACTAAAGAAGCAGCACGCCCGTTGGATTAACATCCAACGGTCACTGCTGCTAGAAACATTTGTGGACTAAGTTGACAAAGCCAAAGTACACGTCAACCTAGTAGACCCACAAGTGAGCCTCCAAATCTGTCCCAAACAGCATACAGCCCGAAATTTCTAGCCAGATTCAAATTGATTTTAAATCTAAATATACCTTAATTTAAATTCAATGAAATTTTACCCGCACAAAAACAATGAAACTTAAAATATCAAAATCCGAAAGAAAACAGTATTTTGGAACTAATTGCCTGTTTGCTGTATTCTTTCATTTTATAGCCCATTTATTATTACTTATAGCCCATTTCTTATTACTTATAGCCCATTTTCTGGGCAAAATGCATCCCTCCTCGTCTTGAAAGATTTCTGGCCCAGCAGGGCATAGAAAAGCAAGTAGGCCTAAGTTGGTTATTCTGCAAAAAACAAAATAGCTGGCTAGCCATTTTCAGAAAGGAAAAAAACAAACTGGGCTGGTCATGTGCTAAACATATGAAATAAAAGCCTGGGCTAGATGGGCCACGGGTCCCGCACAACCCAGTTGATACGCTTCTCCGTCCCGAAAAAATAAAATTACTGCGCGTGCTACTGGGTCCCTACTGTCATCCTCACCATGTACAGTCATCTCCTTATTCCTCTCGATTGTTGACCATGTTGACAACACCGGAGGCGGCGATGCGGCGAGCGAACCAAGGCGGAGGACGTTGGTGAGGCCTAGGACGGGAACGAACAGGAGCCGGGGAAGATCATAGCCAGCCGTGGGAGGCGGGAGCAGGCGGTCCCGCCGGCGCTGGTTTGGCTTTGGGAGCTCGAGGAAGAAGAGACTGAAGAAACGCGACAGACGTTGAATGTCAATCCAACGGTCAAGGTTGGCACAATCGTTTGTTGACTAAGCGGACGCCAAGTAGCATACTTGTTTATATATAGGAAGAAAACTGCGAGGAAAACGCGTTCGTCTGCCGTCCTCCTCACAGGGAACGTTCGCCACATAAGTGACTAGCACCCTTGGTTTTCAACCGAGAGGTCTTGGGTTCGAGTCCCAGGAACTCTCAATTTTGTCCTCCTTCCTTCCTCGCAAAAAAGGGAAAGAAAATCAAAGACTTGGGAAGGCGTACAGAACAAGCTAGTGTACCAGTAAAGAGACGTTGCCGAGTTTTAGAAAAAAGAAAGACGTGCTCCTGTAGCTGGTTGGAATCCAAACCTAGACTATAACTATATATGGTGCTATGCTACTCTGCAAGTAATGAAACTGACATATCCAATGTTCGCTTCTCCTCTTCTCTACTTACTCTGCCTAGCATCAGAAGCTCTGGCCGCAGCAACCATGTCCGCTGGCTGCTCGTCCACCTGCTCTTCAGCAGGCAACAACCAGATATGCGCCAAGTTGCCACCCGTACCATCGCCTGTGGGTCTCATCACACCCCCGCCGGCACGCGCACCGTAGCCGATTGCTCATCACAACCCGCTGCCGTTGGTGTGGTGCCACCGCTGCAAATCACGCAGAGTCGTCCATCGCGTCTCAACCACAATCCGCAACCCTGGCTGAGTCTTCTACAAATGCCCGAATCATGGGGTAATAATATGTTTAAGTGTTGTTTTGCTGCTTTCAGTTGCTGATTTTTTTAATAGTTTGGTTGATGATCTTCCAATTTGATTCGTGCAGAAAAGGGAAGATTCGTGTGATTTGTATTTCTGGGAAGTTGATGATGTGGGGGAATGCAACTACGCTGATTATTTGGTTAGCCGAGGAATCCCAATACTAGCAGGTTGGGGTGTTGGACAAGTAACTGAAGGAACGACAGAAGAGGAAGATGCAGAGCAGAAGGTTAAAGATGCAGTTCCTCTGATCATGGCCAAGCAATAGTTGTTGAACGGCCTTGACAACAATGAGGATATGAAAGAGCTTGTGAAGATAATGGGAAAAATCGATGTGCTCTGTAGGATGATTGTCTCTTTATTTGCAGTGTATGTAGCACTCGTGATGTATTCAGTGGCTACGACATGAACACTTTGCTGAAACTAGTAATGAATGAAACCCGTGTAGCAGGCTGGGCATAGTGTTGTGAACATCTAATGATTTCTATTAACGGAAATCAAGGGTATCCCATTTTGCTCATATAAATAAATAAATAGCAGAGGCCCTGTCGGGTCAGCTTTGTTCTCATTCGAAGACGTCGAGCAAATTGCAGTCCAACAGCAAACTATGTCATCAAATTCAAGTTTCACAGCCAAATATGAGTACAACTAAACAACAATGTCATCATGTTTTAGTTGTCATACAATCACCGAACACAAATCAACATACATAACAAGTGATGTTCTCACAACAAAATACTAAAAAACATGTTCATCAGGTGTCAGTTGTCATAGCAAACACAATTTCATAGTAGATAAAAAAACGTCTTCTGACAGGTAAATACGACAAAAGCAATGCAATCATCATCTGCAGTAGCAGCGTCAACATCTTTGCCATGTGTATCAGTCTGAATCGTAATTCCCCATGGTGTCATCTTCTTCTTCGTCCTCGAACGTTGGCTTCTTCTTGATCAACTCTTGTATGTCCACAGCACGACAGGCAATCTTTTCGCCAGCGTCATTGACGTGATGGTTCTCAAAGATATTAGGAACATCTGTGTTATCTTGTACATCAGGAGCAGCGTAAGCATCATCTTGTTGTGCAACTTCATTAAACGAATTCCTCTGCTCAAACCTTTGCAATACTCTCTAGTCATCGCTACGTGCAAATGTGTCCTCCAAGAAAATTATATGTGTTGCTTGATTTGCCAAAATAAAAGGCTCGTTGGTCTGGTACACCGCCTTGACATTGATGGATTTGAAATAATCATTAGCTCTGGGTTTTGCGATCCTGGAAAACAGGTTATACCAACGATAGCACAACAGAACCACACACCGATGATCCGCGGAACTGGAGATATACTACAACTGAACAATGTTTGTTATGTTAGCATAAATTTCAATTGTCTCTTTGTCATACGTATCCGTGCTCATGATGGCACTGTTTTGTGTCTTCCTGCCTTTGTCTCGTGCAAGGGTGTTGTAGCGCACATCTCCAACAACGCAAGATTCATAGTGTCTTACCCGAGTATCAGGACCCATTGCTAGTGAGTAAAGGGCATCATCAACTGCCTGCCCATCCTCCCACATCTTCTTAACCTATGGTTAGAAAATAGACAAGCTGATCATCTTATGTACTCAATATATTAAAAAAAACTGACAGTGCACTTCAAAAGCTTACATAGTTCTTGAACCATTTCGTAAATCCTGCCATAACCAATTTGGCAATGTTTCTTGGATTTTGCGGCAGTAACTCCTCTTTGTAGGTGCTGCACAACATAGTGATCGCGTCAAACATCTAAATATATAAGAATGTGCTGCAAGTTTAGTAGATTACGATGTATAAGCTGCAGTACTGCACTTACTTGATATAAGGTAGTATCTCAGGATAGTTATTCAACACATACCAAACCATTTTGTCCAAATCTTTAGGTTTGTCCTCTTGTCGACTCTTCCCTGTAACTCGAACAGAATAATCGAAAACATTGAGCCCGAGATTGTCTTCACCCACCTCTTTGCTAAGCTGATCAGCTGTTTCAATGTATTTTGAGCAGAATGTCAACGCTTCTGTAGCAATGTAGGCCTCTGCAATGGAACCCTCGGGTCTAGCTTTGTTCCTAACATAGCCCTTGAAAGTGCCTAGCCGCCTTTCAATAGGGTACATCCAGCCATACTATACTGGACCTCTAAGTAGTGCCTCATCAGGTAGATGAACAGCCAAATGCACCATCACATCAAAGAAGGCTGGAGGATATATCTTCTCAAGGTCGCATAGGATAGTTGGTATCTTGTCTCTAAGACGCTCCAAAGCATCTATCCTGATATTTCTACTGTAGAGTTCCTTGAAGAATTGTCCCAACTCTGCAACTACTCTGTATAAGTCAGGGCGGCCCAATCCTCTAAGGATAACAGGTAAAACCCTTTGAAGTAGGACGTGGCAGTCATGAGTTTTCAACCCTTGTACCTTGTTTCCATCTGCACTGACTCTCCTTTCACGGTTGGAAGCAAATCCATGTGGGAATCTCACACGTGATAGGACCTCGCAGAATTCTTTTCTTTTTACCTTGTTCAAGACGTACACAACTAGTGCCATATCCCGTGGTTTACCTTCATCTTGCACCTGCAAATCCTTTCTGATACCAAGGTGTGTCAAATCAATCCTAGATTTTTCAGGTATCTTTCGTCTTGCCTTCAATGTTAAGAAGTGTGCCGATAATGCTGTCACATATATTTTTCTCGATGTGCATCACATCAAGATTATGCCGCAGAACTAAATCTTTCCAATACTCCAAGTCCCACAAAGTAGACCTGCGGGTAAACAATAATCTCTCTTCTACCCTGCCACGCTTCCTTTTCCCGCTACCATTACCAGGATGGTTTCCTGGTGTATGCCTGACCTTCTCTAATTCCACTTGCAACTCATCGGCGGTGAGCCTCCTTGGCGCACCACGGTTTTCATGCTTTGCATTGAACACATGTCTTTGGTATTTTCTAGGATGCGGCTTGTCCCTTGAAGGAAACGGCGGTGTCCAATGTAACGCTAAGTATTGCGTATGACAGCGGATTCCTGTCACAGCGAACACATGCATTGTAACCATGTGTCGTTCGCCCTGACATAGTGCCCAAAGCCGGATAATCATGGATGCACCAAATTACAACAGCACGCAGAAAGAAATCAGCTGGTGGGCTGCTATATAGGTATCGAGTGAGAACACCCTTCCATAGCTATTGAAGTTCCTCCACAAGAGGCTCCATGAACAAATCAAAATCCTTTCCAGGACTTTTTGGACCTGGGATGAGCAAGGCCTTCATGTAGTTTGATTCTTTGGTGCATACATTTGGAGGCATGTTGTAAGGGATAACAAGCACTGGCCACATGCTATATGTGGCGCTCTGGTGGCCAAATGGGTTAAATCCATCTGAAGTTAAGCCAAGTCTAATGTTTCTCAGGTCAGCAGCAAACTCTTTATGTTTATCATTGAAGCTTTTCCACTCACTACCATGAGATGGATGGCTCATTACATTCTGATCTCTGTACTCCTGGTTCCTAGAATACCACGGTACATCCTCTCTTGTTTCAGCATCATGAAACAACCTCTGCAATCTTGGTGTAATTGGAAAATGTCTCAAAACATTATGAGGAATCCTCTTCACAGGATCGCCATCTTTCCATCTTGATGATTTGCATTTTGGGCATTCACTTAAGTTAGCATAATCCTTCCGGAACAGAACACAATTATTCTTACAAACATGGATCATATCATATCCAATTCCAACTGCATGAAGGAAATTCTTCATTTTACTGTAGGTGTGTGGCAGCTCAGACGCATCTGGGAAAGATTTGCGGAAAGCAGCCAACATCGCATCGAATGATTTGTTGGTCATCCGCTCAGATGTCTTCACCTGAAGAAAGGTGACCATAGCTGAGAATACTGACAGCTTATTTCCTGGGGTGACAACAACATTGCATTGTTCCAATATGGGGCCCACCGTTTTTCTTCTGCAGGTGAAAGTTCACGGAATGCACAAGCATTTCGTAGCATTGTTTAAATGTTGGTCAAACTCACTGGCTCCGCCACCACCACCTCCTCCTCCTCTTCCACCTGAGCATCAGGCAGATCAAGATGGTGATCTGCTGCTTCCACGTAGTCAATAACATTGACGTTCACAGCTTCACCATGATGAACCCACCAAGTATATGTGACCGACATTCCAAACAAGTGTAGATGATTTTGCACAGTTGACTGGGGTCTTGTAACTGAATTCATACAACTGCTACACGGGCAGAGCACATCTGATTTTGGACCACCGTACTCAGCTCTGATAAAGTTCATGAAGTTTTCAACCCCCTCGACATATGCAACCGAGAATCTTCGAGCAGAAGTTATCCAAGTCCTGTCCATCTGTTAGACATACAAATTAGTTCTTCTACTAGATATTACAGGAAAAACATATATGCTTTCTTATGAAGTCTAGAAAAAAATACCTAGGTCGATGTCTAAAGCTATGGCAAGATATTTGGATGAGCAGATCTAAGTAACGAAATATATGTAAAGCTAATTCAGCAAACAGATTTGAGTGCTAAATTATGGCAGGCTGTTTCAGCAGCCAATGAGGCCGAGCACACAGCCATCGAACTATTGAAGGCCATCGCAGCAACAAAGATCGAGTATAAAATGGTGTAGAGCTATTTCACCTAACAAATTGGCTACTAGACCATGGCAATCTACGTCACAATAAATATATGGCAGGATATTTTAGCAACTAATCGGCCTTGGCATGCCATCTCAGCTAAGCAGATTGAGTGCAGAACAGGGCAAGGAAGCTTCTTAAGCAGAGCATATTGACAGTAAACTACTTCGGCAAACAGTGAGATTAACAGCGTCTATCAGCTAACATTCAATGCTGCACCGACATGAGCGGGGCCTCAGTCTAGAATGCGCGTACCATGGGAGAAGCTGACCGCCATGCGTCTCCACACGAACATCGCCAGCGGTGGCGGCGTTGACCGCCGTGCGCCTCCACAAGAACGTAGCTAGAGGTGGCGGCGCGGCTAGAGGACGGCAGTCTACGAGAGCGTACTGTGGGAGCGAGAGGATCGCCGAACCGCGGCGCCGATGTATCGGCGCGGCGGGGAGGGTGGCTTTGGCGGAGCGAATGGAGTGGAGGGGGACAGGGGGGAGGGGGTTTGGGGAATATTATTGGCTAGTTGGCCGAAGGGCGGTTGAATCGGATTTGGGGGGAATTTTTGGGTGTGTGGGGGGGGAGGATTTTCACGCAGTGGGCGGGGGGAGTTTGGTGCATGGTTGGTTTCTCCAAGTGCAGTCCCACGTGTCAGTGAAGAGGCAAGCCGAAGCGCGTTCCGTTTGTGTGAGCCGTGTGCAGGACCGAACGTGTGTGGGGTGCAATGCGACCGCGACAGGAGTGCTGTGAGTGTACTGCCTTTTTTCCTTTTAAACTAGGTGATTCGCCACCTCAAAAAAACATTGTTGCTTCGCAGGATCCATCGATACTACTACTAGTAATCCGGTAATCCCGACTAAAACGGCGCGGCCGGGTCTTTTCCCGCGCGATATGCTGGGAGGTTGGCTTTGTTGGGGTTTTTAGGACGAGTAATGCTACACCTACATAATCCCAGTTACATAATTAACATAATGTGAAACGTGTGAGCTGTTGATTGTAGATTGGGGGGAGGGAGGGGCCCACCACCATGAAAATCAGGGGAGGAGAGAGAGAGGCAATTTACGTTAACCCTTTCGTAGGTTCCCGTAGATGTAGAAAGATGTGAAATGTGTGAATGTGTAGTGGATGTACTATTGGAGTGCCTAAGATAATTTGTGTATGTATAGACCCTATGTGTTTATTTTACTTCGCATGTTAGATTTGTCTCGGTTCAATAAAAAGCAGAGTTGGTGATGATGGTGTGCCTGTCATCCTGCAATATAGGTCATCCGATCTATATCTAACGGATAGGAAGGAAACTATGACAATTTACCTGTACTCCTCTCCACATTTGCAGATAAGGATTTCCCTCGTTCATCCTTTTCTCCCACAAGATCTTGATCTTCCGTGAAACGCACGGGCATCTTGCTAGTACTCCTACAATATGTATATTATTGTGAAAGTTCATATACACCGGCCGAGATTAATGCAAACATGGCAGATTTTCATTACATTTCGAACTTTTATAGGACAGAAACTAAAAGAAACCCGAACCTAAACCTATTCTACGGCGGCGACCGACGTCCTCCATCTGCGATCTCTATGTACGGGGGCGGGGATCAAGACCCGTGAAGTGAAGGTGCGGTCTATGGTGAGGAAGAGTAGAACACGGGATACAGACCGGCCAGTTGGCACACCATGCCCTGCCGCCTCCCATGCCCTACTCATCCTCGGAGGAGTCCCCGACCTCGGTGGTGCCGGACGTTGGACGGCGGCAAGTAGGACGCGTGGCTGACGGTGCTCCCATCGTCGGCCGCCAGCGTGGCCACCGCTTGTGCGGTCGCGTCCGCATCCGGCTACGCCGCTATTGCGTCGCGAGAGGCGACTTGAGCAAGGGCGGCGACCTCGAGCTTCATCCCCGAAGACAAGCTCTCCCGCAGAGCGTTCGCACTTGCGGTCATGGAGGATGTGGTGCCAGGTAGGAGGACGATACGCTAAGGTGTGGAGGTTAGCTGGGCGTTGCCGCTTTAAGTAGCGCATTCCGGTGAGGCCAAGCGTCCGGGTGTGTCATTAAGTCGTCGGAGTTGGTTCCTCGGGCACCGAGCCTCTTAACGACGACATACGAACGGACGTCATGAATGCGGGCAGCTGGCGCCGGCTGGGAACGCTTTGTGCGACAGCGCAAGGGACGAGGGTTTTGGTGTGCTAGGGTAGTCAGCTGCGGTCGTGGCAAAGTTGGAGATGCCCTTTGCTCGCTTGCGATCCCCGCATGTCATTGAAAAAGAAAGATGACCTGGCATGGTCTCAGGTCCAGACTATGCAGTTGGTCACGCTACACCACTCCGAGGACGCATCGCGGTGCCCCGTGCATCCTCGACGAGCCGGGTGTTGGGGTGTGTTTGGATTGTGACCAAAATGCACCTTACCAAAAATTTGGTCGTGACCCAAAGATTGGTCTTTGTTTGGATGGTTGCCATTTTTTTGGCATGCCAATGAACTCTAGCCAACTCTAGTTCATTTTTCTTGCCAATGTCGGCCAAATCATGGGTAACCAATACCTTGTCACGCCCAAGATGCGACCCTATCCTAAAGGAACTCGAAGGTCCCACCAAGGATAGAAGCGCATCTTGAAGACGCTTTTGCAAGGTGGATATCATTACATCAACATTACATGATAGATGGGGGGTACATACAAGAGGCATACAATGCCACACAAATACAACATCATCTTACATAGGAGCACCATCCGACTACAGATGAAACACAAATAGAAACTCAAACGACATCCACCCTGCTAGCCCAGGCTGCCGACCTGGAACCTATCCCCTAATCGAAGAAGAAGCAGAAGAAGAACTCCAAAACAAGCAAACATCGCTCTCGCCTCATGATCATCGCATAACCTGCACCTGCAACTGTTGTTGTAGTAATCTGTGAGCCACGAGGACTCAGCACACCCATTACCATGGGTATCAAGACTAGCAAAGCTTAATGGGAAAGGAAGGGGTAAGGTGGTGAGTTGAAGCAGCAACTAAGCATGATATGGTGGCTAACTTACGCAAATAAGAGCGAGAAGAGAAACAACGGAACGGTCGTCAACTAGTAATGATCAAGAAGTGATCCTGAGCTCCTACTTACGTCAATCATAACACAGAAACCGTGTTCACTTCCCGAACTCCGCCGAAAAGAGACCATCACGGCTACACACGTGGTTGATGCGTTTTAATTCGGATCTGGTGTCAAGTTATCTACAACCGGACATTAACAAATTCCCATCTGCCACATAACCGCGGGCACGGCTCTCGAAAGTTTAATACCCTGCAGGGGTGTCCCAACTTAGCCCATGATAAGCTCTCGCGATCAACAAAGGATATACCTTCTCCCAGGAAGACCCGATCAGTCTCGGAATCCCTGTTTACAAGACATTTCGACAATGGTAAAACAAAACCAGCAAAGCTGCCCGATGTGCCGACAATCCCGATAGGAGCTGCACATATCTCGTTCTCAGGGCAACATCGGATGAGCAATCCGTACAACTAAAACAAGACCTCAAGTTTCCCTGAGGGGGCGCTGCAAAGGGCTCTAGTTCGGACCAGCACTTAGAGAAGCACTGGCCCGGGGGGGCTAAAATAAAGATGACCCTCGGGCTCCAGAAACCCAAGGGAAAAAGGGCTACGTGAGGCAAATGGTAAAACCAAGGTTGGGCCTTGCTGGAGGAGTTTTATTCAAAGAGAACTGTCAAGGGGGTCCCATAAATCACCCAACCACGTAAGGAACGCAAAATCCGGGAACATAACACCGGTATGACAGAAACTAGGGCGGCAAGAGTGGAACAAAACACCAGGCATAAGGCCGAGCCTTCCACCCTTTACCAAGTATATAGATGCATTAATTAAATAAGAGATATTGTGATATCCCAACATAATCCTGTCCACCATGGAGCAATCTTCAACTTCACCTGCAACTAGCAACGCTATAAGAGGGGCTAAGCAAAGCGGTAACAGAGCCAAGCAACGGTTTGCTAGGAATGGTGAAAAGGTTAGAGGCTTACATGGCAATTTGGGAGGCTTGAAGAGCAAAAGATAGGTAGCGCAGCATAGCAATAGAACGAAGAAACTAGCATAGCAATGATAGTAGTGAGATTCAAGGTGACGGTCATCTTGCCTGAAATCTCGCTAGGAAGAAGAACGAGTGCATGAAGAAGACGAACGGATGAAGCCGAACCAATCGTAGACGAACGAATCCTCACGATCGCAACGAAACAAGAACTATCGAGAAGAAGCACACAACATGGTAAACACACCACACAAGAACAAGGCATGATGCTCAACCAAGTATGATGCATGACAAAACTAAATGAGGCTACTCATGGCAAGAGATGATGCAAACAAGAGCAACACATCAAGGCAAGTTTAAATGAGGCCGGAAACAACATATAACAAATCCGGTAGGTCCTCATATGCAAGTTTCAAAGTTGGTCCAGATCTGAACAAACGTTAAGTTGAAGTTGTTAAATAGCAAGTTAAAGGGAACCAAGAGGATCTACACGAAATTCTAGTCAAGTTACATATAAAGTTCATTTAGTTCGGAGCTACGGCCTAGAAGATATGAGGAAAACTAGTCAAACATGGCATTGATGCTAAATGCGTTCAAACATCAAGCAAACACCTCAAAACAAGGATGCAACATGATAATATGAAACTACATGCAATTCTAAGCAAGTTTCATATAGAGCACACTCAAAACGGAGCAACGGTTCAACACATACACTCTATACAAGTTACAACAACAATCTGCCCAAAACAACAACTAGGCATCAAGAAAGCATTAAAACAATATGCTACAGCACCTCGACATAATATCAAAAGGCATGGGCATGAAGTACAGGTAAAGCATTACAAAACATGAACACTGAGATATCTCCAGAAAACACTATAACATGCTCAAAAGGACATGGCAAGATTGCAAATTATAACAGTTTCAGACTTAGCACAAATAACATCATGTTACAATGTTTAGAGCTATCAAACAACATGTTACAGGAACTTAACACGGCAAACAAAGGCATGGGATGAATCTACTAATTGCATAAAAACAAATGTCCCTTACTGACCATGAGCCAAAAGGGCACAAAAAATATGATGGCACCCATATAAACATAGCAAGTGATATGACAGATTCATACATGGCAGGAACAACAATAAGTAGGCATGTTAGTGAGCTTGTACAACTCACCACAGAGCAATACATGGCATGTCAAGGCAACCAACAGTAAGAAGGCATGTTTATGAAGCCAAACATGGCAGGAACAAGTTCATAGGGTGCATGGATCACTAGCAAAACACATGGAAAAACTGAACTTAATGTTAACATGCTGATAGCAACATTATTTAGCAAGTTTGGAGCAAGATAACAACAAGTTACAGCAGGCTATAAATGCAACCAGGGGCATTAATGGATAGAGCATGACATGTATAACAAAACATCCGTAGTGAACATCTCCAGATTATGCATAGAATGACTTGTAGCACAGGTTTACATAGCATCATAATATAACAGAATCAGCCTAGCAAAACAGTAACAGCAAGTACCCTACTTCACGAGCTCGATGCACACACTACAAGAATCACAAAAATACATGGATTGCACCTCTGTAAAGAAAGAATGATGTAGTACAAAACACATGTAGACATCAAGCTCATATGATGCACACACAAAATGCAACGAAAAAGACAAATCATCAAGTTATGTTAACAGACAGCAGATAACATCATATAGCACTATTGGAACAGCATTTAGGGTAGCAATATGAGCTCAAATGAACATGGCACAATGGAAAGAAATTAAGAGCATCTCTCAGTGAACATTTTGATATATTATGCACGCAAAACGGAGTAGTATGCTAGGAGATATGGCATGTCAAACATGGCACCAGAATGCAAAATATTTTGGGACTTGGGCAAAATTCAGGGTCAACCTCCATGGATCTGGATCTGGCGCGGATTTCGAGGCAGGCAGCGGCTCGCCGGAGTTGGAGCCGAGGGAGCCTCCGGGGAGGTCGAGGAAGCGCCAGGGAAGGTGGCCCCGGACCGGATCCGGCCGGCGGCGGGCGCGGTCGGCGGCGCACGGGGCCGGCGGGCTCCGGGCGACGCTCGGGGAAGGCACGGTGGCACCTGCGGCAGCCGGCGGCGGTGGGTGCCGGCGAAGGGCGGCGGGGCACGGGAGGCGCGGGCCAGGGAGGCACGCAGGGAGGCGCGGGCCGGGGAGGTGCGGTGCGCCGGTCTCCGGCGACGGCGGGTCCGGGCGGCGGCGCGCTCCGACGCTCGGGCGGAAGAGGGTCGCTGGCGGGCAGGCGAGGCGACAGCGTGCGGGGCCCGACGGCGGAGGGCACCGGCGTGGGGCACGGGCCGCGACGGCGGGGACGGGCCTGGCGGCGGCGGGATCTGGGCCCGCGCGGGTCCCGGATGGGCTCCACGGGCCGGCGGCGCGGAGATGGTGGCGGAGGACAGGTGGCGCAGCGGGATTGGCCGAGGCCGACGGGCGGACATGTCCGGCGCGGAGGAGACGCGTCCGGCGGCGTGGAGGAAGAGGAGCTAGGGTTTATCTGCGCGAAAATGGAAGGGGAAAGCCTTTAAATAGGTAGAGGGAGCTAGGAGAGTCCAAATGGGGAGCGGTTTTCAGCCACGCGATCGTGATCGAACGTCCGAGAGGATGGAGGGGTTTTGGATGGGTTGTTGGGCCACTTTGGAGGGGTGTTGGGCTGCAAACAAAAGAGGCTTTTACGGTACCCCGGTTAATCGTTGGAGTATCAAACGGACTCCAAATGGCACGAAACTTGACAGGCGGTCTACCGGTGGTGTACCAAGGCCGCTTGGCAAAGCTCGGGCCATTCCTAGAAAGTTTAACACCCGCTCAGAGGACATAGGAGTGTCGGATTGCAAAACGGACAATGGGGAAAATGCTCGAATGCATGAGACGGACACGTATGCAAAATGGGATGCCCATGATGACATGATAAAATGCAACACGCAAGCAAATGACATGCCAACTATGGCGAATAACTGACAGACACCTGGCGCATCGAATCCGGGGCATTACATACCTCAACCAAAATTTTGGTCATGACCCAAAGATTGGTCTTTGTTTGGATGGTTGCCATTTCTTTGGCATACCAATGAACTCTAGCCAACTATAGTTCATTTTTCTTGCCAATGTCGGCCAAATCATGGGCAACCAATACCTCAACCAAAATTTTGGCTAGCCAATGCTTTGATGGGGCAACCTTGGGCACAAACCAAACATACCATTGGTCGTGCCATAGCACTAACGCCACCCTCGGCACACTGAAACCGACCGTGTCTAGCGACGATATGAGTGTGTCGCTCACCGCGGTCGCCGTGTCCAGAGGCAGTGCTGGAGCTGCGCCCCGTTGTTGGCCCCAACGACCCACATGAACAGTTGTCGGTGGCGAGGAGGTCATGGGCCAGCTCCTCCGTTGGACTAGTCTGCGCTACATCGTCCCGATGGCTGTGCCCCACATGTCGGTTTCCCTATTTTCCCGGCCATATTCGAGCGTCAGTGCTCCGCGTTGCGCGTTAGGCCTTTCACTATGTAGGCCAAGCAAGACAACTTATTGTTTATTTGAGCCGTTCAAGTATAATCATGTGGCATTTGCTTATTTCTCATTCCTCTCCAACCCTCTTCTCCATCGATCATGTCGCTCTCCAGTCAAGTCCATCCTCCCGCATGCCTCATTTGAACATTCCACCGAGTATCATTTGCATGTACCCACCCTAGTCCTCTTTCAATAGATCTCCGGACCTCGAGATGAAATCGTGAGGGAACGAGTGGGGGCACGTGATCCTAAGGCGGATTCAAAATTTTGAACCAGTGATCATAGCATCCGCAAATCATATATAAAGGGTATTCAATGTTCGTTTCATTTTTGAACGTACAATATACTCCCTCCTATCCTTTCTAGTTTACATATAAGTTTTATGTGTAGTCAAAGTATCTCTACTATGATCAAAAAGGTATCAACATTCAACAACGCCCAATCAATATTGTTAGATTCGTACGTACCCCTAGATTTGTACTCGAGATGGTTTCCAATTTGACTATTGACAAGATTAATAGTACATGAGATGTATAATGTGAAAATTATATCATTGGAAACTCCTTTCACATACGAATTTGACTGTATGCTTTGTGTAAGTTGCATGTCATATATTATTACTCTAACATTTGGTCAAACTTAGCCTCGAAAAATGCTTTGTGTAAGTTGCATGTCATATTACTCTAACATTTGTGTAAGTTGCATGTCATATATTATTACAACATTTGGTCAAAGTAGTATAGTGGAAGTGGATCCTCTGACGTAGGTATCCCTACCTTACCCTCCCTTTCGGTCACTTACTAGTGGACCCCATGCTTGCTAGGCCCCGCATGTCAGTTACTCAATGGGTTCGGCCACGTCAGGGGAACGACCAACGGTGCCGAAGGATCTTCTGACGTGGACTCCAAGTCTCCAGGATCATATTCTTCCAAAAAATCACGCTGCCAAAGGTTTCATTCCGTTTGGACTCCGTTTGATATTCCTTTTCTTCGAAATACTAAAACAGGCAATAAAACAGCAATATGGGCTAGGCCTGCGTTTAGTAGGTTAGTCCCAAAAATGATATAAATGTGTAAAATAAAGCCCATAAATATCCAAAAGGGTAATATAATAGCGTGGAACAATCAAAAATTATAGATACGTTGGAGACGTATCATGCACCTTACCAAAATTTTGCTCATGACCCAAAGATTGGTCTTTGTCTGGATGCTTGCCATTTTTTTGGCATGCCAATGAACTCTAGCCAACTCTAGTTCATTTTTCTTGCCAATGTCAGCCAAATCATGGGCAACCAATACCTCAACCAAAATTTTGGCTACCCAATGCTTTGATGGGGCAACCTTGGGCACAAACCAAACATATTGTTGGTCGTGCCACAGCACTAACGCCACCCTCGGCACACTGAAACCGACCGTGTCTAGTGACGATATGAGTGTGTCGCTCACCGCGGTCGCCGTGTCCAGAGGCGGTGCTGGAGTTGCGCCCCATTGTTGGCCCAATGACCCACATGAACGGTTGTTGGTGTCGAGGAGGTCGTGGGCCAGCTCCTCCATTGGACTAGTCTGCGCTACGTCGTCCCGACGGGTGTGCCCCACATGTCGGTTTCCCTGTTTTCCCGGCCATATTCGAGCGTCAGTGCTCCGTGTTGCGCATTAGGCCTTTCACTATGTAGGCCAAGCGAGATAACTTACTGTTTATTTGAGCTGTTCAAGTATAATCATGTGGCGTTTGCTTATTTCTCATTCCTCTCCAACCCTCTTATCCATCGATCATGTCGCCCTCTAGTTGAGTCCATCCTCCCGCATGCCTCATTTGAACATTCCGCCGAGTATCATTCGCATGTACCCACCCTAGTCCTATTTCAATCGATCTCCGGATCCCGAGATGACATCGAGAGAGAACGAGTGGGGACATGTGATACCAAAGGCGGATTCAAAATTTTGAACCGGTGATCATAGCATCCGCAAATCATATATAAAGGGTATTCAATGTTCGTTTCGTTTTTGAACATACAATGTACTCCCTCCTATCCTTTCTAGTTTACATATAAGTTTTATGTGTAGTCAAAGTATCTCTACCTTGATCAAAAAGGTATCAACATTCAACAACGCCCAATCAATATTGTTAGATTCGTACATACTCCTAGATTTGTACTCGAGATGGTTTCCTATTTGTTTTCAACCACGTGAATGTGCTTGTTCTCGCGCATGCTCTTCCTACTAGGATTTCGCCACGTATAGCCAGTCCAATAGTAAGTCTTTTAAGCTCCCTGTCCAATAGTACACATGGAGTACTGACAACATCTGTACTCCCTCCTTCCATTTATATAGGGCCTATGTGGAGGAGAGAGATGTGAAAAAGTAAGGGGAGTGAGCTCTCATGCAAGAGCCTTAGCTATATACGCATTCCTAGTTAAATACTAGTACAATAAATATGAAGAAAGAGATAGAGAGGAGATGGAAAAAAGTACTAATACAATAGCCAACCTTGTATATATATTTGCGGGAAATAGCCAACCTTATTGCCCACACTAACGTATGAGTGCATATAATAGATGATGGCTATAGATGACATGGCCGTCCCTCATAGCCATCGACTGGCTATATTATTAACCATGCTCTAATGCGTTTTTAAAACCGCATTTGACTATTGACAAGATAAATAGTACATGAGATGTATAATGTGAAAATTATATCATTGGAAACTCCTTTCACATACAAATTTGACCGTATGCTTTGTGTAAGTTGCATGTCATATATTATTACTCTAACATTTGGTCAAATTTAGCCTCGAAAAAATGCATTAGGCCCTGTATAGTAAATGGAAGGAGGGAGTAGTAGTGGAAGTGGATCCTCTAACATAGGTATCCCTGCCTTACCCTCCCGTTCGGTCACTTACGAGCGATCCCCATGCTTGCTAGGCCCCGCATGTCAGTTACTCAATGGGTTCGGCCACGTCAGGGGAACCTCATCCGTAGTATACTCCCTCTGCTTTTATTTACTCCGCATAAAACGGAGGGAGTGGTAGTATAATAAATGATGCGGGCGGGGGAGGGGGAGGGACGTCGGTTTGCTCTCAACTATGGTCCCACAAGCAAGCGAAAACGCAAGACGAACCGCGTTCCATTCGATGAGCGACGTGGAGGGTCCAGCATGCCGGGCTGCAACGCGAACGCGACAAGAGCGATGTATAGTCAAAACTGATGGACCGGTCGTCACCGGAACCAGTATTCACACCAGAACCTTCGTTGCTCGGCCTACGCCAGCCACTGCCCTAAAACCACACCAAATCTCCAGCCCATTCCCCCACCTTTCGATCCCCTAGCCCGCATCAAGCATCCCCTAGTTCGCCGGAAAGCCATGGTGCGCCGCAATATCACTTACTACAAGAAGCTGACGCCGGAGCGCCGTGCAGAAATCGCGGCGGTGGTCGGCGCCACAGACGTCTGTTCCCAAGCTCGCTTTGCGGTGGGCCAATCCCCGAGTTACGAGGGTATGAGACGATGGACGTCGACTTTGTGCCGGCGTCCGAGTCCCCCATGCTTTGATGGGCCAATCCCAAGCTACGAGAAGGAGGAAGCCAATCCAATGTTCATGGCGGAGGTCGCGGCGCAGAAGGCCCCCGATGGGTATGAGACGATGGACGTCGACTTTGTGCCGGCGTCCGAGTCCCCCATGGTGCAGGCGGACCAGCGGTTCAACATGGCAATACTAAAGGAGGACCGAGAGGTAGAGGCTCAACTCGACGTGGAGCACGCGCATGCCGCTGCCATCGTGTCTCTCCTGCAGGCGGAACCAGATGTCGTGGATGTGAACCGGGCGGCGGAGGCTCAACTTGAGGCGGAGCATGTGGATGCCCCTGCCATCGAGGCCCTCCTGCAGGCAGAACCAGACGTCCTGGACATGAACCGGGTGGTAGAGGCTCGACTTGACGCAGAGCGCGCGGATGCCGCTCTCATCGACGCCCTCCCGCAGGCGGAACCGGACGTCCTGGACTTGAACCGGGCGGCGGAGGCTCGACTCGACGCGGAGCGCGCAGATGCCGCTGCCATTGAGGCCCTCCTACAAGCGGAACCGGACGTCCTCGACTTGAATCGGGCTGTGCTCTCGTCCTTGCAGAGTGCCCGCATGCTCCGCTTGAACGAGTAGCTGGAGGCCGAGGACAACCACGGTGCGGAGACACACGTCGGCAGCGACGGCTGGTTCGTGCCGGCAGCCAAAGACGACCAGGCCATCTCTTTCCGTGAGCAGTGATAGTTTTTCTTTATGTTGTTGTTATTATGTATCTTTTGCTGTGTAAAAACGTATATTTGTTATGCAAGTCGCCTGACTTGGGTCAGTCTACCATTTCAGGCGGTTGGATGAATATCCTACGTCTCCTAACCCTTCTTTCCTTCTTCCTCACCTCTTTTTCTTCCCCAACAGACCACCGCACGGGCCGTACGGATACTCCCCAACATGCGGTTGGATAAACATACTCTATGAACGAAAATTATGTGCCAGCGATAGGATGGCTAAGTTTGGTTTGTTCACATGCGACACCACGTGTCAGTGAGGGTACGTTCCCTTGGTTGGGTTTGCGGCGTGCAGGAACGACTGTGTGAGGGTGCGGTGCGACCGCGGCGTGCAGGAGCGACCGTGTGAGGGTGCGGTGCGACCGCGACAGCCGTGCGCAAGTGTACCTCCTTCTCATTTTGAAAACTTTAGGCAAGCTTGGCAAAAATGTGTGGCAAAGTTTGGCAATGCAAGGCCTAGACCCAAACAGGATAAGTACGTACGTACTAGGAGTACTAGTGTTAAAAAAGAAAGGCGGGGTTTTCCTTCGCAGGATTTAATCGATATAAATCCTCATTTCACGTGTCAATTAATGCGTATTTTTTTCTCCAAAGACCAAAGAGCTAACCATCTCACTCCTCATCGCTTGATTAATGCAGCGCCATGCAAACCAACCTTCTCACTTCCGCATGCATGCAGGGGATATTAATGTCCTTGGATGCTAACCCCATCAATTTTGCCTCGATTAGTGTTAGTGGCCCTTTGCAAATTGTAATTTTGATATACTGGCCTTGTGTAAAAAAAAATGGAGGTAGTAACTATATTTTACTTCCTTCCCCATTGCGGTGACATCAACGATATCTTTTTTTTGTGGTATAGCGAAGTGCATTCGACGGAGAACACCGTTGAGGGAGACCACGGTAAGTCGTTCGCAAGTGTCGCCTGCGAGCTGAGACAACCGCCTTATTTGCATCCAGGAAGTACTACTAGGAGTACTAGTGCGGTGAGATGGTTTCTCGAAGACGATGGAGAAGCGGAGTCAGTGAAGAGTGAAATGATGGTTGCTTCGTCCGTGCTTTTGTGATTTGACGCCTCACTGCTTTGTGATTTGTGATAGAAGGGACAGGGGGGTAGACTCTGTGCTCTATATTGTACTACATGCGTCCAAGCATGGGAGAAAGAGGAGAGACGTTGCATTTTTCTATTACTTCAATCAATCAATCAGGGAGCTTCGGTTCCATCTTTTTGGCTTTGGCAACACCGTCCACAATGGTTCCCACGATGCCAAAAGCTATTTTCACATTTGGCTACACATTGTGGATGCCCTTAACCATACCACTTGGTTTTGCTCCTGTGTGCTATCTATACAAATCTCAATTATATTGATCTAAAAAATTATAGAATCAAGATTAGTAAAATGGAGGTGATTTTGCCGCGCGGATGGCCGGGGAGGTTTCTTATTTGAGCAATGCTACATCCACATAATGGTTTACGTAAAGTTACGAACTGATGTAATGTGGGACTGTTTGATTTGATTAAAGGAGAGGATTAGGCCCACCCCACCTGAAAATCAGGGGGGGCATATATAGATTAGATGGAAAGTATACGTAGCAGCTACGTAGCCCTTTGTAAGTCTAGGATTAGGCTTCTTACTTTCGGAGGACGTTGTCTTGGCGGTTTGCTAACATACGGTCCCACGTGTCAGTGCTTTACCAAGCCGATCCGCGTCCCACATGAGGCAGAACAATGGCAGAAGCAACACGTGGTTAAGTTGAAGAAGATGAGGGAGAAGCGGATTCACCAACGAGTGAAATGATGGTTGCTTCGTCCCTCCAACTTCTTTTTTTAGCATTATTACCTCATCCCTCCAACTTAACTGCGGGAAAGGTGCATCTTTGTGATTTGACGCCTCATTGCTCATTACTACGCCGGTGCCATGACTGGGGTGCTTCACCCCGGCTACTCTGCACTATATTCCGGTATGGCACGTGGACCTCGTAGCTTGATGTCCCACATGTCGGTGAAAGGGACTAGAAGATTTATGGAAGCGAGCGCTCCACTCTTACGACGGAGGAGTAGACGACACGACGGCCCAGTGAACTGTCACTTGGACTATATAGTACTATAGTTTTGCTGTTTTGCACGATCCATCGATACAAACCCGATTAAACAGGAAAGGGTGGATTTTTCCCGCGCGGTAGATGATACTGGCCATACATTTCAAAGGCAATTTTAATGTATGCAAACTGAATAATTATAAGTAACAATATGATATCTAGTAAAACTAAAAACACATATGATTTATTGTGTTAGAGTGTAGTAGTAGTGCTGTATTTCATAGTTGTTAGATGTAACATGCGAAAACGTGTAGAGATGTACTTTTGGAGGGCCTACAAAGAGAAAAGCGTAATACAGTCACCGAACTTCAGAATAAGCTGATTACGGTCACTATATATGTTTTGCGATGATTATACGGTCACTTGCTCACAGGTCAGCATCGGATTGCAGTCTATTGACCGGCCAAATAGTCTGCGTGGCGCCATGTTGACTAGTTAAATTGACCATGTTCCTTGTGGGTCCCACCTGTCAGTTTGTATAGGGAAAAGGTCAGATAAACACAAATTTACGCAGGCGCGACAAGGCTCCAACCCGTGCGCGGGAATCACCTGGTTGTGTATGTGTCTGTCGGGGCCTGATGTGTGCGCATGCACATGTAGGTTGACCACTTGAGCGTGAGAGTGTGTGTTGGTCGTGTGTTGTACTGGTGTGTGCATGCATGCGTGCGTGTGTGCATGTGAGTGTTGCGTGCGTGCGTGGCTGCGTGTGTACGTGTGAGTGTTGCGTGCGTGCGTGGGTGCATGTGTTTGTGTGAGTGTTGCGTGGATGCAGTTCGTGTGCATGCGTGCGTGTGTGTATAATCACCACACCAGCTCCAGTGTGTTAAAACAGACGGCTCAGCATACCAATACAAGGCCACCTTGTCCGCTGTGCCCGCGGTCATGACTTTGAACCCCCGTCCAAATATTT
This sequence comes from Triticum timopheevii, assembly GCA_963921465.1. Lineage (NCBI taxonomy): Eukaryota > Viridiplantae > Streptophyta > Magnoliopsida > Poales > Poaceae > Triticum > Triticum timopheevii. The sequence goes on along the minus strand of OY997268.1, from coordinate 484,344,220 downwards.
TCTTGTCGTTTGTTTTCATTCTTACTAGCAAGATGCCCGTGCGTTGCACGTAACATCAACATGCATTTGTATGACTTGTTTATCTTGTGAGAGAAAAGGATGACCGAGGGAAGGCCTTATTTGCAAATGTGAAGAGGTATGTGGGTACCTTTTTGCAAAATTGCCATAGTTTCTTTCCTATCCGTCAGATATAAATCGGACGACCTATATTGCAGGATGGCAGGCACACCATCATCACCAACTCTGTTTTTTATAAGAGTGTATTTTATGTATTTTATAAGAGTGTAAATGTAGAGTAGATACAAGTCGACAGGTGGGCACGATGGTAGTGAGATAATGTGATGCAACACTAGAGGTGCTGTTGGGGATATGACTATTTGTGTAAGCCGCCCAGGAGGGGCCGGGTTACGCAAAGAGTACTCATCAGATGGCAGTTCCGTAAGGAGCTTAAGGCCCACGGGCGGCTTAAGCCCATTGTAGTAAACCTCCATGATGGCATGACTTGTAATGTAAGGTAGATTTAACTGGTCACCGAACCGGACTCTATTTATAAGCCGGTCGGGACTCTGTAAGCCGTAGGTGTCGACCCGTGTAAATAAGGGGACGACCTATGGGCGACTAAGGGCAAGAAACAACTCATCGAGAACCGGGCATAGCGTGTCTCGCTCCCTAGTTATCGAAACATCAATACCAACCCAACTAGACGTAGGCCTTACCTTCACCGTAAGGGGCCGAACTAGTATAAACCCTCTTGTGTCCCTTGTCCCGATTTAACCCCTTCAAGCTTCCTAGTTGCGATGGCTCCACAACTAAGTCCTTTCACGAGGACAACTGACGTGACTATTCCACGACAGTTGGCACCCACCATGGGGCCAGCACACAGTGGATTTGAGTTCTTGAAGGGCAACTTCGAAGGGCTCAAGGGGTACATAGTGGGCCGGATGACCAAGAGTCGTCGCGGCAAGATCTACATCGACGACGAAGGCTGGGGCCCCGACGCCAGCTCATTTGAGTACGGGTACCGGGTCCCCTTCGGTGGAATCCACGTCTTCATTGGTCGGATCAGTGAGCCGGGCCCTGAGCCGGACAAGTGCACCGACCTCGTCGAGACGGCTCAGCGTGCAAGGAAGACCCGGACTCAGCCGGTCATGAGGCGTGCCTTCGTGGGCTGCGTCCACGGAGACGAACTTTCTGGATCTGAAGATGGGGGTGAGATGGCCGTCCTTTCATATGGTGACTCGTCCGCCGGCTCAACAGATTCATTGTATCAGGTACAAGACGGCGTGCTCGGGGGCTGTTCCGATGGCATCAGTATTCCGGACCGCGATGAGCCGCCAAGATGGGCCGGAATTTTCATGGCTGGAACTCAGCCCGGCTCAAACTCTACAGCAGTTGCGGCGATCACGTCCAGATCAGGAGCAGCCGGGGCAGGCAGCCCCGTGCGCCCACCGGCTCAGGTGCTGATGGACCTCATGGACAAGCTTACGGCCCTAGTAACCGCCACGGTTATTCCTGCCGACAAGGACGAACACGACACAGCAGTAGCTCAGGTGCGTGAGGAGATAGCTCAGGCCAAGGAAGCCTTGGCAGCTGAGGATACTAGACTAGCTGCAGAACGGGCGGCTCTCGACGCCCGGGCACAGCATTTGCAGGCAGAAGTTTACTAGCTCATGATGAGCTTAAATGCATCCAATGAGGTAATGAGGAGGAGACATCAGAAAACACAGTCCCGTTTACCTCCAAATTACGAGCCCCGGGTTCTCTTTGCTACACCCGGAGCCGGTCCTAGTAACCCGCCAGAGGCCGATCAGCTTATGACAGCCGGAACAGGAGGACCGCCTCAGCCTAGGGATGTGGTGCCGCCTCACGTGAGTATGCAACCGCCGCGTTATGTGCCAATTCCACCGGGTCAGTTTTCCAACCCCATGGAGAACTTGATCGCAGCTTCAGCGCATTTAGCGGCTCTTCCTATGGAAGGAGATGACCCAATGGCGGTGGAGACCCGGAGGGTCAGGGAGCTCCTTCAGACGGCCCTGGCTCAGCAGGAGAACTATTCTTACAGCCGGGACAGGATTCATTCCACTCCCCCGCCCTGGGGAGCACCACCTCGCCAGAACCGGAGTCCGAGTTACAGCAGATGCATGGAGTCGGAAGCTTTGTCAAGTAATGCCCAGCGATGTAACCAGCCCGGGGGCTATAATCCAGCGCAGGACCAAGTACATCAGGAGAATGATCACCCGGAATATCCAATGACATCTGTTGAGGCGGGAGTAGCCACTAGAACCGGTGGAGTTCCCTGCCTGGTGCCAGCTATGCGCGATGTACGTCTGCCCAAGGACTTCAAGGGACCTCGAAAGGTACCAAACTACACGGCCGATTTACAGCCCGGGGCGTGGATCGAGAGTTATGAGATGGCGATGGAGTTGCTGGAAGTCAGTGACGCGACAATGGCTAAATATTTCACCATGATGTTAGATGGAACAGCCCGGTTGTGGCTCAAAGGCTTGCCACCCAATTCCATTAGCTCATGGGGCGAGTTAAAGGCCCGGTTGATCCAGAATTTCAAGGACACCTGTAAACAATCTATGTCGATTGTGGACTTGACGGATTGCAAGGAGGAGGAAGGTGAATCCACCACCCATTGGGTACGCCGGGTCAAGGAGATAATTCATTCTTCCGATAAGATGGATGCCGGCTCTGCGGTTCTTATGCTGGAGAAAAATTGCCATTTTGAACCGCTGAGGATGAAACTGGGGCGCCTTAAGCGTGACCTCACAGATATGGGTACGCTGATGGCGGCTTTAGTCAAATACGCCGATTCTGATAGTACCAAGGATCCCGCGTCTGACGATGAGAAGACAGGGAAGGGAAAACGGAACGGCAATTGAAAGGGTCAGCAGCATAACCCGGGGAATCAAGGCGGCAATAAGCGTAAGGCAGATGGTAACCCGGAGTTTGTGGCTAATGCCAACGTGCGAGGTAATGATCCGAGACATAAAGGTAAGCCGCCGCGATCCGGCGGGTCAGGCCCGTCGCTGGAGCAATTACTCAATGAGCCCTGCCCGAGACATGGCACCCCGGAGTGGCCATCCACACATCTATGGAAGGACTGTGCGATCATGAAGGCATTTAAAAATTCCAACACCTTCGACGGCGGTTAAGGATCTGGTGGCGGCTCAGGGCCCGGCGGCTTTCATGGCCCGGGCGGCGGCTCAAATTCTGGTTTTTAGGGGCATCTAGGTGGCAACAATTAGCAGTAGTCTGGTCAAGGCGGACAACAGCAGCAACAGTCGGGTTATCAAAGCCATCCGAAGCAGCTGAGTGGCGGACAATATCATGTGTTTACCACCAGCTTGTGCAAGTGTGACCAGAAGGTTCATAAGAGGGCTGTGAATTCCATTGAGCCGGCAATTCCTCATTATTTAAGGTGGTCAGAGCAGCCCATCATATGGAGCAGGGAGGATCATCCTCCACGGGTCGATAACCCGGGTCAGTTGGCTTTGGTAGTGGCGCCTCAAGTTGGTGGATATAAGTTCACCAAAGTGCTCATGGATGGAGGTAGTAGCATCAACATCCTGTACTACGAGACCTTTCAGCGCATGGGGTTGACTGATAAAAATCTGAGAACATCCAACACTGTTTTCCATGGAGTTGTCCCTGGTAAGTCGGCTTACCCAGTTGGCAGGATTGAGCTGGAGGTGGCTTTTGGAGATGAACATGACTCCCGAGCTAAGAAGTTGACGTTTGAGGTGGTCAAGATCAGGAGCCCATACCACGCTCTGTTTGGACGGCCGGCTTATGGTAAGTTTATGGCCCGGCCGTGTTACGTTTATTTACAGCTCAAGATGCCGGGTTACAAGGGCACCATCACTGTACATGGCAGCCGTAAGGTAGCATTGGAATGTGAAGAAGGTGACGCAGCTTATGCTGAGTCGGCCTGCGTAGCAGAGGAGCTCAAATTTTATCAAGATAACATTGACCCAGCGGACATGACATCCCTGAAGAAGCCAACTACAGAGCATGACACGTCGTTGAAGTTTAAGTCGGCAGCTGAGACGAAGCTTGTTGACTTTGCCACGGGTGATTCTTCTAAACAGTTCAGCATCAGTAGCAACTTGTATCCCAAATAGGAAAGCGCTCATCGAGTTCATCCTTGAGAACCGGGACATCTTTGCATGGAAACCTTCTGACATGCCGGGTGTACCGAGGGAACTCGCTGAGCACACTCTCAATATTGATCCAAAGTATAAGCCGGTCAGGCAGTTTCTTCGCCGATTTAATGAAGAAAGACGGAAAGCTATTGGAGAAGAAGTTGCCCGGCTTTTAGTGGCCGGGTTTATCATTGAAGTTTTTCACCCGGAGTGGTTGGCTAACCCGGTGCTCGTCCTCAAGAAGAACGGCACTTAGCGGATGTGCGTGGATTACACGGACTTAAACAAGGCTTGTCCAGCTGACCCTTTTGCTCTTCCCCGTATTGATCAAATCATTGATGCTACGGCGGGTTGTGAGCGTTTGAGCTTTTTGGATGCTTACTCCAGTTATCATCAGATTAAAATGGCAGTTAAGGACCAGGAGAAGACGGCTTTCATCACTCCGTTTGGAGCATTCTGCTATGTATCTATGCCATTTGGGCTCAAGACTGCCCAGGTGACTTACCAGCGGTGTGTGCAGAATTGTTTGCATGATCAAATTGGGCGTAATGTCCATGCCTATGTGGATGACATTGTGGTGAAGTCCAGAGAAAAGGAGACCTTGATATCCGATTTAAAGGAGACATTTGATAATCTCCGGGTCTACAAGATGATGCTTAACCCGGCCAAATGCGTGTTTGGTGTCCCTGCAGGCAAGCTTTTGGGCTTTCTGGTGTCCAACAGAGGCATCGAAGCTAACCCGGAGAAGATCAAGGCGATTACCTCTCTGGCTAAACCGGCGTGCATCAATGATGTTCAGCGACTGGCGGGTCGCGTCGCCGCCTTAAGTCGGTTCATAAATCGGCTCGGTGAGAAAGCCCTCCCATTGTATCAGATGATGAAGAAAACTGACACTTTTGTTTGGAGTGAGGCCGCTGATGCTGATTTTGAAGACTTAAAGAGACAATTGTCTGAGCCGCCGATTCTTGCGGCTCCAATTGACAAAGAGCCTTTGCTATTATATGTGGCTGCCAATTCACGAGCCGTCAGCGTTGCCATCGTGGTGGAGCGTAAGGAAGCCGGTAAGGAGCATCCGGTTCAACGGCCGGTTCACTACATCAGTGAGGTGCTCATTGAATCCAAGCAAAGATACCCTCATTGGCAAAAGCTTGTTTATGGGGTGTTCATGGCAAACCGGAAGTTGAAGCAGTATTTTCAAAGCCATCCTATAACTGTGGTAAGTTCTGCCCCTTTGGGAGACATTATTCAGAACAGAGAGGCCACAGGACGAGTCACCAAGTGGGCTATTGAGCTTGGGCCTCATGGCTTGAAATACATGCCCCGGACGGCTATTAAATCTCAGGCCTTGGTGGACTTCATCAATGATTGGACAGAGTTGCAAGCCCCTGAGGAGAAGCTAGATAACACATACTGGACTATTCACTTTGACGGGTCTAGGCAGCTAGAAGGCTCGGGGGCTGGAGTGGTGTTAACTTCCCCTCGAGGTGACAAATTTCGCTATGTACTCCGGCTTATGTTTCCATGTACTAACAATGCAGCTGAATATGAGGCATTACTCCATGGTCTCCGGATGGCTAAGGAGATGAACTTAAGCCGGGTACGATGCTTGGGCAACTCAGATTTGGTGGCTCAGCAAGTGTCGGGCAAGTGGGATTCCAAAGACCCCCTCATGGCGGCTTATCGTCGTGAAGTAGATGCTGTGGCTGGTCACTTCACAGGTTACCAAGTGGAGCACATTGATCGAAGGAAGAACGAGGCGGCTGATGCTTTAAGCCGGTTGGGATCCCAACGTAAGCCGGTGCTGCCCAACACCTTTCTTGATGTGTTACATAACCCTTCTGTCAAGGTACCTACCGAGGAAGACCTAGCAGTGCCAGACCCGGAGGCACAGCCGGTGGTGGCTCTTCATGTTATCCCGGATTGGACGGTGCCTTACTTGGCTTATATGACCTAGGGTGAGTTGCCGGAGGATGAGACGTTGGCGAGACAAATCGTTAGGCGCTCCAAATCAATGAAGATTGTTAACGGCGAGTTACATCACCTCAGCATCACGGGAGCGTTTCAACGCTGCGTATCACCTATAGAAGGCCAAGAAATACTCCGTGAGATCCATGAAGGAGATTGTGGCCATCATGTCGGGTCAAAATCCCTCGTAGCCAAGGCCTTTCGTCATGGTTTCTATTGGCTGACGGCTCATGCTGATGCAGAGGACCTGGTCAGTAAATGTGACGGGTGTCAAAAGTTCTCACGATGAGCTCATGTGCCAGCTCAAGAGTTAAGGATGATCCCAATCACCTGGCCGTTTGCAGTATGGGGGCTTGACATGGTCGAACCTTTCAAAAGGTCTAAAGACAAAAAGACACATCTGCTGGTGGCAGTGGACAAGTTTACCAAGTGGGTTGAGGCAGAGCCAGTCAGTAAGTGTGATGCAGCCACGGCGGTTCAGTTCGTAAAAAAGGTGATCTTTCGCTTTGGTTTTCCACATAGCATCATAACTGATAATGGCACTAATCTCTCTAAGGGTGCCATGGAAGAGTTCTGTCAAAGAGAACATATCCGGCTTGATGTTTCGGCTGTTGCTCATCCTCAGTCCAATGGTCAAGCAGAGAGAGCTAATCAAGAGATCCTGAAAGGCATCAAGCCCCGGCTCTTGGTCCCTTTATAGCGGACTCCGGGTTGTTGGGTGGAGGAGTTACCCTCTGTGTTATGGAGCATCAACACTACGCCTAACAGATCCACAGGATACACACCTTTTTTCATGGTTTATGGAGCAGAGGCGGTCCTACCAAGTGACATCCGGTACGACTCACCCCGAGTGGCGGCTTACATTGAGGCGGATAACGAAAAGGCTCGTCAGGATGCACTTGACTTGTTGGACAAGGAGCGAGACTTGGCAATAGCCCACTCGGCGATTTACCAGCAAGACCTGCATCGCTATCACAGCCATCGGGTTAGAAGCAGAACCTTTCAGGAAGGCTACTTGGTGCTCCGGCTCATCCAGGATCAGACTAACATGCACAAGTTATCCCAGCCTTGGGAAGGACCTTTGTGGTCAGCAAGAATCTGCACAATGGGTCATATTATCTCATCGATATTCGAGAGCGCAAGGACTCATTTAAATCAGAGGAGGAGACCCGCCGGCCGTGGAATATAGCTCATCTCTAGCCTTACTATACTTAAGTTACTCCGTAAGATACTTTCTATAATGTACATATTATATAAAGCAATAAAGCAGGACCTCTGTCCTTTTTTCCCATAAAGAATATTTCATATTTTCTTTATTAGGTGATGGACACTGCCAACAGGGGACGGATCATATCTGAATCCGGCTTTCCCTTTGGTCCGGCTTATGATCATATCTGAATCTAGCCTTGGTCACTTGGGGGCTTCCTGTTCAAACATAGGTCGTATTCGAACCAAAGAGAACATAGCTGTCGATACCCACTTGATGGGCATATTGCCAAACCCACTTGGGGGCTTCCTGGTCAAATTTGAATCATAGCTTAACCCATTTGGGTCTGACGTGGATCGTATTCGAATCAGCGTCATTAAACAACTCTTATGTTCACTTGGGGGCTTCCCGTTCAAACATAGGTCGTATTCGAACCAAAGAGAACATAGTTGTCGATACCCACTTGATCGGCATCGCCAAAAGCCACTGGGGGCTATATGATCGTATCCGAATCTTAGGTTAACCCCTTTGGAACGGTTCTCTGATCGTATTCGAATCAGGATCCTGTGAACATTTGCAAGTATGATTATTTTCACCATCATTGAAACCTTCTGGAGGAGATGGTTCTTGATCTTTCCGGTTTTATATTAGTTACTTCAGGTTCTAGCAAGTGCCAGGTAAAAACTTATATGAGCCGGAGAGGTTATTAAAAAGGTGTCACAGGTATGCTGTTCTGATTATGTTTTAAACTAACCATGAACCGGCTTATACATATGATTTTTTGATCATATCTGGGTTATCAATATTCTATAACCCGCTGGTGCAGTGAATCGTCCAGGAAAGCCTTCCCTGTTTTACGTGCAGGTTAAAACGGAGCAAGGTGAAGGATCAAGGAAACACTTGATTAACATAAGCAAGATGAACTTAGTACTGGTGGCTTAACAAAAGCGATAAGTACCATAAGGCATGACAGGCATTAAGGAGTTTTTCTATCCTATTACAAGACTCCCCGAGTCTGAATAAATGAAGCATTGTTCTTTGCCAAATTATAACCCGGCTGGCGGCTCATTCCTCCGGCTGGCTTGATGACTCCGGGTTATCCTTCCCCGCCTCTCCTTCGGTTGTTATGTCCTGGAAGGTGGACAAGGCCCAGTCAATGCTGCTCAAAGCTTCAAATTCAGCTTCATCATCTATTAAACTGGCCGGGTCCACTTCAGGGGCGAAGGTATGCTTACGCGTTGGAGGGAGCAGGCTGACTTGGTCATATGGGACATTTGGGATTCTCCGGTTCTCGCTATCATAACCCGGCGAATACTTGGTGAGGTTAGTATCCTCCCCAATGAGAGTCGCCAGAGGGCGTACGACTTTGACACAGGCAGTGAAGTCCTGTTCGCCAAAAGCAGTGCCGTCCTCCTTAAGACTTGGATATCCAAGAGGGAGGTCAGCAAGGTCAAGCTCTGGCACCCATGCTTTTGCCCGACTCAGCGCAGCCACGGCTCCGGCTCTCGCAGATGCCCGCCTTAAGTCTTGAATGTGTTGAGGTAGCACCGACAAATGTCTCAACACGTCTTGTAGGAGCCGGGGAGAGGTAGTTGATAAAGCCATAGCGGTCAACGCACGCTGTGACCCGGAGTATAGCTGCTCTACCAAGGTGTACACTTCCTTCAGCTTGACAAGCATATTTTCCTTCAGATTGGTACTCCTGGAGCCTGCATGTTCACAGGTATAACAGTAAGCCGGAGGCAACCATTATGATAATTCTTGAAGGATTACAATATTTACGGGCGGCTTTCCAAAGATAGCTGAGACCATTTGGGATATGTGCCGCTTTAAGTCGGACAGCTCATTTGTTTCCGCGGCAAGAGATGCCTCCGTTGTTTTAGCCCGGGTCACCAGTGAAGCCCTCTCATCCACCCAAGCCTTCTTTTCCGATTCAAAATTTTTCTTCAGCTTCTCCTATTCAGAGATACTGAATTCAAACTTGGAATTGGCTTTCTGAGCTTCGAGCTCTTGGGTTTTCAACTGGCTCTTCAACTCAGCAATCTCCGCCTCAAATTGACTTACGGTGGCCTGCATTTGACATCAGGTTGTGGTAAGAATCTTGGTAAGATAACATTTAAGTCCCAAGTATTTTACAAGTAAAGAAACTTGGCACTTGGGGGCTAATGTATGTTTAAGGAATTTTTAGTCTATTTCACTAACTTACACATATTAAGTCTCAAGCACTTTACAAGTAAAGGTACTTGACACTTGGGGGCTAATGTAACCCAAATTTAAAGTTTCATGTTATCTCCGGGTGAAACATATTCAATTTAAATCGGACAAAACTAAAAGCTAGCAGATTCTTAAGTCTACAGCATATTCTCATAAGCAATAGACTTGGGGGCTAGTACAGTAAGTAAGATTTAGAGCGAAAGCTTAATTTTACCTCAGATTTATGCTGTATTTGCTTCACCATGTCAATTTCCAGGTCACGACTACTGTGCACTTGGTTCAGATAGCCCGAGACTATATCACCAATACTTAAGTGAGAGTAATCAGTGATGTCTTGTTTGGACTTCCAGCGCTGGGCAAACTCTTCCTTGGCGGTGCATTGGGCAAGGGCAGTAGGCCGGCCCGGTTCAACGTATTGGCTCTTCACAATCTCAACCTCCGGGTCAGCCGTCTTGGCCGGGCTAGGAACTTCTGGGTCATCCGAGTTATGAATCACGTCTTCTGCAGGCGGGTCAGAAGTTGGCTGCGGGATGTCAGAAGCCGGTTCAAGCGGTGGCTGATGAGCAGAGCTGTCTGGAACGGATGAGTTAAGCACCGGTTCAGTAACCACCGGGTCTTGGGACGGCTTATTTTTCTTTGCCTTCTTGCTGGGCTTTACTTGCCCGCTGTCAATCAAAGTGGAAGGGTAAGTATCAAAGCATAAGTGTGGATAAACTCAAAGTAGGAAAGGTTATATTACCCGGGGGCTGTTTTGAAAGCCGGCATGTTCGATTGCGTCGACTCATCAGAAGAAGGGGAGGTATCCTGATAGTTGGAGTCAGACGAATTGAGAGGTTGGCGAATCAAACCCATCAAGGGTAAGACAAAACGTAAGTCGGAGCTAACCTCGGTCCGACGCTTCCTGGTTACATCGGGTAAGCCGGAGGAAAGCTCTACATCCTGGTTGGCCCGAGTCTGTCGCCGGTTCTCAAGCTGCTGTTGCTTCAAAATAAATTGAGGATCTTGGTAAGCGAGAGGGTGTGAAAACCTTACTTTCCGGGTCACCCTTCGGATTCTTTGTGTTGGCAAAGGCTCTGAGTCGGAGGAAATTATAGTTACCTCTTCGCCAGCTGCTTGGCTGTTCCCAGTATCCTCCTGAAAGGATCTAAATGTCAGTAAGGTAACAGTGAAGGAATTAAAGAAAATTAAAAAGATTACCTCTTCCTCATCTGAAGAAGAGTCGTCCAATCTCATCATATCAGAGGCGCTGGGGTTCTTCTTTTTAGAGGTACCCGTCCTGGCGGCTTTCCTTTTGGTCTTCTTGGCCGTCCAGGCCAGTTTTGCAGCCTCATGGTCATATTTGACCTTCCAGAAATTGTCATCAGCCTATGGAAAAAGACAAGGAATCATAAGTACCAGAAGGTAACATATTAAAGAGTATTTGTGAATACTAGTAACTTACTGCAGGAGCCGGATTCTTCTTGCAGAAGGGAAGCAAACTGAACGTATTACTGGTTACAGTGCCCTCCTTCAATAGTGATTGGACTATAGCGTCTGCTACATCATCTGGTAAGTCCTCAGGACTATGACGCATTGAGTCATCCTTTTCGCCTGTGTAAGACACATTAAGCCGGAGCGGCGGCTTAATGGTAGTATCCGCCAGGTGACCCAGACCCGGACCAAATCAATGCCAGTTAACCCGTTGCCCAAAAGGGCCTTGATCTTTCTGATGGTGGGGTTAAGAGGCAGGCGCTCAACAGCAGTTAACTTGTCCGCCAGAGGATGATTGGACTCAAGGCGCAGGGCGCGAATGCCGGGCAAAGGCTTTTCATTAGCCGGAGAGGTGTCTTGGCAGTAGAACCACGTCTGGTTACAGTCTTTGGGATGACTCGGTAGCTCAGCGTAAGGAAAAAGGCAGTCTCTCCGCCACTGGATTGAGATGCCACCAAGTTCAAGACTAGGTCCGCTGGCGCGCTCATTCTGCCGGTTCAAGTAAAAAAGCTCCCTGAACAGCAGCGGACTTGGTTCCTCTCCTAAATATACCTCGCAGAAGACTTGGAAATTGCACAGATTGGACACGGAATTGGGTCCAATGTCTTGAGGCCTCAGGTCAAAGAAATCCAGAACTTCTCTGAAGAATTTTGAGCCAGGAGGGGCAAATCCCCGGTTCATATGGTCTGTGAAAACAACTACCTCTCCGTCTTTGGTTTGAGGTATCTCCTCAGACGGGTGAGGGGCACGGTAGGACATGACCTCCTTTTTCGGCAGATGGCCAGACGTTACAAACTCGGCAAGTTTGCTTTTGGTGACTGTGGACGGAACCCAGTTGCAAGTCACAGGGGCCTTGGCCGCCTTAGGAGCCATAACAGCAGTGGCCTACGACAAAGTAAGAAAGTTCCGGTTCACATTTAACCCGGGAGAAATACTCAAATTTATTTAAAATAGCGGCTTAAGCAAGGGGCCTAATGATATAAGGGTGATTGTGTAGTAAAGTTTAAGCCGCTAACCGGATCAACAGGGATTCAAAGATTTTTAAAGTCATGAGAGGAAGGCAAGGCTTACAGTTCAGAGTCACTTATTTAAGCCGGACGCCCATACAGGGATGATAAAAGTAATTTTTCCAGAAGAAGCTTTCCGGGTGATGTAACAATTATTATTATGGATCAAACTATTGCTCTAAAGGAAAATTTTCTAGACCTAAAATAGGGCAAAGAGTTCATGCATTCAAGGGAGGTTTCCAAACAAGAGAAATGAGATCTATTTCTATACAAGATTGACACAAACTACTACCGCAGCGTTTCTGCACAGTTTTTACAATCTAAACAGGCTGTGGAAGTGCATCTAGCAAGGATTCGCATCGGGCGGCGATGAACCTGATGAACTTGGCGGAGCTTCAAGATAGATCTAAGGAAAGGGAAGAAAAGAACTCACGGATGAGGTTGAGCTGCGGAAGCTCGCCGTCGATCTCTGGTTACAGACAGGTTGATGCAGCGGCCTGAGTCGACGAAGACGAGGGGGTCGATGGCGACGGTAGCGGAGCTTGAGAGGCAGAGAGGAGAGGAAGAAGATGACTGAAGAGGTAAAAGGGAAAGGACCCAAGTCGTGGCTATTTATAAGGAAAAAATGACTGAGACGGCGCGGGAAACGAGGAGATAACAATTATTATCCAAGGGCCCTGACGCCTCGATTTTCGGAACAGTCAGTAAAGAAGAGATCCGTTGAAAGGATTCGGTGAAATAAAAAATGATTTAAAGGAAGGATGACGTCACGCCGGGTTAAGACAGGTCCAGAAGATGATGTCATGGCGGGTAAGCAAAAACCCTCTGTATAGTCAGAAGACTGAAGATTTAATTATTTACAAATATTCTTTAGATTGACATGAACAGGTTCAAATCAATCCGGGGCCTAATGTTGGGGATATGACTATTTGTGTAAGCCGCCCAGGAGGGGCCGGGTTATGCAAAGAGTACTCATCAGAGGAAGCCCAAGACCAAGCATGAAGATGGCGGTTTCGTAAGGAGCTTAAGGCCCACGGGCGGCTTAAGCCTATTGTAGTAAACCGCCATGATGGCATGACTTGTAATGTAAGGTAGATTTAACTGGTCACCGAGCCGGACTCTGTTTATAAGCCGGCCGGGACTCTGTAAGCCGCAGGTGTCGACCCGTGTATATAAGGGGACGACCTATGGGCGACTAAGGGCAAGAAACAACTCATCGAGAACCGGGCATAGCGTGTCTCGCTCCCTGGTTATCGAAACATCAATACCAACCAAACTAGACGTAGGCCTTACCTTCACCGTAAGGGGCCAAACTAGTATAGACCCTCTCGTGTCCCCTGTCCCGATTTAACCCCTTCAAGCTTCCTAGTTGCGATGGCTCCACAACTAAGTCCTTTCACGAGGACATCTGACGTGACAATTCCACGACAGGTGCCACGTGGAGCATTTAACTGGTCAACTAGTCATGTCATGAGCAAATACAGAGTTGTATGGTGAGCCCGTGACTGTATAATAACCACTAAACTTAAATGGTGACCCTAATGAGTGGATTCTGAAGTCCAATGTACGTATCATGCTTTCGCTTCAAATAGAATGATCGTCATTGCATATATCGCGAGAGAAAGATGAAACATGCGTGAATTTTCTGGGGGCTTACTTTTAGAGGACCTGGAGATAGTTTTGTGTGCATATGTGAAAGCGGCGTATAGGAGGGGTATGCGATGGAGAGAGAGATGCTCTTCCCTTCTCTTTATTATGACTAACTATGTATATAGTATAAAAATATACAAATTCACAGTGCGGAATAAATATCATTGTGGGCACCATGCAATGCAAATTAGCGTTCGCACTCCTCCATATAACTTTGTAATGTTGTATATATGTAGGAACTCTAAAATAATTTTTTGTCCACACTTTATTCAAAAGGAATGTTGTATGCGAAATAAACGTGAAGAGAGGGCTTTTTAGATCAATGGGGTACGTGATGTAACATGTGTGAATGTGTAGTTCATGCATTTGGTGGGGCCTAGAGAGGTATGTGTGTGTATTACGTATTCGAGAGAGGCATGGATAGAGGGGCCGACGGGGGGGGCATGGGAGAGATAGCACGAGATATGAGAGTGGTCTAGAGAGAGAGAGAGATGAATATGATGTCACGACAAGAGATTCCATTCCCTTGAGTGTGTATATGCAAGGTGGGAGGGAATAGAGGCACCAGGAGAAATTTTCTGTGTGTGTGGTGTTTGTGTTGGTATGTGTGGGTGTGAGAAGATAATGAGACGTGGGGGCAGAGGGTGTGTCACCTCGTGAGGTTCTATGGGTCGTGGTGAGGCCCTTTGTTTGGTTCCATCCTGCGCCACATTGGTCGGCCCGTGACGCATTTAGGAACACCCATGGATGACTAGTCATACAAGACAAAGATAGCAGAATTGTGAAGGACTCTGTGTCCACTGACAAAGCCGGCTAGGATTTGTGACCCTAGGTTCTCGGACTAAGGTAACCCCTTTATCTCTGATATTACTATTCATCCAACCTAACATTAAGGGGCATCCTACAGAATGCTCTGCTAGAATCATACTCGTCGATTAGGAAGAGAGGTGTGAGACAATGCATGAGAGACAGGCATAAAGATAATGTGCGTACATGAGACATGTAGGCAGGTCCATGTATATAGAAAGGGTCGATGAGGATTGTGCATGTGTATGTTTGCGAGAGGACGAGTGCTTGTGATAAAGGTTAGTGAAAACAGTTGTAAATGGTTACGAGAGGGAGGGAGGGTTATATCTAGAGCATGTGTGCGAGAAAGACACCTCGGGAGAGAGTGTGTGAGCATGTGTGAGAGACCACCGATGGAGAGTGAAACTACACGTAAAAGGCTGCTCTACACATTGATTAAAGATATAAATTGTATCCAAATATTAGGATGGGATCATGATATTTGCAATTCGCGTAAGGAGCGGTCATTGATCCATCAGACATCTAGATTCTATCAAATTTGAGCATGTCTATGTTATTATTTGACACAATTGATCCACATAGTTAGTATTTTGAACTCCAGATAATGCATCGCTTTAGCAATCGAATATAAACGTGAGTATAGTTCATGTTGTGTGTGTAAAGCACATTATACATACGGAAGTTACACGATGGACATTATAAATAGCTACCTATGAACTAGCATACATTTGAATTCAACTTAAGGTGGTTTAAAAAAACGAATTCAACATGAAGTCCATTCAATTATTTGAATTTGATATCATGGCATTTGTAAACCATACCTAAATTATGGGGGCACCAATCTTAGCTCTGATTTTGTACATAATAGCATATGTAGTCGTGTACAAAATAGATTCAAATTTAGCTCCTCCATTCTAAAATAATCGTAGTTATAGGATTTTCAAGTGTCAAAATTTCAAAAAGAAGCGGATAATTTAATGAGGTTTTCAAACATACAAGGTCAAATATAACATTGTCTATTTAGGTCAATCCTCATAGTTCAAGAGTACTCTAAACGTGAATGCTTTGTTTTAAAATTTCAAACGAAGCGCCAAAAGAGCCTCTACTTGCCCGAAACCGCGCGAGACCAATGTTTGGTAGTACAAGGAAATTACTTTTCTAATAACTTCAACCCGTGAAACCTACCGGCCCGACGTCCAAAGGCCTAAACCGGGGTAGGTTTGTAGCTTCATCTAGACGCCACGTAACAGCCTCCGAAAAACATTCATACACAATGGCTGCCTAAGCACTCATGCGTGCGGCCGAAATCGCTCCCGCCTACTATTTGGGACACCTGGGATTACCATCCTACCCCCGACCCGCAATAGGTCCGAAATTTAAGAGGGGGGCAAAGTTTGTACGTTCCCCAAATTTCAAACAAGCGCGTCCCATCTTCTGTTCAAAAAAGCCAAAAACAAGTGCGTCCCAGACCGAAACATGGTTCCCCCCACCCGTCTGATTCCCCATTCGTACTCTGTGGGTGCCAAAACTACCTCTCCACCAGTCGTGAAACCCTGGCACCCTCCGTCCGCCACCCCATCCACCCATCAACCGCCGCCCTCCTCCATCACGCCGGAGCCGATACCCTGATGTCATCGTCTACCGCAACCACAACCGCAACGCCCTCCACGGCTTGTAGTTGAAGCCGAGGCCTAGTCGTCCGTACCCGAGCCAGTTCAACCACGCCGTCCTGCGCCTCACCGCTGCCGCTCCAACTTCGCCACCCTCCACCGCACCGGAGTTGTTCCTGCTACACCATCCTTCGCCGCCTCGTATCTGCTTCCCCTCCGCTGACATACGGCCACGGCAACACAGTCAACAATTTGGCCATGGGTTCGTCCAAGCCTGCACCCTCCAGAACATCGGTTTCCCCGGTAAAAAGAAGAAGTTCGGCGCGACATGTGGAGGTGACGACACCGGCAACCGAAAAAGGTACTCCTCTTCCCTTATTCGTGCAAATATTACGTCTCTGCTTGCACGGTATTCATCCCACAGAAGACACTAGTTGACCGCTTCTTCTTGATACTAGATGTTCCTAGTAACTCTCGATGCACAAGGTTTCTCCTCATATACTATTTCACCTTAGCTAGAGGTCCGTCGCCCCCCTGAATTTCAATTTCTGGTCAGTTGATTCCCAATTAACAAACGCATTCCCCAGCGTAACAGGCGCTAGTACGCCTATTATGCCGGGGAAGCAGTGCCTTGGTGTTTATATTAGGGGTGTGTGCGGCCTAGAGCTACTGGCGCCCGATCTGGAGTTCGGCCGGGATTAAAGGGATGGCCTGGGGGTGCTGCCAAGCACAGCGGTGGTGTGAGGTCGACGGGAGGGCGGGGCGGCGGAGGCAGGGGTCTGGGCCGGTGGTCACTGGCAGTTCGAGAAAGATCGTCAACAGTGACTGGCGGGAGGTAGACGAAGGCCATCTACCCGTTCCTTATAGATCGGACGGTTCATTAAAAAAATCGACTGACCTATTATTTTCAGTCGACTATTATCTTAGATATGACCACTTGTGGTGGTGTGCTGGAGGAGTACCTGCATTTCCTCTGCTCATATATTACAAAATCATACGGAGTAGTATCTAATTTTGTTTGCCATGCAATGTTGTAGAGCTATCATATGTCTCCTGTCATTTATTTTTCAGCCACCTGCTATCTGCTACTTTTACAGTGCACTAGTTCTGCACACACTTCACCCATACTCTGACTATTGTGTTTTTATGCAAGGGTATTTCAGACTCTCCTGCCGAAAGAGAAGCAGCAAAGAAAAGAGAGAAGTCGCTCCAGCTTCATATGCGGGTAGGCAAGACACGTTACAGCGCTATAAAGGGTGCAGTGTCAGCAGATGGAGACGGTAAACGTAGCTCTGGAGTTGATGACCTCGCTCGCAATGAACCACCATCCCAGGTGCTTGCTTTAACTTCGCGGTGTCATATGTGGTTGCATGTTCCATATGGTGTCTAGCTTGTATTCGAAAGGCCGAAGTCGGTAAGATAAGGAAAGATATTATTTTTACATGAACCACCATCCCGTGAGCACCAAAAGACAAATAGCTAGTCAGGGCACTGGCCGAGCCAGTGACAAGCCCAGCAAAGATAGGCATCACCTGGAAGCCAAATAAAGAGCTGCGATGGTGGCGAAGCAGCCCGCCTCCCACCAGGCTCTCAGGTCCTATATTATCATGCTCACCACTCCAGCCGGATGTCTAGCTTGTATTGCTTCCAATTTGGTTAAATTGCATCTGCTTAGCTTACACATTATACCTTTGAATATGACATGCCTTTCTGTTTTTGGTACATAATAGTACATTTGTGTATTAACCATGTTCTTACGTCAAACTAATGTTATTGTGTATCCCTCATCAATCACTTATGACGAGGTTGGCAGGCAAGGGGACTACTCATTTAAAGAATGCAGCGTCAGCCTCCCGACATGATTCTCAAGAAACAGAAATGATAGATGAAGATAGTGAACGTAGCTCTGTAGTTGATTACAGCATTTCCCCTACACTAGCATCGCAGGTGCTTGCTCTAACTTGGCAGCGTGATATGTGGTTGCATGTTGCATATGGTGTCTAGATTGTAATTCGTCCAATCTGGTTAAACTGCATGTGCTAGTCTGCTTAGCTTATACATTATACCTGTTAATGTGACATGCCTTCCTGTATTTAGTACATAGTACATCTGTCTATTAAGCATGTCCTTACATAAAACTATTGTTTTTTTGTATCCCTCATCAATCAATATGACGAGAAACCTTTAGTATATGCAGTGTGATATTAGTTGCATCTTTCATATGATTTATAGCATGCGCTGCTCCTAATTTGTTGAAGCTTTTAACTTGGCAGAGTCATATTGGTTGCATAGTTCATGTGGTGTCTAGCTTGCATTGCTTCTTATTTGCTGGAATGGTTTCTTCTTAGTTTACACAAACAGTTGTGAACATGCCATGCCGTCCTGTTTTTCATACATATTCCATCCTGGTATCATGTGTTTGTCTTACATCAAAGTAGTGATTGTCAGTATCATGCATGAATGAGCTCTGAAGAGAGAATTTTATTGCTTTTTCTTGTCGGTTTTACTTGACAATTCAAAATCAATAAAGCGGAAGGAAGTTAGCAAGGCAGCGGATAAAGGTGCTCCTTCCGAACGGAGGGCCTCTATAGTTTCTACTCCTCCACACCCCCAAGATGATTTCCAAGACAACACATGCATAGACACTCAACAAAGCTGTGTTTATGATGAGCACGTCTCCTATCGGTGTCAAAACCGGCGGATCTCAGGTAGGGGGTCCCGAACTGTGCGTCTAGGCGGATGGTAACAGGAGACAAGGGACACGATGTTTTTTTACCCAGGTTCGGGCCCTCTCGATGGAGGTAAAACCCTACTCATGCTTGATTGATATTGATGATATGGGTAGTACAAGAGTAGATCTACCACGAGATCAAGGAGGCTAAACCCTAGAAGCTAGCCTATGGTATGATTGTATGTTGTCCTACGGACTAAAGCCCTCCGGTTTATATAGATACCGGAGAGGGCTAGGGTTACACAGAGTCGGTTACAATGGTAGGAGATCTACATATCCGTATTGCCAAGCTTGCCTTCCACGCCAAGGAAAGTCCCGTTCGGACACGGGGCAGAGTCTTCAATCTTGTATCTTCGTAGTCTTGATAGTCCGGCGGACATTGATAGTCCGGCTGTCCGGACACCCCCTAGTCCAGGACTCCCTCAGTAGCCCCCGAACCAGGCTTCAATGACGATAAGTCCAGTGCGTTTATAGTCTTCGACGTTGCAAGGCGGGTTCTCCCTTCAAATTCCATGTACCTGCCGAACAGTGTCCGGCTTCATCTTGAATACTGTGTTCCTCGGCTTCTATGCCAAATAAAGGCCCTCTTCCACGCGTCGCACGAATGCGAAAAGCCAGGGTGTTTTTTGCATTTCACCCCCCAATTGTGCGAGTCAGCCGCCTATAAAAGAGGCAAGAATTCAGATCTAAACCACACCATCTTCCTCCCACGAATACTCCATCGAAGCGCCTTTGACCTAGAAATCCATTCCACCATGGATCGTCACCACAGCTCTTCTTTGCGCACTCCCAGCCCACCGCCGGGGAGTTGGAGGAGGTGCTCTATTTCGCACAACGAGCTCGAGAAGCTCCAAACAGGGGGATTCCTCCCTCCGGCCATTATGATCCCAGTCCGGGCCGGACTGGTTACTTATCAAGGTGGGAGACAGGCGGAGGACACTCCAAGCCCCAATAAGGGGGAGCGAGTATGTTTTGTCCCTTATCTGACGAGGGGACTCAGATTTCCAATACATCCGTTCCTCCGTGGACTCCTGAAGTTCTACGGACTCCAGCTCCACCACCTTACGCCCGCCTCTGTGCTGCATATCGCGGGCTACGTAGCTCTTTGCGAGGTATTCCTAGGCATTGAGCCCCATTTGGCATTGTGGAAGAGGCTGTTTTGCCTCGTACCCCGTTCTTACCAGGGGTCCATATATCAAGTGGGCGGCGCCGAAATATGGCGCATCGCCGGGACCGGATACCTATCCGGCACTCCCAAGAGGGCGTCCGAAGACTGGCCCTCGGAATGGTTTTATATAGAAGACGCTCCGCTGCCAGACCCAGTCCGGATCGGCCTCCCGGAGTTTAGTGCTGCTCCCTTGAAGAAACGCCTCAGCTGGCGCCCGCGGAGCCCCCGATTGGAGGAAGACAAGAGCGTCCATTACTTGATGGGCCGGATAAGATTAATGGCTCATTCCGGCTTGACCATGATCGGATTCATGGCGACATGCATCAAGCGAGGGGTACAACCACTGCAATACAGAGGCCACCCCATGTGGGATTTTAACGGGGAAGACGATGCTACCCGGCATGGCCGCAAAGGGCCGGATTCGACCGAGGATCTGGTGAAGATCCTGTCCAGTCTGTACAAGGGGGAGAAGGAGGATTTCCTTCGAATGAACCCTTTGAATGGGTTTTCCATGATCAACCCCAGAGGATGGGTAAGTGAACACCTTGACGGGCCCAGCCCATGCTTTCGAAGTTTAAGCTTCTTACATTATGTCTTCGGCGCAGGGTCTACGCCGGATTGTGGAGGACATGGTAAGTCCTGCTCCGCAACCCGAGGATCCAGAAGGATCCCTGGGTCCGGCCTCTGAAGAGGACCCGGACATTGAGGTGGAGCTGATCGACGGGGTGTATCACTAGCTCAGCATAGACAATGCTTTGGTCGCCATTACGGCGGACTACCCCGGACTGAGTCCGGCTTCCCAGGTGACTGCGACCGAAGTCCGGACACCATTATCTCATCCCTGCCCATTTCTGACCTTCGCGAACGATGGTATTTTGCAGGAAGCGCCTTTACGGCAGGAAGCCGAGCCCGCGCCGACCAACAGAGGTCAGTCCGAACCAGCAGGCGGAAAAGGAGCGCAGTGCGGACGGAAACGTCACCGCAAAGGTATAGCTCGTATTTGAATTTTTAGAGCAACGTTCCGAGAAAATGTCTAAGTGCCCATGATTTCTGTAGGAGAAAAAGCGCTCGCTGGACTGCGAGCGCAGGAATTGCCAATCTGACCAACACCGGCCAGGCCCCAGCGCCCGGCCTGGAGGGGGAGGCAAGCGCAAGATGCGAGCCGGATCCTTCTCCAATGGAGGATACCGAAAGACTGTCCGCCACCAAGTCTGAGGTGGAGAGCGCCATGAACCATAGGCGCCGCCGGACAGTATTTCAAGAAGCGTGCTTTTCCCCTGAGGCATTGGACGCCTTTAACGCAGGGGACGCGCATCTCCGTGCTGCTCAAAATGGTTTTACCAGAGCCACGGAGCAGTATGTGAAAGACATACGGGTAAGGAAATTTTAATGGTTGTATATACCAGTAGCCCCCGAGACTTAAATTAGTTATGCTAACTGATTTAAGGATCATTGTAAATTTCAGGCACTTAACGAGAAGAACGCCCAGCTGTCTCGGGAGCTGCAAGATTGCAAGGCCCAACTTGAGGCCGCACTTGCTGCCGCAGGAGGAGACAGAAAGACCCCTCCTGGTAACACATTTTTATAAATATAAGCGCTGTGCGGCGTGCGCGCGAGTCTAATAATGACATTTGCAGGTACCGCCGGACAAGATCCGGACAGGCAAGCATTGCTACGCCAGCTAAAGGCCGACGAGAGTGTGCTAAATAGAGTTCAGCAGGAAAGGAACAAGCTCCAAGATGCCAACGCCAAGCTCGGAGAAGAGCTAAAAGGCGTACAGGCCGAGCTGTCCGGCTCCGTTAAGGAGAACCAGCGGCTTCGTCGCAGCATTTATAGTAAGTGCTTGAGTGAACTCTTTTGAAAAGAAGAGTCCGGCGAGGAAGCGTTTTGACATGATATGTCTTGTAGGTATACTCACGGGTCGTCCTGCAGGGGAGATACCCATATCAATGGGTGATCAACTTCCCGAACTGTTGCAACTACTCGAACGAGTTCGACGGGCAATGAGCAGCGTCGTTCAGGCTTTATGGCCAGCCCTCACCCTACCCGGGAGCCTCGGGGAGCTTGCTAAGAAGCTGCAGGGAGTGCGGTAGCGCTTCCATTTGTGGAAGATTTCGGCTTGCCGTCAAGGTGCGAGGGAGGCTTGGGCTATGGTGAAGACGCGGTACAAGAGGGCAGATCCCAACCATATGGCCGAAGTTGGACCGGTGGAGCCCGACGGGAAGGAGATCCCTATGAGTTTAGTGTATAGCCAAGTAGAGTTGGCTGCTAAATTTTCCCAACAGGACTGTAAATTAGACAGCCTGTTAGACAGGATTGAGGAGGAATACAATCAATAAATTTGACAATGTATGTTATCCTTTAAAGTGACATGTGAAATGCCTTCTAGCCAGATTGTAGATCGTTTGTCTTTGCCGACCTTTTCGCTTCGACCTCGGGACCCTAGAGTCCGGAGTGTGTCCGAATACCTTTTTGGTTAAGAAACAACCGTGGTATGCATGGAGACCAGGCGTAGGGGTCATTAGTGCTTTATCAGACAAGTGCCCAACTAGTTATGTTATATTACATGGTTAGCAAGAAACATCTTCCAGGGAGAATAGTTCCGTTAAGGGTTCCTTTCGCTGGGAGGCATGCCCTAAAGTGCCTGTCCGGACTGCAAAGAAAGCAGTAAAACATCTGGGGGCAGATAGGTAAATAGGTAAAAAGTCATCTTTTAAGTCACCGACCGAATATTCCCTTAAGAACGCTAGCTTTCGGCTTCACCCAGTCTGAGGTACACATCCGGCTGACCCGGCAGTAACAATCGCAGAGGTGCTCCCTTTACCTCCTAGCCGAACAATCGGGAACGTAGGGGTAAGCACAGGAGCCAGGCAACCCAGCTTGGCCAAAACTTAAGTCATATCGATGCATATAATGGCGAATAAAAGGTACATGTGGAAGCTTGACACATGTGATGGGTATAAAACCCGTATAATTAGGCTTCTGTAAAAGAAGCCCCCAGGAATAATGAGTGCGGATAGCACATCATGCGTATGCAAAGAATGCAAAATAATAGGCCCGGAAGGGTTTTTTTTAAAATAAAAAAGGATAAAAAAGAGAAACAAAAGACAGCCGAAGTGTAAAAGTTTGGACGGGGGAAGGGGACGAACTCTTAATCCGGCGCTAGGCATAGAATCGTCGGAGGCGGGCTGCATTCCATGGGTTCGGCTCGAGTCGGTTATCCGACGCATTTCGTAGACGGTACGCTCCGCCGGTCAGTACTTGATCGATGATGAAGGGACCCTCCCATTTGGGCTTGAGCTTGTCCTTTTTCTTGTCCGGCAGGCGTAGAACTAGTTCACCAATGTTGTAAGTCTTGGCCCGTACTTCTCTGCTTTGATATCTTCGGGCCTGCTGCTGATAGAATGCGGAACGAGCCTTCGCGACGTCGCGTTCTTCCTCCAATGTGTCCAAGCTGTCCTGCCGATCAAGCTCGGCTTCTCTTTCCTCATACATGCGCACTCGAGGTGAGTCATGAATAATGTCACAGGGCAAGACTGCCTCTGCGCCGTATACCATAAAAAATGGTGTGAATCCGGTAGTACGGTTAGGCGTTGTCCGCAGCCCCCAGAGTACGGAGTCGAGCTCCTCGACCCATTGTGTGTCGGATTTGGTGAGTGACCTCACTAGTCTGGGTTTAATGCCGCTCATTATTAGACCATTTGCTCTTTCCACTTGACCGTTGGTTTGAGGCTGATAGACTGACGCATAGTCGAGCTTGATGCCCATATTTTTGCACCATGACTTAACCTTGTCGGCTGTGAAGTTCGTGCCGTTGTCGGTGATGATGCTGTGGGGGACTCCGTAACGGTGTACCACCCCTAATATAAAGTCTATCACAGGTCCGGACTCTGCCGTTTTGACCGGTTTGGCCTCTATCCATTTGGTGAATTTATCCACCATGACCAATAGGTACTTTTTCTTATGGGTTCCCCCTTTAAGGGGTCCAACCATGTCAAGCCCCCAGACCGCGAACGGCCAGGTAATGGGTATGGTTTTGAGGGCGGTGGGTGGCATATGGCTCTGATTAGCAAAGAGTTGACAACCAACGCATCGCTGGACCAAGTCATGTGCGTCTGCCCGAGCCGTCGGCCAATAAAATCCTGTACGGAATGCCTTTCCTACAAGGGCCCAGGCTGCTGCGTGGTGTCCGCCTAGTCCGGCATGAATTTCAGCCAGGAGGTTTCGCCCTTCTTCTTCGGAGATACACCTTTGAAGGACTCCGGTGGTACTTTTCTTATAAAGTTCTCCCTCATGGACCTTGTAGGCCTTCGATTGCCGGACTATGCAGCGGGCCTCATTTTGGTCTTCAGGAAGTTCCTGCCTAAGTAAGTAGGCTAGGAAAGGTTCTGTCCACGCGGCGATTACTGCCATTATGACGTGGGCGGAGGGTGTTATGTTGTCTGCCGAATCACCAGTTGGTGCGGTTTTCTCCGGTTTGTAGCGACCGGGCTCCTCTTCCCATATTACGGATGGCTTGAAGAGCCGTTCCAGGAAGATATTTGGAGGGACAGCATCACGTTTAGCACCGATGCATGCCAGGACGTCGGCCGCTTGGTTATTATCTCGGGCTATGTGATGGAATTCGAGTCCTTCAAACCGGGCTGACATTTTTAGGACAGTGTTACGATATGCTGCCATTTTCGGATCCTTGGCGTCGAAGTCTCCATTTATCTGGGATATTGCAAGGTTTGAGTCCCCGCGCACCTCTAGGCGTTGAATGCCCATGGAGACCGCCATCCAGAGACCATGTAACAGGGCCTCGTATTCGGCTGCATTGTTGGAGTCCGTGTACATTATTTGAAGTACATACTGGACTATATCTCCGGTGGGGGACGTCAGGACGACGCCAGCCCCCAGTCCGGCCAACGTTTTGGAGCCGACGAAATGCATAGTCCAATTGGAGTACGCGCCGTACTCTTTAGGGAGTTCGGCTTCAGTCCATTCGGCGACGAAGTCAGCCAAAACTTGTGACTTTATAGCTCGTCGAGGTTTATAAGTGATGTCGAATGGTAAGAGCTCAATGGCCCATTTTGCTATCCTGCCCGTTGCGTCACGGTTATTTATAATGTCATTGAGTGGTACTTCAGAGGCCACTGTTATCGAGCACTCTTGAAAGTAGTGCCGGAGCTTTCGAGACACCATGAACACCGCATATGCTATCTTCTGATAGTGCGGGTAACGGGATTTGCAGGGGGTTAACACAGTGGATACATAATACACTGGTTTTTGAAGAGGGAATTTATGCCCTTCTGTCGCTCGTTCGACGACGAGCACTGCGCTTACAACTTGATGTGTTGCTGTGATGTATAACAACATTGGTTCGCCCAGAGTGGGCGCAGCCAGGACCGGATTTGTTGCCAGTATGGCCTTTATTTCTTCGAGTCCGGCAGTGGCAGCATCCGTCCACTCGAAGTGTTCGTTGCGCCTGAGGAGGCGATAGAGGGGCAATGCCTTTTCTCCTAAACGGGAGATAAAGCGGCTTAATGCTGCCACGCATCCTGTTAATTTTTGTATTTGTTTGAGGTCTTTTGGAATATCCAACTGTGAAAGAGCTCGGATTTTGGCCGGATTTGCTTCAATTCCTCTACCGGATACAATGAAGCCCAGCAGCTTTCCGGCTGGTACACCGAACACGCATTTTTCTGGATTCAGCTTGATGTCATATGCTCTGAGGTTGTCGAATGTGAGCCTCAAATCGTCTACTAGAGTTTCGACGTGTTTTGTTTTAACGACTACGTCGTCTGCGTATGCCTCGACTGTTTTGCCGATTTGGGTGGCCAGACATGTTTGAATCATGCGCTGATATGTTGCGCCGGCGTTTTTGAGTCCGAAGGGCATCGTGTTGAAACAGAATGGTCCATATGGAGTGATAAATGTCGTTGCGGCTTGGTCTGCTTCCGCCATAATGATTTGATGATAGCCAGAGTATGCGTCCAGGAAGCACAACGAATTGTGCCCTGCTGTGGCATCGATGATTTGATCGATGCGGGGGAGAGGGAAGGGATCCTTTGGGCAAGATTTATTTAGGTCTTTAAAATCGACACAGAGGCGCCAGGATTTGTCCTTCTTTGGTACCATCACCAAATTTGCTAGCCAGTCCGGATGTTTGATATCTCTAATGAATCCGGCTTCCAATAGTTTGGCTAGCTCTTCTCCCATTGCCTGTCTTTTGGGCTCAGAAAATCGTCGAAGAGCCTGTTTGACTGGCTTGAATCCTTTTAGGATGTTGAGGCTGTGTTCAGCCAACCTGCGGGGGATTCCGGGCATGTCCGAAGGATGCTAGGCGAAGATATCCCAATTTTCCCGAAGGAATTCACGCAGTGCGGCGTCTATTTCGGGGTTCAAATGTGCCCCAATGGAGGCCGTCTTTGTTGGGTCCGTTGGATGGACCTGGAATTTTATTATCTCGTCTGCTGGTTTGAAGGAGGTGGACTTGGATCTTTTATCGAGTATCACATCATCCCTGTTCACCATAGAGCGCAGCACGGTGAGTTCCTCTGCCGCTAAGGCTTCGGATAGTGCCTCGAGGGCTAGTGCGGCTGTCTTGTTTTCGGCGCGGAGTGCTATGTCCGGATCACTAGCGAGAGTGATTATTCCGTTGGGCCCAGGCATTCTAAGCTTCATGTACCCGTAATGAGGTATTGCTTGAAAAATTGTGAATGCCTCTCGTCCTAATATGGCGTGGTATCCACTGCTGAACGAGGCCACCTGGAATGTGACTTCTTCGGATCTGTAATTGTCCGGAGAGCCGAAAACCACATCGAGTGTGATTTTTCCTGTGCAGCGCGCTTCCCGGCTAGGGATTATTCCTCTAAAGGTTGTGCTGCTTCGCTCAATACGGCTCCAATCGATTTCCATTTTTCGCAGAGTTTCCTCGTAAATGAGGTTTAGTCCGCTGCCGCCGTCCATGAGGACTTTTGTTAGTCGAAAGCCGTCCACTATGGGACTAAGTACCAGTGCGGCTGGGGCTCTAGTTGTTCGGAATATGGGCTCGTCGCTGCCATTGAAGGTAATGGCTGTGTCGCTCCATGGATTTGCTGTTGCTACTTGGTAGACTTCGGCGAGTTCGCGGATTGGTCGTTTTCGCATATTATTTGATGCGAAAGTCTCGAAGACTGTTGATACCGTGCTAGTATTGTTGGAGTGGTTTCCCGGAGCTAGAAGCTCTTCGCCACTTTTGGCCACCTGCCGTAATATCCAACATGCTCGAAGGCTATGCGTTGGGACGGCTCCCTCTGTATTATAAAGCTTACAGGGTCCATTGAGCCATCCCTCCAGTACGGTTCCGTTTCCCTAACTGGGTTTTTGTTTTTTCGTTTTTGCATCTGGGGCCTGAGTGTAAGGCGCCCTTTTACTGCGGACTGGGTTTGGGGCCGGATTATCCCAAAATTGATTTTCGGTTTTCCGGAAACTCTCCATCGCACAATACTTTTGTACTATGGACGCCAGATCGGTAAAGCGCGTAAGTTTGCGACGATCAATGGCGTTTACTATTCCCTTGTCCGTGCAGTTATTGCGGAAGATTGATATTGTGTTTTCCTCTCGGCAGTCCTTTATCCTATCCATAACCAGGAGGAATCTGGCCCAGTAGTGATGTACTGTTTCTGTAGGCTCTTGCCGTATTAGAGATAGATCGCATATGTCTGGGCGGGTGGGTGGAATAAAATCCGGATCCCTGCCCATCTTGAGGCTCAAAGGCCAAGGGGTTTCCGAATTCGGAAGTGTGTTTTGCTGGGGACAATCCAGCGAGTCCGGGGCGATGCATGATTTTAAGTTCGATGCTCGATCGAAGTCCGTCCCTCCGCGGGAATCCGGCATGGAGGGCTCGGGAATCCGGACATGAATTGTTTTCAACACCGGCGAAGAATTGCTGTATTGCTCTTCCACCACTGCGACGTGGTGGGTGGCCTGGGGAGAGTTAATCTCTCTCAGATCGGTTTTAAGCCCAATCTGGTTGTAGTCCGTAGCGACTCCCAGGGCGGCGATGTGATCCAAGAGCTCGTTAACAGACGAGAGCTCCATTGGATCTAACTGTTCGGCAGCTTTAGCGCTGACGCGAAGATTGCTTTCGACGACTTGAGAAGTCATTGTCGAAGCGGCGGCCGGACAGGCGGTCATGAGAAAACCACCAAACCGGATAGTTTGGCCGGCGGCCAAGGCCCCTCCGGCGAAAATATCGTCTTTGAAGACGGGGGGAGGCATCCGCTCTATCGGTGATGACACAGAGGAACTCTCAATGAAAGCACCAATGTCGGTGTCAAAACCGGCGGATCTCGGGTAGGGGGTCCCGAACTGTGCGTCTAGGCGGATGGTAACA
This sequence comes from Triticum timopheevii, assembly GCA_963921465.1. Taxonomy (NCBI): domain Eukaryota; kingdom Viridiplantae; phylum Streptophyta; class Magnoliopsida; order Poales; family Poaceae; genus Triticum; species Triticum timopheevii. Next base: position 484,315,881 of record OY997268.1, on the reverse strand, counting down.
GGAGACAAGGGATACGATGTTTTTTACCCAGGTTCGGGCCCTCTCGATGGAGGTAAAACCCTACTCCTGCTTGATTGATATTGATGATATGGGTAGTACAAGAGTGGATCTACCACGAGATCAAGGAGACTAAACCCTAGAAGCTAGCCTATGGTATGATTGTATGTTGTCCTACGGACTAAAGCCCTCCGGTTTATATAGATACCGGAGAGGGCTAGGGTTACACAGAGTCGGTTACAATGGTAGGAGATCTACATATCCGTATTGCCAAGCTTGCCTTCCTCGCCAAGGAAAGTCCCGTCCGGACACGGGGCAGAGTCTTCAATCTTGTATCTTCGTAGTCTTGATAGTCCGGCGGACATTGATAGTCCGGCTGTTCGGACACCCCCTAGTCCAGGACTCCCTCATCTCCCCTAGTGCAGCATCACCGGGGCTCCCTCTAACTTGGCACTATTATATGTGGTTGCATGTTATGTGTGATGTCTAGCTTGTATTGCTTCTAATTTTGTTGAATTCCATCTGCTTACTTTACACATTATATTTGAATAAGACACGTGTTCCTATTTCTAGAACATACAATATCTGTCTATCACACCATGTTCTTACATCAAATTACTACTGTTGTGTTACCTGCAACAATCACTTATCATAAGACACGTTTGACTTCGGAGTGTGATATAGGTTACATCTCACATTATTTTCTAGCTTGTACTTCTAATTTGTTGAAATGGCACTTATGACGAGACAGTTTTAACTTGGTAGAGTGATATTCGTTGCATCTTTCATATGGTGTCTAGCTTTATTGCTTCTAATTTGTTGAAATGGCTTCTCCTTAGTTTACACATCATAAGCTGTGAATATGCAATGCTGTGAATATGCAATGGCACTAATGACGAGAGAACTCTAACATGGTAGTGTGATGTTGTTTGCATCTTGCATATGATTTATTTCTTGTACTGCTTCACATTTGTTTAAACGCCATTTATGATGAGACACTATTAACTTGGCAGAGCGATATTTGTAGCATCTTTCATATGGTGTCTACCTTCCATTGCATTGCTTCTAATTTGGTGAATGTCTTCTTCTTAGTTTACACATCATCGTTCTGGTTATCTCTTCCGTCCTGTTTTTCATACATATTACATCCTCCTATCATATGGTTGTCTAACATCAAAGTTCAGTTCATCTGCATCACGCATCAATTTGTTCTGAAGAACTAAATTGTTATTCGTTTTTCTTGTCGGCTTGACTTAACATGGCACAGAGAAAGAGGAAGAAACACAGAATGGCAGGGAATGAGAAGCGGATGAATCCTGTAGATTCTGTTGGTACTGATGGTGCAATAGAAGGTCAAAGTCCAGTGGAAAATTCTACAAACACGGCATCCCATGCTACACAAGTTGCAAAAAAAGCCAAACAGAAACAAATAGCTGCCACCAAACAAGCAGAGACAGCCCTAGTTCTTGTAACACCTACCACGGTACTACCAGCTGCACGGCTTACTCGTGCATCAACTGAGCTAGCAGCATGTTCCTAAGATCCCTTGCCACCTGACACTACTTCCTAAGCACTCTTGACACAAGACGAGTTGGCAATATCAGATGAACCTTGTGAGCTTCAACAGCAAGAAGGTAGTTGCTGGAGTCAAGTTACAGTTGCATGCTTCTTTATATGTAGTCTCACAGTTTGATGTACACTAACACTTCCTATGTTCGTTGTTGGACTAGCACCTAGGCGCAAGAGGAAACAAACATCAGGGATAATGCTCGATAGGTTAACTAAATCTAGAGGAGGAAGAATGGAGATCTCTTTTGAGGCAGGTTTAAAAAGGCCACGTGATGCTACAGAGTCAGCCAAGTTAGTATCAGAGGCAGCGGTTGTCGTTAGGTGTCATGTACGTATCCTCCCAACATGGATTCAGTACAGGAATGACAAAGACAAAACCCAGTTAAACACCTTCCTCGACCATTTATCTGTAAGTATGGTTATGTATTGTCGGTGTACTACAGTAGGGGTACCCTAGTATCCCGAACTTGTGCACGGGCAGTTGCAGCGCCCCGCGGCAAGGCTTGCCGGGCGACCGCCAAAGTCCTCCGTGGTTCCTTTGGAGCCATTCAAGAACAAAGTGTTTAAGCCAAGGCGACAAGACCCCGGCAAGAGGAGCTTGCCGGGAAGGACAACCAAGGCATATCAAGGAACTTGCCGCGACGCGCCACGCATTCCGGCAAGGCCCGGTGAGCGACAAGATTCCGGACGCGACAAGACAACGACCGCGGCAAGGCGCTTGCCGCGGCAAGCTACCATCCTGTACCCGCGCTCCAGCGCATCCACAAACATGTCGCCCTGGGGCCTTTCCAGGCGCGCGTGGCGAGAGGCTGTGCAGCTAGCAGTGCGAGGTGGCAAGCGGCGCTGACAAGATTGCCATCGTGCCGAGCGGTGGCGCCCCTGATGGTCCCTTTTTGCACTGTTTGGGCGACACAGATGGGCATTTAATGCCTTTGTCCCCTGCCGTCAGGGTTAGGTATGATACACTGTGCAAGTAGGTGTACCAACTGCAGTTCTTTTACATTTTTACCCTTGCCTACGTTGCCACCTATCGGTGACCCCTTGAGCATATAAAAGGGGGCCCATGCACAACGTAGAGGGCGGTTCGAAACCAGAAAACACTCACGCTCGGTCTCACAGCTAGTGTACTGTAGCGCTCATCGCTCTCGAGCAAGAACACAATACAATCAGACAAGCAGCAGTAGGAGTATTATCTCGCCGGAGAGCTCCGAAGCTGGGTAAATCGCTCGTGTGCCTCGCCTCAATCCGCTCTTCGTGCGATCTCCGCCCCCTGCCGAACCGAAAGGGGCCCGGTCCGCCGGCCCCATAGGTGTTCGTTCCCACGACATCTATGGCGCGCCAGGTAGGGGGCGTCGAGGTTGTGTGAACCCGATCCGGCGTTCACGCGAGCTAGATCTTCATCTTCTTCATCATCTTCATCGACATGCCACCGAAGAAGAAGGCTTCGGAGGTGGCTGCTCCGTCCACGTCGATCCCACCGCCACCGGAGCAAATGGGTGGTGGGGTAGACGCCGCCGGAAGAACGGGCGTCAACGAGGGAGCTCATGGTGCTGCCAGGTCCAAGGACAAGGCTGCACAGACCTCGGCGTCCGTACATGCACCGCGCCCATCTCAGGAGGCGCGGGACCGACAGTGTCATGGTACTCGCGGTACCATACGTTCGTTGGACCGAGATCGAGCCGGTGGATCTCGGGATGCTCAAGACCAGCATGCGCGTCAACATGCTGGCACGAGCAAGACACGGTCGCCCGGACGGGATACTACTCCTTCTAACATAGTTAGAAGTCTGAGCATATCCCGCTCCTCACACCGTTCGCCACCACCACCCAAAACTTCGGAAGAAGCTTTGGCACGAGCTCAAATGCTCCTAGATTACCCTCCAACGGCGGACAAGATCGACGAATGGAGGGCCACCATTCAGAGTCTCATCGGCTTCGCCAACGGCGACACTCCACGGCAGCCGAGTGCACCGCAGCCGTGGCAAGATCGCCAGGCGCGAGCCGATGGAGACAAAACTGGTGGGGGGTGCAACCACCGTGCACTCTCCGCCACGAAGGCCAAGATCGCCGACTCGCCAGATCAAACTCGACAATGACTCCACCGCGTCATCAGATCCATGAGCTCGTCGCGATCAGTGCCAAGTTCTTCACGAACGACAGCAAGAAAACGCTCGTACTATCATCGAGTGTCGAAGAGAAGCGCGGCGTCAATTAGACCAGCGCGCTGGGCCCACTGTCGACATGCATGCGCCAGGGGAACCAGGCTACTTGCCGTATGTGGTAGGTTGCCCTGCGTTCACTCGTGAGCTGCGGCAAGTCCAGTGGCCCAGCACGAAGAATTTCAAGCCAGACGTACCAGAGAAGTACGACGGCAAGTTGCATCCGTCGGAGTTCCTCAGCATCTACACCATCGCGGTGCAAGCTGCCGGGGGGCGTGACGACAAGATCCTTGCCAACTACTTCCCACTGGTGCTCAAGCCCAATGTCAGATCCTGGCTCATGCACTTGCCGGACAACTCCATATCCTCCTGGGCAGATCTGTGCCATCAGTTTGTCGGCGCCTTTACAGGCGGCCACAAGCCTCATGGCCAAGAGAGCGATCTTCATCTGCTCGCCCAAAAGGAAGGAGAGCCCCTGCGCAAGTACATTCAGAGATTCAGCCAAGTACAGCGCAACATCCCAGATGTCCACCCTGCCGCGGTCATCAGCGCGTTCCATCAGAACGTGCGAAACCGCAGGATGCGGGAGGAGATGGCAATGTGCAAGATCAGAGACGTCAGTGAGCTATATGCCCTGGCCGACAAGTGTGCACGTGCTGAGGAAGGGAGGAAACTCCCCGGAGAGAACACAGGAGCAGGAGGATCTGACAGCGAGGATGCTGCCCCGGCAAGGAAAAACCAGCGGCGGAACAACAGGAAAAAGAAAGGCAAAGATGTGCTAGCCGTTGAGCAGTCTGGCAACGGAGGTGGCGCCAAGGACGAAGATATGGCGCCGCCGACAAGCAGGACGGCACGGGCAAGAAGTATTGCAAGATCCACCGCACCAAGGGCCATGATCTCCAGAGCTGCAAGAAGGTCGAGCAGCTTGTCGAGCAACAGAAGGCTGAGTACGAGCGGCGCGACAAGGAGAAGGCCCAAGAAGGTACTGGAGGATCCGGCAAGAAGCGCCCCGGCCGGGGAGGACGCCGCGGCAAGGCCAAACAGCGGCAAGGAGACAGGCCTCCCCGCGGCCGCGACAAGGATGAAGATGAAGACGATGATGAAGATAAGGATGATGACGAGGCCAATGAGCAGGAGTTTCAGAAAGCCACGGAGGTCCTTTGCGTTGACGGCGGTCCTTCTCTGCATACTTCGCACCGCCAGCTCAAGTAGTGGGTGCGGGAAGTCAATGCGGCAGAACCACCCGTCGAGTCACGCAAGCCTCTGAAATGGTCCGGCACGCCTATCATCTTCGATATTGAGGACCACCCTGATTGCATAACTGCGGTCGGGTGCTTGCCGATGTTGGTTTCACCAACTATCCACAACCTCAAGGTCACTAAGATGCTAGTTGACGGCAGGGCCGGCTTGAACCTGATCTCCTCCGTGGTACTCCAGAAACTCCAGATCCCTGACAGCGAATTCGAAGAGACCGGCACGTTCCAAGGAATCAATCCGGGAAGGAGCAAGCCGAAGGGAAAGATCACGTTGCCGGTGACATTAGGCAGCGAGTTGAACTTCAGGACTGAGAGGGTCACTTTTGACGTTGCTGACTTTCCATTGCCTTACAATGGGATACTCGGCCGTCCAGCACTCGCCAAATTCATGGCAGCCTCTCACTATGCATACAACATACTGAAGATGCCAGGCCCGATAAGTGTCATCTTTGTCCCTGGCAACAAGAAGGATGCTCTTATCTGCGCCGACAAGATCTACCGGGAAGCAGCAGCCGCAGCAGATCTCAAGACACCTGCCGCTGAAGCTCCCGAGGGGAAGAAGAAGACCAAGTCCGGCAAGAGTTCTGATGCCCACTCCGGCAAGCGCACCTCTTCGGAGTGATGTGCTACCGTCGAGGACGCACCATCGAGCTCCACCGGCAAGTGTAAGAAGGCAATGGCAGCTCCGCCAGAGACCAAGAAGGTGCCCGCCAAGGAGGACGGCACTGGTGGTACCTTCACCATCAGTGCCACTCTCGACCCTAAATAGGAAAGCGCGCTCGTTGCTTTCCTGCGGGCGAACATCGACGTGTTTGCATGGCAACCGTCCGACATCCCTGGTGTTCCCAGGAAAGTAATCGAGCACCACCTTGCCGTCTGTCCTCATGCGCGGCCCGTCAAGCAGAAATTCAGGAAACAAGCAGTGGAGCACCAAGAATTCATCGCAGAAGAAATCAAGAAATTGGAAGCAGCAGGCTTTGTCAGAGGAGTGCTCCATCCTACGTGGTTGGCCAATCCAGTAGTCGTGCGCAAGGCAAACGGGAAATGGAGGCTTTGTATCGACTTTACCGATGTTAATAAAGCTTTTCCCAAAGACCCATTTCCCTTGCCGCACATTGACCAGATTGTTGACTCCACGGCTGGATGTGATTTGCTTTCATTTCTTGACGCATATTCAGGATACCATCAGATCTTCATGGCAGAAGAAGATGAGGAGAAGACCGCATTCAACACTCCATGTGGCACCTACTGTTTCATACGGATGCCTTTCAGTTTGAAGAATGCTGGTTCAAAATTTGCAAGGGTAGTCCATCACTCTTTTGAGCCACAAATACACAGAAATGTGGAAGCCTACATGGATGACATAGTGGTCAAGAGCAAGGACAAGGCAACTCTGATTCAAGATTTAGACGAGACCTTTGCAAATCTGCGCAAGATCAACCTCAAGCTTAACCCCGAGAAGTGCGTGTTTGGAGTCCCCTCCGGCAAGCTTCTCGGGTTCTTCGTGTCTCAGCGGGGCATTGAAGCCAATCCCGACAAGATCAAGGCCATTGAGCAGATTGAAGCACCAAAGCGCGTCAAGGATGTACGAAGACTTGCCGGTTGTGTGGCTGCTCTTAGCAGGTTTATCTCTAAGTCTGCTGAGCGCGCCCTGCCATTTTTCAAAATATTGAAAAAGGCAGGTCCAATGAAATGGACTCCGGAAGCGGAGGCCGCGCTACAGGACTTGAAGAGATACCTATCCTCCACTCCAATACTTGTCGCACCTAAGCCACAAGAGAAGTTGCTGCTGTATATAGCGGCAACTAATCAAGTGGTTAGTGTTGCGTTGGTAGCGGAGAGGGAGGCGGATGATTAGCCAGCAACCACGGCAGGTGCATCCAGCGACAAGCAGGAGGATTCACCGGCAAGCTCTGGTCCTGACAAGGATGGATCTGTGCAGGCACATGAGGAGGTGCAGAAGAAAATGGTGCAGCGCCCAGTTTACTTTGTCAGTTCCCTTCTGCAGGGGGCTAGGTCAAGGTACTCTGGTGTGCAGAAATTCCTTTTCGCCCTTCTCATGGCCTCGAGAAAGCTGCGCCATTACTTCCAAGCACATGAGATCACAGTTGTCACTCGTTTTCCGCAGAAGAGGATACTGCAGAATCCAGAAGCAACAGGCAGGATTATCGAGTGGGCAATGGAACTGTCAAGCTTTGGCCTCAAGTTTGAGAGTACTTCAACTATCCAGAGCAGAGCATTGGCAGAGTTCATAGCAGAATGGACGCCAACACTAGATGAAGAAATTCCAGAAACGAGCTTCCCCGTCAAGGAGGCGAGCAAAGAGTGGATGATGTACTTTGATGGTGCCTTCTCACTGCAAGGCGCCGGTGCGGGCGTACTACTTGTCGCACCCTCCGGAGAGCACCTCAAGTACGTAGTCCAGATGCACTTTCCCAAGGAGCAAGCGCCAAACAATACTGCAGAGCATGAAGGATTGCTTGCCGGTCTCAGGATAGCAGCTGACCTTGGGATCAAGAAGCTCATTGTCAGGGGTGACTCGCAACTTGTCGTCCGCCAAGTGAACAAGAATTATCAGAGTCCGTTGATGGAAGCTTACGTTGATGAAGTGAGAAAGTTAGAAGAACACTTTGATGGCCTAGAGATGGAACATGTTCCAAGAGCTCAGAACGACATTGCCGATGGCCTGTCAAAGTGCGCCGCACTTAAGTTACCTGTGGAACCAGGGATCTTTGTGCTCAAGCTGACTCAACCATCTGTAACACCATCAACTGGACAGAGCAAGAAGAGGAAGTTGATTTCTGGTGACTATTTTCCAGCAGAGCTCCCCGAAGCCGCCGCCAAGAAGGTCCCTAAGATCAACACCAAGGGTGCTGAGGAGCAGTCTACTCCGACAAGCCCTAGGGTTTGTTCCGTTGAAGCAGATGCTCCCGCCAAGTTCTGCTCCGGCAAGCTTGCCGGGGAACATCAAGCTCTGGCTGAGCCGCGGGTTCTCGCCGTAGAAGTGGATGTTCCCGCAGCAGCATATGTGCCTTTAGTCCTTGTTGTCGAGCCGCAAGCTCCAGCATGGGCACAGCAGATTGTCCTTTTCCTTCAGACAGGAGAACTTCCCGAAGAGCAAGAAGAAGCAAAAAAAGTAGCCCGGCAGTCAAGTATGTACCAGTTTATTGATAACACACTGTACAGAAGAAGACTCAACAGTGTGAAATTGAAGTGTATTCACCGGGAAGACGGACAAAAGCTGTTGGCAGAGATACATGGAGGCATATGTGGCCACCACATTGGCGCAAGAGCACTTGCCGGCAAAGCGTTCCGGCAAGGTTTCTTTTGGCCGACAGCCCTCCAGGATGCAACTGCACAAGTAACCAATTGTGAAGCGTGCCATTTCCATTCCAAGCAGATACACCAGCCAGCTCAAGCTCTCCAGATGATCCCTTTATCTTGGCCATTTTCGGTCTGGGGGCTCGACATCCTTGGCCCCTTTCCCCGAGCTGTCGTGGGCTTTGAGTACTTGTACGTTGCAATCGACAAGTTCACAAAGTGGCCGGAAGTGGAAGCAGTGAGGAAGGTGACAGCACAGTCAGCAGTCAAGTTCTTCAGGTCGATTGTTTGCCGCTTCGGGGTCCCTAACCGGATCATCACCGACAACGGCACGCAATTCACGAGACGCACCTTCATGCAGTACGTCCAAGATCTTGGCGCCAAGGTCTGCTTCACTTCTGTTGCCCACCCGAGAAGCAACGGTCAAGCGGAGAGGGCAAATGCTGAAGTGCTGCGCGGACTCAAGACCAGGACTTTCAACAGGCTGCGCAAGTGCGGAAAGAACTGGATTGAGGAGCTGTCGGTGGTTCTTTGGTCGATCAGGACGACGCCAAATCGAGCCACTGGCCAGACACCTTTCGCTCTAGTCTATGGAGCAGAGGCAGTTCTCCCCACGGAACTCGTATACGGATCACCTCGAGTGCTCGCTTATGATGAGCTTGAGCAAGACCAGCTGCGACAAGATTACGCGATGCTCCTTGAGGAGGACCGTCTTCAGGCTGCCGTACGAGCTGCTCGATACCAGCAAGCTTTGCACCGCTACCATAGCCGCAAAGTTAATGCCAGAAGTCTCGAGGAAGGCGACCTTGTTCTTCGGTGAGCAGTTCTCCCCACGGAACTCGTATACGGATCACCTCGAGTGCTCGCTTATGATGAGCTTGAGCAAGACCAGCTGCGACAAGATTACGCGCTGCTCCTTGAGGAGGACCGTCTTCAGGCTGCCGTACGAGCTGCTCGATACCAGCAAGCTTTGCACCGCTACCATAGCCGCAAAGTTAATGCCAGAAGTCTCGAGGAAGGCGACCTTGTTCTTCGGTGAGCAGTTCTCCCCACGGAACTCGTATACGGATCACCTCGAGTGCTCGGTTATGATGAGCTTGAGCAAGACCAGCTGCGACAAGATTACGCGCTGCTCCTTGAGGAGGACCGTCTTCAGGCTGCCGTACGAGCTGCTCGATACCAGCAAGCTTTGCACCGCTACCATAGCCGCAAAGTTAATGCCAGAAGTCTCGAGGAAGGCGACCTTGTTCTTCGATGCGTTCAGTCTGCCAATAATTCCAACAAGTTGACGCCGAAGTGGGAAGGCCCTTACCGGGTGAAACGAGTCACTAGGCCTGGCGCTGTCCGCCTTGAGACCGAAGATGGCTTACCGGTGAGCAACTCCTGGAACATTGAGCATCTTCGTAAGTTTTACCCGTAAGGCGCGGTTGCCGGAACCTGTTCCGGTAACCACCTTTTGTACAAGTCTTGCCGCTATTGCATGTAATCCTTTGTACAAAGCCGGGTGCAGACCCCGTGCATAAATAAAGCTCATGTACTCCACACATCTTGTCAATTTCATGCTTTTTGTTTTTTGCATGTATTATCTGACACTTTGTGCAGCACCTATCCCCGGTAAGCAATAACGAGCCTTAAGGCTCCATATCTTTATTTTCTCTTCTTTCTCTTTCTCAAAGAAAGGAAGGTTCCCTCGCCCACAAGTTTGCCGGGGGGAAGGAGGAGATAATGGTGTGGACCAGGCGTCGTTCAAGAAAGTTTCGCCTTGCCGGGACGCAAACGACAGAAAAGCTAAGTTGCCAAAGTTTGAGCAATCAGTTTTAAAATTTTTAAGTTATCTTCCTCGAACGACCGTGCTTTGTATGGAAAACCTGTGCGCGGAGGAACCAACTCGTAGCTAGTTGCGCCCTTACTTTGTTTCGAGTCCGCTCAACAACTTAAGTGAGCTGCAACTAGTTGCGACAAGGTTTCTTGTCGGTAGCGGCACCGCCAGCAGGCTGCTGACGTTCCGCACTCAGCGCTCGCGGCAAGGGTGCCTGCGTCGGCAAGTTCCCTAAAAAGCGTAGGGAAAAAACATACAAAGGAAGGAATCAAGTAAAGGGAATAACATAGCAATCGATACCCAAAATAAAAGTTATATTACAAGATAGCTTGTCACAGCTCTAATAGATTGTTCTCGTAACATGACTAGCAGCGACAAGGAAAGGAGGAAACGGGCGGCCTAATCTACGCGATCGCCATCAACCCTCTTGACCTCATTCACCTTGTCCACAATGGGTGCGACAAGGGCCTTGAGCGCTTCCAGATCAGCATCCGCCGGCAGCTTCTTGAGGACGTTGGTGAGGTTGAGGCCCGGGTTGCGGAAGGCCACCTTCACCAACACCTTTTGAAGAACTCTCGCGCAGATCGCGCGCGACTCGTCGGCCAGCTGCTTTGGGATCCTTTCCTGGAGTCTCTGGAGGGCCGTCGCCACGCCTTTGAAGAACAAGGTGAGCTTGGCGCTGGGCTGGAGGTTCTCATCGGAGGAATACCCGAAATCCTCCATCCCTAGTTGCGCTAGCTCCTTGTCGATGTCCGTGGCAACATCCACGAGACCCTCCGTCCAGTGCTCCACATTCTCCCTAAAGGTGTTCTGGGTGGCGGCAGCACTCGCCAGCAGCTCCTCGTTGGCCTTGATTTCCTTCTTCAAGGCCACCTCCTGCTCCCTGGCACCATCCAGCGTCTTGGTCAAAGTAACCAGCTTCAACTCAAGATCAGCATTGGAATCCTTGGCGGCGCTCAGCTCCTTGCCCTTCTCAACGAGACGACCCTGCAGCTCACCGTGGGCATGGGCGTCCTTCTCGCGCTCACGCTGGAGCGCGGCAAGCTCTTCATCCCTCGCCTTGAGATCGGCCTCTAGCTGCACCACCTTCGTCTCCAGCTCCTTCTTGGCGGCCTCAGCAGCTGCGGCAGCATCCTTTGCCTCCTTGAGAGCCCCGCCAAGTGTTTGCTCGTGCGCGGCAAGCTACTCCTCATGGCTGTCCAGATTGACCTTCCGCTGCGCCAGCTCGCCCTCCCGCGCAAACAGGTCCTCGGCGGCAAGCCGTTGTTGCTCTTCAGCTTCAGCCTTCTCGAGGAGGAAGGCTTTCCGCGCCTCGACGAGCTGCGCCCGCTCCTCTGCAATGGACCGGAGGGCTTCCTGATTGCGACTCCGGAGCTCCTCCGCATGCTTCTCAATATCCACTCCCGCCTGCGCGACAAGCGCTTCCCGGGATTCCACCTTGGCTTGTCGGGCGCGGTAGAGTGACACTAGCATCCGCAGCAGCTGCTCCTCCTCAGACTCGCCGCTGCTGCTGCTCGGCGCGTCAACCAGCGTCAGCCCAGCGGAGGCAAGCACTTCTCCATCAAAAGTTTCTCCTTCGACCGGCGCCCTGGAGCTTGACGCCCAGGGGAGCTTGATGATGACGCCATCGCCGGCCTTGAGATAGGCACCGGGCTGGGGCTCTTCGAAGCCTGATGCTGCGGCAGCGGCAGAGGGATCGGCGGTCGGTGTAGCGCCTTGCGCTCCTGCGGCCTCGGGGCCGTTAGTGCGATCGCCATACCCCTCGCCAGCTCCTGCGGCGGCAGCTTTGGCGGCCTCCTCGCCGGCAGGATCATCGGCGCCGGCTTCCTCCTTGGTGGCAGTGGCGTCGTTGGTGTTGCCGCGCGCGTTCTCCTCGCTGGTGGCCTCGGTCTCCATCGGTTCCGTGGAAGATGGATCTGAAGGCCGGAAGAGGGAGAAAAGTCAAGAAAATATCCAAAAAGAACAATCAGAAGAAGAAAAACCGAAGGGAAGTTTTCAAGCAAGAGGATTACCTGTACTGGGCTCTTCAATCATGGGCTCCACCACCGGGGGGTCGCTGGTGCCATCCCTTGCCGGAGAACTGTCCCTTGCCGGAGACTTCTCCCTTGCCGGAGAACCCTCCTTTGCCGGGGAATCTTCCCTTGGCGGCATAGTCGAAGCAGATAGCATCTCGGGGGCGGCTTCCGGGTGCTCCTGGTGAGGCTGCTCTGCTCCTACACAAACCAACAGCCAGATGTCAGCGAAAGAAAGAACACCCATGCGTGCCTAACAGCGAGAAGTAAACCATATACTTACGCTGGGGGCTGCACTGGGGGCTGCTTTGGGGAATGATTGCCGGGTCCGGCAAGGTGGTCTCGGCCGCACCCCCTGCTGTCGCGGTGGGCTCGTCCTCGATGACAATCACCGGAGCCTTGGCTCTCTTCGCCGCTCTCTGGGCCAGGGTCCTGAAAAGGAATGAGTTCAGAGTAAAGCAAATCAGATACAAGACAAAAATAGCAAAAATTGAAGAACTACAAGTACGGCAAAGAATCTTACTCTTCTTCTTCCTCGTCGGAGCTGAGAGCGGAGAGGTCGAAGTCCGGCCCACCTCCGGCGCGACGAGGCGGAGGAGTAGGTTCCCTTGAACGCTTGGCGGGGCAGCGACAGGATCAGAAGCGGCGGTCCGGGAGGACCCCGCTCCAGTTGCCGCAGCGGCGTGAGGCGCTGCCGCGGCAACAGTACTTGTCGCGGTGGAGCGTGTCCCGCGGCGCGATGGCTGTTGACTCGTCTGCCGCCCTGCTACGTCCCCGGCCTTGCGGAGGCGCCTTCTTGGTGGAGCTGGGGGCTGCACTGGGGGCTCTGCTTGCGGCAAGCCGCTTGAAGATGGTGGGCCGCTCGCATCCTCAGCGGGCTCGCTCGACTCGGCTTCAGGCTCGGCAAGCTCTCCCTCGCCGGCAAGCTCTCCGGCAAGCTCATCTCGATCGGCAGGGCTTGCCGCCTCTGCTTCCTCTGCCTCCTCCACGGTGAATCCAAACTCGCCCGCGGCAGCGGCTGCCGCCGCCTCTTCCGCCCTAGTGGCTATGCGCCGCATCTCCGCATCGGTGGTGTCGCGGGTGAGGCTCTTCTGCTCATCGGAGCAGACCGCCACCTCCACCAAGCCATCGAAGAACTGCTGCACGACATCGTCTGCAGGCTCCTGCCAAGTTGGAACAATTCCATGCGAATCGCACAACGGCATCATTGCACGGATGCGGTCAAGCGAGGAATTGTTGCACATCGGAACGACACCCTGCGGCAACCTGAACCATTCGGGATGTTGAGGGTCGTGCTTGAACAGCTCCTTGAGCATCGCGTCCAGTTCCAGGACGGTGAAGTTGAAGTTGAGGCCCGGGCGCAGCCTCATGATGTCCGCCGGGCCCCCGAACTCCCAGGCGGGTCTCCTCCTCTTTTGCAGGGGGGCGATGCAGCGGCGAAGAAAATCTGCACCAATGGCGCCTACAGTGAGCCCGGCAAGCCTGAGGCGCAGGATCCGGGTGACGGCAATCTTCAGCCTATCGTCTTCCGGGGCCAAGCTGCTCCAATCGTTGCCGCGCACTGCTAGGGCTTGCCGCTGGGCAGTAAACGGCTGCGGGTTCTCCTCGACGATCCAGCACCAGTCTGCTCTCCACTCCTCCCATTTGCTGCGGAGCTCCCCCTCCAGATAGGCCTCCTTCTTGCCGGCTCTCGAGATCCAGGCGATTCCGCCGGATAGGGGCTCCCCTCTCTCGACCCGGGGCATAAAGAAGTGGCGGAAAAGAGCTACGTTTGGGTGGACTCTGACAAAGTTTCCGCAGAGATGCGCGAAAACTGCCATGGTCAGAACAGCATTGGGGGTGAAGTCAAGGAGGTGGAACCCGTAGGTGTTCATAATATCGCAAAAGAATTCAGAGAAGGGCGGGCAGAGCCCGCAGTAGAAGAATAACGCGAAGAAAGGTTATCCATTCGGAGCCCGTTCTGAAGCGGCGGCGGAGAGTACCTTCGTGCGCGGATGCGCTCGCGTCTCCGTCGACCAGAAGAGGTAGTACCACTCCCTCAGCTCCTTCGCGGAGAGCTCGGGGGGGGAAAGTTGCCCGCTCCTTTCACAGCGCCTCGAGCCACAGCGCCTCGGCCGACTTCACAGCCTTCCCGGCTTTCGGAGCCATGGCGGAGGTAGTGGGGGAGATCGAGGGCGTTGGTGGCGCCGGCGGCGATGGGGGGTGGAGCGCTGCTCTCTCTCGGCTTTGGAAGAAGGGGGGAGCGGCGGAGATTTCTGAGATTGGAAGTAGCAACTGGCAAGATGGAGGAACTGCCCCTATTTCCCCTGCTTATAAAGAAGGAGGGGGCGGACGTTCCGTTTTTCCGAATAAAGAACCACCCACGATCTCTCCCACGATGCCGCATTCAATGCGTGCCGTTAGGGGAGGGCGCGGTGGATACGGAGTAAGATACGGCGTGCCCCAGGCTGCGCGTGCCCGTGCCCTGTTTTGGGCCTGGCACAACAGCGCTCGGCACTGTGTGTGGCCCAGGCCCGGGGGCTCCTATCGGTGTACTAGAGTAGGGGTACCCTAGTATCCCGAACTTGTGCACGGGCAGTTGCAGCGCCCCGCGGCAAGGCTTGTCGGGCGACCGCCAAAGTCCTCCGTGGTTCCTTTGGAGCCATTCAAGAACAAAGTGTTTAAGCCAAGGCGACAAGACCCCGGCAAGAGGAGCTTGCCGGGAAGGCCAACTAAGGTATATCAAGGAACTTGCCGCGACGCGCCACGCATCCCGGCAAGGCCCGGTGAGCGACAAGCTTCCGGACGCGACAAGACAACGACCGCGGCAAGGCGCTTGCCGCGGCAAGCTACCATCCTGTACCCGTGCTCCAGCGCATCCACCAACGTGTCGCCTTGGGGCCTTTCCAGGCGCGCATGGCGAGAGGCTGTGCAGCTAGCAGTGCGAGGTGGCAAGCGGCGCTGACAAGATTGCCATCGTGGCGAGCGGTGGCGCCCCTGATGGTCCCTTTTTGCACTGTTTGGGTGACACAGACGGGCATTTAATGCCTTTGTCCCCTGCCGTCAGGGTTAGGTATGATACACTGTGCAAGTAGGTGTACCAACCGCAGTTCTTTTACATTTTTACCCTTGCCTACGTTGCCACCTATCGGTGACCCCTTGAGCATATAAAAGGAGGCCCATGTACAATGTAGAGGGGGGTTCGAAACCAGAAAACACTCACGCTCGGTCTCACAGCTAGTGTACTGTAGCGCTCATCGCTCTCGAGCAAGAACACAATACAATCAGACAAGCAGCAGTAGGAGTATTATCTCTCTGGAGAGCTCCGAAGCTGGGTAAATCGCTCGTGTGCCTCGCCTCGATCCGCTCTTCGTGCGATCTCCGCCCCCTGCCGAACCAAAAGGGGCCCGGTCCGTCGGCCCCATAGGTGTTCGTTCCCATGACATGTATGGAAACTAGTAATATCGTCTTGCTCTGTCCCATACTTTCTAGGTTGCTGATAATGAGACTCCCATAATTTTCAACAGATGAGGTTCAAGTTGGATAGCCAAGATGATGCAACCAGACAAGCTTGCACCCATGTTTTCAAGTCTGCTCTACGACAGTATTATAACTTGAGGAAAACTCACTTTGAAGGCAAGGCTAACAGTGAACTTTCCCAAACATCTCCAGTGGAAAATATATCGGATGAAGACTGGAGGGGCCTTGTTAAACACTGGTCTGATCTGAAGTATCAGGTACAATATATATATATATATATATATATATATATATATATATATATATATATATATATATATATATATATATCTGTGTGTGTGTGTGTGTGTGTGTGATCAGATCACATGTTGAAGTCCTATTTACGCATGTGCCACACAAATCTATCTTCTTGTAGGTGAACTGTTCAAAGAACAAGGCCAACCGTACGAAAGTGAAATTCCAACAGACGACAGGATCTCGTAGCTATATTGCACACTGCGAGGCTCTTCTAATTAGTTGTTGTTTCACTCTTTTCGATGTACCATATTATCAGATCTATATTGACTTGTTCGAAATGCAGAGGAAAGCCCGTAAGGACCAAAAAGTACCTGAACAAAATGCTGTGGAAATCTTCAAGGACTGCCACACCAGCAAGAAGAAGGGCATGACTACACCAGTCAAAGCCGTTGTTGTAAGTCCTTAATCCTCATGCCTTTTGACTACTACTTACTCTAACTTGTGCCTTGAACTACATGGTTTGCAGCCCATGTCTATTACTCTTTTCAATTTTATACACAATTGTCTTAGCGTATCATTGCACCTTACAAGGTTTAAAAGAGAGGAGTGATGTTCCTTTGATCTTGACCCGTAATCTAGTTCCGTGCTGGACTTGCCCACACAATGTTACAATTGTTTGTTTGTCTGTTCTCAGTTGTTTTGTCATATGAATGATGTCATACTATGCTTACCGTATTATAAACTTCATCTCTTTATCCTTAGCCCTCAATACAATGTGAAGAAATAGACAATACATTAGCGATGGTACATGGTCATATGTTTGGAACCTGGTTTTATTATGTACTTTGCAATAAAATACAACTAATATTTTACATGGGTTCACCAGAATAAGTTCTGTATATAGAACAAAGCTATTTTGTTTGGTTTTGCTGCCTCCTTAATATCTTCTATACTGGTACTACTAATGTAAAACCTCAACTTTTCAGCGAGCTATGGAAAAAATGGTGGAACCGCCACCTTCTAAAGGTGGCGAGGCAACTATAACCGCAATGTCAGCTCTTGCTGCAATGGGTCAGTACCTGTCCACTAATAGTGCCAAAAGCACGTTCCTGCGTAATACTGGGTTGGTTGTTAAGGCAATATCGTCCAAACTGCCTCATGATCAAGATATGAAAGCTCAAAGCAATGTTGTATCTGCGCTCCAGACACAAGTCCATTCCCTAACAGAGACCCTTTGTGAAACAAGGAGAAACATTGCTCAATGTCGTCAAGATATGCATGGTTTTGGAACCAGACAATCAGACATTTGCTATGTTATTCAGGAGCCTAGGGGAAATGAAGGCAAGTATTATGGTGCTCCATCAGACAATACAGCATGAAAATGTAACAGTCAGGTCAAATGAACTGAGCTTCTGAACTTCTGGTGGTGCATTTATCTGCTAGACTGTTAAGTTTTATGCCAACCTTCCTTTTGTTATATAGTTGTAATTTGTTTTGGTGCGATATAAAATTTATTCTTAACGTGCAGGCACCGGCTGAAAAAACAGCAAGCCATTTTTGTATAGTGTAGGGTGTTCCCTATATTTGCACTGGTGGTGATCTTTGATGCCGAGTGGATGTAATCTGTGCAATCGCCTTAATAGCCTACCGTTAGTTTCGGCCTTATTTATTTCCTAGTCTTCTTTTTCCCTGGTTTGCTAGTGGCCGCAACTACCATGGGCCATATACGGGCCGTAGGATCCATGGGTCTCCTACGGGCCGTCGATAAATGGGCCTGTAATCGGTGGGCCTTGGGCCATCGATAAATGGGCCTGTAATCGGTGGGCCTCGGGCCGTCGGATAAATGGGTCTACATGGGCCGTAATCGGGTGTAATTGGTATCGGCCCAGCACGGTAACCGACCATTAACAGGCCGTACGATAGCAAAGGCTTAATTCTGTCAGAGGCATAACGGGTCGTTAATGGGCCAGAATATAGGATGGGCTCGAAACGGCGCAACTGGTTAACAGGCCAGAAACGGGCCGACTCCTGCCATGGGACGAATTTGGCCCATTAGGGGAACAGGCCAGTAACGGGCCGACTCTTGCCATGGGCCGAATTTGGCCCATTAGGGAAACATGCCAGTAACGGGCCGGAAGTAATCGAGGGCCGAAAAGGAGCCCAAGAATGTATGGACCGTCAATAGGCCGAAAGCTAACACGGGCTGGAAACGGCCCATGTAAATCTCGGGCCGTTAACGGGTACAAAGAAAATTACTATTCATTATGGGCTAGAGTCACCGTGGGCCTGTAAAGGGCCGAAAGATACGAAGGCCTCATATGGGCCGAAAGATGTCGTGGGCCATACATGGGCCGAAAGTGAAATGGGATGGTGTTATATTCGACGGCCCACATGACGTTATTGGGCCGATTTCCTTTAGGGCCTAACGGGCCGTGAGTTAACGGGGCGTAAAATGGGCTATTTGTGAAGAGACCGTTAACATGCTTTTCATGGACCAGCCCGTTAACTTTTGACCAAGTCAAACGGGCCGGCTTTGTAAGATAAATGGGTCGGTGGTGGGCCGTGGCACGTGTCGACATATCATAGGCACCTATCTAACCCACTGACGAGCTGACATGTGTTTCGTCCGGCCATTAAGAATTTTACACATGGAAATTTCCCATTGGTCGGGGCTGTTAACGGGTTATCTGAAAGTGCAACTATCCCTAGGTGGTTTTGGTAATTCACAACAACATATAGCTCATTGAGCTAATGCTATTCCAAGACAAATATTTCAGGAAAGCTCAATGAATGGCATGGCTTGGATGATGAAAGTGGATCCCTCAAAATATTAAGGACAAAGGATTGGCTCAAGCTCAAAAGCTCAAGACTCTACATTTTACATTTTAGTGATCCAAGATCACATTGAGTCTATAGGAAAAGCCAATACTATCAAGAAGGGATGACGTGTTGCTTAATGAGCCTCTTGCTTCAAGTGCTTAGTGATATGCTCCAAAAACCCTCAACTACTTTCTCACATCCACATATGACCTGAACCCAAAGTCAAACTCGGCCCCACCGATTCTTTCTATCCAGCGCCACCGAGTTCAAATGTCATAGACACAGCCACAAACCCTAGGCAAATCGGCCTTACCGATAGGGATCTCGGTCTCACCGAGATGGGATTGTAATCTCTCTGTTTCCCTTCGTAATGTTTCGGTCTAACCGAAGTGAGCGATCAGTCCCACCGAGATTGCAATGTAAACTCTCTGTTTCCCCTTCGTAACGTTTCGGTCCAACCGAGATGAGCGAATCGGTCCCATAGAGTTTACCTGACCAACTCTCTGGTTAGCTAATTACCAAAATTAGTCTCACCGAGTTTGTGTAATCGGTCTCACCGAGATTACATTATGCCCTAACCCTAACCATATCGGTCTCACCGAGTTGCATATCGGTCCCACCGAAAATCCTAATGGTCACTAGGTTTACTAAATCGGTCCGACCGAGTTTGTTGATTCGGTCCCACCGAGTTTGGTAAATTGTGTGTAACGGTTAGATTTTGTGTGGAGGCTATATATACCCCTCCACCTCCTCTTCATTCATGGAGAGAGCCATCAGAACAAACCTACACTTCCAACCTACATTTTCTGAGAGAGAACTACCTACTCATGTGTTGAGGCCAAGATATTCCATTCCTACCATATGAATCTTGATCTGTAGCCTTCCCCAAGTTGCTTTCCACTCAAATCTTCTTTCCACCAGATCCAAATCCTATGAGAGAGTTGAGTGTTGTGGAGACTATCATTTGAAGCACAAGAGCAAGGAGTTCATCATCAACACACAATTTGTTACTTCTTGGAGAGTGGTGTCTCCTAGATTGGCTAGGTGTCACTTGGGAGCCTCCGACAATATTGTGGAGTTGAACCAAGGAGTTTGTAAGGGCAAGGAGATCGCCTACTTCGTGAAGATCTACCGCTAGTGAGGCAAGTCCTTCGTGGGCAACGGCCATGGTGGGATAGACAAGGTTGCTTCTTCGTGGACCCTTCGTGGGTGGAGCCCTCCGTGGACTCGCGCAACCATTACCCTTCGTGGGTTGAAGTCTCCATCAACGTGGATGTACGATAGCACCACCTATCGGAACCACGACAAAAACATCTGTGTCTCCAATTGCGTTTGAATCCTCCAAACCCTTCCCTTTACATTCTTGCAAGTTGCATGCTTTAATTTCCGCTGCTCATATACTCTTTGCAAGCTTGCTTTAATTGTGTGAGATTTCTTGACTTGTCCAAAGATAGCTAAAATCTGCCAAACTCTAAAATGGGTAAAAGGTTAAGTTTTTAATTGGTCAAGTAGTCTAATCACCCCCCCCCTCCAGACATACTTCAAGGTCCTACAAGTGGTATCAGAGCTTTGGTCTCCATTTGCTTTGATCTCCATAGCTTTTGGTGGTCATAGCCTTGGTTTCACAACCTAGGAGAGTATGGTGTCTAGCGAGGAAAATTATCACCGTAGAGGTCCTTACTTTGATGGTACTAATTTTGCTAGTTGGAAGCATAAGATGAAAATGCATATTCTCGGACATAACCCCGCCGTTTGGGCTATTGTGTGTATTGGCTTGCCAGGTGAATTCTTTGACGGGAGAGAGCCGAACCGTGAAGCTAGCGGAGAAGAATTGAAGATGCTGCAATACAACGCTCAAGCTTGTGATATCCTCTTCAATGGCTTGTGCCCCGAAGAATTCAACACAATCAGCCGTCTTGAGAATGCAAAGGAAATTTGGGATACTTTGATTGATATGCATGAAGGTACCAACTCCGTCAAGGAATCCAAGTTGGATGTGCTCCAAAGTCAGCTTGACAAGTTCAAAATGAAGGATGGTGAAGGTGTCGCTGAAATGCACTCTAGGCTTGCTCTTATCACAAATGAGATTGCCAGCTTAGGAAGTGAAGAGATGACCGACAGATTCATCATCAAGAAGATCTTAAGAGCATTGGATGGAAAGTATGATACCGTGTGCACATTGATCCAAATGATGCCAAATTACAAAGATCTCAAGCCAACGGAAGTCATTGGAAGAATTGTTGCTCATGAGATGTCACTCAAGGATAAGGAGGAACTTCACAACAAGTCAAGTGGTGCTTACAAAGCCTCATGTGAAGCCCCCACATCATCAAGTGAGAAACAAACCTTCAATGAAGAATTGAGCTTAATGGTGAAGAACTTCAACAAATTCTACAAGAGTAGAAGCAAAGAAAGAAGCTCTAAGTCAAGGTCCTACAATGATAAAAGATCTTCTAGTCGAGAGCGCAATTGCTACAATTGTGGAAGTCCCGGACACTATTCCAATGAGTGTACGGCACCCTACAAAAGAAGAGAAGATTCTCCAAAAAGAAGAAGTAGAAGAGAAGAATCACCACCAAGAGAGAGAAGGAGTAGAGATGATCGTTATGAACAAAGACCCTCACGGAGAAGCAAGGATTCGGAAAGGAAGGACAAGTCATCAAAGAGCTACACAAAACGAAGACATCAAGCTCATGTTGGTGAATGGGTATCCGGCTCCGACTCCGACAATCACTCCGAGAGAAGCTATCACTCTGACTCCGAATATACTCAAGATGAAGGTGTTGCCGGTCTAGAACTTGTGTCAACCAACTCCTACGACATATTTGATTCACCAAATGAAGGAATTGGAAGATGCTTCATGGCAAAAGGTCCAAAGGTAACACACCCCGAGTATGTTGATTTCAATAGTGATGAAGATGACTTGCTAGGTGATGATGATTTACTTGTTGACAACTCTAGTGATGAATACTATGATGAAACATCAATTAATCATGCTAATCAAGATAAAACGAATGGCAATGATAAGGAGAAGATTGAGCTTCTAACTACAGAACTAAACACTCTTAAGTTAACTCATGAAACTATCTTCGAAGATCATCGAGAACTTTTAAGGGCTCATGAGAAGTTACGCTTTGAAAAGCTCAATCTTGAGCAAGAGCATGAGTTCTTAAAGGCTATCAATGATGATCTCCGTAAGAAAAGTTCTTCTTACATTGCCAAGCGTTTACTCTTATCTACTTACATGCCTCAAGTCAAGTCTAGTAACAAGTACAAGAAAGATCCTTCCTCTAGTAGTAACAATAATAATGCCAAATCCAATATTGTTGCTTCTGGTAGTTCTCTTGATTCCACTAATGATTCTCTTAGCCAAGTTGCACTTGAGCAAGAAAATAGCTTATTGATGGGAACTATAGAGAAAGGTGTATCAAGAACCTTGCCGGGAGTAAGCAATTCGAGGAAATTGTACGCAAGCAAGGAAGGCACCAGAAGAATCAAGGTGTTGGTTTTGAACGAAAGTTCAATGCCAATGGAGTTGAGTGGGAAGAAGATCAATACCCCAAGACGAAGTTTGTTCCTCAACAAGAGAAGTATGATCCTACTTCCTTCAAGGGAACACAAGCACAAGATGATCTTCCACCACAAGACCACAAGAACAAAGGCAAGGACAAGCTTCAAGAGGAGATTGATGCATTTGAAGAAGCACCTAAGGCCTTGGTCAAGTGGGTTCCCAAGACTACGTCAAGTTCTAATTCATCAAGTACAACTACAACTCCAAGGATTCCCATCAAGATGATGTGGATCCCAAAGAAGAAGAACTAGAGTGTTCTTGAGGGTGACTCCGCCAACATTCTTCACTCATATCATTATGGCAAGGACAAGTGCAATCAACTTCCATATCTTGCACTAGTTCAAGGAGTCACAAACCCTCATGTTTGTAAGGCAAAGGACAAGGTAACCTAATGTTTTCATGGACATCATCTTGTGTGTGCATCACTCTATGTCTATGGATATTCTTGTTTGTTCCTTGTGGGACTAACCCATGTAGGTATTGAAAGTGCAACTCACTCCAAAGGATTGCTCCAAATGATCTACATCAACATTGAGCATCCACATCTTCAACACCTACGTGAAGTCATCATTGACAAAACCCAAGGAACTTCATCCCTCTAAGGGGGAATCTCACATCTAGGGGGAGCTTAACTCTAAGAATTGAGTCAAAGCAACTCTAATGATGTGAACACATCAATGCATTATGTAGAAGTGGTAACCCCACTTGAGCTTAAACGATGAGTATGACCTATGATCAAATGTTCTCATTTGACTCCTAAGTCAATATACTCATATATTGATGACCTAGTCATCGCCAATTGTTTGATAGATGCTAGAATTGGTTGTGCATGCTTTGCCACATATTTCATTTGCCATTTTATTGTGTGAGCATGTTGGTTGCATATTTTACACATTCGAGGACATCCACTTGTTGTTTTGATTGATTGGATTCTTTTTCTTTTTGCCAAGTGGATGGACAAGAATGCCTAAGAACCTTCTCTAGCTATCTATGATTTTCTCATCTCAAACTCTATTCATGCTACATCACAAAATTTGATCAAGTCAGATTCGAACCACTCTGTGTGAGGAGCACTCGGAGTCCCCGATTCGTTATAGACTTAAACTTCCAAAACTTCTTTGTGATTTTCGGTCTGACTGATTCCTCCATTTCTGTCATACCGAGATCACTAAGTCGATCTAGGTTTTCCATCTCGGTGCAACCGATTTGAACTTTTCGGTCACACCGAGTTGCTGTAACTGCCAACAGTTATGCATCTCGGTGCCACCGAGTCGTTCCACTTGGTCACACCGATAGGTCGGGCTATATATCCACACGGGCAAAAATTTGGAAAACTTTCCCAAACCTCTTTGCCCGCGCATAGCTCGCTTTGCCTTCTAGGTCTCCGGATTGTCGACTTTGTCGCCAGTCGCCTCCTGTCGCTAGTCTCCGCCGCCGTCAGCGGATTTCACCTCCGCCGTTGCCGCCGTAGCGAGTTCATCGCCAAACTAGGGTATGAACTCGATCACAGTGCTATCCTCGTCTGATTCTCAGCACATTGTGTTCATTATGATTCTTGCCACGATTGAAACACCTCTATCCAGTCAAAACAATCCTTAGAATAGATGCGATTTGAAAATTTAGGGTTAGATTTCCGCCGAAACCATCTCGGACCCACCGAGTTGAAAAACTCGGTCCCACCGATTCGGCTAACGCCATTGCACTAGTAACTCTCGGTCTGACCGAGAATTGATAATCGGTGTGACCGATTTTAGAACTTTGTGAAACCCTAGCAGTCTCGGTGCCACCGAACTGTGACTCGGTCTGACCGAGTTCACTAGTTTAGGTTCCAAAACTGCTTCGGTATCACCGAGTTTGAAAATCGATTGATCCGAAATGCTTTCTGTGGAAAACTAAAACTAAGTTTTTGAATCATTCTTTTGCAAAAATCTCTGCATTTTGTGATGCTCATCCACTCTATCTCATCTATAACTATTCACAGGGTCAGCAGTCAGTGTTTTCAGCATGTCAGACCAAAGTGATAGTCAGAACAAGGAAGAAGAGCAGATTCACATGAGTGAGGGAACTAGTCCTTCTAGCACTTCAGATGATGGCAGCAGGAGCACTCCAAGCAATTTGCCTAAGGCTGCCACCAGGACAAGGAAGAAAAGAACCTCAGAATCTGAGGATGAGGACTATGTGGCTGCTGAAGATGGGGCCACTTCTAAGAAGAAGGTGGTCAAGAAAGAATATGGGTCAGCTGCAGCCACTAAGCTAGTTGTGCAGAAGAAGGCACCTGCAAGAAGGATTCCCACTTCCAAACCCAGGAAGGTTGCCACTGGAGAAACCATGAAGTTTACTATTGAGTCAGAAGATGAAGCTTCTAGTCAAGGTAAAAAGAAGAAAAGAGTAAGAACCAACACTGCCAAAGTTCTTGGCAATCCCTCTATGAGGAGAGACTCTGATGAGGAAGAGGAAGAAGAGGTTGTTGCACCAGCACCCAAGGCACAAAAGCTGATGGGTGATGCTATTAAGTCAGGGGCTGCATCATCAAAGCCCAAAGAAGCACCCAAAGCTGCCCCCAAGCCCAAGAATGCACCAAAGAGGAATACCAGGAGTATACCAGCTGCTGAGAAGAACAAGGCCCCAGTGCCTGAAGTTGCTGCTGAGGAAGGTGATGAAGGACAAGTCTTGAGAAAGCTGAAGCCAAAGATTCGAGACCACAATGATGGTCATCCTGTGGCTGAGAAGATGAAGGTAAGAAAGGATGCAGGACTCAGACAGTGGAGGTTGTCTGATCCCTATGCTACCAGGAGAAGGACTGTTGTTGATTATAGGTTCCACACAAAGGAACAGCAGGATTTCTATGAGACAGTGATGTTGGACAAGAAGCCTATAGTTTGTGACATGAGGTGGGTCGACTAGACCTACATGAAGGAGAATGAAGAACACTATCCTGGAGTGCAAGACAGTTTCATTGCTTGTGGAGTTGCAGACTTTGTTGGGCAAAAGCTCACAAAGTGGAATGATGAGCTCATTATGCAATTCTACTCCACAGCACATTTCTACCCAGATGGCAGGATAGTTTGGATGTCTGAAGGTACAAGGCACCAATCGACTATTGAGGAATGGGGCAATCTAATCAATGCACCCAAGGAGCAGGAAGATGACTTGGATGTCTATGCCAAGAAGAAGATGGATCACAATTCCATGGCTCATATGTACAAGGAGATCCCAGATGTTGCAGTTGAGACACATAAGTTTGGGTCAGTCCATTTTCTTCTGTCAGGGCTGCCAACGATCAACTGGATCCTAAGGCATACTCTATTGCCCAAGTCAGGTGACCACAAGATGATAAGAGGGCATGCTATAAACTTGCTACACTTGTTTGATGTGCCATAGAAATTCAAGGTCATGAGCCTCATGGTTGAGACTATCAAGAGGACAGCAGCAGACCAAAAGAGAAGTTGTGGAAATGCCCCACAAATTCAGGAGTTGACTAACTCGAAGATGGGCACAGGCACATACTTGCTGGACAAGGAACATTTTGCTATCTATCCAGAATTTGAGGACAATCAAGTTGTGATGAATGAGAATGAACCATCATCAGTACAAGCTCAAGAGAAGAAGGAGAAAGCAAAGAAAGAGAAGGCTGCCAAGATGCCAACTCAAGAGGAGGTGTCGGTGTCAAAACCGGCGGATCTCGGGTAGGGGGTCCCGAACTGTGCGTCTAGGCGGATGGTAACAGGAGACAAGGGACACGGTGTTTTTACCCAGGTTCGGGCCCTCTCGACGGAGGTAAAACCCTACTCCTGCTTGATTGATATTGATGATATGGTTAGTACAAGAGTAGATCTACCATGAGATCAAGGAGGCTAAACCCTAGAAGCTAGCCTATGGTATGATTGTTGTTCGTCCTATGGACTAAAACCCTCCGGTTTATATAGACACCGAAGAGGGCTAGGGTTACACAGAGTCGGTTACAATGGTAGGAGACCTACATATCCTTATTGCCAAGCTTGCCTTCCACGCCAAGGGAAGTCCCATCCAGACATGGGACGAAGTCTTCAATCTTGTATCTTCATAGTCTTGGAGTCCGGCCAATGATGATAGTTCGGCTATCCGGACACCCCCTAGTCCAGGACTCCCTCAGTAGCCCCCGAACCAGGCTTCAATGACGATAAATCCGGCGCATATATTGTCTTCGGCTTTGCAAGGCGGGTTCTCATCCAAATTCCATGTGCTCACCGAATAGTGTCCGGCTTCCTTATAAATGTTGCGCTCCTTGGCTTCCATGTCCAATAATGGCCCTCTTCCACGTGTCGTATGAATGCGAAAAGCCAGGGTATTTTTACGTTTTACCCCCTAGCTGCGCGAATAAGCTGCCTATAAGAGGAGCAAGGATCTAGATCCGAATCACACCATCCCCCTTTTGCGAGTACTCATCGAAGCGCCTCTGACAAAAATCCATTCCATCATGGACAGTCGACGCGGCTCCTCCTCTCACGCTCCCAGCCCTCAGCCCAGAGATTGGAGGAGATGTTCAGTCCTGCATAGCGAGCTAGTGACGCTCCAAGCCGAGGGATACCTTCCCCCAGCCTTCATGGTTCCGGTTCGAGCCGGACTGGCCACCTACAAGGGTGGGAAGCAGGCAGAGAGCGTCCCCAATCCCTCAAAAGGAGAGCGGGTATGCTTCGTCCCTTATCTAATAAGGGGACTCGGATTTCCCATACATCTGTTTCTCCGGGGGCTCCTGGAGTTCTATGGACTCCAGCTTCACCACCTTACACCTGCCTCCATCTTGCACATCGCGGGCTTTGTAGCCCTTTGCGAGCTGTTCTTGGGCATCGAGGCCCATTTTGCGCTGTGGAAGAGAATGTTTTGCCTCGTACCCCGTTCTCACGTGTGGTTGATATATCAAGTGGGCGGAGCCGAAATATGGCGCATCGCCGGGACCGGATATCTATCCGGAACCCCGAAGAAGGCGTCCGAAGACTGGCCTTTGGAATGGTTTTATATGGAAGACGCCCCACTGCCGGACCCAGTTCAGATCGGCCTCCCGGAGTTCAGCAACGCTCCTCTGAGGAAACGCCTGAGTTGGCGCCCGCGGAGCCCTCAACGGGAGAGTGATAGGAGCGTCCAATATCTGATGGGTCGGATAAGGTTACTGGCTCATTCCGGATTGACCATGATTGGAGTCATGGCCACGTGCATTATGTGAGGGGTGCAGCCACTCCAAAAAAGGGGCCACCCCATGTGGGATTTCAACGGGGATAATGACGCCACCCGTCATGGCCGCAAGGGGCCGGGATTGGCTGCCAATCTGGTGAAGATCCTGTCCGGCTTGTACAAGGGGGAGAAACAGGACTTCCTCCGTGCGAGTCCATTGAATGGATTCTCCATGAATAACCCTCGAAGCTGGGTAAGCGGATGTTTATTTATCCGATCCATATTCCCAAAGATAAGTGTCTCACTTCGTGATTTCGATGCAGGAGCTGCGCCGGGACGTAGAGGGCATACACAGCCCGACTCCACAACCCGAGGATCCGGGACGATCCCTTGATCCGGCCCCCGAAGAGGATCCGGACATAGAGGTGGAGCTGATCGATGGGGTGTTCCACCAACTTAGCATGGACAATGCTTTAGTCGCCATTACGGCCGACTACCCCGGTTTATCTCTGGCTTCCCAGGTAACTGTGACCGGAGTCCTGACATCATTACTTCATCCATGCTTATTTCTGACCACTGTATACCAACGGTGCCTCGCAGGAGGTGCCTTTGAGGCGGGAAGCCGAACCCGCGGCGGCTGACCAACAAGGGTCAGTGCGGCCCAGTAGGCGGAAGAGGAGTGCGGCGTGAATCGAAACATCGCCGCAACGGTATGGCGCACCACCGTCTTTAAGGGAAAGATTCCTGGGAGGTATATTAACGCTCATAATTTTTCCAGGAGAAAGAGCGCTCGCCGGACTGTGCCCGGAGAGGTTGCCAATCAAACCTCCGCCAGCCAGGCTCCAACGCCTGGTCCGGAGGGGGAGGCGAACACAAGGCGTGAGCCGGATGCTCCTCCAACGGAGGATGCCGACAGGCTGTCCGCCACCAGGTCCGAGGTGGAGAGTGCCATGAATCACAGGCGCCGCCGGACAGTTCTTCGTGACGCGTGTTTCTCCCCGGAGCCGTTGAATGCCTCTAATGCGGGAGATGCGCACCTCCGTGCTGCTCGAGATGGTTTAACCAGAGCCACGGAGCATTATGTGAAAGACATACGGGTGAGGAATTTTAATAGTTATATATGCCAGTAGCCCCCGAGACTTAAAATAGTTAAAATAATTGATTTAAGGATCATTTGTTATGCAGGATCTTACGGAGAAGAATACCCACCTGTCCCAGGAGCTTCAAGAGTGCAAGGCCCAACTTGAGGCCGCACTAGCCGCCGCAGGGGGAGCCACAGAGACCCCCTCTGGTAATACATACTTCGAAAAGATAAGTAGTTTATGAAGTGCGGTGTGTGCGTAAGTCTGACAATAATATTGCAGAGGGTGCCGGACTAGATCCGGACAAGAAACATCTGTTGCGCCAGCTGAAGGCCGGCGAGAAGGTGCTTATGAGGGTGCAGCAGGAGAGGAACAAACTCCAAGATGCCAACACCCAGCTGGGCGAAGAACTAAAAGATGTTCGGGTCTAGCTGTCTGACTCCGTAAAGGAGAATCGGCGGCTTCGTCGTGGCATTTACAGTAAGTGCTTGAACAAACTCTTTTGAAAAGAAGAGTTCGGCGAGGAAGTCGATTGACGGAAATGTGTATGTAGGTGTGCTCACAGGTCGTCTGGCGGAGGAAATGCCTGGTTCCACGGGTGACCTTCTTCCCGAGCTGCTGCAACTGCACGAACGTGTTCGGCAGGCGATGAGCGGCGTCGTTCAGGCCTTATGGCCGTCCGTCTCCAAACCTGAGGGTCTTGGAGGGCTTGCTGAGAAGCTTTAGGGAGTACGGCAGCGCTTCTGTCTGTGGAAGATATCGGCCTGCCGTCAAGGCGCCAGGGAGGCCTGGGCCATGGTGAAGACGCGGTACACGAAGGCTGATCCGAACCACATGGCCGAGGTCGGACCTATGGGGCCCGATGGGAAGGAGATCCCTGTGAGCCTAATGTACGACCAAGTAGAGTTGGCCGCAAAATATTCCCAACGGGACTGTAAACTAGACAGCTTGTTAGATGGGATTGAGGAGGAGTACAATCAGTCAATTTGACGATGTAATTTTAAAATGACATGTAAAATGCCTTCTAGCCGGATTGTAGATCGTTTGTCTTTGCAGACCTTTTCACTTCAACCTCGGGACCCAACAGTCCGGAGTGTGTCTGAATACCCTCACGGTTATGTAAAAACCAGGGCATGCATGAAGACTAGGCGTAGGGGTCATTAGCGCTTTATCAGACAAGTGCCCAACTAGTTATGTTATATTACATGGTTAGTAAGAAACATCTTCCAGGGAGAATAGTTCCGTTAGGGGTTCCTTTCCCTAGGAGGCATGCCCTAAAGTGCATGTCCGGACTGCGAAAAGAGCAGAAAAGCATCTGGGGGCAGATAAATAAATAAGTAAGAAATCATCTTTCAAGTCACCGACCAAATATTCCCTTGAGAACGCTAGCTTTCGGCTTCACCCAGTCTGAGGTACACATCCGGCTGACCCGGCAGTAACAATCGCAGAGGTGCTCCCTTTACCTCCTAGCCGAACAATCGGGAACGTAGGGGTAAGCACAGGAGCCAGGCAACCCAACTTGGCCAAAACTTAAGTCATATCGATGCATATAATGGTGAATAAAAGGTACAGGCGGAAGTTTGACACATGTGTTGGGCATGAAGCCCATATAAATAAGCTTCTGTTAAAGAAGCCCCCAAGTATAATGAGTGCGAGTAGCACGTCAAGTGTGTGCGAACAATGTGCAGATCAGCCCTCAAAGGCTCTATGAAAAAGGGAGGAAAAAAGAGAGAAACAGAAGACAGCTAAAGTGTAAAATGTGGATGGAGGAAGGAGACGAACTCTGAGTCCGGCACTAGGCGTAGAATCTTCGGAGGCGGGCTGCGTTCCATGGGTCGGCTCGAGTCGGTTGTCCGATGCGTTTCGCAGACGGTATGCTCCGCTGGTCAGGACTTGGTCGATGATGAAGGGACCTTCCCATTTGGGCTTGAGTTTGTCCTTTTTCTTGTCCGGCAGGTGTAGAACTAGTTCGCCAACATTGTAAGTTTTGGCCCGTACTTCTCTGCTTTGATATCTTCGAGCCTGCTGCAGATAGAATGCGGAACGAGCTTTCACCACGTCGTGCTCCTCTTCTAAGGCGTCCAAACTGTCTTGCCGATCCAACTCGGCCTCTCTTTCTTCGTACATGCGCATGCGAGGTGAGTCATGAATTATATCGCAGGGCAAAACTGCCTCTATGCCGTATACCATAAAAAATGGTGTGAATCCGGTAGTACGGTTTGGCGTGGTCCGCAGCCCCCAGAGTACGGAGTCGAGCTCCTCTACCCAGTGTGTGTTAGATTCCGTGAGGGACCGCAGTAACCTGGGTTTGATGCCGCTCATGATTAGACCATTTGCTCGTTCGACTTGACCGTTAGTTTGAGGGTGATAGACTGAAGCGTAGTCGAGCTTGATGCCCATATTTTTGCACCAGAGTTTAACCTCGTCGGCCGTGAAGTTTGTGCCGTTATCAGTGATGATGTTGTGGGGGACGCCATAACGGTGTACTACCCCAGATATGAAGTCTATCACAGGTCCGGATTCGGCCGTTTTAACTGGCTTGGCCTCTATCCATTTGGTGAATTTGTCCACCATGACCAACAGGTACTTTTGCTTGTGAGTTCCCCCTTTAAGGGGTCCAACCATGTCAAGCCCCCAGACCACAAACGGCCAGGTGATGGGTATAGTTTTGAGGGCGGTGGGTGGAATGTGGCTTTGATTAGCAAAGAGCTGGCAACCGACGCATCGTTGGACTAAGTCCTGAGCATCTGCCCGGGCCGTCGGCCAATAAAATCCTGTACGGAAGGCCTTGCCTACGAGGGCCCGGGCTGCGGCGTGGTGCCCGCCGAGTCCGGCGTGAATTTCAGCCAGAAGATTTCGCCCTTCCTCTTCGGAGATGCACCTTTGAAGGACTCCGGTTGTGCTTTTCTTATAAAGCTCTCCCTCATGGACCTTGTAGGCTTTAGATCGGCGTGAATTTCAGCCAGAAGATTTCGCCCTTCCTCTTCGGAGATGCACCTTTGAAGGACTCCGGTTGTGCTTTTCTTATAAAGCTCTCCCTCATGGACCTTGTAGGCTTTAGATCGCCATACTATGCAGCGGGCCTCATTTTGGTCTTCGGGGAGTTCCTGCCTAATTAAGTAGGCTAGGAATGGTTCCGTCCACGGGGCAATGACTGCCATTATTTCGTGGGCTGAAAGTGTTATTTCATTGGCTGAGCCACCGATTGTGTCAGAATGTTCGGTGTTGGGCGGTGCGGTTGGTTCCGGATTGTTGTTTCCGGACTCCTCTTCCCATACTACGGATGGCTGAAAGAGTCGCTCCAGGAAGATGTTTGGAGGGATGGCGTCGCGCTTTGCGCCGATGCTTGCCAACACGTCGGCCGCCTGGTTATTATCCCGGGCTACATGGTGGAATTCGAGTCCTTCGAACCGAGCTGACATTTTTAAGACGGCGTTACAGTAGGCTGCCATTTTCGGATCGTTGGCATCAAAGTCTCCATTTACTTGGGATATTGCGACGTTTGAATCCCCGCGGACCTCTAGGCGTTGAATGCCCATGGAGATTGCCATCCGGAGACCATGTAGAAGGGCCTCGTATTCGGCTGCGTTGTTGGAGTCTGTGTACATTATTTGATGTATGTATTGCATTGTGTCTCCGGTTGGGGACGTCAAGACGACGCCAGCCCCCAAGCCGGCCAACATTTTAGAGCCGTCGAAGTGCATGATCCAATTGGAGTATGTGCCGTACTCTTTAGGGAGTTCGGCTTCAGTCCATTCAGCGATGAAGTCAGCCAAAACTTGCGACTTTATAGCTCGCCGTGGTTTGTAGGTTATGTCGAATGGTAAGAGCTCAATGGCCCATTTTGCAATCCTGCCCGTCGCGTCGCGGTTGTTTATAATGTCGTTGAGAGGTACTTCGGAGGCCACTGTTATCGAACACTTTGAAAGTAGTGTTGCAGCTTCCGGGATGCCATGAACACCGCGTACGCTATCTTTTGATAATGTGGATACCGGGACTTGCATGGAGTTAAGACAGTGGATACATAGTACACTGGTTTTTGAAGAGGGAATTTGTGTCCTTCTGTTTCTCGTTCGACGACGAGCACTGCGCTTACAACTTGATGTGTTGCCGCGATATATAATAACATTGGTTCGCCCAAGTTGGGCGTGGCCGGGACCGGATTTGTTGCCAATATGGCCTTTATTTCTTCGAGTCCGGCCGTGGCAGCATCCGTCCATTCGAAGTGTTCGATGCACCGGAGGAGGCGATAAAGGGGCAATGCCTTTTCTCCCAAGCGGGAGATGAAGCGGCTTAGAGCCGCCACGCATCCAGTCAAATTTTGTATTTGTTTGAGGTCTTTTGGGATATCCAATTGTGATAGAGCTCGGATCTTGGCTGGGTTTGCTTCAATTTCTCTACCGGATACAATGAAGCCCAAGAGCTTTCCGGCTGGTACGCCGAAAACGCATTTTTCCGGGTTGAGCTAAATGTCATATGCTCGGAGGTTGTCGAATGTGAGCCTCAAATCGTCTACTAGAGTTTCGACGTGTTTGGTCTTGACGACCACATCGTCTATGTATGCCTCCACTGTTTTGCCGATCTGGGTTGCCAGACATGTCTGAATCATGCGCTGATATGTTGCGCCGGTGTTCTTGAGCCCGAAGGGCATTGTGTTGAAGCAGAATGGTCCATATGGAGTAATGAATGTCGTTGCGGCTTGGTCTATCTCCGCCATCTTGATTTGATGGTATCCGGAGTATGCGTCGAGGAAGCACAATGAATCGTGCCCTGCGGTAGCAACAATGATTTGATCGATGCGGGAAAGGGGGAAAGGATCCTTTGGGCAAGCCTTGCTAAGGTCTTTAAAATCGACATACAGGTGCCAGGATTTGTTTTTTTTGGTACCATTACTAGGTTCGCTAGCCAGTCCGGATGTTTTATGTCTCTGATGAATCCGGCTTCTAATAGTTTGGCTAGCTCCTCTCCCATTGCCTGTCTTTTGGGTTTGGAAAATCGCCGAAGAGCCTGTTTGACTGTCTTGAATCCTTTTAGGATGTTTAGGCTGTGTTCTGCCAGCCTGCGTGGGATTCCTGGCATATCTGAAGGGTGCCAGGCAAAGATGTCCCAATTTTCCCGAAGGAATTCTCGTAGTGCGGCGTCTACATCAGGGTTTAATTGTGCCCCAATGGAGGCCATCTTTGTGGGGTCCGTTGGATGGACTTGGAATTTGACTATTTCATCCGCTGGTTTAAAGGAGGTGGACTTGGATCTCTTATCGAGTATCCCATCGTCCATGTTCACCGTGGAGCGCAGCGCAGTGAGTTCCTCTGCTGCTAGGGCTTCAGATAGTGCCTCTAGGGCTAGTGCGGCTATCTTATTTTCAGCGCGGAGTGCTATGTCTGGATCACTGACAAGAGTGATGATTCCATTGGGCCCGGGCATTTTAAGCTTCATGTACCCGTAATGGGGTATAGCTTGAAAAATTGTGAATGCCTCTCGCCCTAGTAAAGCGTGATATCCGCTGCCTAACGGGGCCACTTGGAACGTGACCTCCTCGGACCTGTAATTGTCTGACGAGCCGAACACCACATCTAGTGTAATTTTTCCTATGCAGCGCACTTCCCGACTAGGGGTTATTCCTCTGAAGGTTGTGCTGCTTCGCTCAATGCGGCTCCAATCTATTTCCATTTTTCGAAGGGTTTCCTCGTAGATGAGGTTTAATCCGCTGCCGCCATCCATGAGTACCTTGGTAAGACGAAAGCCGTCCACTATTGGACTGAGGACCAATGAGGCTGGTGCTCGGGCTGTTCAGAATTTGGGTTCGTCGCTGGCGTTGAAGGTGATAGCCGTGTCGCTCCATGGATTTGTTGTTGCTACTTGGTAGACTTCGGCGAGGCTGCGGATTGTTCGTTTCCGCATATTATTTGATGCAAAAGTCTCGAAGACTGCTAATACCGTACTGGTACTGTTGGGCTGGTTCTCCGGGGCTAGAAGCTCTTCGCCACTTTTGGCCACCTGCCGTAGTATCCAACATGCTCGAAGGCTATGTGTTGGAGTGGCGCCCTCTGTACTATGGATTTTACAGGGTCCGCTGAGCCATCCCTCTAGTATGGTTCCGTGCCCTTTAGGGGGTTTTTGCTTTTTGGTTTTTGTCCCAGGTGCCTGAGCATGATGCACCCTTTTATTACGGACTAGGGTTGTGTTCGGAGCCGGATTGTCCCAAAACTTAGTTTCGGTTTTCCAGGCACTCTCCATCGCACAGTACTTTCGTACTATGGACGCCAGGTCAGCGAAGCATGTGATTTCGCGACGACTTATGGCGTTCATGATTCCCTTGTCCGTGCAATTATTGCAGAAAATTGAGATTGCGCTTTCCTCACGACAGTCCTTTATCCTATCCATAACCAGGAGGAATCTGGCCCAGTAATGATGTACTGTTTCAGCGGGCTCTTGCCGGATTTGAGATAGATCGCTTGTGTTTGGGTGGGCGGGTGGAATTAAGTTCGGAACCCCGCCCAATCTGAGGCTCAAGGGCCGAAAAGTTTCCGAATTCGGAAGCTTGGATTGCTGGATGTTGTCCAACGAATCTGGTCCGCTGCCTGACTTTAGGTTCAGTACTTGATTGACGTTCGTCCCTCCGCGGGAATCCGACATGGAGGGATTAGGAATCCGGACATAACTGGTCTTTAATATAGAAGAAGAGTCGCCGCGTTGTTCCTCTACCACAGCAACATGGTGGGTAGCCTGGGGAGAGTTAATCTCTCTCAGATCCGTTTTAAGCCCAATCTGATCGTAGTCTGTAGCGACTCCCAGGGCGGCGATGCGATCCAAGAACTCGTTTACGGAAGAGAGCTCCATCGGATCTAGCTCCTCAGCGAATTCCGAGTTGACGTGAAGATCGCTTTTGATGACCCAAGAGGTCATTGTCGAAGCGGCGGCCGAACAGGCGGTCAGAAGAAAACCACCTAGCCGGATAGTTTGGCTGGCGGCCAAGGCTCCCTTGGCAACGGTATTGTCTTTAAAGACGGGAAGAGGCATCCTTCCTGATTGCGACGGCACAGAGGAACTCTCAATGAAAGCACCAATGTCGGTGTCAAAACCGGCAGATCTCGGGTAGGGGGTCCCGAACTGTGCGTCTAGGCAGATGGTAACAGGAGACAAGGGACACGATGATTTTACCCAGGTTCGGGCCCTCTCGACGGAGGTAAAACCCTACTCCTGCTTGATTGATATTGATGATATGGGTAGTACAAGAGTAGATCTACCACGAGATCAAGGAGGCTAAACCCTAGAAGCTAGCCTATGGTATGATTATTGTTCGTCCTATGGACTAAAACCCTCCGGTTTATATAGACACCGGAGAGGGCTAGGGTCACGCAGAGTCGGTTACAATGGTAGGAGATCTACATATCCATATTGCCAAGCTTTCCTTCCACGCCAAGGAAAGTCCCATCCGGACACGGGACGAAGTCTTCAATCTTGTATCTTCATAGTCTTGGAGTCCGGCCAATGATGATAGTTCGGCTATCCGGACACCCCTAGTCCAGGACTCCCTCGGGAGGCATCTGAGTACTTTTTGAAGAACAAGCGGGAGCAGCTTGGTTACTTGATAGCATCAACTCTGAGGATTGAGAAGGGGTTGGCCACCCTAACTCAAAACCAGGAGAGCCTGGAAAGAATCATGGAACAAAAATTCTATGATTTAGATGTCAAAGTAACTGAGATTCAGTCAGTTGTGGAGCAGCTACAGGATGACATGCAGGAGAGGAAGGGCAAGACAACCACTGATGCATTTGCCAGAGTGCCTAGAGCTCAGAGATCAGCTACAGTGCCTGTGACAGACACCAGAGCCACTTCATCTGCACCAGCTACAGCTCCAGTGCAACCAGCTCCAGCACCTACACCTCCAGCTCCATCCACATCAACTAAAGCCTTCGTCCAAGGAGCCATCTCTACACCACCACCAGAAGATCAAGCCTGAGAGTCGATCTAGTACTATGCATTTTCTATGAACTTTTTGGTAACTTGTTGCCAAAGGGGGAGAAAAATGTATAGATCATAGGCTTCGAGAGAGAGAGTGTGTTGCTTTTTGTTCTGTCTTGCTTTGGTGGTTAAACTTTGTTTGCTTTTGATTGCTTGAGATACTATGCTATTATCTGTGAGATATTGATGATCATGTGTTTGATCATAAGCTATACTTATGATATTATCTTACTTATCCTTATATGATCATTCACTTTGCTTGGTGATGAGTGCATGTATTCAATCTTTATTATTTTGAGCGCTCCACCAAGATGTATGTGACATGGGAGAGTAACCCATGAGCCTAATTCCTTGTGCATTTGCAGTCAAAAGCAAATCTTAAACTATGCACAAATTTAGGGGGAGCTCTTTCTTATCACATACTTCTCAAAGCGACGATGTTTTTCAATCTTATTATCATTTGTCGAAGCTTTGATCTATATGTTGTCATCAATTACCAAAAAGGGGGAAATTGAAAGTGCAACTATCCCTAGGTGGTTTTGGTAATTCACAACAACATATAGCTCATTGAGCTAATGCTATTCCAAGACAAATATTTCAGGAAAGCTCAATGAATGGCATGGCATGGATGATGAAAGTGGATCCCTCAAAATATTAAGGACAAAGGATTGGCTCAAGCTCAAAAGCTCAAGACTCTACATTTTACATTTTAGTGATCCAAGATCACATTGAGTCTATAGGAAAAGCCAATACTATCAAGAAGGAATGACGTGTTGCTTAATGAGCCTCTTGCTTCAAGTGCTTAGTGATATGCTCCAAAAACCCTCAACTACTTTCTCACATCCACATATGACCTAAACCCAAAGTCAAACTCGGCCCCACCGATTCTTTCTATCCAGCGCCACCGAGTTCAATTGTCATAGCCACTGCCACAAACCCTAGGCAAATCGGTCTTACCGATAGGGATCTCGATCTCACAGAGATGGGATTGTAATCTCTCTGTTTCCCTTCGTAACGTTTCGGTCTAACCGGAGTGAGCGATCAGTCCCACCGAGATTGCAATGTAAACTCTCTGTTTCCCCTTTGTAACGTTTCGGTCCAACCGAGATGAGCGAATCGGTCCCACCGAGTTTACCTGACCAACTCTCTAGTTAGCTAATTACCAAAATCGGTCTCACCGAGTTAATGTAATCGGTCTCACCAGGATTACGTTATGCCCTAACCCTAACCATATCGGTCTCACCGAGTTGCATATCGGTCCCACCGAAAATCCTAACGGTCACTAGGTTTACTAAATCGGTCCGACCGAGTTTGTTGATTCGGTCCCACCGATTTTGGTAAATTGTGTGTAACGGTTAGATTTTGTGTGGAGGCTATATATACCCCTCCACCTCCTCTTCATTCGTGGAGAGAGCCATCAAAACAAACCTACACTTCCAACCTACATTTTCTGAGAGAGAACTACCTACTCATGTGTTGAGGCCAAGATATTCCATTCCTACCATATGAATCTTGATCTATAGCCTTCCCCAAGTTGCTTTCCACTCAAATCTTCTTTCCACAAGATCCAAATCCTATCAGAGAGAGTTGAGTGTTGGGGAGACTATCATTTGAAGCACAAGAGCAAGGAGTTCATCATCAACACACCATTTGTTACTTCTTGGAGAGTGGTGTCTCCTAGATTGGCTAGGTGTCACTTGGGAGCCTCGGACAAGGTTGTAGAGTTGAACCAAGGAGTTTGTAAGGGCAGATCACCTACTTCGTGAAGATCTACCGCTAGTGAGGCAAGTCCTTCGTGGGCGACAGCCATGGTGGTATAGACAAGGTTGCTTCTTCGTGGACCCTTCGTGGGTGGAGCCCTCCGTGGACTCGCGCAACCGTTACCCTTCGTGGGTTGAAGTCTCCATCAACGTGGATGTACGATAGCACCACCTATCGGAACCACGACAAAAGCATCCGTGTCTCCAATTGCGTTTGAATCCTCCAAACCCTTCCCTTTACATTCTTGCAAGTTGCATGCTTTAATTTCTGCTGCTCATATACTCTTTGCATGCTTGCTTGAATTATGTGAGATTGCTTGACTTGTCCAAAGATAGCTAAAATTTGCCAAACTCTAAAATTGGGAAAAGGTTAAGTTTTTAATTGGTCAAGTAGTCTAATCACCCCCCCCCCTCTAGACATACTTCAAGGTCCTACATTATCGGATCCAAAACCCGACCCGATAGCTTAACGGCATTCCGTTACGGTGGATGCCATGTGTCAGTCACCCTTGACGAAAGCACTTCTGTGACACATGATTTATCGTCATGGAAGTGGACACTTCCGTGATGATAATTTTGGTAATGTCATGGAACACTTCTACGACAGCACAGGTATGACTATCTTGATTCTGTCATAAAATCGTCATGGATGTACATGCATGACAAAAAAGGCGACCTACTATAACAAACACGTATCATCATGGAAGTGTATTTTTTGTAGTGCACATAGTAAAAGGTCTCCATGATTAGATTTGCTGCCCTCACATAGTAAAAGGTCTCAGGATTAGATTTGTTGCCCTCACATAGTAAAAGGTCTCCAGGATTAGATTTGCTGCCCTCACATAGTAAAAGGTCTCCAGGATTAGATTTGCTGCCCTCACATAGTACAAGGTCTCCAGGATTAGATTTGCTGCCCTCACATAGTACAAGGTCTCCAGGATTAGATTTTCTGCCCTCACATAGTACAAGGTCTCTCCAGGATTAGGTTTGCTGCCCTCACATAGCATGAACAAACTCGGCATCACCACTTTATGCCTCCTTGTAGGTACATTGTGTTGATGCATCCACTGTCGCATGTCCTTATACCAACCTTTTGCTGTTATTAATGTAAGGGCGCATGTAAAATGAAGCGATCACACTGTTACCTTAGGGACATGTCTAACTAGTGTTATTGTTAATCTAATGCCTCCAGTGATAAGATGCAATTAAACTGTGTTACAAATGGCACTCCTGCTGTTTTCCCCAGTATGATAAGTAAGTTGCTCCTTTACGCTGCTGAGTGTCCTGGTGTCCCCATGGTCCCATGCCCTTAAACCAACTCTTTAGCTACTGTTGATTTACTGTGTCTGGTAAACAAGCAATGCCACCATTAAAGTAATCCCATATTTGAGGAATCTCATTGTTGATCATAATGCTTCTGGTAACATGAAGCATTGCTGACGTTTTAAAATTTCTACTGTCCTTGCGTGATTGCCATGAACATAATTAAGATGCTTCTTTTCATTTTGTATATGTTTCGTATATTCTTATTGACCAACAACTGTTTACTTTCTATCTTTTTGTGCAGATAGGGATATCCATTTCACCTTGTTGCTATTGTGACCTTTTGGTGAACTGCACAAAACACTTTTTTTGGACTGAGTGTCTTGTGCAATTCAGCTAAAATGTCACGTGGGCAACATCTCTCAATTTTGATGGAACTGCACAAAATGGTGATTGGAGTTTCCAAAATCCCCATCAAGTTCTGCTGGTAATCTCGTGCAACATTTTATTATCCTTTGCAAGATGAGCCGTTACTGTCACCACAATGGCACTTTATTTTAGTGGAACTGCACAAAAGGATAAGAAAATTATAGTTGCACCTTACATGAGCCGGATAGCCAACCTTAATGTTCCTCAATTTTAGTGCAACTACTAAAGAAGAACCTGCCAGCTCACAAGAGCAAGTACTTCTTGCTAGCTGAATGATGCAATCTTTGCTTCATTTCAGGTGAACTGCAGAAAAAGGCGCATGAATTGAATCATGGAACTCCGGGCGGACGTCATCCTAGTGGAGCTACAGGAAGGAGGCCACTATTAAAGTGAAATCATGCTCTTCTTGTTTGTGTTGTGCAAACAGGAATACTCAACTACAGATGTTGTGACGGTCAAGAGCATTCACCAAGTTCTTTGATTGTATGAGATGGCTAGCCAAGATGGATTTAATCCCGATATTCACTTTATCGAAAGGTTCTAATGGGTTGGTTCTGAATCTTGCAAGCTGGGAATCAATGAGATGTGTAGGCTTCTTTGTTGTACTTATTATTTGAATCTTATTTGTTGGTTATGAATCTTGCAAGCTAGGAATCAATGAGATGTGTAGGCATCTTTGTTGTACTTATTATTTGGATCTTATTTGTTGGTTCTGAATCTTGGAAGCTGGGAATCAATGAGATGTGTAGGTATCTTTGTTGTACTTATTATTTGGATGTTATTTGTTGGTTCTGAATCTTGCAAGCTGGGAAACACAGCATGATGATGCAGAGGAAAACAACCATAACAAACAGTTCAAGCTTGGTAGTATTATGTTTGTGAAAGTGCGACAAATGTGCTGATCATGTGCGTCCTAAGAATAATAATTCTAATTGTTGTGCATGTTGATCCTGTGGCACTGATAGAATGAGCCAATGCATTGCTTGTTTTAAGTATAAATTTCTATTAAAGCTAATTAAATTTAAGTAAAGTGACCACTAACTCATGTTATTACAGTACCAATACAGACCTGCTCGTGAACCGACGTGTGGCCGGAGTAGGTTTCTTAATGGAGGCGTTTGAATGCGCCGAGGGTGCATCTTCTGCCGGGCATGCAGCGGACGGGGGAGGGGTAGTAACTGTTGTGGCCTGTACACACTCAGTTTACTGTTGAATCCAGTTCCCCAAGAGCTTAAAAACGAACTGCTGCCGCCGCCTACACACTCGTTCACTCGAAGAGACTCCAATGGCGATCCGAGGGGTGAGCCTACTGGATATGCACTTTAGCAAGGAGTTCCCCTTTGAGTTTTCCGTTCAGTCCTATGGCTGCACCAAGTTGAATGTGATGTACACCAACGATCCGGACTCGGTGAAGCTCTGCCTCGCCGAGTTCAAGCAGTACCTACAGGACGAGAAAGCACAAGGTTGCAGGACTAGACCTTGTGCCCATCCATTCATCTCCTAACAGGGACCAGCAGATCGCCGTCGCCCAGGTATGTGTGCGGGACAAGGTTCTCATCTACCACTTCTGTAGGGCCATCAGAGGTTCTGGAGCATTCGCACATTTCATCCGCAGCGCCGACTGCACCTTCACTATGGTGGAGAGAAGGAAGAAGGCGATGATTCAGCCATCTGGTGCAACAAGCTTGTCGACATCCAGAAGCAATACAAGATCATCAGCAACGGGCGGGAGAAGGACTCCGTGGTTGACCTCGCCGAGACCATCATCGACCCCTGATGCACCAACATGAAAGAAGACAACGATACCAAGGACTTGAACACGTGGGAGGTACCTTTGAATCTAGCCTACATAACCTATGCGGCCAAGGACGCATACGCATGCTATGACATGTACAGGAAGATCTTGGACATGAGGGCGTGTCTGCTTCCCATAACCGACGAGTACACGGACAACCATAGGGTCGTGATCAAGCATGCCAGGAAGGTCTAGATGTTGTACTTTATCTGTTTATAAGCACCTTTATCATCTGAGTGTTTCATGCATTAGCCTATGTGTCGTAATTATCTGTTTTGTCGGAAATATTTCTTTTAAGAACCCATTAACCTGATTGCTTTTTTTAGTGGCTATTTGCTTATGTATGTAACTAGTTCACTTGTCCGTTAAAAAAAACTAGTTCACTCGGCTGTCGTGCTTTGAATCTCCTTCCTCCCAACATATTCCCCTCCTCAGGTGGACCCAGCAGGTCTCTAAATTTTCTCCCACTTTCTTTTTCGATGTAAATTGAGTTTTCTCCCAGTACTTTTCCCTAGAACCAACTCAACTGTCCCATGTCTAGCCTAAAAAATAATAATACCCCATGTACTATTAACTCATCAAATTTAAATGATATTTTATTTCATAAGTTGAAAGTTCTTACAAAATAATAATAATTGTTTATATATAACTTGGCAAGTTAACTCCTAGTGATTGCGTACATAAGCTTGCAAAGATTTTACTGACCAATGCAGTAATAGACGTGCAATCATGTGTTTATGGTTTTATAACATTTCTCCGTCTAGCCCAACATGATATTTTCACCCAGCCCAGCAAGTCCGCGGATTTCGAGAAAAATGCAAATGGGATTTAAACGGGTTGCATAGATGCTACATCATTGTTTCACCCAGCCCACCAAATGGACTAGAAAAACAAATGTACTGGCTAACATGTGGGCCAGTAGGTTGAAGCCTAAGAAGGCGTTGGATTTACATCCAACAGCCGGAATTCTTCTTCAATCTCTCATCTTCTTCCCCTAGCGCTGTCGGGACCGCCTGCTCCAGGCTTCGGCGTCTAGCGGCGTTGTTTTGCACTCCTCAGCAAAACTCTACCCCACCGACGGCTAGGCCATCCCTCCACTCCGCACCTCCTGTTATTCTCTGCCAAGTGTAGGCCCACCCCGCACCCGAACCAGTCAAGTTTCCCACTCCTCTCTGTCTGCAACTCCACTGCCGCATCTTCCCCATCTCTGGGTCGTTGATGGGGACGGAGGGGTTTGTCAACTTAGTCAATATGTACGATTCTAGCTCCAGTGACCGTACGATGTCCATCCAACGGCCATAGTGCTTCTTCAACCTATGGTCTTCTTGCTCCAACCGCCCAAAGCAACGTCGGTCGTGATGCGTGCTCCTACCTCTCGTGGCCGGCTGTGATGTCGCGGAGGCCTCACCGCCCCCTACTACTCCCACCGCTGGCCCA
Source organism: Triticum timopheevii (assembly GCA_963921465.1). NCBI lineage: Eukaryota > Viridiplantae > Streptophyta > Magnoliopsida > Poales > Poaceae > Triticum > Triticum timopheevii. The sequence goes on along the minus strand of OY997268.1, from coordinate 484,272,783 downwards.
GGGCATCCCTCTACTCACCCACACCCCCTGTTATTCTGCGGCGATGGCAACCTCACGCCGCAGCCGAACCAGTGAACCCTTGTACTCCTCTCTGTGTGGGCATCCACTGCGGCGTCTTCCCCGGCTCTGCATCGTCCCCTTCCTAGGCCTCGCCTTTGTCCACCGCCTTGGTGCTCTCGGTGCGGCATGGTTAATGTGGTCAATGACCGACTTCCATCGGAAGAGTACTTTACGTGGAGAGGCTGACAGCTGGGTCCACGGCCGCAGCTGGGTCCACGAACATAGCCCAGTTTTTTTGTGATTTGCCAAGTAAGTCGCTTTCTCAGGCCTGTTGGGCTGCAAATCTTTCAAGACGAGGAGAGCTTCATTCGGCTGGCCAAGAAAATGGCCTATCAGTAATGAGAAATGGGATGTACATTTTTAAAACACATCAAACCGGCAATTAGTTTCAAATTTCTTTTTTTCATTTCGAGATTTTAAATTGCATTTATTTTTATGCGTGGACAATTTGTTGGATTTTATATTGATATAAATTTATTTTTAAAATCATTTTGAAAGTGACTCGAAATTTTGGGATTAAAAACAGTTCGGACCGCACCGAAATATGCAAAATTTCGTATAATTTTTTAACCGTGGCCATAATATGGGTTGTAATGCTAAAAAAAAGAATATGGGCTCCAAAAAAACCTTAAGAATTAGCAAATGGGCTGTAATTATTAGAAATAATGGCAGATGGGCTGTATGCTGTTTTCCACAGATTTGAGGCTTTCCTAAAAAAAGGTTGACGCACAAGCAATGACTATTGGATTTCCATCCAACGGCCGTTGTGCTTCTTCAATCTCTACTCTTCCTGCTCCAGCCGCTCAAACAAGCGCCGGTGGGACTGCCTGCTCCCTCCTCCCCGCGGTCGGCTGTGCTGCCGCGCAGGCCTCATCGCCCCACCGTACTCCCATCGCTGGCCTAGCCATCCCTCTACTCACTCACACCTGGTGTTATTCTCCAGCGACTACAGACGAACCAGTAAACCCTCGTACAGTCGTACTCCCCTCTGCGTGGGAAACAACTGCCGAGTCTTCCCTGCCTCCGTGTCGTCCCTTCCTAGGCCTCGTCGTCGTCCATCGCCCTGGTGCTCTCGGCGCGACCTGGTCAACGTGGTTAACGACTGACATGCATCTGAAGTGGACTGTACGTGGAGAGGCTGACAGCTGGGTCCACAACCGCACACAAGGAAATGCCTCCTTATTACGCGCAAAATAATGATTCCTCCACTTGACATCTGGGACCAACCAAAAGGGCCTCTGTATTTCGTGAAAAAAATGTTACTGCCGCTGATAGGTTGGACCCACCAGCTATATCTTCGCACCCAGGAAGTGCCTCCTTATTACGCACAAAAAATGAATACTCCCCCTGCTAGCTGGGACCCAGTATAGTGGCAGGCTGACTTGTGGGCCTACTAAGTTGACGGGGACGGAGGGCTTTGTCAACTTAGTCAATATGCACGATTCTAGCTCTAGTGACCGTACGATGTCCATCCAACGGCCGTAGTGCTTCTTCAACCTCTGGTCTTCTTGCTCCAGCCGCCCAAACCAGCGCCGGTCGTGCCTCGTGCTCCTGCCTCCCGTGGCCGGCTGCGATGCGGCGGAGGTCTCACCGCCCCCTTATACTCCCACTGCTGGCCAGGCCATCACTCTACTCACCCACACCCCCTGTTATTCTGCGGCGACGGCAGCCTCACACCGCAGCAAACCAGTGAACCCTCATACTCCTCTACGCGTGGACATCCACTGCCGCGTCGTCCCCTTCCTAGGCCTCGCTGTCGTCCATCACCCTGGTGCTCTTGGTGCAGCGTGGTCAACGTGGTCAAGGAACTGCGTCCATCGGACATGAACTGTACATGGAGAGGCTGACAACTGGGTCCACGGCCACAACAAGGAAGTGCCTCCTTATTACGCGCAAAATAATTATTCATCCACCTCACAGCGGGGACCCACCAGATGGGCCACCGCATTTCGCAAAAAAACATTTCCCCTGACTGCTGGGACCCACCAGCTACATCTTCGCATGCATGGAAGTGCATCCGGGCAAAAAATGATTCGCCCCCCTGACTGCTGGGACCCACCGGCTACATATTCGCACGCAAGGAAGTGCCTGACAGTCGGGACCCACCTGGTCGAAGCGTATGTAGCGTTGTCATTCTGGTCGCGGACGTGTACGTACATACTGGTCGATGTAGAGGCGCGCACGTGTCGTAGTAGAGTCGCGCACGTGTCGTAGTAGAGGCGCGCACGTAGAATGTACATGTACGTACAATGGCCAGGGTGCAAGAAAGAAAATACGGCCAGGTACGTACATATGGGCGGGATCTCGAACGCCTACCCACGCATACGTACGGCCAGGGCTCGTGTACATGGCTGGCTCGGAACGGAGAAACCGCGTCGTCGTCATGTTCATGGGGAGGCAACGGAATGCATCATGTTCATGGGGAGGCAACGGAATGCGTTGTGTTCATCGGGAGGCAACGGAGCGCATGGGAGCCAACCGGCTTGGACGGAACAGGCGATGGAAATGAGGCCTGGCGTACCGCAGAACAGAGGAAATGGACTTGTGTTCGACCGGCCACGTTCGAAACGGGATCCTGTTCATCGGGAGGGGTCTGGCATACCGCAAAATGGAGGAAGCGGACCTCCTACAGTCGAAACGGGGGTCCTGTTGATCGGGAGGGGTGTGGCATACCACAAAACAGACGAAACGGACTTGTGTTGGAGCGCTACGGTCGAAATGGGGGTCCTATTCATCGGTAGGGGTGTGGCGTACCGCAAAACGGCACTCCACGGGATACTGTTCATCTCCACCGTCGACCTCCTCCAGCCTCCACGGACTACCGTCGACCTCCTCCAGCCTCCACGGGCTCCTGTTCATCTAGCCTCCACTGCGCGCTACTCCACCAGCTACTGTTAAACCACCCCTCCACGGGCACCCCTCCACCGTCTACTATTCATCCAGCCCTCCACGGGGTCGTCCTGTTCATCCAGCCCTCCATGGGGTCCTGTTCATCCAGCCCCAACCGGCTCGGTCGATCAGGGTCCTGTTCATCCAGAGGCAACGCCACGGGGTCCTGTTCATCCACTCCCACCGCTCACTGTTCATCCAAACCCCCCGCAACGCAAACTGTTCATCCAGAGGCAGCATCGATTGGCTTTAGTTAGCAGCAGTAGTGAAGGAATCCCTCGATTGGGTTCAGTTAACAGCCATCGATCGGCCGCTCGGGTTCAGTAACGCGTAGCCTGCAGTGCAATCGCTCGGGTTCAGTTAGAGCCCAACACCTCGCTCGGGTTCAGTTAGAGCCAACGCCTCGCACACACGTGCGTACGTGTACGAGAGAAATGCGCATAGCTTGGCCCCGGACCACCTACCATAAACGGGAACTTCCCAAAATTTTCCTCGCCCTCGCTTCTACAACGGTTTTTTCCGTCATGGACGGCCCAAAGAATGTCATGTAGCTGCGTCTCCGTCCCGCCCAGGACGAAAAGCCCATTTTCTATCATGATTTTTCGTCATAGAAGTAGGAGCCCACCACATCTATGATGATACCGGTTTTGTCACAATTATCATCATAGAAGTGTCATAAGTATAACAAAAAAATTGTTTGGCCGAAAATGTCACGGATGTGTATTTTTTTTGTAGTGATAGCAAGCATTCAAACTACTTAGCTAGAACTATAAGAATTCAATATGCAAGCTCATCTATAGAAGCACCAAGAGTAGCTAATTATTCAAAATATAAACCACTAAAGCAAAAAAATAATTGGACACATGGAGAGAGTCACATATTGAGCAACAATTCCCCGGAACAATTTCAGAAATGAAGCTTCGAGCAAAGAGATCGAAATCCGCAGTTTCGGGAGCAAGAACATGAGAGAGAGAGAGAGCAATGGTGATTTTTTCTGGAGGAATGTGGTGATGTGGGAAGAAGAGGTAAGTGAGGGGGCCCACGTGGGGACCACAACCCACCAGGGCGAGCCTAGGGGTCCTAGCGCGCCCAGGTGGGTTGTGCCCACCTGGTGCACCTCCCTCTGATATTATTTGCACCAGAAATTCTTAAATATTCAGAAAAAATCGTATTGAATTTTCAGAGCATTCTAGGAACTTTTATTTTTGGGTCATTTTTTTATTTGACTAAAAACTCAAAAAACAGACAAAGCATGGCATTTTATTTTATTAAACTAATAAAAATAGAAAAAAAAAGGTAGGGACAGAAGGTAGTGCTCACTAAATTCATCAACTTCATACCTCTCAAAAATGATCCATTAATAAGGTTAATCAAGTCTTATTAACAAGCACTTTCGATTAGCATGAAACCGAAAAACTCTCATGAATCAGTAAGTTACCTCAACGGGGATATGAATGTCCCCAACAGTAAGCATTTCATATTTATTTTTAACAGTAGGTAGAGGTAGTTGAAAACTTCCAATAGTTATTGTCGAAGATTTTTCAATAACATTAATACCATTCACTTGGAATTGTTTCTTCGGAAAGTGCACCATATGCTCATTAACATTGATATGAAAAGTGACCTTGCTTTTATTCCAATCAATAACATTAATACCATTCACTTGGAATTTGTTAGCCATTTGCAAAGATATTTCAGTACGTGTGATTTTATTCAAATCAAGTCTTTTATATAAATAGAAAGGCATAACACTAACACCAGCTCCCAAGTCACATAAAGCAGTTTTCGCATAGTTTCTTTTAATGGAGCAAGGTATAGTTGGTATTCCTGGATCTCCAAGTTTTTTAGGCACTCCATCTTTAAAAGTATAATTAGCGAGCATTGTGGAGATTTAGCTTCTGGTATTTTTCTCTTATTGGTGATGATGTCTTTCATGTACTTTGCATAAGGAGGCATTTTTTAAGATATCAGTCAAGCGAGTACACAAAAAGACTGGCCTCATCATTATAGCAAAGCGTTCAAATTCTGCATCATCTTTCTTTTTAGTTGAGTTAGGTGGAAAGGGCATAGGTTTTTGAACCCATGGTTCTCTTTCCTTTCCGTGCTTTCTAGCAAGAAAGTCTCTTTTATCATATCTTTTATTATTGGGTTCTGGGTTATCAAGATCAACAGCTGGTTATCTCAACATCATTGTCTGGTTCTTTATTATTATGTTGAGTATCTTCATGAACCTCATCATTATCTTTTTCATTATCAGAAGGTGAGTGTTCACTACCAGGTTGAGTTTCAGCATCAGAGATAGAAACTTCATTATCATTATCAGGAGATTTTCCTATTTCAGGTTCACTAGAGGCAGGTAAAGTCCTGTTATTTTTATTTTTATTTTTAGAAGGACTAGATGCATCAGTGTTAATTCTTTGTGAGTCTTGTTCAATTCTCTTTGGGTGTCCCTCAGGATAAAGTGGTTCCCGAGTCATTTTACCTCCTCTAGTTGCTACTCTAACAGCAAAGTCACTTATATTATTGTTCAATTCATCAAGTAACTCTCTTTGGGATTTAGCAACTTGTTCTAATTGAGTTTGAACCATAGAAGCTTGCTTTCCTACACCTCTAACATCTTTTGAGATTCTAAATAACAAGTCACTTAAGCGAGCAATCATATCAGAGTTGTATTTCAATTATTTCATAACATTTGCATTGAAGTGATCTTGCTTTCTAATGTAATTATCAAACTCATAAAGGCATTGGCTAGGATGTTTATTATGAGGATCATCACTATCATTGAATTTCATTAAAGTATTTTACATCTACCACCTTAGGTGGTGGGGGTGTATCAAGCCCATGTATTTCTTCAATAGGTGGTAGATTTTTAACATCCTCTGCTTTAATACCTTTTTCCTTCATAGATTTCTTTGCCTCTTGCGTATCTTCAGGACTGAGATTAAGATACCCCTCTTCTTCGGAGTGGGTTTAGGTGGTGTTTTAGGAGGAGTCTAATCATCATAATTTTTCAATATGTTGTTCAGTAATTCTTCAGCTTGCTCAATAGTTCGTTCCCTGAAAACACAACCAGCACAACTATCTAGGAATTCCCTAGAAGCATCGGTTAGTCCATTATAGAAGATATCAAGTATTTCATTTTTCTTAAGAGGATGATCAGGCAAAGCATTAAGCAATTGGAGAAGCCTCCCCCAAGCTTGTGGGAGACTCTCTTCTTTAATTGGCACAAAGTTAAATATTCACTTGTACAGCAAGATGCTATACAAACGGTTGTTAACCCCTTTCCGTGACGGCATTTGGAATCGTCGCCAAGCGAGTGTGGGCGATAGGGGGGTCCTTCCCACACGACCCAGAAACCGTCGGGGATATGCCCTCCTGGCACACACGCTCGGCAAAATGAGGTCGTGTGCGACCGGCGAGCGAGCAAATACGGTTATACATACAGTAGTGCTAAAAAACAATTATACAGGCGAAATCATTTCAGGTCGTAAGTACATCCCACACAGTTAGTCCTTGCTAAACGTTTCTGTTTGTATATACATCCCACACAATCGCTCCAAGGAAAACGTTTCCGTTCGCAGGTACATCACACACAATTTTCCCTGTTAAATCGTTTGTGATAGCGTTGCCATCGCACACAATATTAACACTTTTATTGTTTGCGTTATTGAATGCATCACACACGGTGCGTAGAAGAAACTGTGTGGCAAAGGCTATCCATCACACACAATTTTTATGTGGTAAATGTTTGCGCAAGCTGGCTTAACGCAAACAGTTTTGAAGAGAATGTCGTGTGTGATTGTTCATCGATCCAACATGGTTTATTCCTAGAAACTGTGTGCGTTGCCTTAGGTCATCGCCCACGGTATTTTCTCAATAACCATTTGCAATAACAAAAACCAATTAGCAGGCTAATTTCCCTGTTATTAATAATCCATTTATTAATCTAATTGACATTCATATTAAACACATAATATATTTCATCCCCATATTAAGGAAGCAGGATTTGATAATTGAAATACATCAGACTACAACATGATATAGCTTCAGCACTCAGCTACCTCATTACACAACTGCACCAGCACCAAGTTTTACATGCAACATTTAGAACCTTTTGAAATTAGCACCATAGACAGTACATAGACAAATGCGTCTCATCGGGAAAACTACTGAAGTGGAAGGCGAATATTGAGCCTTCATTGATGTTGAAGGTATTTGCAACTTTAGGCCGGTGCCTGTGGATGATTGACCGTCCATCCTTCGTCCTCTTCAAGAACACTTCAATATTGAACCACGGGTGTTGTATGAATACATTCCTCGCCTCTTGACCATACAGGTGGTTTGAGAGGTAATCATCAGTGAACTGCTTTGGAAAGGCCTGAAAACAAGGATGTGCATAAATATCTTCTCTATATTGGAAATGGGGCAAAGGAATAAAAAAGACAAGGTATAATAGTTAGTACCATCTTGTAGTGAATTGATGTCTTCTTCATTGTGCAGACAAAGATCTTGTTGTTTTTTGTCACTAATTTCTTTATCCTAACAATCTTTCTGAGTTTCTTGACTTGATTGATATTCATGGACAACTCAATTCCCCATATGCAAAAAGGGTCGAACAGTGGGTCAAAACCTCTGACAGCGGGACCTACATGTGCAAGACCAAATTGTTAAAAACCTAAATATTAGCACAGTGTTTGGAATCGCTCCGCTCCGCAACTCAGCTCCTAGAGCGGGCGGAGCTGTAGTTGGAAATCAGGGAGTTGCACTTTCCTCGCTCTCGAGATGCCTGGAGTGGGTGGGTTTCCGAACAGGGCCTAGAATGGTTCCTGCAATTGCACAATAATGTGCTATTAGAAAACGGAGCATGCACGTGCTAACCTCGATTGTAAACCTCAGTGCTTCCCATTGTTTCCCTGCAACCCATATAAGGTAGTTAGTCATCAGGTTAAGTGAGGGTCCGCATGCTATCAGTAAAATATGTTGATGAAAAATAAGCATTGCAGATTCATCAGATTAATTCAAGCCACATGGAAAACCCATTTATCCAAAACAAGCACGATTAAGAACTAGGAAGTATAGCACTTGTATATGTTTCTCATGTATTAAGTGCAGCCAAATTCGATTTATTCCTCACATGCACAACAATACAAAATTCTACCCATGACAATTGGGCATCGCATCGCAGAATTGAACCAAGCAGTTAACTAAACACCACAACAAATGAACCAAACATTAACTGAGCACCACATTGCACAATATAACATACTCCTAATAGAAGATCAGACAGTTAACCAAACCAAGCATGCTTAACAACTTGGAAATATAGCGATTGTATTTGTTTCTCATGTATTTGGTACAACGAAATTCGATTTACTTCTCACATGGTATACAATAACAGAATGCACCCACAACTATTGAACATCGCATTGCAGAATTGAACCAAACAGTTAACTAAACACCACAACATAAATGAACCAAACGTTAACTGAGCACCACATTACACAATGTATAACCAAACCAAGCATGCTTGACAACTTGGAAATATAGCAATTGTATTAATTTCTCATGTATTTTGTAAAGATAAATTCGATTTATTTCTCACATGAAATACAATACAAAATTGCAGCCTAAAGAATTGAACATAACATTTGCAGAATTGAACCAAACAGTTAATTGAAGACGACAACTAATTAACCAAAAAGTTAATAAGTGAGCACCACACTGCACGACATATAGAACATATACATAGGAGCAACAGATTGCATGGTAAAATTAGATAGCACAATTCACTAGAATTTGTTAAGGAAAGGCAGGAGAAGCACACGCAACGGGTAAACCGAGCATGCTTAACCGACATAGCTAGCAAATGGCAAGGTGCTCCTCCAAGATGTGGGGGTCGACACGAATGGTAGCCATCGGGACCTCATCCGCGCGTGCGGCCACAATTTGCTTCTCCGTTGCTAAATGCTCCTTGAGCTCCTGGCAATACTGCGTGCACCATGGCTTAGGGCGTGCTACATCTTGAGCTTGCGTTGGTTTTCCTCGAAGAGGAGAGGGTGATGCAGCAGAGTAGCGTAAGTATTTCCCTCAGTTTTTGAGAACCAAGGTATCAATCCAGTAGGAGGCTCCTCAAAAGTCCCACGCACCTACACAAACAAACTGAGAACTTGCAACCAACGCAATAAAGGGGTTGTCAATCCCTTCACGGCCACTTGCAAAAGTGAGATCTAATAAAGATAGAATGATAAGATAAATATATTTTTGGTATTTTATAATATAGATGCAAAAAGTAAAGATGCAAATAAAGTAGATTGAAAGAAAATATGATAAGAGATAGACCCGGGGGCCATAGGTTTCACTAGTGGCTTCTCTCAAGATAGCATAAGTATTACGGTGGGTGAACAAATTACTGTCGAGCAATTGATAGAAAAGCGCATAGTTATGAGCTATTCTAGGCATGATCATGTATATAGGCATCACATCCACAACAAGTAGACCGACTCCTGCCTGCATCTACTACTATTACTCCACACATCGACCGACTCCTGCCTGCATCTAGAGTATTAAGTTCATAAGAACAGAGTAACGCATTAAGCAAGATGACATGATGTAGAGGGATAAACTCATGCAATATGATATAAACCCCATCTTGTTATCCTTAACGGCAACAATACAATACGTGCCTTGCAACCCTTTCGGTCACTGGGTAAGGACACTGCAAGATTGAACCCAAAGCTAAGCACTTCTCCCATGGCAAGAAAGATCAATCTAGTAGGCAAAACCAAACTGATAATTCGAAGAGACTTGCAAAGATAACTCAATCATACATAAAAGAATTCAGAGAAGATTCAAATATTATTCATAGATAAACTTGACCATAAACCCACAATTCATCGGATCTCGACAAACACACCGCAAAAAGAGTTTACATCGAATAGATCTCCACAAGAGAGGTGGGGACATTGTATTGAGATCCAAAAAGAGAGAAGAAGCCATCTAGCTAATAACTGTGGACCCATAGGTCTGTGGTAAACTACTCACAACTCACTGGAGGGGCAAGGATGTTCATGTAGAAGCCCTCTGTGGTCGATTCCCCCTCCGGTAGAGTGCCAGCGAAGGCTCCAAGATGAGATCTTGCGGATACAGAAGGTTACGGTGGTGGAAATTGTGTTTCGTCTTGCTCCTGGATGTTTTCGGGGTACGTAGGTATATATAGGAGGAAGAAGTACGTCAGTGGCTGCCTGAGGGGCCCACGAGACAGGGGGCGCGCCCTACAGTGGGGGGCGCGCCCTCCTATCTCGTGGGAGCCTCGGCTGCTTCTTGACTTGCACTCCAAGTCCTCTGGATCACGTTTGTTCCAAAAATCACACTCCCGAAGGTTTCATTCCGTTTGGACTCTGTTTGATATTACTTTTCTTCGAAATACTGAAATAGGCAAAAAAAACAGCAATATGGGCTAGGCCTCCGGTTAGTAGGTTAGTCCCAAAAATGATATAATTGTGTAAAATAAAGCCCATAAACATCCAAAAGGGGTAATATAATAGCATGGAACAATCAAAAATTATAGATATGTTGGAGACGTATCAAGCATCCCCAATCTTAATTCCTGCTCATCCTCGAGTAGGTAAATGATAAAAAGAAATTTTTGATGTGGAATGCTACCTAGCATAGTTCATAATGTAATTTCCTTTATTGTGGCATGAATGTTCAGATTCAAATGATACAAAATAAAAGTTCATATTGACATAAGAAATAATAATACTTCAAGCATACTAATCAAAGTAATCATGTCTTCTCAAAATAACATGGCCAAAGAAAGTTATCCCTACAAAATCATATAGCCTGGCTGTTGCTCTATCTACATCACACAAAGTATTTAATCATGCACAACCCCGATGACAAGCCAAGCAATTGTTTCATACTTTAATAATCTCAAACTCTTTCAACTTTCACGCAATACATGAGCGTGAGCCATGGACATAGCACTATATGTGGAATGGAATGGTGGTTGTGGAGAAGACAAAAAGGAGAAGATAGTCTCACATCAACTAGGCGTATCAACGGGCTATGGAGATGCCCATTAATAGATATCAATGTGAGTGAGTAGGGATTGCCATGCAATGGATGCACTAGAGCTATAAATATATGAAAGCTCAACAAAACAAACTAAGTGGGTGTGCATCCAACTTGCTTGCTCACGAAGACCTAGGGCACTTTTGAGGAAGCCCATCATTGGAATATACAAACCGAGTTCTATAATGGAAAATTCCCACTAGTATATGAAATTGACAACATATGAGACTCTCTATCATGAAGATCATGGTGATATTTTTGAAGCACAAGTGTGGAAAAGAGATAGTAGGATTGTCCTTTCTCTCTTTTTCTCTCATTTTATTTTTTTTCTCTTTTTTTCTTTTTTTTTCTTTGGCCTTTCTTTTTTTTGGCCTTTCTCTTTTTTTCCCTCTTTTTTTTCTTTTTGTAAAGTCCGAAGTCTCATCCCGACTTGTGGGGGAATCATAGTCTTCATCATCCTTCCTCACTAGGACAATGGTCTAATAATGAAGATCATCACACTTTTACCGGGATATGCAATGAATCAAGAGCGACATGTATGAAAATTATGAGGGTGGCCTTGCCACAAATACAATGTCAACTACATGATCATGCAAAAAGCAATATGACAAAAGTAATGTGTGTCATATGAATGGAATGGTGGAAAGTTGCATGGCAATATATCTCGGAATGTCTATGGAAATGCCATAATAGGTAGGTATGGTGGCTGTTTTGAGGAAGATATATGGTGGGTGTATGGTACCGGCGAAAGTTGTGCGTCACAATAAAGGCTAGCAATGGTGGAAGGGTGAAAGAGTGCGTATAATCCATGGACTCAACATTAGTCAAAAGAACTCATGCACTTATTGCAAAAATTTAGAAGTCATCAAAAACCAAAGTACTACGCGCATGCTCCTAGGGGGATAGATTGGGAGGAAAAGACCATCGCTCGTCCCCGACCGCCACTCATAAGGAAGACAATCAATAAATAAAATTGTCCTCCAACTTCATCACGAAGCGGTTCACCATACGTGCATGCTACGGGAATCACAACCTTCAACACAAGCATTCTTTAAATCCATAATCACCCAACTAGCATGACTTTAATATCACTACCTCCATGTCTCAAAACAATTATCAAGCATCAAATTGATCATAGCATCCAATTCACTTTCTATGATAGTTGTTATTATACCCAACTTGGATGCTCATCATTCTAGGACCAACTTTAAAACCATAGCAAATGCCATGCTGTTCTAAAAGACTCTCAAAAAGATATAAGTGAAGCATGAGAGACTAGTAATTTCTTCAATATTAAGTCACCACCATGCTCTAAAAGATATAAGTGAAGCACTAGAGCAAAAACTATCAAGCTCAAAAGATATAAGTGAAGCACATAGAGTATTCTAGCAAATTCTAATCAAATAGGCTTCTCCCAAAAGGTGTGTACAGCAAGGATGATTGTGTTAAACTAAAAAGCAAAGACTAATATAATACACGACGCTCCAAGCAAAACACATATCATGTGGTGAATAAAAATATAGCTCCAAGTAAAGTTACCAATGAACGAAGACGAAAGAGGGGATGCCTTCCCGGGGCATCCCCATGCTTAGGATTTTGGCTATCCTTGAATATCTTGGGGTGCCTTGGGCATCCCCAAGCTTAGGCTCTTTGCACCCTTTATTCCATAGTCCATAAAAGCTTTACCCAAAACTTGAAAACTTCACAACACAAAACTCAACAGGAAATCTTATAAACTCCGTTAGTGAAAGAAAACAAAACCACCACATAAGGTACTGTAATGAACTAATTCTTTATTTATTTTGGTGTTAAACCTAATGTATTCCAACTTCCTTATGGTTTATAAACTATTTTACTAGCCATAGATGCATTGAAATAAGCAAACAACACACGAAAAACAGAATCTGTCAAAAACAGAACAGTCTGTAGAAATCTGTAACTAACGCAAACTTCTGGAACTTCAAAAATCCTACCAAAATAGGAAGTCCTGGAAAATTTGTTTATTGATCAGCAGCAGAAAGAATCAATGCAAAATCACGTTCCTGTGATTTAACAAAATTATATTCGTGCATGCAAAGTTTTTGTTTTTCAGCAGAATCAAATCAACTATCATCGTAGGTTATCCTATAGGTTCTACTTGGCACAAACACTAAATAAAAGATAAAAACACATCTAACCAGAGGGTAGATGCAAGATTTATTACTAAACAGGAGCAAAAACAAAGAACATAAAAAAATTGGGTTGTCTCCCAACTAGCGCTATCGTTTAACGCCCCTAGCTAGGCATAAAAGCGAAGATAGATCTAAGGAGTGCCATCTTTGGCACTAAATTCCTCAATAGAGCACTTATAATCTTTAGGGGTTTCTACCTTTTTATCAATGATTAAACATTTAGGCAAAAATTCAAGAAATTCGTTCGTAGCAAAAGGTTCCTTAACGATAGAAAGGCAATTGGGGTGAACACTTATGGATTTGAGATCCGCGTCTCCTTTACTAGAAGATTCCCCCTTATTTTTAGGAACATAGTTAAACTTGGCAGTTTTTGGTAGGGGGTTTTGGAGTGTTTTTCAAGGAAGAAAATGCGAAACCTAAATTGGTAATGATATCCTCAAGTTTACCAATCCTTTCAGAATCTAGATCTATTTTTTCATTAACTATAGGTTCCTTTTCTTTAAGATTTTTCAAAGTAACTCCAACCCTAGATCCATATTGGGTAATGTGACTATGAATCTTTTTATCCAAATTTTCAATCAACTCAAAAGTGGCCATTTTATTTTCAATAATATCAAGCCGTTGCATCACATGTTCTAAAGTTAAAACCGTTCCATTAACCAAAAGAGGTGGTGGGCCAAACAAATCTAACATAGCATTATAAGCATCAAACGTATGGCTACTCAACAAATCACCTCCGGCAATAGTATCAAGAACACACCTATTCCAAGGAGTAATGCCTACATAAAAATTGCAAAGAAGAACGGAAGTAGAAAGCTTCCGAGAAGATTTATTTTGAGCATTGAAAATTCTATGCCAAGCATCTTTTAAATTTTCTCCCTCCCTTTACTTAAAATTAGGGATTTCATGTTCGGGAGTGATAACAAGGATAGGAGGCCTGGCCATAACGGCAAGGTGACCAAACTAACACACGAGCAAACGGAAAAAGGCAAGCGAAAGAAAGAGAGAGGAGAAGATTGGGAAAGAGAGGGCGAATAAAACGGCAAGGGTGAAGTGGGGGAGAGGAAAACGAGAGGCAAATGGAAAATAATGTAAATGCGAGGGAGATGGGTTTGTGATGGGTACTTGGTATGTCTTGACTTGAGCGAAGACCTCACCGGCAACGGCGCCAGAAATCCTTCTTGCTATGTCTTGAGCTTGCGTTGGTTTTCCTCAAAGAGGAGAGGGTGATGCAGCAGAGTAGCGTAAGTATTTCCCTCAGTTTTTGAGAAGCAAGGTATCAATCCAGTAGGAGACTCCTCAAAAGTCCCACGCGCCTACACAAACAAACTGAGAACTCGCAACCAATGCAATAAAGGGGTTGTCAATCCCTTCACGGCCACTTGCGAAAGTGAGATCTAATAAAGATAGAATGATAAGATAAATATATTTTTGGTATTTTATAATATAGATGCAAAAAGTAAAGATGCAAATAAAAGTAGATTGAAAGCAAATATGATAAGAGATAGACCCGAGGGCCATAGGTTTCACTAGTGGCTTCTCTCAAGATAGCATAAGTATTACGGTGGGTGAACAAATTACTGTCGAGCAATTGATAGAAAAGCGCATAGTTATGAGCTATTCTAGGCATGATCATGTATATAGGCATCACATCCACAACAAGTAGACCGACTCCTGCCTGCATCTACTACTATTACTCCACACATCGACCGACTCCTGCCTGCATCTAGAGTATTAAGTTCATAAGAACAGAGTAACGCATTAAGCAAGATGACATGATGTAGAGGGATAAACTCAAGCAATATGATATAAACCCCATCTTGTTATCCTCGATGGCAACAATACAATACGTGCCTTGCAACCCTTTCTGTCACTGGGTAAGGACACTGCAAGATTGAACCCAAAGCTAAGCACTTCTCCCATGGCAAGAAAGATCAATCTAGTAGGCCAAACCAAACTAATAATTCGAAGAGACTTGCAAAGATAACTCAATCATACATAAAAGAATTCAGAGAAGATTCAAATATTATTCATAGATAAACTTGATCATAAACCCACAATTCACCGGATCTCGACAAACACACCGCAAAAAGAGTTTACATCGAATAGATCTCCACAAGAGAGGGGGAGAACATTGTATTGAGATCCAAAAAGAGAGAAGAAGCCATCTAGCTAATAACTATGGACCCATAGGTCTATGGTAAACTACTCACAACTCATCTGAGGGGCAAGGATGTTGATGTAGAAGCCCTCCGTGGTCGATTCCCCCTTTGGCAGTGTGCCAGCGAAGGCTCCAAGATGAGATCTCGCGGATACAGAAGGTTACGGTGGTGGAAATTGTGTTTCGTCTTGCTCCTGGATGTTTTCGGGGTACATAGGTATATATAGGAGTAAGAAGTACGTCGGTGGCCGCCCGAGGGGCCCATGAGACAGGGGGCGCGCCCTACAGGGGGGCGCGCCCTACAGGGGGGCGCGCCCTCCTATCTCGTGGGAGCCTCGGCTACTTCTTGACTTGCACTCCAAGTCCTCTGGATCACGTTTGTTCCAAAAATCACGCTCCCGAAGGTTTCATTCCGTTTGGACTCCGTTTGATATTCCTTTTCTTCGAAATACTGAAATAGGCAAAAAAACAGCAATATGGGCTGGGCCTCCGGTTAGTAGGTTAGTCCCAAAAATGATATAATTTTGTAAAATAAAGCCCATAAACATCCAAAAGGGGTAATATAATAGCATGGAACAATAAAAAATTATAGATACGTCAGAGACGTATCAGGGTGGCGCTTATTTGGTGGAGGGGTCGGTGATTTGGGTGGAAGGTTTCGCGTCGGCGGTCGGGGCATGTGGGATGTGGAAGGAGGAGGAGGAGGTGTGGATTACTTTCTAGATAGACGAGGCCAAGCAGCGTGAAGGAGGGGCGCCGGCGAGAGGGGCGATGCTGCAAGCAAGGAGTGAAGGTTTCTACTTGTAAAGGAAGGCGGAAACAGGGGAAATGTGGCTTTTGGTAAGGGGAGGGGGCGGGGAGGTAGATATTTCTGCGGAAGCCGAAAATTTTGAATCGGTTCAGCGAAAAAACTGGCGCGCAAAGTGTCATCAGACACGGTCCCTTATTCAGAACTGTGTACGATATGTGAACATCACAAAGGATTCAGATAGCTTAACTCGTGTGTGATGAGTTTGAACATCAAAAAATTTGGTTCCAATTTCTTAAAGTGGTCGTCCACGTCATTGCATAATTTGATGAAGATCTTAAATTTATTGATGTGTCTCCTCTAGATCTTTGTTTTGCAATATGAGTCTTGATAATTATGGGACTGATGATGAGTCAAATTTACCTAGAAGGTGTCCCAAGAATTCGGAGTTTTTAGATCTTGATGCTAAATTTGGTAAAAGTGGGATTGGAGAGGTCATGACTTTAAATAGTATTGAACCCACTATATCGGATTTCAAGGAATTTGATTATGATAATTGTTCTTTAGAAGGTGGTATTTCCTTTTTGCAATCCGTTGTTAATTCTCCTCATGCTTATAGTCAAAATAAAGCTTTTACCAAACATATTGTTGATGCCTTGATGCAATCTTATGATGAGAAAACTTATTTTAGAAGTTTCTATACCTAGAAAACTTAATGATGAGTGGGAACCAACTAGAAAGATTAGAATTAAAGATCATGAGTGTTTTGCTTTGTGTTATTTGGGTGCTAGTGTTTCCACGATTCCGAAAACTTTATGTGATATTCTAGGTTTCCATGATCTTCATGATTGCTCTTTAAATTTGCACCTTGCGGATTCCACCATTAAAAAGCCAATGGGAAGGATCAATGATGTTATCATTGTTGCAAATAGAAATTTGGTGCACGTATATTTTATCGTTCTTGATATAGATTGCAATCTTTCTTGCCCTATTATTCTTGGTAGACCTTTCCTTAGAACGATTGGTGCGATTATTGATATGAAGGAAGGGAATATTAGATTCCAATTTCCATTAAAGAAAGGCATGGAGCACTTTCCAAGAAAAAAAGTCAAATTACCTTATGAATCTATCATGCGAGCTACTTATGAATTTAGTGCCAAAGATGTCACTACTTAGATCTATCTTCGCTTTTATGCCTAGCTAGGGGCGTTAAACGATAGCGCTAGTTGGGAGGCAACCCAATTTTCTTTGTGTTTTTTGTTTTTGTTCCTGTTTATTAATAAATCTTGCATCTACCTTCTGTTTAGATGTGTTTTTATCTTTTAATTAGTGCTTGTGCCAAGTAGAACCTATAGATAACCTATGATGATAGTTGATTTGATTCTGCTGAAAAACAGAAACTTTGCACGCACGAAATTAGTTTTGTTAAATCATAGAAAGGTTATTTTGCGTTGATTCTTTTTGCTGCTGATCAATATACAAATTTTCCAGGAGTTCCTATTTTTGGTAGGATTTTTAAAGTTCCAGAAGTTTGCGTTAGTTACAGATTTCTACAGACTGTTCTGTTTTTGACAGATTCTGTTTTTCGTGTGTTGTTTGCTTATTTTGATACATCTATGGCTAGTAAAATAGTTTATAAACCATAGAGAAGTTGGAATACAGTAGGTTTAACACCAAAATTAATAAAGCATGGGTTCATTACAGTAGCTTATGTGGTGGTTTTGTTTTCTTTCACTAACGGAGCTTATAAGATTTCATGTTGAGTTTTGTGTTGTGAAGTTTTCAAGTTTTGGGTAAAACTTTGATGGACTATGGAATAAGGAGTGGCAAGAGCCTAATATTGGGGATGCCCATGGCACCCCAAGATATTCAATAATAGCCAAAAGCCTAAGCTTGGGGATGCCCCGGGAAGGCATCCCCTCTTTCATCTTCGTTCATTGGTAATTTTACTTGGAGCTATATTTTTATTCGCCACATGATATGTGTTTTGCTTGGAGCGTCGTGTATTATATTAGTCTTTGCTTTTTAGTTTACCACAATCATCCTTGTTGTACACACCTTTTGGGAGAAGCCCACTTGATTAGAATTTGCTAGAATACTCTATGTGCTCCACTTATATCTTTTGAGCTTGATAGTTTTTGCTCTAGTGCTTCACTTATATCTTTTGGAGCACGGCGGTGGCTTAATTTTTAAGAAATTGCTAGTCTCTCATGCTTCACTTATATCTTTTTGAGAGTCTTTTTAGAACATCATGGTATTTTCTATGGCTACAAATTTGGTCCTAGAATGATGAGCATCCAAGTTGGGTATAATAAAAACTATCATGGAAAGTGAATTGGATGCTATGATCAATTTGATACTTGATAATTGTTTTGAGATACGGAGGTAGTGATATTAAATTCATGCTAGTTGGGTGATTATGAAAAATGCTTGTGTTGAGGTTTCTGATTCCCGTAGCATGCACGTATGGTGAACCGCTTTGCGATGAAGTTGGAGCACAATTTTATTTATTGATTGTCTTCCTTATGAGTGGCGGTCGGGGACGAGCGATGGTATTTTCCTACCAATCTATCCCCCTAGGAGCATGCGCGTAATACTTTGCTTTTGATGACTTGTAGATTTTTGCAATAAGTATATGAGTTCTTTTGACTAATGTTGCACCCTCACCCTTCCACCATTGCTAGCCTCTCTTGTGTCGCGCAACTTTCGCTGGTACCATACACCCACCATATACCTTCCTCAAAACAGCCACCATACCCACCTATTATGGCATTTCCATAGCCATTCCGAGATATATTACCATGCAACTTTCCACCGTTCCGTTCATATGACACGCATTACTTTTGTCATATTGCTCTTTGCATCATCATGTAGTTGACATCGTATTTTTGGCAAGGCCACTTTCATAATTTTCATACATGTCGCTCTTGATTCATTGCATATCCCGGTATACCGCCGGAGGCATTCATATAGAGTCATATCTTGTTCTAGCTTTGAGTTGTAATTCTTGAGTTGTAAATCCATAAAAGTGTGATGATCTTCATTATTAGAGCATTGTCCTAGTGAGGAAAGGATGGTGGAGACTATGATTCCCCCACAAGTCGGGATGAGACTTCGGACTTTACAAAAAGAAAAACAAGGCCAAAAAGAAAAAAGAAAAAAAGAAAGGCCAAAGAAAAAAAGGGGGGAAATAAAGAAAAAAAAAGAAAAGAAAAATAAAATGAGAGAAAAAGAGAGAAGGGATAATGCTACTATCTCTTTTTCCACACTTGTGCTTCAAAGTAGCACCATGATCTTCATGATAGATAGTCTCATATGTTGTCATTTGCATATGCTAGTGGGAATTTTTCATTATAGAACTTGGCTTGTATGTTCCAATGATGGGCTTCCTCAAAATGCCCTAGGTCTTCGTGAGCAAGCAAGTTGGATGCACACCCACTAAGTTTCTTTTGTTGAGCTTTCATATATTTATAGCTCTAGTGCATCCGTTGCATGGCAATCCCTACTCACTCACGTTGATATCTATTAATGGGCATCTCCATAGCCCGTTGATACACCTAGTTGATGTGAGACTATCTTCTCCTTTTTGTCTTCTCCACAACCACCATTCTATTCCACATATAGTGCTATGTCCATGGCTCACACTCATGTATTGCGTGAAAGTTGAAGAAGTTTGAGATTATTAAAGTATGAAACAATTGCTTGGCTTGTCATCGGGGTTGTGCATGATTAAATACTTTGTGTGATGAAGATAGAGCAACAGCCAGACTATATGATTTTGTAGGGATAACTTTCTTTGGCCATGTTATTTTGAGAAGACATGATTACTTTGATTAGTATGCTTGAAGTATCACTATTTCTTATGTCAATATGAACTTTTATTTTGAATCATTTGGATCTGAACATTCATGCCACAATAAAGAAAATTACATTGAGAATTATGCTAGGTAGCATTCCACATCAAAAATTCTATTTTTATCATTTACCTACTCGAGGACGAGCAGGAATTAAGCTTGGGGATGCTTGATACATCTCCAACGTATCTATAATTTTTTATTGTTCCATGCTATTATATTACCCCTTTTGGATGTTTATGGGCTTTATTTTACACATTTATATCATTTTTGGGACTAACCTACTAACCGGAGGCCCAGCCCGTATTGTTATTTTTTTTGCCTATTTCAGTATTTTGAAGGAAAGGAATATCAAACGGAGTCCAAACAGAATGAAACCTTCGGGAGCGTGATTTTTGGAACGAACGTGATCTGGAGAACTTGGAGTGCAAGTCAAGAAGCTTGCGAGGCGGCCAGGAGACAGGAGGGTGCGCCCACCCCCTCTGGGTGTGCCCCCCTATCTCCTGGGCCCCACGAGCGGCCACCGACGTACTTCTTCCTCCTATATATACCTACGTACCCCAAAAACATCCAGGGAGCCAATGAAAAACAATTTCCACCACCGTAACCTTCTGTATCCGCGAGATCCCATCTTGGAGCCTTCGCCGGCGCTCCGCCGGAGGGGGAATCGACCACGGAGGGCTTCTACATCAACACCATATCCTCTCTGTTGAGTTGTGAGTAGTTTACCACGGACCTTCGGGTCCATAGTTATTATTATCTAGATGGCTTCTTCTCTCTTTTTGGATCTCAATACAATGTTCTCCCCCTCTCTTGTGGAGATCTATTCGATGTAAACTCTTTTTGCGGTGTGTTTGTCGAGATCCGATGAATTGTGGGTTTATGATCAAGTTTATCTATGAGAAATATTTGAATCTCCTCTGAATTCTTTTATGTATGATTGAGTTATCTTTGCAAGTCTCCCGAATTATCAGTTTGGTTTGGCCTACTAGATTGACCTTTCTTGCTATGGGAGAAGTGCTTAGCTTTGGGTTCAATCTTGCGGTTTCCTTACCCAGTGACAGAAAGGGTTGCAAGGCACGTATATTGTTGCCATCGAGGATAAAAAGATGGGGTTTATATCATATTGCTTGTATTTATCCCTCTACAGCATGTCATCTTGCTTAATGCGTTACTATGTTCTTTATGAACTTAATACTCTAGATGCAGGCAGGAGTTGGTCGATGTGTGGAGTAATAGTAGTAGATGAAGGCAGGAGTCGGTCTACTTGTTGCGGACGTGATGCCTATATACGTGATCATGCCTAGATAATCACATAATTATTCGCTTTTCTATCAATTGCTCGATAGTAATTTGTTCACCCACTGCAATACTTATGCTATCTTGAGAGAAGCCTCTAGTGAAACCTATGGCCCACGGGTCTATCTTTTATCATATAAGTTTCCAATCTACTTTTATTTGCATCTATATTATAAAATACCAAAAATATATTTATCTTATCATACTATCTTTATTAGATCTCACTTTCGCAAGTGGCTGTGAAGGGATTGACAACCCCTTTATTGCGTTGGTTGCGAGTTCTTTGTTTGTTTGTGTAGGTGCGTGGGACTTTTGAGGAGCCTCCTACTGGATTGATACATTGGTTCTCAAAAACTGAGGGAAATACTTATGCTACTATTGTTGCATCACCCTTCCCTCTTCAAGGAAAACCAACACAAGCTCAAGACGTAGCATTGAGCACCATGTTTTAGTAGAGAATACAGCGGGTAAGATAGGAGTTACACCGCTGCATAGAGGGGGGAACAGTTGGTGATGAAGGCGGTGAAGTTGTTGATGAAGATCGCAGAGATGCCCGTCAATTGATGTCAATGCAAGGAGTATGGATTGCCATGCAACGGATGCACTAGAGCTATAAGTGTATGAAAGCTCAAACTGAAACTAAGTGGGTGTGCATCCAACTTGCTTGCTCACGAAGACCTAGGGCATTTGAGGAAGCCCATCGTTGGAATATACAAGCCAAGTTCTATAATGAAAAATTCCCACTAGTATATGAAAGTGACAACATAAGAGACTCTCTATATGAAGAACATGGTGCTACTTTGAAGCACAAGTGTGGAAAAAGGATAGTAACATTGCCCCTTTTCTTTTTCTTTTTTTTCTTTTTTTTGGGTGGGCTTCTTTGGCCCCCTTTTTTTATTTAGGCTTCTTTGGCCTTTCCTTTTTTTCTTTTTTTCTTTTCTTTTTTTTCATGGGGCAATGCTCTATAATGATGATCATCACACTTTTATTTACTTACAACTCAATATTACAACTCGATACTAGAACAAAGATATGACTCTATATGAATGTTTCTGGCGGTGTACCGGGATGTGCAACGATCTAGCATAGCAATGACATCAAAAAACGGACAAGCCATGAAAAAATCATGCTAGCTATCTTACAATATGACAATGAATGCTCAAGTCATGTATATGATGATGATGGAAGTTGCATGGCAATATATCTCGGAATGGCTATGGAAATGCCATAATAGGTAGGTATGGTGGTTGTTTTGAGGAAGATATAAGGAGGCTTATGTGTGATAGAGCGTATCATATCACAGGGTTTGGATGCACTAGCGAAGTTTGCACCAACTCTTGAGGTGAGAAAGGGAAATGCACAGTGCCGTAGAGGCTAGCAATGATGGAAGGGTGAGATTGCATATAATCCATGGACTCAACATTAGTCATAAAGAACTCACATACTTATTGCAAAAATTTACTAGCCCTTGAAACAAAGTACTACACGCATGCTCCTAGGGGGGAGGTTGGTAGGAGTTAACCATCGCGCGCACCCGACCTTCATGCAAAGATAAACAATCAAAATACAATGCGCGCCAATTTGGTTACATAGTTAGTAGACCATACGTGCATGCTTCGGGAATCACAAACCTTAACACCAACATCCTTACTAAACACAACCATCTACTAGTACCTCCCACATATTATCATCACTATATCGCAAAACTATTGCAAGGAATCAAACATATCATATTCAGCGATCTACAAGTTTATGTAGGATTTTATGACTAACCATGTGAATCAACAATTCCTGTCATCTCTCTAAATAGATATAAGTGAAGCAAGAGAGTTTAATTATTTCTACAAAAGATATGCCCGCGCTCTAACAATTATAAGTGAAGCAAAAGAGCATTCTACAAATGGCGGTTTTCTATATGAAGAGAAACAGGCAATCCAAACTTCAAATGATATAAGTGAAACATATGAAGCATTATATAAACCATACTCAAAAGATTTAAGTGAAGTGCAATGAGCATTCTATAAATCAACCAAGGACTATCTCATACCAGCAGGGTGCATAAAAGAAAAGTGAAAACTAAATGCAAAAGACGCTCCAAGACTTGCACATATCACATGAACGAAACGAATCCGAAAACGTACCGATACTTGTTGAAGAAAGAGGGGATGCCTTCCGGAGCATCCCCAAGGTTAGACGCTTGAGTCTCCTTGAATATTTACTTGGGGTGCCTCGGGCATCCCCAAGCTTGAGCTCTTGCCTCTCCTCCTCTTCCTCATATCGAGACCTTCTCGATCAAACACTTCATCCACACAGAACATCAACAGAAAACTCGGTAAGATCCGTTAGTATAATAAAGCAAATCACTACTCTAAGTATTGTAGCAAACCAATTCATATTTTGTTTTTGCATTGTGTCTACTGTAATATAGCTTTTCCATGCCTTAATCCACTGATATAAATTGATAGATTCATCAAAACAAGCAAACTATGCATCAAAAACAGAATCTGTCAAAAATAGAAAAGTCTGTAGCAATCTGAACATTCACCATACTTCTGTTACCCCACAAATTCTACCAAAATTAGGAAAAATAAAAAATTTGTACAGAAAGACAGTGCAAAAAGAATAAGAACCGTTTGACGTTCCAGTAAAAAATTTAAAATCGCACACTTCATCCAAAGTTTCTGTCCTGCACCGTACGAACCAACAAGCATTGTAAACATCCTAAAGGCAAACCTTGGCACATTATTTTTATAATAAAATGGAATTATACAAGGGGATAATTATTTTTGATGAAAAGTTTCGGTAATCAAGATTCACAAAGTTTCCGTGAGCATGAACAAAGTTCAAGGCTAGCTCCCACTTCAACAATGCTTGTCTTTCTCACATTCACTTTCCTTTTTGAAAAGTTTTTAGGTTCCCCTCTTTATTTTTTTTGTTTTTATACTATATAAAAGCACTCAACAGAAATAAATGACTCTCTAAAACTTCCGGATTGTCTCCATGGCAGCGCTTTCTTTGAAGCCATTAAGCTAGGCATATAGTGCTCAAGTAATGGATCCACCTGGATCCCAAGGTATATCAAAGCCAATTTTAATTAACAATGATTTGTAATTTAGTAGTGAGCACAAAGTAACATATATCATGCAACAATGAAGTCTAACCCTCTTCCTATGCATCGGCATGTCATAAAAAGAACAATTCATGCACACCAAGTAAAGGCCAATGCATAGTATAAACAGTTTCTTGCAATTTTATCATATTGGAAACATAGAGAAGTGGTGATATAGTTCCTCTCTCATAATAATTGCAAGTAGGAGCAGCAAGCACATGCATATCACATTCATCAAAATTATCATGTGCAATGGTAAAAGGCAACCCATCAATATAATCCTTAGTAAGCACAAACTTCTCCGATATAGTGTAGTTGGGAGAATTCAAAAGATAATAGGACTATCATGTGTGGGTGCAATAGCAACAATTTCATGTTTAACATAAGGAACTATAGCAAGTTCATCTCCATAAGCATAATTCATATTGGCATCTTGGCCACAAGCATAGCAAGCATCATCAAAAAGGGATATTTCAAGAGAATCAACGGGATCATAGCAATCATCATAGCAATAATCCTTCGGTAAGCACGAAGGGGAATTAAACAATGTATGAGTTGAAGACTTACTCTCATTAGAAGGTGGGCACGGGTGATCAATCCGCTCTTCCTCCTTTTGTTCTTCACTCTCCTCATCATCTTTTTCATCCAATGACCTCACAAATTCATCAATTTCTTCTTCCATAGCTTCCTGCAAATATCAGTCTCTTCTTGGACAGCGGAGAATTTCTCAATATATAAATTAACATAGGCATTAGAAGCATAATTATCATAACAATATTCAAGTATGGCAAACATTTCAGATTTGTAGAGAGTAGCATCATACTTTTAAATCAAAGAAGCAATTTCATAAGCACCCTTAAAAGCAACAAATTCTTCAATTTGTTGAACATCATAGTAATTATAAACACCCTTAGCATACGAAGATACGATTCCATTTCAATAAACTCACATTGGTAGGGAAGGTGCTTCTTAGGGTTTTCAAAACAACAAGTAATATCATATATTTCACATAAATTCCAAGCATAGCATTGCAAACGATGAATTTGATCCAATAAAAGTTTCCCTTTTTCAGATATACGATGTCGCACATAACAAGCATGCTCATCTAAAGATTTGCCCTCAACTAAGCTAGTTGGGGTTTCAGCATGAGCACAAATGGATCGAAGATGATCCAAGTAAAAAGCTTCAGGAGTGTGATAGATTTTGAGTGGTTCTTCAACCATTGGTGTAGTAGGTACAACTAATTTTTTTGGTATTTTGTGTTTCCTACCCATAACTAAAGATAGAAAACAACTAAGAACATCAAATAAAAATTACTTAGTGATAAAGCAAACAAGCACACACGAGAATATTCACCCCACGCTATGACTCCCCAGCAACGACGCCAGAAAAAGGTCTTGATAACCCGCAAGTATACGGGATAGTTGTAGCCTCTTTCGATAAGTAAGAGTGTTGAACCCAACGAGGAGCTAAAGGTAGAACAAATACTCTCTCAAGTCCTATCGGCCACTGATACGACTCTACGCACGCTTGACGTTCGCTTTACCTAGAACAAGTATGAAACTAGAAGTACTTTATAGGTGTTGTTGGATAGGTTTGAAAGATAATAAAGAGCACGTAAATAAAAGGTAGGGGCTGTTTAGATAAATAAGCAATAAAGTAAATATTAGTAGAGAGCTTTTTGTTACGAGAAATTGATTCGTCCCTAGGCAATCGATAACTAGACCGGTAATCACTATTGCAATTCTATTTGAGGGAGAGGCATAAGTTAACATACTTTCTCTTCTTGGATCATATGCACTTATGATTGGAACTCTAGCAAGCATCCGCAACTACTAAAGATTCATTAAGGTAAAACCCAACCATAGCATTAAAGCATCAAGTCCCATGTATGCCATACGCAAACAACCTACTTACTCGGGTCTGTGCTTCTGTTCACTCACGCCACCCACCTTAAGCAAATCATGAACATATTGCAAACCCTACAGCGGGGATCCCTCACGCTTGCGCGACACGGAGAGCACCATAGGACAGCACCAATAATAAAACATGCAACTCAAACCAATCACGATCATCAATTAACCAATAGGACAAAACAGATCTACTCAAACATCATAAGATAGCCATATATCATTGGGAAATAATATATAGCGTTGAGCACCATGTTTAAGTAGAGATTACAGCGGGTAAGAGAGGAGTTACATCGTTGCATAGAGGGGGGAAGAGTTGGTGATGAAGGCGGTGAAGTTGTTGATGAAGATCGCGGTGATGATGATGGCCCCCGGCGGCGTTCCGGCGCCACCGGAAGCAAGGGGGAGAGAGCCCCCCTTCTTCTTCTTCCTTGACCTTCTCCCTACATGGGAGAAGGGTTTCCCCTCTGGTCCTTGGCTCCCATGGCGTGGGAGGGGCGAGAGCCCCTCCGAAATTGGATCTTTCTCTTTGTCTCTCTCTGTTTCTGCGTTCTGGAATTCTGCCCTGGCACAGTTTCTTTTATATCCGGAGATCCGTAACTCCGATTGGATTGAAACCTTCGCCCAGGTCTTTTTCCAAAAATTAGCTTTCTTGTGGCCAAAGAAGGGCATCAACCGCCTTACGAGGGGCCCAGGAGGATGGGGGCGCGCACCTGGAGTGGGCGTGGGCCCCTGTCTCGTGGCCACCTCGGGCACCGTCTCGCGTTGATTTTAGTTCCCAAAAATCACAAATATTCCAAAATAATTCTCCGTCCGTTTTTATCCCGTTTGGACTCCGTTTCATATGGGGTTTCTGTGAAACATAAAACATGCAACAGACAGGAGCTGGCACTGGGCACTGGATCAATATGTTTTGGCAACTTTTCATATTATTTTTGGGACTAAGATATTGATACAGTGCCCAGTGCCAGTTCCTGTTTGTTGCATGTTTTATGTTTTGCAGAAAACCCATATCAAATAGAGTCCAAACGGGATAAAAAAAGACGAACAATATTTTTGGAATATTTATGATTTTCTGGAAGAAAAATCAACGCAAGACGGTGCCCGAGGGGGCCACGAGGCAGGGGGCGCGCCCCTGACCCTCGTGGGCACCCCAAAAGGCGGTTTATGCTCTTCTTTTTCCATAAGAAAGTTAATTTTTGGAGAAAAATCTAGGTGAAGGGTTCAATCCAATCGGACATACGGATCTCCGGGTATATAAGAAACGGTGAAAGGGCAGAATCTGAGAACGCAGAAACAGAGAGAGACAGAGAGACAGATCCAATCTCGGAGGGGCTCTCGCCCCTCCCAAGCCATGGAGGCCATGGACCAGAGGGGAAACCCTTCTCCCATCTAGGGAGAAGGTCAAGGAAGAAGAATAAGAAGGGGGCTCTCTCCCCCTTGCTTCCGGTGGCGCCGAAACGCCGCCGGGGGCCATCATCATCACCGCGATCTACACCAACACCGCCGTCATATTCTCCAACATCTCTGTCGGTGTCAAAACCGGCGGATCTCGGGTAGGGGGTCCCGAACTGTGCGTCTAGGCGGATGGTAACAGGAGACAAGGGACATGATGTTTTTACCCAGGTTCGGGCCCTCTCGATGGAGGTAAAACCCTACTCCTGCTTGATTGATATTGATGATATGGGTAGTACAAGAGTGGATCTACCACGAGATCAAGGAGGCTAAACCCTAGAAGCTAGCCTATGGTATGATTGTTGTAATGGTTGTGTGTCCTACGGACTAAAACCCTCCGGTTTATATAGACACCGGAGAGGGCTAGGGTTACACAGAGTCGGTTACAATGGTAGGAGATCTACATATCCGTATCACCAAGCTTGCCTTCCACGGCAAGGAAAGTCCCATCCGGACACGGGACGAAGTCTTCAATCTTGTATCTTCATAGTCTTGGAGTCCGGCTGACGATGATAGTCCGGCTATCCGGACACCCCCTAGTCCAGGACTCCCTCAGTAGACCCTGAACCAGCCTTCAATGACGATGAGTCCGGCGTGCATATTGTTCGGCATTGCAAGGCGGGTTCCTCCTCCGAATAATTCATAGAAGATTGTGAACACCAGGATAGTGTCCGGCTCTCCAAAATAAATTCCACATTCCACCGTATAGAGAATAATATGTACACAAGTTCAATCTGCTGACGTATTTTGTGGCATGACATCATACCACCACCAAGCCTTTACTTGAATCATTTTTTATTATACCACCTCAGCGCGTTTAGCGGAGCAGTTTCCTTGGCACGTCTTGTCGAAGCAGAGATCGTGTTCCCCTTATTCCGGGATTCCCATCAATACGGATGTGGGTAACCCAACCGCGCCATTGATGGTGGCGCTTGGGAGATAAGCGAGTTTTACCAGGCCGGTGGGGACGCATAGTCTTTGTCCGCCCATATATAAGGGGATAAGGGTCCACCTTTTACCTACGCCTTCTTCCTCCTTTGCTTATCCATCTTCGCGCACTCGAGCTCCAGTGCCAAAGTCCGCACATCTTGCCTCGACCTTCTCCAGTCATGTCCGGAGCGGGAGGCAAGTGGTTGGCCTCCTCCGTTACGGAGGAGTACATCGAAAAGTTGCGCGGCGCCGGATACCTTTCCGACGAGGGGCAGCTCATCCCCACCCCCAGGCCCCATGAGAGGGTCGTATTCCTCCCCCACTTCCTCCGCGGACTGGGCTTCCCACTTAATCCCTTCGTCCGGGGGCTCATGTACTACTACGGCCTGGACTTCCACAATCTGGCATCAAACTTCGTCCTCAACATCTCGGCATTTATCGTCGTGTGCGAGGCCTTCCTCTGCATCCAGCCCCACTTCGGCTTGTGGCTCAAGACCTTCAATGTCAAGCCGAAGGTTGTGAAGGGCATCCAAGCGGAGTGCGGAGGCGCCATGGTGGGCAAAATACCCAACGTCACCTGGCTCGAGGGGGCCTTCGTGGAGTCCGTCAAGGGGTGGCAATCGGGGTGGTTCTACATCACCGAGCCGCGTGACCCTAAATGGGCAGCGGCCCCCGAGTTCAGATCTGGTTTCCCCATGCAGCTCACCTCCTGGAAAGAGAAGGGCTTGCTATGGGGCAGTTCGGAGGAGCTGACAGGACTCCAGTCCTGTCTCTAGACCTTGGTGAACAAGAAGCTTAGGCTTGTCAATGTGATCCAGGTCATGCTCGTCCGCCGGATTCTCCCCTGCCAACAGCGGGCCTTTAATTTGTGGGGGTTTGATCCGGCTCAGCACCGGACCCTGAGCGGGCTCTTTGACACGACGTACGAAGCTGCCTGGAGGGTGCTGTTCAAGGGCGGAGAAGCCCCCGCGTCCGCGACGGAAGACCGTGGATTCAGCACCAAGCGCCCGGCCGGCGAGGTAAGCTTTGTTATCCTCTATGGGACACTTATTTTCTTTCATAGTTTAATTCTATGTGGGATCAAAAACTCCCAATGCCTTTGACAGGACTGGCAGAGGACGTCCGGACAGGTAGACTGTCTGGCTCCCCTTCCCGAAGATCCAGCGGACGCCCGTTTAACGGGGCTGCTAGTCCCAGCACTTTATGTGGTGCCGGAGAAGAAGGCCAAGAAGAAGGCCACGGGAACTCGAAGAAGTTCTCGGCGCCAGGTGATATCGGACTCATCGTCCGATGGCTCCGAGGCGGACTCCTCCCCCGAAGACGAGGAGGAGAAAGAGGACTCTCCTCAGGAGGGGGGAGAGAGTAAAAGGAAGGCTTCCCCAACGGGGGAGGCCGAAGGGTCCAAGAGGGGAAGGACCCTTCCCCTGGACAGCTCCGCGAACGCCAACGTTGGCGACGAAGAGTGGCCCTCAAGGGCCAGGCCTCCGGCAAGATCGTAAGTATCCGGATTCCTGAATGATTTATAATTTCTCTTTTGTGTCACATAGTGTCCTTCTAATGCTGCACACTACCTGTAGTCCGGCCGATGATGATCTTCCCGCTTCATCGAGCGGGTCCTTGGCTCCGTCGGACGTGGATTCCATTCCGACCGCCTCCACCCCTCATGATGCTGACGACGCCAAGGTGGGATCCCAGGAGGGGACCCATCAGGAGGAGGCTCCGAAGGTGCCGCATGGCAGCCTCCCGGACTTTGCGCCGGACTCCATGCCAGAACCCGTAGTGGTTTCGGAGTCCGGCAGGCGGCCCCTTCGTAAGAAGGGCAAGACCGTGACGCCGGCAGCCTCCGTCCAACCAGAGGTGCCGGACAACTTGTTGGAGGCGCTTAACGGCGCTTCCATCGAGGAAGAACACCGCACTATCATGAGTGCGGTGATTCAGAAGGTTCAGCTCGCCAAGAGCGGGCTGACCGAAGCCTGCAGTAGCCTTCTAACAGGCATTGAGGTAAGAAGTTTAAAATATGTAATGTAATACCGCATAGACAGTAGCCCCTGATGCTCGGTTCGGTGTTCGAAAAGAAAAAACGGACTGAGGATCTAAAAAAGATATACGCAGGAGTGCTAAAAATTATGTCAATATGGGTTTGCAGGCTGCGCTGCTGACCTCTGCCGCACTGACTGCGGAGGTCGGTGCTTTGAAGCAAGACCTCGAGCGGTCCGAGCAAGAGCTCGGCCTTGCCAAGAAGCAGCTCGAGGACAAAGAAGGTGAGTAACACCACTTTTAAATTTGTACCTTACAGAAAAGGATTTTGGTTGCAATAGAAATAACAAGGATAACGTCGGTACTGCAGGGGCCATGAACGAGGTGGCAACCCTGAAGGAGGCCGTGTCCGCGGCCGAACGCAATGCGGCCGCGGAACGAGTGGAGCGAGAGAAGCAGGAGGCGCGGGTGGCGGAGGTGCGGCAAGAGCTCCAGGCTCTCATGGAAAAGCATGAGAGTTTGGAGCGCGACACGAAGACTCGAGAGTCCGAGCTTGCCTTGGCTCTAGAAAGTGCCAAAGCCGCTAAGGCCGAGGCCCATAAGTCCCTCCAGGCGATTGAGGCGGTGAAAAAGATAGCGGCAGGTAAGGCATTTTTCATGCAAAGCAAGCATGTGAATGTAAATTACCTGTTACTTACCCGAATTCGGAGCTCTCCAGGGGCGTTTGCAGATCTGCCTCGCAGCGTGTCCGATGCCGCCGCATTCTACCGGGCCGAGGAGGGGAGCTCAACGGAGAAGGTCTTCTGGTCTCAGTACGCTGAGGCCGGACATCCGGTGCCCCCTAGCGACCAGCTGAAGCAGCTGGTTGAGCTCCACAAGGTAGCCGAGCAGGCCATGAAGGGCCTCATAGTCCGGCTGTGGCCTGGAGAGGCCATGCCTGGGAGCTACTTCGGCCTCGTGCGACGGCTGGTGGATGCGTGCCCCTAGGTGGAAGTCATCAAGCGCTGCGTCTGCATTGAAGGTGCCCATCGGGCCCTTGCCCATGCAAAGGTGCATTGGGGCAGGCTGGATGCGGAGAGGCTTATCACGGACACGCCGCCAGCGGGCAAGGAGTATCGTACGCCCGAGATGTACTATAAGAGTGTCCTGGAGGGTGCCCGCAAGATTGCGGATGAGTGTCCCAAAGATGTAATTATTGAGTAAACTCGCAATGTGTTATCCTGTGCGCTGAAAACTTTGTTCATAGGCGCTAAGCAACGTTTATTGATTTAAAATATTACCTTCTGTGCGGCCGTTTATAAAATCTGAGAGATGGCAAGTCGTCGGCTTCAGCCCCCATGCCACGACTGCTGGGGTGTTCGGGATAAACTTGAGCACTCTTGTTCCCATTTTCGGGTCCATCTAGGGAGGCGCTCAACACAACGAACAAGGCAACCGGACGTATAATGCTTGAACACTCTCACTTAGCCATAGAATTCTATAATTTTAAATTTCGGCGAAGCCCCTAGTATTCGGAAGACCGAGTTCGGGGCGCTATCCACGCCTGGGCCGGACGAAGCCAGTTCCTCGCTCTAAGCGGCATAAGTCTTTAAGGACTCGAAAAGACCTCTCGAACAGCGACCAGCTCTCACCTTATCATGACAGTCAGTTTTATCTTTCTCCACTGAGGCGCTCGCCCAGCTCAACCGGGGCGCAATCGCAGTGGTTCTCCCAGTGCTACCTTAGACGACAGAACGGAACGTAAGGTACCAAAACATGGGAGCCGAGCAAACCCAACTATTCACCCAAGACATGATTCGGAGCCGATGCATATAGTGCTATAAGTTCGGGGTGCCGCACTTGTGAAAGTGTTCGGACTTATCACACCATAATGTGGGGAACATAAGCCCCTGGTGTATTCGGCCGTACCAGAGTGTACGGATGCAAGATGTCATAAATGAACATATATAAGAAAAGGAATGCAATTATAAGCGAAAAAGTGATGCATTGTTTATTCAAGGAATTCTGCCATGAGTGCAGAACGATACAAATAGTGCGGTAAGCAAGGGGTTGGACTATTTTAAACATGTCCCCCTCCAGGGGTGGGCTGCAGACTGGTGTATTTAACAAATTTGATGCTCATAATGGAGACCACCTGAGTGTTCGTCGTAGCCTTTGTCCGTCCCTGGCTGTTGCATCGTGAGTTCGGCAGATCTACTGCCGGACAGGGCCTCTGGTGAACGGAGTCCTGTGGAAAAAAAGAAGAAGAAAAAAGAGTGACACACTTGGGAGCCCCTGGTGTGGTTAAGCCGCAATCTAGTCCTGTCGTGGTCGTGCCCCTCCCCCTATGCCCATGGTATCTCCAGAGCATAATGATGTACGCGAAGAGCTGGTCTTGCAATCATGCAAGGGCTGGGGTTGGGGCCGCATTGCTACGCGTGCTCGGAACGTGCCAGGTGGTCTTGATTGATGTTACTCCGGGCGCGTTTGGCCATGTCCAGTCGTTTAACGGCCGGACTCAAAAATTGCCTTAAAAGGCTGCTCTGTACTTCTGCCGCGAGAGCTGCTGTGTGTTCCTCCGTTCGAAGGGAGCGTTCAGTATTTCCGTTGACCGTGATGAATCCACGAGGGCCTGGCATCTTGAGCTTAAGGTATGCATAATGCGGTACCGCATTGAATTTTGCAAATGCGGTTCGTCCGAGCAGAGCGTGATAGCCACTGCGGAACGAGACTATGTCGAAGATTAACTCCTCGCTTTGGAAATTATCCGGGGATCCGAAGACCACTTCCAGTGTGATTGAGCCTGTACAATTGGCCTCAACACCTAGTATGACGCCTTTGAAGGTCGTCTTTGTAGGTTTAATCCTTGAGGGGTCTATGCCCATCTTGCGCACTGTATCCTGATAAAGCAGGTTCAGGCTGCTGCCGCCGTCCATTAGGACTCTAGTGAGGTGAAATCCGTCGACCATTGGGTCTAAAACCAATGCGGCGAATCCGCCATGGCGGATACTGGTTGGGTGGTCTCTTCGATCGAAAGTGATCGGGCAAGAGGACCATGGATTGAACTTCAGGGCGACTGGCTCCATCGCATATACGTCCCTAAGTGCACGCTTCCGCTCCCTCTTGGGTATATGGGTTGCGTATATCATGTTTACCGTCCGCACCTGTGGGGGGAAACCCTTCTGTCCTCTACTGTTCGGCGGCCGAGTCTTTTCCTCGTCGTCGCTGTGCAGCCCCTTGTCATTGTTTTCGGCAATTAACTTGTCTGCCTGCTTGAATACCCAACAATCTCTGTTGGTGTGATTAGCTGGCTTTTCGGGGGTGTCGTGTATCTGGAAAGAGCGGTCGAGTATTCGGTCCAAATTGGACGGACCCGGAGTAGTTCTTTTGAATGGCTTCTTCCGCTGACCTGGTTTAGAGCCTCTGAATCCGGCATTGACTGCCGTATCCTCATTGTTATTGCTGTTAACGCGGTGTTTGTTTTTGTTTCGACGCGACCTGCCATTGTGGTCCTTAGTATCCAGACTGCCAGCATTTTTGCTGAGGTTGTTGCTGCGAGCTAGCCAGCTGTCCTCTCCCGCACAGAAGCGGGTCATGAGTGATGTGAGGGCTGCCATGGATTTCGGCTTTTCCTGTCCTAGGTGTCGGGCCAGCCACTCATCGCGGATGTTATGTTTGAAGGCTGTGAGGGCCTCTACATCCGGACAGTCGACGATTTGATTTTTCTTTGTTAAGAACCATGTCCAGAACTGTCTGGCCGATTCGTCTGGCTGCTGAATTATGTGGCTTAGGTCATCGGCGTCTGGTGGTCGCACATATGTGCCCTGGAAGTTGTCGAGGAATGTGGCTTCCAGGTCCTCCCAACACCCAATTGACTCTGCGGGCAAGCTGTTAAGCCAATGCCGAGCTGGTCCTTTAAGCTTGAGTGGGAGATACTTGATGGCGTGGAGATCGTCACCGCGGGCCATATGGATATGAAGGAGATAATCTTTGATCCAAACCGCGGGGTCTGTTGTGCCATCGTAGGATTCAATGTTCACGGGTTTAAACCCTTCAGGGATTTGATGATCCATTACTTCGTCTGTAAAGAATAGTGGGTGTGCGGCGCCTCTATATTGAGCAATATCACGACGTAGCTCAAGAGAGCGTTGTCTGCTGAGTTCGGCCTGACCGGAGTTGCTGTATCCGGCGCGACGGTAGTCGTCGTGGGTCGTGGGGCGCCCACGTGATCCGTAGATAGATCTGGATTGTCTTGCCTTGTCCTCCAATATATCCCGCAAGTCCGGCGCATTCCCTCGTGGCTTCGTACTTTTTGAGCGGTGCCGGGGTACGGTCCTGATG
The DNA here is from genome assembly GCA_963921465.1 of Triticum timopheevii. NCBI lineage: Eukaryota > Viridiplantae > Streptophyta > Magnoliopsida > Poales > Poaceae > Triticum > Triticum timopheevii. The sequence continues at coordinate 484,237,827 of OY997268.1, read as the reverse complement.
GAGGGCCTAGATGCCTCTCTGTCGCGACCACTGGGTGGTCGGTCTGCCGTATTGTGCGCTGCTGATGAAGGTTTGTATGCTTCATCCTCTAGTCGGGGGAGCAACTTGCGTTTTGGGTAGCTCTTGGAGGGGCGTTCGAGTTCATACTCTTCGGCCGCGAGGACCTCGGTCCATCTGTCGGCCAGCAGGTCTTGATCAACTTGAAGCTGTTGCTGCTTTTTCTTTAGGCTATTTGCCGTGGCAATAAGCCTGCGTTTAAAACGCTCTTGTTCGACGGAATCCTCTGTCACGACGAATTCGTCGTCGTTGAGGCTTGCCTCGTCTCCGGAGGGAGGTATGTAGTTTTCATCCTCCTCGTCTGCCGCTCTCCCTCGAGGGCTGGCTTCCCCGTCCTCCTGTGCTGAATCTTGCTGGAGGGGGTTGCCTTCGGCACTCTCTAGGGTGTTATTATCTCCGGTGCCGGAATCTCCATTCTTACTGTGGCGGGATTTAGAGCGGCGCCGCTGACGTCGGTGCTTGGGTTGTTTCTTAGAAGAATCTGCCTCCGCTGCTTCTTCGCCGTCCCCATCCTTTGAGGTGTCCACCATATATATGTCGTATGACGAGGTGGTCTTCCAGTGCCCTGTAGGCGCTGGTTCTTGATTGTCTCCGGCATCGTCATCCATACCGTCGATGTCTTCGGAGTCGTAGTCTAGCATGTCGGTTAGATCGTCGACAGTGGCTACAAAGTGGGTGGTGGGTGGGCTTTGAATTTATTCGTCGTCCGCATCCCAACCATCCTGACCGCAGTCCGGCCAGTTCTCCTGATAATGAGAGATGCTTTAGCGAATTTAGGATGTCGCCAAAGGGTGAGTGCTGAAAGATGTCCGCGGCGGTGAACTCCATGATCGGCGCCCAATCGGATTCGATTGGCAGGGGCGCAGGAGGTTCGGAGTCCGGCGAGGAGTCCGGCACCTTGGAGTCACGAGCTTTATAAGGGACAAGGTCAGTATTTGGCTCTATCGCCATAGCAGTTGCAGCTCCCAAGGCAGTGTCCAGCCACCTGTCCTCGATCTGCGTGGTCTGCTCTGAACTATGGGTCAGAGCGGACTCGTGTGCGGCCTCCAGGGCACTGTCCGGCGGCAGAGCTAAATCATGCCCATCGTGACAGCGCGGCACGCTCGGCTGTGGCTCAAATCCGTCGAAGATCAAGTCTCCGTGGATGTCGGCCGTGAAGTTTAGGCTTCCAAACCTGACCTGATGGCCAGGGGCGTAGCTTTCGATCTGCTCCAGATGGCCAAGTGAATTGGCCTGCAGTGCAAAGCCACCGAACACGAAGATCTGTCCGGGGAGAAAATTCTCACCCTCGACTGTGTTGTTGTTGATTGAAGAAGCTATCAAGCCTATCGGTGATGACACAAAGGAAATCTCAATGAAAGCACCAATGTCGGTGTCAAAACCGGCGGATCTCGGGTAGGGGGTCCCGAACTGTGCGTCTAGGCAGATGGTAACAGGAGACAAGGGACACGATGTTTTTACCCAGGTTCGGGCCCTCTCAATGGAGGTAAAACCCTACTCCTGCTTGATTGATATTGATGATATGGGTAGTACAAGAGTGGATCTACCACGAGATCAAGGAGGCTAAACCCTAGAAGCTAGCCTATGGTATGATTGTTGTAATGGTTGTGTGTCCTACGGACTAAAACCCTCCGGTTTATATAGACACCGGAGAGGGCTAGGGTTACACAGAGTCGGTTACAATGGTAGGAGATCTACATATTCGTATCGCCAAGCTTGCCTTCCACGCCAAGGAAAGTCCCATCCGGACATGGGACGAAGTCTTCAATCTTGTATCTTCATAGTCTTGGAGTCCGGCTGACGATGATAGTCCGGCTATCCGGACACCCCCTAGTCCAGGACTCCCTCAATCTCCATCACCTTCCCCCATCTATATTCAGCGGTCCACTCTCCCGCAACCCATTGTACCCTCTACTTGAACATGGTGCTTTATGCTTCATATTATTATCCAATGATGTGTTGACATCCTATGATGTCTGAGTAGATTTTCGTTGTCCTATCGATGATTGATGAATTGCTATGAATGGTTTAATTGCTTGTGGTTATGTTGTTGTCCTATTGTGCCCTCTGTATCGCGCAAGCTTGAGGGATTCCTGCTGTAGGGTGTTGCAATACGTTCATGATTCACTTATAGTGGGTTTCTTGAGTGAGAAGCATAAACCCGAGTAAGGGGGTTGTGGCGTATGGGATAAAGGGGACTTGATACTTTAATTTTATGGTTGGGTTTTACCTTAATGATCTTTAGTAGTTGTGGATGCTTGCTAGAGTTCCAATCATAAGTGCATATGATCCAAGAAGAGAAAGTATGTTAGCTTATGCCTCTCCCACATAAAACTTGCTATCGGTCTAGTAAAGTAGTCAATTGCTTAGGGACAATTCCACAACTCCTACCACCACTTTTACACACTCACTATACTTACTTTATTGCTTCTTTACCTAAACAGCCCCTAGTTTATATTTACGTGCTCTTTATTATCTTGCAATTCTATCCAACAACACCTACAAAGTAATTCTAGTTTCATACTTGTTCTAGGTAAAGCGAACGTCAAGCGTGTGTAGAGTTGTATCGGTGGTTGATAGAACTTGAGGGAATATTTGTTCTACCTTTAGCTCCTCGTTGGGTTTGACACTCTTACTTATCGAAAGAGGCTACAATTGATCCCCTATGCTTGTGGGTTATCAGCGATCCCCGTGGCTCCAATGGCGCTCCCAGCGGCCGACGACGACAATGGCGGGCATTTCAGCAGGCATCACGTAGTGGACACCCACGTGAGGGGAAGGCCCTCTGTGGTGTACACGACCGATCCGGTGTCAGTGGAGAGCTCCAGACAAACTATGGAGTAGTTCCTTGCCAAGGACAAGTACCAAGTGGTCGGCTTCGACCTCGAGTACACCATCGGTCATGTCGGGCACGATCAGAAGGTTGTCGTTGCCCAGTTGTGCGTGCAACATGACGTCCTCGTCTGCCACTACCACCTGGCCACAAGGCCTTGCGAGCGTTTCTCCAAGTTTAACAACAGCTCCGACTATAATTTCTCTATGATGGACACCACCAACGATCTAAAAGCGCTCAAGGTTTCGGGATTGAAATGCCAGAATCTTGTCGACATCTAGGACCACTACAAGGTTTGGGGCAGCGACAACAACAAACTGAACTCGGTTGACCTTGCCTCAGCCATCATCGACCCCTACTACATGAAGATGAAGGATGAGAGCAAGAAGGACAAGAAAGCCTGGCACAGTGTTTGGCATGAGAGACTAGATGAACAACACGTCAAGTACGTGGCCAAGGACGTGTACACAAGCTACGAGATGTATAGGCGGATCGTCGACATGAGGAAGTGTCTTCTTCATGCCCCAGACAAGGGATTGAGCCACAGAGTAGTGGCGGGAGCATCACAAGAAGTAGATGACTAGACGATCATTTCTCCTACTTTAGAATGCATGCAATTGTTTATTGAGGTGTGTGTGAATGATCTGTATAGTCACTCATGTAATTGGATGCTTATTTCAGTTGACGAGGGTGTGTATGATATATACATGTTATTCTTCTATAGATAGAGCTAATCACACAGCTTATTAACATCAATCATCTGTGTTATTATTGGTCTTCGCACACATTTCTGATTATGGACCTATTTCCCGCGTATCACACACATCTTGTTCAGTTGAAACGTTTCCATTGTGTTGCCTAATAACACACAGTTCATCCTAGTGAACTGTATGCCGTATATCACACACACCCTCATCTCTCTGCCCGTTTCTGTTGTTCTTCATCATCGCAAACAGATCTTCTAGATTAAACCTTTGCCACTCATCACACACGCACATCTAATATGAACTGTGTTTGATGTCGACGCCTGTCGGTGTCAAAACCGGCATATCTCGGGTAGGGGGTCCCGAACTGTGCGTCTAGGAGGATGGTAACAGGAGACAAGGGACACGATGTTTTTACCCAGGTTCGGGCCCTCTCGGTGGAGGTAAAACCCTACTCCTGCTTGATTAATATTGATGATATGGGTAGTACAAGAGTAGATCTACCACGAGATCAAGGAGGCTAAACCCTAGAAGCTAGCCTATGGTATGATTGTTGTTCGTCCTACGGACTAAAACCCTCCGGTTTATATAGACACCGGAGAGGGTTAGGGTTACACAGAGTCAGTGACAATGGTAGGAGATCTACATATCCGTATCGCCAAGCTTGCCTTCCACGCCAAGGAAAGTCCCATCCGGACACGGAACGAAGTCTTCAATCTTGTATCTTCATAGTCTTGGAGTCCGGCCAAAGATGATAGTTCGGCTATCCGGACACCCCCTAGTCCAGGACTCCCTCAGTAGCCCCTGAACCAGGCTTCAATGACGACGAGTCCGGCGCGCATATTGTCTTCGGCATTGCAAGGCGGGTTCCTCCTCCGAATAATTCATAGAAGATTTTGAACACCAGGATAGTGTCCGGCTCTGCAAAATAAGTTCCACATACCAGCGTAGAGAGAATAATATTTACACAAGTTCAATCTGCTGACGTATTCCATGGCGTGACATCACACCACGGCCAAGCCTTTATTCAAATTGTTTTTATTGTTCCACCTCAGCGCGTTTGGCGAAGCGGTTTCCTTGGCACATCTTGTCAATACGGGCGTGGGTAACCCAACCGCGCCCGTTGGCACGCCCCCTCTATCGAAGGCGAGTCCCAAACGGTCACGGGGAGGGCTCTTGGTATTCAACCTCTTTGTAACGAGACCAAGGCCTGCTCCTTTCTTTCAATCTCAATCGAATCCGCCCCTGGCCTCGAGTTCCAACACCCAAGGCTCCAGATTCAGGCGCTTCAGACCTTCGACAATGTCCGGCTCCGACCTACAAGGCCGGTGGATGCCTTCTTCCGTCACGGAAGAAGACGTGCTAAAGCTGAGAGACGCCAGGTATCTAACCGGCGAAATTTCGCATAGGCTGCCTGCCCAAGGGCAAGTTATTCCTACTCCCGAGCCTGGTGAGAGCGTGCTGTTCGTGTCTCACTTCCGTCGGGGTTTAGGCTTCCTGACGGACCCCTTCGTGAGGGGGCTCATGTTTTATTATGGGCTAGAATTCCACGACTTGGATCCAGAGTCCGTCCTCCACATCTCATCGTTCATTGTTGTATGCGAAGCCTTCCTCCGCACTACCCCTCACTTCGGATTGTGGCTCAAGACCTTCAATGTGGAGCCGAAGATGATCGAGGGGCAGCAGGCAGAGTGCGGATGGGCTGTTATAAGCAAGAGTGCTGACGCTCCCTGGCCCGAGGGCTCCTTTCAAGAGGAGCTTGGCTTGTGGCAACAGGAGTGGTTCTACATCACCGCTCCCAGGGGCACCAGATGGGTGGCGCCACCTGCCTTTCGCTCGGGCCCTCCACAACGGCTGGCGTCATGGGTCAACAAAGGGCTTGACTGGGGGGGCGTCCAAGGACGTACCTCTGTTGCAGGGCCGTATTCGAGACCTCCAAGAGAGGGAGATCAATCTGGTTGTAGTGGCGCAGGTCATGCTAATTCGGCGCCTTCTGCCCTGCAAACATCGCCCCCTCCGCCTGTGGGAATTCAATCCGGTGGGACCGCGAGCTCTCCAACACTTCATGGGTGTGACGCCCGTGGAGATGTATAAACTGTTCTTCGGATCACACGAGATGTGTCCGGACTTGACCGAGGATGCAGGTCTGAGCTTCAATTGCCTGGATGCTCAAGTAAGTAGTCCTATGCCCGGACACGCTATCCGTACATTTATCATAAACTTGCCCTTTAAAGAGTTGTCCCTTGAACAGGGGTGGATAGCAAAACAAAACTAATAAGGTGTCCGGCCCCCTCCCTGAGACCACGCCGAATCCTGTGTTAACCAAGATGCTAGAGGTTGCGCCTTTGGAAGAGGGCGAAGGGGGAACAGGAAAGCTACTGCCTCTGCTAAGGAGGCTCTCAAGAAAGGGGGATCGAGAATCCCTCCCTCCAGGGGGAGAAGAGGACCACTTCTGAAGATCCGGAGGCCAAGGCCTCAAAGCGGGGGAAGAAATCTTCACCAGAGGGTCCTGCGCCGGGAGAAGCCCCGGCCGCACTATTTCCCCAAGGAAATCAGCCCTCTAGCAAGCCGTAAGTAGAAAGGGGAGTTTTGTAATAAGGGACATCCCTATTTTTATTTCTGAAGATAAACGAAGTTTTTACCTTGTAGTTCGGATCTCAGCCCTTCTCAGCAGAGCTCATCCTCGGGGGATCTTCGTCCGGAGATGATGGAGAGCGAAACGCCTCCATATGCCGCACCGTCAGGTGGGGCGGACGACCCTGAGGTGTCGTCGCGGAGGGTTTCCCCGAGTCCGGCGGGGCTGGAAGGTTCGGCACCAACTTTTGTACGATCGGAGGAGCTGAAGGATCTGCTCGGGCGAGCGTCTATCTCAGAAGATCATTGTATGTTAATGGGTATGGTGATTGAAAGGATTTCATCCGCTGAGAGCAGATTGCATGAAGCCGTCAGAAGTTTACTGACGGGGTTTGAGGTACGCAAAAATGATATACCTTCTGGCAGTTTTGCATATAGAATGCGCCCTGTATAGATAGTAGCCCCTGAGACTCGGTACGTTGTCAAAGGTGACAGCGTGCCGAGGATCATAATCTTAGTTGTAAGATGTCGCCTTTCCTATATAGGTGGCGGAGCATTCGGTGGCCAGCCGGACTGATGGATTTGCCGAACTGAAGCGGCAACTTGACGTTGCGGATGCGGACATCACACTGGTCAATAAGCGACTTGACGAGTCACAAGGTATGTGGCTTCTCCGCGAACGCCTGGTAAGGGAGCTTGACGCCCGTGCCTTACAACATGTGTGCTCAATGCAGATGGTGCCGCTGCTATGGAGGACCTTCAGGCGGAGCTCACTCGAGCCAAGGAGCAAGCCAGAAAAAGTAATGCGGCTGCCTTGAAGGCGGCTAAAGAGCTAAAAGCCGAACAGGCTGCTCACTACCGAAGCACGGAGGAAATGGCCGAGATGTCCGTGAAGCTGAAGAATGCTACCGACCGCTGTGAGTTCTTGAAAAAGAACACCGAGCGGAGCAAGAGGACCTGAAGAAGGCCACCGCCGAAGCCAAGGATGCCCGCTCCGCGATGAGAGCTATAAACGAGGAGCTACGTCAAGCCGGGGATATCGCGGCTGGAAAGCCCTTTCTGCTGCGGAGGAAGTTCACGGATCCGAAGTATGCTCAGTTGGGCCAGATGTGGGGTTCGGAGGATGCTTATCTGAATTTGGCGGCGAGTGCCGCAGACGCGGTCGCACACTTCCGAGGCCAAAAGGATTACGGAATGGAAGAGTTTTTTGGTCGCAGTTCCATAGTCCAGAGCGTCCACTTCCATTAACCGATCGGTTAGCCGAATGGGCTGAGCTGAATAGGTTGTCCGGACTTGCCATGAAGGATGTCGTGACTCATTTGTGGCCGAAAAGGCCCGAGCTAAAGAGTTATTTTGGCTTGGTGCAGCAGTTCCTTGATGCGGTGCCGCATATCGATGCAATGAAACGGTCGGCATGCATAGAGGGTGCACGGATGGCTCTTGCCCGTGTCAAAACATACTGGGCAGAGATGAAGGCCACCGATGTTGCATCCCAGGGTTCGGACGGAAGCCAAGTACCTGCCGAGCACTATTTTTAGGAAGTCCTGCAGCGCGCTCGTTTAATAGAGACGCAGTGCTCGAAAAATGTTATGTTCAAATGACATGTATGATTTGTGAAACCATGTTTCAAATATAATATAAGGGCTTTTTATACTTGTGCGTTCAAGTATTGAAATACCTCCTGTGCGGCCGTTAATGTATATGTGTATATAACCTGAAAGATGGCAGTCTTCGGCTTCAGCCCCCACGCACATGGTGCGGGGGTGTTTGCAAAAAAAAGCGCATTTTCACACTTAATACAACGTCTTGGTCCTGTGAAGGAGGTGATAGCGTAGCAAACTAGGCAACCGTATATAATGCTTTATCACTTTCACTTAGCCATAGGAGTTCGATGGTGGGGCTACTATATAGCCCCTAGGGGCACCGCGCTCTCCGAATTCGGGGCGCGTATGTGCCTGAGCGGGAAACGGTCCTTCATTAAAGCGGAGGAATTCTAAACATTCCGGTGGTCGATCGAGTGGTTGACCAGTCTCTCACTATATCATGACAATCAGTTTTCGGCTTTCTCTACTGAGGTGCTAACCTGGACGAACCGGGGCACAATCGCAGTAGTTCTCCTGGTGCCGCTTTAGCCGATAGAGCGGAACGTAAGGCAGCAAAACACAGGAGCCGGGCAAACCCAACATTTGACCAAAGACATGATTCGGAGCTGATGCATATAAGGCCTAACTCGAGACGCCGAACACTCCCTAAGGTATTCGGTCTTTATGAAAACGGGCAGAACAATGCCCTAAGCCCCTAATGTCCAGGTACACGCAAAAATTTCTGACGCGGTCGATGCCAAAACGCCAGCCTCCTCCTCGGTTATAGTAAGAAACCGGGGGATGTGCATCAACAAGAGACGGTAAGAAAGGTTTACGCAGGGTCTTAATCTGAAAACAATCCTTGCAACGGGTCCCTACTGCACGTATGCGCCTGTGTCTCCGTTGTGTCGTATCCTGGACGGGTGTAGCACGGTGTTCATCTGTAAAAGAGAAGAACTTAGTTGGAAAAAAGGATCGTGCGAAAAATGTATAAACAGAGTATAATTCAAAAAATGAATAAAATTGAGCCTTATTGTCTCTTATTGTACATGCGTGCAGCCCCTTGTAAGGGGGTACGCGGATAGTAAGCCCCTTGTTTATTTATGCTGGACTCGCCTAACCGTGTCCGGGATCTGAATGACCTGTTTAGGTCCTTTGATCAGCAAAGCCGGATTAGTGTGTGGCTGTCAAGGCAGTCTCATTTTCTTCTGTATTCAAGGAACACTCAAAGTTTCCCTTTAATGAGATGATGCCGCGTGGACCGGGAATTTTAAGTGTAAGAGATGCATAATGCGATATTGCGTTAAAGCGGGCGAAAGCTTCGCGTCCCAATAGTGCTTGATAGCTACTTTTAAATGGGGCGATATGGAAGACTAACTTTTCGCGACGAAAGTTGTCGGATGAGCCGAACACAACTTCTAGTGGTAGAGAGCCCGTACAATGGGCATATGGGCCTAGCATCACTCCTTTAAAGGAAGTGTTGCTATGGCGCATTTTGGTTGAGTCTATCCCCATTCTGCAGATTGTGTCCTGATATAGCAGGTTTAGATCACTGCCGCCGTCCATTAGGACTTGTGTAAATTGTAGTCCGTCGATTATAGGATCTAATACCGAAGCAGTCCATCCTGCGTTCCGGATACTTCCGGAGTAATCCTGATGGTCGAAAGTGATTGGTTTTGACATCCAGTGTCGGGACTCCGCTAGGGTGGACCGTGCGGCACGTACTTTAATGGGCGCCGCTCTATTTTTTCCTGTTGTCACTTGAAGTGAGTTTACTGTTTTGACCTCTTGTGGGAAATTCCTTTGTTTTCCGGTGCTCTGCTTGTGGGGTTCGTCATTGTCCTCACTTGATGTGTCAAGCCCCTTGTATTCGGCATTAAGTCGGCCGTACTATTTGAAGACCCAACAATCTCTGTGGGTGTGGTTTGCAGGCTTCTCGGAGGTACTGTAGATTTGGCATATCTTGTCCAAGATTTTGTTTAGGTTGGATAGCTCGTCGTTGTTGTCCTTGAGAGGCAGTTTTTTGTTGTTCTGCCAAGAGCTTTTGAATCCGGCGTTAACTGCCGTGCTCTTTGGACCATTTCCCTTAGTCCGGCGCTGGTCCTTGCTGCGTCGTGGTTTCCCATTTCCATCCCTGACCTCGGATGTACTTGGGTCGCTGGTGCTGCATCTTGCCAGCCAGCTATCCTCTCCCGCGCAAAAGCGAGTCATGAGGCTTGTTAGTGCGGCCATTGTTCTTGGCTTTTCCTGGCCGAGGTGTCTGGCGAGCCATTCGTCTCAGACATTATGTTTGAAGGATGCTAAGGCTTCGGCGTCCGGACAGTCGACTATTTGGTTCTTTTTGGTGAGGAACCTATTCCAGAATTTGTGGGCTGACTCTCCGGGCTGTTGAGTTATGTGACTTAAATTGTCTGCATCCGGAGGGCGGACATAAGTCCCCTGAAAATTTGCCCAAAACGCATCCTCGAGCTCTTCCCAACTTCCAATGGTATTTTCTGGGAGGCTTTTGAGCCAATGCCGGGCTAGCCCTTTGAGCTTGAGGGGTAAGTATTTTATGGCGTGGAGGTCATCTCCTCTAGCCATACGTATGTGCAGGATGTAATCCTCAATCCAGACTCCAGGGTCTGTTGTTCCGTCGTATGCCTCTATGTTTACGGGCTTGAATCCCGCTGGAAATTCATGATCCAGCACCTCATCGGTGAAACATAGGGGGTGTGCGGCGCCCCTGTATTTGGGTGTGCCGTGATGTTTGAATACTCGACGTGTTGTATTGCTTTCTAGAGCTTGCTTTCTTGGCCCATAGATGGACCTGACCGGGCCATCCTTTTTGCGAGGATCCTTATGTGGATCGCGTGCCAGCTTGTGTGCGGCGCCGCTTGCCGCTCTTTGTTTGTCATGTGGTCGTCTATCTGACCGGGCGGCCTCTTTGTTCTTTGATTGTGGGGGCTCTACGGCCTCCTCGTCAAATTCGGGCAGTAGTTTGTGCTTCGGGTAGCTCTTTGTTTGGCGACTATCGCCGTATTTGTCTGCGGTCTTGAGTACTTTGCTCCATCTCATTCTGAGTACGTCTTCCGCTATTTTGAGCTTCCGCTTCTACTTCTTTGGACTTCGTGCAGTGGCGACGAGCCTTTTGTGGAGGTTCTTCTGCTCCAACGATGTGTCCGGCGTGAGATCGTCCGGACTGTTGTTTTCGCCGGGGACGGATTGTTTATCCAAGTTAACCTGTTCGGACGGTTGCTCGAGGGCATGTTTGTCGTCCACCAGTTCGCCCTGCTCTGTGGTTGGGTCTGTATGGGTGTTGTTGTTGTCGAGGCGGGACTTTGAGTGGCGCTTACGTCGCCGTTTTGACTGTTTTTCGAGGGAATTATCCTTTGCAGCGTCTCATTATCGCTTCCTTTAGGTGTATCCACCATATATACATCGTGAGTTGAGGTGGCCTTCCAGTGCCTTGTAGGCGCTGGTTCTTGGTCGTCTCCGGCATCGTCGTCCATACCGTCGATGTCTTCGGAGTCGAAGTCTAGCATATCAGTTAAGTCATCGACAGTGGCTACAAAGTGGGTGGTGGGTGGGTGTTGAGTTTCTTCGTCGTCCGCATCCCAACCTACCTGACCATAGTCCGACCAGGGCTCTCCTGATAAAGAGAGAGACTTTAGTGAACTCAGGATGTCGCCAAAAGGCGAGTGCTGAAAGATGTCCGCGACAGTGAACTCCATGATCGGCGCCCAATCGGATTCGATTGGCAGGGGCGCGGAAGGTTCAGAGTCTGGAGAGGAGTCCGGCACCTCGGAGTCACGAGCTTCACAAAGGACAGGATCGGTATTCGGCTCTATCGCCGTAGAGGTAACAGCCCCCGAGGCGGTGTCCAGCCACCCGTCCTCGATCGGCGCAGTCGGCTCCGAGCTAAGGGTTAGAGCGGACACTTGTGCGGCCTCCAAGGCACTGTCCGGCGGCAGAGCTAGATCATGCCCATCGTGACAGTGCGGCGCGCTTGACTGTGGCTCAAACCCGTCGAAGATCGAGTCTCCGCGGACGCCAGCCGTATAGTTCAAACTTCCAAATCTGACCTGATAGCCAGGGGCGTAGCTTTCAAAGATGATAGTTCGGCTATCCGGACACCCCCTAGTCCAGGACTCCCTCAACGCCATTGAGGGAGTCCTGGACTAGGGGGTGTCCGGATAGCCGGACTATCATCGTCCGCCGGACTCCAAGACTACGAAGATACAAGATTGAAGACTCCGTCCCGTGTCCGGATGGGACTTTCCTTGGCGTGGAAGGCAAGCTTGGCGATACGGATATGTAGATCTCCTACCATTGTAACCGACTCTGTGTAACCCTAGCCCTCTCCGGTGTCTATATAAACCGGAGGGCTTTAGTCCGTAGGACATAACCTCCATTACAACAATCATACCATCGGCTAGCTTCTAGGGTTTAGCCTCCTTGATCTCGTGGTAGATCCACTCTTGTACTACCCATATCATCAATATTAATCAAGCAGGACGTAGGGTTTTACCTCCATCAAGAGGGCCCGAACCTGGGTAAAACATCGTGTCCCTTGTCTCCTGTTACCATTCGCCTAGACGCACAGTTCGGGACCCCCTACCTGAGATCCGCCGGTTTTGACACCGACATTGGTGCTTTCATTGAGAGTTCCTCTGTGTCGTCACTGATAGGCTTGATGGCTCCTTTAATCAACAACACCGTCCAGGGTGAGACTTTTCTCCCCAGACAGATCTTCGTATTCGGCGGCTTCGCACTGCGGGCTAATTCGCTTGGCCATCTGGAGCAGATCGAAAGCTACGCCCCTGGCCATCAGGTCAGGTTTGGAAGCTTAAACTTCACAGCCGACATCCGCGGGGACTTAATCTTCGACGGACTCGAGCCACAACCGAGCGTGCCGCGCTGTCGCGATGGGCATGATTTAGCTCGGTCGCCGGACAGTGCCTTGGTGGCCGCACACGAATCCGCCCTGGCCCTTAGTCCGGAGCCGGTCGCTCAGATCGAGGACCGGTGGCTGGACACCGCCTCGGGGCCTGCAACTTCCGTGGCGATGGAGCCGAACACTAACCTTGTCCCTTATAAAGCTCGTGACTCCGAGGTGCTGGACTCCCTGCCGGACTCCGAACCTCCTGCGCCCATGCCAATAGAATCTGATTGGGCGCCGATCATGGAGTTCACTGCCGCGGATATCTTCCAACACTCACCCTTTGGCGACATCCTAAATTCGCTAAAACATCTCTCGCTATCCGGAGAGCCCTGGCCGGATTATGGCCAGGATGGTTGGGATGCGGACGACGAAGAAATTCAAGGCCCACCCACCACCCACTTTGTAGCCACTGTCGACGATCTAACAGACATGCTAGACTATGACTCTGAAGACATCGACGGTATGGACGACGATGCCGGAGACGATCAAGAACCAGCGCATATAGGGCACTGGAAGACCACCCCAACACATGACGTATATATGGTGGATACCCCAAAAGGAAGCGACGACGAGGAACAACGGGGCGCGGCAAAGGATAATCCCACTGATAAACAACCAAAGCGGTGACGTAAGCGCCGCCCTAAGCCCCGCCTCGGCAAAGACAGCATCCCTAATGACCCAGCGTTAGAGCAGGGCAAACCAGTGGACGACGAACATGCAACCAAGCAACCGTCCGAACAGGACAAATCGGATAATCAATCCAATCCCGGCGAAACCAACAGTCCGGACGACCTCACATCGGACATACTACCGGAGCATAAGAACCTTCACGGAAGACTCGTCGCCACCGCAAGAAGCTTGAAGAAGGAAAAACAGAAGCTCAAAACAGCGGAAGACATACTCAGAATGAGGTGGAGCAAAGTGCTCAAAACCGCAGACAAATACGGCAATGGCCATCAATCAAAGAGCTACCCGAAGCACAAGCTGCTACCAGAATTTGACGAGGAAGCCATAGAGCCCCCACAGTCAAAAAATAAAGAGGCCACCTAGCCGGATAGACGGCCAGATTATAGGCCAAAATCTGCAAGCGGCGCCGCACACAAGCCGACTCATGACCCTGGGAAAACAGATGGCCCAGCCAGGTCCATTTACGGGCCAAAAAAGAGGGCCCCAGGAAGCAACACAACACGCCAAGTGTTCGAAGACGGCGGTACACCCAAATACAGGGGCGCCGCACACCCACTATGTTTCACCAATGAGGTGCTGGATCATGAATTCCCAGCAGGGTTTAAACCCATAAACATAGAGGCTTACGACGGAACAACAGACCCTGGAGTCTGGATAGAGGATTATATACTACACATACACATGGCTAGAGGAGATGACCTCCACGCCATAAAATACCTACCCCTCAAACTCAAAGGGCCAGCTCGGCATTGGCTCAAAAACCTCCCAGAAAACACTGTTGGAAGTTGGGAAGAGCTTGAGGACGCGTTTAGAGCAAATTTTCAAGGGACTTATGTCCGCCCTCCGGATGCAGACGATCTAAGTCATATAACTCAACAGCCCAGAGAGTCAGCGCGCAAATTCTGGAACAGGTTCCTTACTAAAAGGAACCAAATAGTCGACTGTCTGGACGCCGAAGCCTTAGCAGCTTTTAAACACAACGTCCGAGACGAATGGCTTGCCAGACACCTCGGCCAAGAGAAACCGAGGACAATGTCCGCGCTAACAAGCCTCATGACCCGCTTTTGCGTGGGGGAAGATAGCTGGCTAGCAAGATGCAGCACCAGCGACCCGAGTACATCCGAGATTAGAGATGGAAACGGAAAATCACGGCGCAGAAAGGATCAGCGCCGGAATAAAGAAAAAAGCCCAAAGAATGCGGCGGTGAACGCCGGATTCAAAAGCTCGCGGCCAAACAACAAAACACTGCCTCTTAAGGATAACAGTGACGAGCTATCCAACTTAAACAAAATTTTGGATCGGATATGTCAAATCCACAGTACCCCCGGAAGGCCTGCAAACCACACCCACCGAGATTGTTGGGTTTTCAAACAGTCCGGCCGACTAAACGCCGAACACAAGGGGCTCGACGCATCAAGCGAGGATGATGATAAACCCCACCAGCAGAGCACCAGAAAACAAAAGACTTTCCCACAAGAAGTCAAAGCAGTAAACTCACTTCATGTGATAATACGGAAAAACAATGCGGCACCCGCTAAGACGGGTCTCGCACGGTCCACCCCAGCGGAACCTCGAGATTGGATGTCAAAACCAATCACCTTTGACCACCTGGATTATTCCAGAAGTGTTCGGAATGCAGAATGGACTGCTCTGATATTGGATCCTATAATCGACGGACTACAATTTACACAAGTCCTGATGGACGGAGGCAGCGATCTAAACCTGCTATATCCAAACACAATCCGCAAGTTGGGGATAGACCGTACTAAAATTCGACATAGCCGCACTTCCTTTAAAGGAGTGACGCCAGGCCCTTACGCTAAGTGCACAGGCTCCTTATTACTAGAAGTTGTGTTCGGGTCACCGAATAACTTCCAACGCGAAAAACTAATCTTTCATGTCGCTCCGTTCAAAAGTAGCTATCAAGCACTATTGGGACGTGAAGCTTTTGTCCGCTTCAACGCCATACCACATAACGCGTCTCTTACACTTAAAATGCCCGGTCCACGTGGCATCATTTCATTGCGAGGGTCATTTAAAGACCCCGGATATGGCTAGACGAGTCCGGCATAAATAAGCTAGGGGCTCCCTAGCCGCACACTCCTTCACAAGGGGTTGTGCGTATAAGCAACAACAAGCTAATATAGACTCCGCTTTACTTATTACTTTTTTTCATATACTTTTTTCGCACGATTTCCTTTCAAACTAAGTTCCTCTCTTTTTACAGATGAACAACGTGCACACCCGTCCAGGATAACGGCACAGCGGAGACACAGGCGCAGACGTGCAGTAGGGACCCGTCGCAAGGATTCTTTTCAGATTAAGACCCTGCGTAAACCTTTTTTATTGTCTCTTGTTGCTATAATCCCTTGGTTTCTCATTATAACCAGAGTGGAGCCAGACGTTTTGGCATCGGCCGCGTCAGAGGACCTCGCCCGTACCTGGACACTAGGGGCTTAGGGCATTGTTCTTCCCATTATTATAAGGACCGAACACCTTAGGGAGTGTTCAGCGTCTCGAGTTAGGCCTTATATGCATCAGCTCCGAATCATGTCTTTGGTCAAATGTTGGGTTTGCCCGGCTCCTGTGTTTTGCTGCCTTACATTCCGTATCATCGGCTAATGCGGCACCAGGAGAACTACTGCGATTGTGCCCCAGTTCGGCTAGGCGAGCACCTCAGTAGAGAAAGCCGAAAACTGACTGTCATGATACAGTGAGAGACTGGTCAACCACTCGATCGACCACTGGAATGTTTAGAATTCCTCCGCTTTGACGAAGGACCATTTCCCGGTCAGGCACACACGCGCCCTGAATTTGGAGAGCGCAGTGCCCCCAGGGGCTATATCGTAGCCCCACCCTCGAACTCCAATGGCTAAGTGAAAGTGATAAAGCATCATAGTCCGGTTGCCTCGTTTGCTACGCTACCACCTCCTCAACAGGACCGAGACGTCGGATTAAGTGTGAAAATGCGCTATTTTTGCGAACACCCCCGCACCTTGTACGTGGGGGCTGAAGCCGAAGACTGCCATCTTTCAGGTTATACACACGTATACATAAACGGCCGCATAGGAGATATTTCAGTACTTGGAACGCACAAGTATAAAAAGCGATTACATCATAACCATTGTTTCACAAAATAAAACGTTCATTTGAACGTGACATTTTTCAAGCACTGCGACTCTATTACACGAGCACCACGCATAACTTCCCCAAAATAGTGCTCGGCGGGTAACCGGCTTTCGTCCGAACCCTGGGTTGCAACAGCGGTGGCATCCATCTCTATCCAATGTGTCTTCACATGGGCAAGGGCCATCCACACACCCTCTATGCAGGCCGA
This sequence comes from Triticum timopheevii, assembly GCA_963921465.1. Classification (NCBI taxonomy): domain Eukaryota; kingdom Viridiplantae; phylum Streptophyta; class Magnoliopsida; order Poales; family Poaceae; genus Triticum; species Triticum timopheevii. The sequence continues at coordinate 484,221,128 of OY997268.1, read as the reverse complement.
CCGCTTCATCTCCTTGATATGCGGCACCGCCCCAAGAAATTGCTGCAATAAGCCAAAATAGCTCGTCGCCTTGGGCCTCTCTGGCCAGACATGAGTCACGATATCCGTCATGGCAAGTCCGGACAACCTATTCAGCTCAGCCCATTCGGCTAACCGATCGGTCAGCGGAAGTGAACGGTCCGGACTATGGAATTGAGACCAAAACAGCTCTAACGTCTTGTGATCCTTCTGACTCCGGAAGTGCACAACGGCATCCGCTGCACTTGCCGCTAAGTCCATATATGGGTCCTCCGGACCCCACAGCTGGCCAAGCTGGGCATAATTTGGATCCGTAAACCTGCGGCGCAGCAGGAAAGGCTTGCCAGCCACAATGTCTCCGGCTTGACGCAGCTCGTCCTTCATAGCCCGCATTGCAGAACGGGCATCCTTGGCCTCGGCGGTGGCCTTCCCCAGGTCTTCTCGCTCCGATAGGCGCTCCTTTTCAAGAGCCTCATTGCGGTCGGTAGCATCCTTCAATTTAACGGCCAATTCGGCCATCTCTTCCCTGCTTCGGCAGTGTGCAGCCCTTTCGGCTTCTAACTCCTCGGCCGCCCTCGAGGCAGCAGCATCACTCCTTCTGTCTTGCTCCTTGGCTTGAGCAAGTTCTGCCCGAAGGCTCTCCACGGCAGCAGCACCATCTGCGTCAAGCATAAATATTGTAAGAGGTGGGCTTTAGCTCCCTTAATAGGTGACTGCGGAGAATCAATTTACCTTGCGACTCGTCAAGTCGCTTGTTGACTAGCGCGATGTCTGCATCCGCTACATCGTGTTGCCGCATTAATTCGGCAACTCCATCAGTCCGGCTAGCCCCCGGACTATCCGCCACCTGCATAGGAAAGGCGACACTCAATACCTGCGATTTTGATCCTCGGCACACTGTCGCTTTCGACAACCTACCGAGTCTCAGGGGCTACTATCTATACAGGGCGCACTTTTATGTGCAAAACTGTCAAAAAGGTGCGTCGTCTTTACGTACCTCAAACCCCGCCAGCAAACTCCTGACGACATTATGCAATCCGCTTTAGGCGGACGAAATCCTTCCAATCACCACGCTCATCAATGCACGGTGATCTTCTGAGACGGACGCCCTCTCAAGCAGATCCTTCAGCTCCCCCGGCCGAATACTAGTCGGTGCCGAACTCTTCGGCTCCGCCGGGCTCGGGGATACCCTCCGTGACGACACTTCAGGCTCGTCCGCCCTATCCAACAGCGCAGCAGACGGAGGCATCTCTCTCTCCATCATCTCCGGACAAAGATCCCCCGAAGACGAGCTCATCTGAGAAGGTCGCAGATCCAAACTACAAGGTAAAAATTTCGGTTATCCTTAGAAGCACAAATAGGGATGTTTTCTTATTAATGAACTCCCCTTTTCCTACTCACGGCTCGCTGGAGGGCTGATTCTTTAGAGAAGATTGTACGGCCGGGGTCTCCCCGGACGCAGGACCCTCTGGTGAAGATTTCTTCCCCCGCTTAGAGGCTTTGGCCTCCGGGTCTTCGGAGGCGGTCTTCTTCTCCCCCTGGAGGGAGGGATTTTCGATCCCCCCTTCTTCAAGTGCCCCCTTGGGCGGGGCGGTAGCTCCTCTATTTTCCCCTTCGCCTCCTTCTGAAGGCGCAACCTCCAACATTCTGACCAGCACGGGCTCCAGTGCGGTCTCTGGGAGGGGAGCCGGACACCTTATCAGCTTTGCTTGCGCTATCCACTCCTGATGAAGGATAATGGGTTAAAAGGCAAATTATAGAAAAGCAAACAAACGGTACGTCCGAACACTGAGCTACTTACTCGAGTATCCGGGCGATTGCAGCTTAGGCCGGCATCCTCGGTCAATTCCGGACACACCACCTGTGATCCGAAGAACAACTTGTACATCTCCACGGGTGTCGTACCCATGAAGTGTTGGAGAATCCTTGGTCCCTCCGGATTGAACTCCCATAGCCGGAGAGGACGGCGTTTGCAGGGCAAGAGACGCCTAATGAGCATAACCTGCATTACCACGAGCAAATCGATCTCCCTCGCCTGGAGGTCTCGAATCCGGCCCTGCAATAGGGGCACGTCTTTTGACGGCCCCCAATTGAGCCCTTGGTTGACCCACGACATCAACCATTGTGGAGGTCTCGAGCGAAATAGAGGCGGCGGCTTCTGCCTGCTGCCCTTCGGAGCGGTGATATAGAACCACTCCCGCTGCCACAAGCCGAGCTCCTCTTGGAAGGAGCCCTCGGGCCACGGGGCATCGGCCCTCCTGCTTATGGCCGCCCCGCCGCACTCTGCTTGACACCCCCAATCATCTTCGGCTCCACATTGAAGGTCTTCAGCCATAGGCCGAAGTGGGGGGTGACACGGAGGAAGGCTTCGCAGACGACAATAAACGCGGAAATATGGAGGATGGACTCCGGAGCCAAGTCATGGAATTCCAACCCATAGTAAAACATGAGCCCTCTCACAAAAGGATCCGTCGAGAAGCCTAAACCCTACCGGGAGGTGGGATACAAAGGTCACATACTCACCGGGCTCGGGGGTGGGGATGGCCTGCCCTTCGGCGGGCAGCCTGTGCGAAACCTCGTAAGACAGGTACTTGGCCTCACGCAGCTTTAGCACATCCTCCTCCGTGACGGAGGAGGGCATCCACTGGCCCTGAAGGTCGGAGCTGGACATTGTTGAAGGTTCGAAGCGCTCGAATCTGGGCTCTGAGTGTTTGGAACTTGGAGCAAGGAGAGGATTTGATGGAAGATTGAAGAGAAGAAACGAGCCTTGGTCCTATTATAAACAGGGGGAATACCAAGAGCCGTCTCCGTGACCGTTCGGGATTCGCCTTCGATAGAGGAGGCGTGGCGACGGGCGCGGTTGGGTTACCCACGCCCATATTGATGAGAATCCCGGAATAAAGGGGAACACGACCTCTGCTTCGACAAGACGAGCCAAGGAAACCGCCTCGCTAAACGTGCTGAGGTGGTATAATAAAAAACGATTCAAGTAAAGGCTTGGTAGTGGTGTGACGTCATGCCGCAAAATACGTCAGCAGATTGAACTTGTGTACATTTTATTCTCTCTACCGTGGAATGTGGAATTTATTTTGCAGAGCCGGACACTATCCTGGTGTTCACAATCTTTTCTGGATTATTCAAAGGAGGAACCCGCCTTGCAATGCCGAACATAATGCGCACCGGACTCGTCGTCATTGAAGCCAGGTTCAGGGGCTACTGAGGGAGTCCTGGACTAGGGGGTGTCCGGACAGCCGGACTATCATCGTCCGCCAGACTCCAAGACTACGAAGATACAAGATTGAAGACTCCGTCCCATGTCCGGATGGGACTTTCCTTGGCGTGGAAGGCAAGCTTGGCGATACGGATATGTAGATCTCCTACCATTGTAACCGACTCTATGTAACCCTAGCCCTCTCCGGTGTCTATATAAACCGGAGGGCTTTAGTCCGTAGGACATAACCTCCATTACAACAATCATACCATAGGCTAGCTTCTAGGGTTTAGCCTCCTTGATCTCGTGGTAGATCCACTCTTGTACTACCCATATCATCAATATTAATCAAGTAGGACGTAGGGTTTTACCTCCATCAAGAGGGCCCGAACCTGGGTAAAACATCGTGTCCCTTGTCTCCTGTTACCATCCGCCTAGACGCACAGTTCGGGACCCCCTGCCCGAGATCCGCCAGTTTTGACACCGACAGCCATCACAACCATTTTGCATCTTTTTGACGGTTATATTACATCATTGTTTGTGATTGATGCATCGCACACAGTTTCGTCGAAGGGTCTCTGATTCGATTGTCGCGTTTGGACCATTCTATAATAGTGATTTCCTACAAGGCAGCTTGTTTCTTATGAGCAGGGAAATATTTTTCACAAAAGTAATAAATCATATCCTGGGGACTACACACACAACCAGGAGCAATAGTATTGTACCAAGCTTTAGCACCACCCTTTAATGAGAACGGAAATAATTTGAGGATATAGTAATAGCGAATCTTCTCATCATGAGCAAAAAGGATGGCTATGTCATTCAACTTAGTAAGGTGTGCCACAAGAGTTTCAGTTTCATGACCATGGAAAGGATCAGATTCAACCAAAGTACTTAACTTTGGGTCGACAGATAATTCATAAAAAATCCTTATCATCAATAAAGATAGGTGAAGTAGCAAACTTAGGATCACATTTCATTCTAGCATTCAAAGATCTTTCTTTATACTTGCATAATAAATTTTCTAGATCATCTCTATCCTTACAAGCAAAAATATCTCTAGATGACTCCTCACTCATAGCATAAACTTCCGATACCTTTGGCAATTCATATCTAGGAGGGCTAGTTCTAATAGGTGTTTCAAGATTTTTAGTTTCAAGCTCATCATCAGTTGCAACAATATCATGATGTCTTACTCTAGCAATTTGTTCATCAAGAAATTCACCTAGTGGCGCATCATCATCAAGCAAGGTACTAGCATCATCCTAAGTAGCATTCATAGCAGAAGTAGCATCATCAATAACTTGCGACATATCAGAATTAATAGCATGTGGTGGTGTTACAAGTTTACTTATAACAGAAGGTGAATCTAAAGCGGAGCTGGATGGCACTTCCATACCTCCCCTTGTCTTAGAGGGAAAAAATATTAGTCTTTGCATCCTTCAGATTCTTCATAATGATAATATGATAATAATCCCAAGTGGCTCAAAAAATATAGCTATGCTCCCCGGCAACAGCGCCAGAAAAAGGTCTTGATAACCCACAAGTATATGGGATCGCAACAGTTTTCGAGGGTAGAGTATTCAACCCAAATTTATAGATTCGACACAAGGGGAGCCAAAAAATATTTGCAAGTGTTAGCAGCTGAGTTGTCAATTCAACCACACCTAGAGATTAAATATCTGCAGCAAAGTGATCAGTAGCACAGTAATATGATAGTTTTTATAATAGTAGCAACAGAATGGTAACAGTAACAGTGATACCAGTATTTTTGTAGCAAGTGCAATAGTGACAGTAACAGTAGTAACTTAGCAGGAACAATATATAGAAAAATCGTAGGCATTGGATCAGTAATTCGTTGGATGATATTCATCATGAGACAGTCATAACCTAGGGCAATACAGCACCAGCTCCAGTTCATAAATATAGTGTAGGCATGTATTCCGTAAGTAGTCATACGTGCTTATGGAAAGAACTTGCATGACATCTTTTGTTCTACCCCCCCCCCCTGTGGCAGCGGGGTCCTATTGGAAACTAATGGATATTAAGGCCTCCTTTTAATAGAGAACGGGAACAAAGCATTAGCATACGGAGAATACATGAACTCCTCAAACTACGGTCATCACCGGGAGTGGTCTCGACTATTGTCACTCCGGGGTTGCCGGATCATAACGCGTAGTAGGTGACTATAACTTGCAACATCGGATCTAGAACATGAATATAATGGTGATAACACAAACGGTTCAGATCTGAAATCATGGCACCCGGGCCCAAAGTGACAAGCATTAAGCATGGCAAAGTCATAGCAACATCAATCTCAAAACATAATGGATACTAGGGATCAGGCCCTAACAAAACTAACTCGATTACATGATGAATCTCATCCAACTCCTCGCCGACCAGCGAGCCTACGAAGGAATTACTCACTCCCGGTGGGAAGCATCATGGAATTGGCGATGGAGAAGTGTTGGTGATGACGAAGATCGAAGATCCCCCTCTCCGGAGCCCCAAACGGACTCCAGATCTGGCCTCCCGATGAAGAACAAGAGACGGTGGTGACTCCGTCTCATGAAACACGATAATTCTTTCTCCTTGATTTTTTCCGGAAAAATAGGATTTTATAGCATCGGTTTCAGGGTCTACGGGGCCACCAGGTGGGGACAACCCACCTGGGCGCGCTTGGAGGGGGTGGCACGCCCTGGTGGGTTGTGCCCACCCAGGTGCCCCCCTCCGGTGGTTCTTCGCTCCAGAAATTCTCTTTTATTGTATAAAAATCCTCACAAAGTTTCATTCCATTCCGAGAACTTTTATTTCTGCACAAAAACAACACCATGGTAGCTCTGTTGAAAACAGCGTTAGTCCGGGTTAGTTTCATTCAAATCATGCAAATTACTGTCCGAAACAAGAGGAAAAGTGTTAGGAAAAGTAGATATGATGGAGGCGTATCACTTCTTTCTATGAATCTTTTGCTACTCATGTTGATCTCCCTATGGAGAAGTGGTTTAAATATCATCCTCCCATTGAAGTTAAAGTAGTAGAACCTAGTAAAGTTGAAGAAGAAACTATTGCTTATAATATTGATTCTATTGCCCCTACTGCTTATATTGAGAAACCACCTTTTCTTGTTAGGATAAAGGAACATGCTAAAGCTTCAACTATAGTTTGTAAGAGTTATACTAGAACACCTACACCCCCTAAGCAAACTAAAGTTGAGCCTAGCATTGCCATGGTTGAAGATCTCTTGGTCGATAATATTGATGGCCATGTTATTTATTTCTGTGATGAAGCTTCTAGGATTGCTAAACTCGATACTAAAGATAAACATAGACATGTTGTTGGCATTTCTGTTGTTTCTGTTAAAATAGGAGATCATTGTTATCATGGCTTATGTGATGTGAGTGCAATACCTTATACCTTATACCAAGAAATTATGAATGATATTGCACCTGCTGAGATAGAAGATATTGATGTTACTATTAAGCTTGCCAACAGAGATACTATATCACCAATTGGGATAGTTAGAGATGTTGAAGTCTTGTGTGGGAAAATAAAATACCCTACTGATTTTCTTGTTCTTGCTTCCCCACAAGATGATTTTTGTCCCACTATATTTGGTAGACCTTTCTTGAATACTGTTAATTCTAACATAGACTGCGAGAAAGATATTGTTACTGTTGGTTTAGGGGATATGTCGCACGATTTTAATTTCTCTAAATTTCATAGACAACCCCGTTGTCGGGGGTTGGGAGCGACATATGCCAAAGGATGGCTTATCATGGTGGGGGCGAGTAGAACGTCGCCGGTGCCTGGAAACGGGATAAGGCGTGGACATGCACGCCGGCGAATCTTACCCAGCTTCGGGGCTCTCCGGGGAGATAACACCCCTACTGCTGCTCTGCGGGGTCTCCGCATGATCTCTCAAGTGAAACACCTACAATGGTGCTCCTGGAGCTGTTTCGGGAGGCAGGAGAGAGCAAGGCTAGTTCCCTCCTCCCCGGGCTATCTGGTGTAACTCTATCAAGGTCCGAACCCTTTGCATGGGTGCCCCAGGGGGTTTATATAGGCCTACCCCCCGGGGGTACAATGGTAATCCGGCTGGGCGCGGGCCCCAGCCGTCTGTCTCTCATGCCGCTGTCCTTCCCGCCGGCTTCTGGGGCCCGCCAAGTGGTGGGTCCCGCGGACAGGCCTGACACTGTGCGGCGCTCCTGATGACGCGGGCTCGGTCATTGGGTCGTGGCAACAGTGCCGCCGTCTATCGGGCGACCACTGTCGCCATTCCCCATCCAATCTGGTTAATGGCTTGTGGGACCCTGGGGGGGAGACGGCCGACTCCGGGGAGGCCGACTCCCACAGGGCCGTCTTCGGGCACTCTGGCCGCCTTCGGTCCACCCACTGACAGGCGGCCCCACGGTTTTCGGGCCGTACAGGCCGGCGTCGTGGGCACAGTGCGTCGTGCACTGTGGCTGAGGTCAGGGCAGGCATGGCAACAGTGCCGCGCCTCGCCGGAGATCTCCCGGCGATACGGCTCACTGTAGCCATGCTAGTCCCTCGTAGGCAGGGAGGGACGGCCACGTCGTGACCGTACCCCGCATCGGGCCTCGTGAAGCATCATGGGCCGACTCCCATAGTCGGCCTCTCTGGATGTCGCCAGCTTGGAGTCGGCTTGCCTTGGAGTCGTCATCGGGGACTCGGCTTCTCCGGAGATCGAAAGCTGGGACTCGGCCTCTCTGGAGGTCGCCAGCTGGGACTCGGCTGAAGGGGCGCGGCCTGCCCCGATGTCTTGAAAGATCCTGGGTCTTGGGTTAGCCTACCCGTGGCCCATTACTCCGATAGTAGTCCTCGAAGCTGGTGAAGCCCTGCGGACGCCGCCTCGTGGGGCTTCAACAGTTTCAAACTTCCCAGCGCCGACTCTGAGACTCGGCTGTTTGTCTTCTTTTGGGCTGACTCGCTGAAGTCGAATTCGTTCATCGAGGGGTCGCGGTTGGCAAGCCGCGGCGGGAAATCAGGCGGCGTATTGGATACGCTTCCCTGCTGTCATCGACGCGGTCCTATCGCGTGGCGCCACGTGGGAAGGATAGTCTGCCCACCCACGTGCGCGTCGGGACGGGCCGTCAGGTGGGGCCCGCCACTACTGCGCCTCGGCATCCGAACAGATCCGCTGCGGTCGCGAACGGTTGGCTTCCCCACGTCGTTACTGCGCGCAGTAACTTCGTGGGGTAAATCGTGGGGCGGCGTGGGGCTTCGCGCGCAGTTAATCCCACGCCCGCCCCCTCGGCTCCTCAGCCCACGGGGCTATAAATAGGCAGAGAGGGGCGGGGTGGCACCGCACGCGCATCCTCTCCCCCACTCTCCTGCCTTCTCTTCTTCCTCCGCCGCGAGCAAGAGCACCTCACACCACGGGGATGAGTTCTTCCTCCGTCGCGGCCCCTGCCACGCGCTCCGGCGTGTGGGACGGTTCGGACGTGGAGGCGGAACACATCGAGTTCCTCCGCTGGACCCGCCGTCTTCCCAGCGCGGACCTCGTGCGCGCCCGTCCCGCGCCGGCGGGAGAGACCCGGCCCACGCCGGAGGAGGGCGAGCGGGTCGTCTTCCGCTCGCACCTCATGCGGGAGCTGGGGCTGCCGGCGAGCGGTTTCTTCCGCTCGTTCCTGGAGTTCCACAGCCTTCAACCGCACCACCTCACTCCAAATGCGGTGGTGTTGCTCTCCGCCTTTGCCACTCTGTGCGAAGGTTTCCTCGGCGTTCTCCCCACCCTCGAGTTGTGGGGAGAATTCTTCTCTTCGAAGCTTGGTACGCAAGCCGCCGGCACGCCGGCTCAGTGCGGCACCTATATCGCGGTGCGGCGCTCGACGGCCGACAACCCCTTTCCTCCCATCTCGCTGATAAAGTTGGTGAAGATGTGGCAGCGCTCCTACTTCTACGTGAAGAACCTCTCCACCGACGGCGACTGGGTCAACCTGCCACCCTTCAACCCGGCCCCCCTAACTGGGAGGCTCCCCAGCTGGTCTCATCGGGCCAAGTCGCTGACTCCCTCCGGAGCCGCCGCCGTGGCGCGACTCCGAGTCCTACTGCAGTCGGAGGGCCTCGTCGGGTCCGACCTTCTGGCCGCCTTCGTGGTGCGCCGAGTCCTTCCGCTCCAAGGCCGGCCTCACCTAATCTTTCAGATGAGCGGCCGCCACGACCCGAGTTGGATGTGCACCAAGGAGATGCCCCGCAGGGAGGTGGCGAACTTGGTGAACCACATCGCGAACTGCGAGTTCACGGAGGACTGGCAGTTCGGCAAGGAGCCGTACTCGCGCGACAACCCCCCTCCAGTGGTAAGTCGCATCTTTCTGTAGTCTGGTCTTCTTTGCGGCCGACTCCGGCTTCTAATTCTTGTTGGTTTCTTCTGGGCAGAACCCCCTCATGGAGCCCGCAGCCGACACCGCGAGAGAGCCCCGCGACTACGTCCCAGACTGCGAGGATAGCGATGTTGATGACCCCGACTTGGGGGCGGCGGCATTGGAGGCCGACGCCGAAGGCAGCGGAGAAGGGGCTGAAGGCGGCTTCAGGCCCTCAGCCACCTTCGCCGACTGGCCCGAAGACGATGCCGACGTGGAAGTCGTCCCACGCCACCAGCCGAGGGCCGGCCACTCCGGCCAAGGCGGCGCGAAGAGGCGTCACGCCGGACCGAGCACGCCCGGAAGCAAGCCGAAGAAGTTCAAGGGGGCGGCCGCCGCGACCAAACGGGAGGAGGCGGCCGCGAAGGCCAACCACTTCCGAAGGGAAGTGAGAAGGCTGTCGTTAGTTTCCTCGTAAGTCCTTATGCTCTTTATTTTCCTTTGTTGGATCTTGCCCGAGTCTTCTTTGATTTTCCCTCCGTTCTTTCCCAGAGCCCCCCTCTCCCTTGAGAGAGTCGCCGTCCCCTCTGTCATGGGGTTGGTAGAGACGTCTGCCAACACCCGGTGGGTCGACCCCGCCGCCGACCTTCAGGAGGCGACAGAGTGGAACGCGCGGGAGAAGCGCGACGAGGAGGAGGCCGACCGCCTGGAGAAGGCGCAGGCCGAGAAGGCGGCCGCCAACACTCAGAAGAAGCTGGAGAAGGCCGAAGCCGCCGCCGCGGTGAAGCGGCGTGCTGAGGAGGCCGTGCGTCGCCGATCGGCGATGCTCATTCCTCCGTTGTCGTCGGCGCCGCCGGCTCCGGAGTTCACGGGGCAGACTGGAGAGGTCGGCACCGAGAACCCCCTCGTGGAGGAGGGCGGCGAGGCTTCAGGCTCGGACACCCTCACGCCGCCTCCGCCACCGTTTGGGAGGCCGCACGACAAACAGCCGGTGGGCCCGTTGGATCCGCCGATCGCGGATGAGACCGAGGCGCGGCTGCTTCTTCAAGTCGCCGCGCCGGCGCGCCGCTGGCTTGAGAGGACGACCTCGGCGCCGCGAGCTCGGGAGACCGGCGCTGCCAGCCCGGCGAGTCTGGACGTCGAGGCCACCAGTGCCACGCCCACCGGGTGGTTGCGCGGAGGCGGCACCGGCCCGTTGAACCAAGCACTCCTGGACGTCCAGGCGAAGCTGCGCGCGGAAAGCGACGCCCTCCAAGTATGCACCAGGGCGCATCTGGCCGTGCGGACATCCGTCCGAGTATGTTTCCTTCTTCTTTTTTGATTCCTGTCTTCCTCTGTGCGGGCGCGCCAGCGCACCCACTGGGTGTAGTCCCTGAGTTCCGGGCCGGCTACTGAGCAGGCGGTTCGGAACTCCCTCTGGCGAGCTCCGAATACTAACTTTGCCTTTGTCAGCTTTCTGTAGGAGTATCATAACCTCTGCGCCACTGCCTTTAACCGCAATGTTGAGGAGCTGAACAAGCGGACCGCCAACTTGGTGGAAAGCCGGGGTGAGCTCTTTTCTTCCTTCTTCGCGTGGGCGCGCTGGCGCATCCGCGGGACGTAGTCCCCGAGATTCGGGCCGACTGCTGAGCAGTCGGGCCGGATCTCCCCGGCGATCTAATTTACTGATGACTTTCTTGTTTCTTCCTTCGTTCTTCAGGTGCCAACGCCGCCCTTCAGGAGCAGCTGGGCGAGGCCAACACTGCCCAGCGTGCCAAGGAGGAGGAGTGCGGCAGGCTCACCAAAGAGCGTGACCTGCTGGCGGCGCAGCTGGCCGAGCAAAAGGAGCTGCTCCAGAAGGCGCGGGACGAGGCCAAGACGCGGGAGGCCGCCATCATGGCCGAGTTCGAGATCGAGCGCTCCGCCTGGACTGATAGGGAGGCGATGCTTACCTCTGGCTACCACGAGGTCGAGGACATCGTTGATGGTAAGTCCCTTTCGTTTCTTTGGGCTTCCGACTATGTATCGGGCCGACTTCTGATTTTCCGACTTTCTTCTTTTTTGTTTTGGCAGACTTCTTCCCTGGTCATTCATAGGCGGTCCCTCTGGCCATCGAGGCTGCTCGGGAGCCGCGAAGGGCGAAGGGTGAGGTGATCGCCGCCAATGCCCCGGAACCATCGACGAGCAGCTCCTGAGCATTGGGGCTCGTCTTCGTCCGGCTAACCGGCTGCTGCGCCGACTTCAGCGTGCCGGTGCCCAGGCAGTTGCCACCCTGTGGCCGGACATGCCGGCTCTGCACACCGCCAGTCAGACCGCCGACTGGCTGGAAGTCGCCGCCGGCCGTCTTGAAGCCTGGAAGGGCTCCTCGGCCCGGGCCGGAGCACGCCGGGCCTTGGAGTTCGTCAAGGCGTGGTATCCGGGGCTGGACCTGGACCGTCTGGCCGCGTTCCGGTCAAAAGCCCAGGCCGAGCTGGAGGCCGTCGAAGGCGCCCTTGTCGAGCGTGTGGCAGCCATCGCCGAGTATACGGACACCAACGTCTTCATGCCCGAGCGGACTGAAGGCGGCGAGGAAGTGCCGCCGGACTGGTTCGGGATGAACCCGGAGTATGACGAAGACCCGGCGGAGGTGATCGACTCCAGCGCCGAGGAGGAGGACGAAGCGGAGGACGGAGGCGAGGAAGAGGCGCCAGAAGACAGAGCAGGCGACCAGCCTCAGCCCGATCGCGCCTCCAGCAACGAGCCGCACGGAGACAAGGCGACTGCTACCGGAGGCGACCAAGCAGAGACCGGCCAGCCGACTGCCCCGGCACCCGACACCGCCGTCGCCTTCGATCCTCCGGCCCCGGATGCCGCCTCCTAGACTGCTTTTTCCGCCTCTGTTTATCTATCTTTAGTAATCTTTTGAAAGCTTTGTTAGGTTTGAACAATTCCACCCACTGGGTGTATCCTGAATTGCTATTCGAAAATTCGGCCAAGGGCCTATGTAAATATTTATTCGATTTCCGCCTTTCCTTGCTTATTGCTCCTTAGACTTTTTCCTTTGCCATCTTCCTTTAGTTGCCGCCTTGCTGGTTGGACAGCCGCTCTGCGGACTGTCGCAAGGTCAAGTGCTTGGCTACTTCGGGAAGGCAAGTACTTGGTCGTTTAGAGTTTCCTTAGCAAGTCGGCTAGAAAGCGACAGGCCGACTATCCGAGACTCGGCTGTCTTTGATAGAAGCTAAGACGGCGACCGACTACTCATGAGTCGGCTCTGTGGGGGGAGGCTGGTAACCGGCTTGAGCTATGCATAAGCTTTTAGGTCCTTAGCCATTTTTTCATGTGTGCGCTCATTCTTGCTTGTTCTCTGCCTACCGGCAGTTGCTCTGCGAGCTGCAGCTTTCGACAGGAGACGGCTTGAGCACAACACATTACTTGTCCGACTGCAGGAAGCATTTCATAGCACAAGACGGCAAGTCCTCCGGGCCGACTAGTCGGGCCCGGTGCCAGACGGTATGATAAAAAGAGTAGCATATTCGGAAGCGTAATTCTTATCATACAGATAACAAAAAGGCAGTCCCCGAGCTTGTCTCGGGGGGCCTAGGGTCTTAGTACTTTAATACAAAGGGGGTAGTGCGATACATACTGCATTAACTGTAAAATCTTCGAAGAAGATTCGCGTTCCACGGGCGCTCTGTTTCTTTGCCGGAGTCGTCCCTCTTGCGCGCTCGAGGCTTCTGAGCGTCAATCAGATAGTAGGCGTCGTTCCCTAGCACCTTGCTGAGGATGAAGGGACCCTCCCAAGGTGCCGACAACTTGTGATGGCCGGCTGTTCTCTGAATCAGCCGGAGCATAAGGTCGCCCTCTTGGAACGATCTCGGCTTGACCTTGCGGTTGTAGTATCGGCGCAGACTCTGTTGGTAGATGCTGGACCGGCTGAGTGCCAACACCCGGCCCTCTTCCAGCAGATCAACGCCGTCTTGGCGTGCTTCTTCGGTGTACATGGTGACTCGTGGAGAGTCAAACTCTATATCCGTCGGGATGACGGCTTCGGCACCGTAGACGAGGAAGAAAGGCGTGAATCCGGTTGACTTGTTTGGAGTCGTGCACAGACTCCAGAGGACGGCTGGTAGCTCCTCGACCCAACAGCCGGCCGAACGCTCGAGTGGTTCGACCAGTCGAGGCTTGATGCCGGACAGGATGAGGCCATTGGCTCGTTCCACCTGGCCGTTTGACTGCGGATGGGCAACGGACGCTAAGTCTAGTCGGATGCCCTGCGTCGCACAGAAATGGGCCAAGGCGCCCTTGGCAAAGTTTGTGCCGTTGTCGGTGATGATGCTGTGCGGTATGCCGTACCGCACCGTTATGTCGGTGATGAAGGTTACTGCAGTCGGCCCGTTCAGCTTCTTGATGGGCTTTGCTTCCACCCACTTGGTGAACTTGTCCACCGCGACAAGCAGATGAGTTAGGCCGCCTCAGGCCGTCTTGAATGGTCCTACCATGTCCAGGCCCCAAACTGCGAAGGGCCAGGCGATGGGGATTGTCTTCAGCGCGGAAGCCGACTGAAGTGGCTTGGAGCGGAACATCTGGCACCCCTTGCATTTTTGGACTAGCTCTTTAGCTTCTTCCAGGGCAGTCGGCCAAAAGAAGCCGTGCCGAAAGGCTTTGGCGATGAGTGCCCTTGAAGCCGCATGATGGCCGCACTCGCCCTGATGGATATCTCTGAGAATTGCTTGGCCTTGTTCTGATTCTACGCAGCGCTGGTAGACACCAATGACACTGCGCCTGACTAGTTCTCTGTTGACTATGGTGTATGCTGCCGCTCGACGCTGCACTTGTCGAGCTAGGATCTCATCTGTCGGCAGCTCTCTGTTCACTAGAAACTTGAGGATGGGCTGCGCCCATGAAGGTGCTACTATCTCTTCGACTGCTACTACAGCGACTTGGACAAGGGTGGCTGGGCTGGGAGGCGGCGGGCTGGAGTCTGCGGCCGTATGCTGGATTGACGGAGTCTCTGGGCCGACTGGCGCAGTTCCTGGGCCGGGCTCTGAAGTCCCCGGGCCGTCTGGCACAGTCCCCGAGCCGGGCTCTGAAGTCCCCAGGCCGGTTTCAACTGTAGTTCTCTTGAGGCTGTCTGCTGGGGCTTTGGAGTCGGATCCGACTACTTCTGGAGGAGCCAGCACAAAGATGGAGTCTGACTCTGGTGAAGGCTTGATAGACGGCTTGAGGAGACGCTGAAGGGCAACGCCGGAAGGTATCGCTTGGCGAGTGGAGCCAACTCGTGCCAAGGCATCTGCTTCATCATTGTCATTTCTTGGCACGTGAAGGAATTCACACCCCTCGAAGTATCCGCTGAGTTGCTGCACCAGAAAGCGGTAGCTCGCCATGTTTGCGTCTTTGGCGTCCCAGTCGCTGGATGATTGCTGAACCACCAAGTCGGAGTCGCCATAGCACAGGATCCGGCGAATGCCGTGTTCTTTGGCAAGCCGGAGCCCGTGAATGAGCGCCTCATATTCGGCGACGTTGTTGGAGGCGGCGAAGTGGATCTGCAGCACATACTTGAGCTTGTCGCCTTTAGGGGAGGTGAGGACGACGCCGGCTCCCAGGCCGGTGCGCATCTTGGAGCCATCGAAGTGCATCCGCCAATGGGTGGAGTCAGGCGCTGGCGGCAGGTACTGGGTCTCGGCCCAGTCGACGAGGAAGTCGGCCAGCGCCTGCGACTTGATGGCGGTGCGGGGCTGGTAGTAGATGGCATAAGGATCTAGATCTATAGCCCATTTGGCTACTCGGCCGGAGGCATCTCGGCTTCCAATGATCTCGGCGAATGGAGCGGTGCAAACCACGGTGATTGGATGCTCTTGAAAGTAGGGCTTCAGCTTCTTGGCGGCAAAATGCACGCCGTAGCACATCTTCTGGTAGTGAGGGTAGTTCTGCTTGGAGGTCGACAGTACCTCGCTCAGGTAATATACCGGTCTCTGTACAGGGAGCGCCTTGCCTTCCTCCTTGCGCTCGACTATGATGACTGTGCTGACTACTCGGCTGGTGGCGGCGATGTACAAAAGCATGGGCTCTTTGGGAGTCGGAGCCGCCAACACAGGGGGAGTAGCCAACATCTTCTTCAGCTGGAGAAATGCCTCATCCGCCTTGTGGTTCCACTCAAAAAAGGTGGTCTTCTTCATCAATTGATACAAGGGCAGAGCTTTCTCGCCCAGCCGACTGATAAATCGGCTGATGGACGCCAGGCAGCCGGTGAACTTCTGCACATCCAACAGTCGGCTGGGTACCTCCATTCTCTCGATGGCCTTGATCTTCACGGGGTTGCACTCTATGCCGCGTTCGGAGACCAGGAAGCCAAGGAGCTGGCCGGCTAGTACTCCGAAAACGCACCTCTCAGGGTTGAGCTTGATCTGGAATCGGCGCAGATTCTCAAAGGTCTCCTTGAGGTCTTCCAGCAGTGTCCCACGCTTCTCCGTCTTCACCACCACATCATCCACATAGACGTCGGCGTTCCTGCCGAGTTGCTTGAGGAGGCACTTCTGCATGCAACGCTGAAAGGTGGCGCCGGCATTCCTCAAGCCGAACGTCATTGTCAGGTAGCAGAAGGCTCCAAACGGTGTGATGAATGCGGTCTTCAATCTGTCCACTGGGTTCAGCTTGATCTGGTGGTATCCTGAATATGCGTCTAGGAAACTCAGCAGCTCGCATCCGGTTGTGGAGTCTATCACCTGATCGATTCTTGGCAGAGCAAACGGGTCCTTTGGGCAGGCTTTGTTGAGGCTTGTGTAGTCGATGCACATCCGCCACTGCTTGTTCTTCTTCAGCACCAAAACCGGGTTTGCCAGCCACTCTGGAAAAAATACTTCCATGATGAAGCCGGCTGCTAGGAGTCGGGCTATCTCTTCTCCAACAACTCTTCTTTTCTCCTCTGACAGGTGGCGCAAGGGCTGCCTGACGGGTTTCATATCTGGCCTGACATGTAGCTTGTGCTCGGCGAATTCCGTTGGTACACCCGGCATGTCTTTGGGGGACCATGCAAAGATGTCCCGATTCTCACGGAGGAAATCGACGAGCCCGCCTTCCTATTTGCTGTCAAGGCCCGTGCCCATGACAGCGTATCTTTCTGGGTGCTCCGGGTCCAAGGGTATCTTCTTGGTCTCTTTGGCCGGCTTGAATGATCCTTCTGCCTCCGACTCCTTGGGGTCAGGCGACATCTCTGGCTGCTTTCCGGCCATCGCCACGACTCGGTCAAGGAGCCGCTTCTCGGCCGCGATCACCAGGGACTCGGCCAGCCGACTGCTCTCGGCCGCGCAGGCGGACGACTTGTTGTAGTCGTCGGCTACGGTCAGACTCCCCTTGGAACTCGGCATCTTCATCTTGAGGTAGGCATAATGGGGAACCGCCATGAACTTGGCCAAGGCAGGTCGGCCAAGCAGGGCGTGGTACGGGCTCTCCAAGTCCACCACCTCGAACCAGACCGGCTCTCGGCGGAAATGATCTTTGTCTCCGAAGAGGACGTCTATCAAGATCTTGCTGATCGGCGAACAGGAGAGGCCGGGTACAATTCCATGGAACACGGTCCAGCTGCTCTGCAGCTGTCTTCGCTTGATTCCTAGCTTCTCCATGGTGTCCTTGTACAGGATGTTGATGCTGCTGCCTCCGTCTATCAGGACTCGCGAAAAATGGGCGGCCCACCTATCAGTGGCCAAGGTCGCACCTAGGATCAGGGCATAAGAGCCCGGACTCGGCATCACCTCTGGGTGATTCGCCCGACTCCAACTGATGGGCCTCTCAGACCAATGCATGAACTCTGGAGCATCTGTTGCTACTGCATTTACTTATTGTTGCTGTTGGCGCCTGCTGTGTCGGTCATCTGTCACACTGGTGAACACTATGTAGGCTCCATGCTCTTCTAGGAACTCGTCTTGCACTGCGCCGACTGGCCGAGCCGCCGGCTGCTGGGGCGGCGGGGGAGGCGGCGGCCCAGCAGGCGGTGGAGGAGTGAAGCCGTCTCCCTTGGTGATCCTGGTGAGCCAGTGGCACTTTCTGGTGGTGTGGTTTGACGGCTTCGCACCACTGTGGAACTTGCAGGGACCATCCAAAGTCTGCTCATAGGAGAAGGCTGGCAGCCAATTGGATTTGCCGCCCTTCTGCCGCTTGGCCGGAGGCTGCCCTTCCGGCTGCTGATCTTCAACTGCTGCGACCTGCCGACTGTTGGAAGTCGGCTGCTGGGCCTTTTGCTTATTGTTGTTCTGTTGCTGTCGCCGAGTTCTGGGAGCCTGGGGAGTCACCTTGCCAGCCGCGTTGACTTGAATCTCCATCTTCATGGACGAGTCGGCCATGGCGTACTTGTCTGCTATGACTAGCAGTTCGTCGAGGGTTTCTGGCTCGTCGCAGAGGAGCCTGTGCTTGAGGAGGGTGCCCTCTCGGCACCCGGCGGTGAAGTACTCGATTGCCTGCACCTCGTGCACGCCCTCGCAGGAGTTTCAAAGCTCGCCCCAGCGCGTGAGGTAATCGCGTGTTGATTCGTCAGGGCCTTGCATGCACAAGGAAAGCTGGCGCGGCTTGGGAGGTCGCTTGTACGTGCTTGTAAAGTTGCGGATGAAGGCTTCGGTGAAGCCGACCCAGCTATTGATGTTGCGGGGCTTCAGGCTGTTCAACCATGTCCGGGCCGTGCCCTGGAGCATGAGGGGAACGTACTTCACGGCAACTCGCTTGTTGCCGTTCGCTATGCTGACGGCTGTGGAGTAGTCTATCAGCCAGTCCTCCGGCTTCACGGAGCCGGTGTACTTGGGTGTGTCTCGGGGGAGCGTGAACCCTTTGGGGAAGGGCTCGTCTCTGATGCGGGGTCCGAAGCAGGGCGGACCCAGCTCATCTTCCTCTTCCAACGCCAGGGATTGGTGGAGTGGGTCGATCCGATGACGGGCGTCATTCTCTCCGACTCCCTCTCGGAGGCCAAGGCGACCTCCGAGAGTCGGATGCTCAACAGGCGGCGGGGAAACTCGCCACTCTCTTCTGGGCGGGGGAGGCAGGTAGTCGTCCCGCCGCTCTACTGCTCTCGGGCGGCCGTCTTGGTCGCGCTCAATGGTGATGTGAGTCCGACTGTGACTGACAGCCGGCTCCTTCTCTCTCCTTCCGTGGACTCCGCCAGTCGGCGTCCGAGAGGTCGCGCCTTGATCTCGGCGGGGAGGCAAGTCGTCATTCGGCTGCCGCAGCGCATATGCGCGGCCGCCGGCCGCGTTTTGCGCAGCAACCGCGTCAAGGAGCTGCTGGACTCGCTCCGTCATCGCACGGCGCTCTTCGCCCTCGAAGTTCTTCAGCTCGTCAGTCGCTGCTTGGGCGGCACGGATGTTCTCCGCTGGGGTGGCGTACACAGGGCGTTTTGCCCCGAGCAAGTCGGCGATGGCCGCGCCGCGCTGCCGGACCGCACCTAGACGGCTCGGCCCAGTCGGAGCAGGCGAGCCGCCTATGGCGCGATCCATCTCGCGCTGGTATGCCTCTGACAAGCGCCTCATGCTTGCCAGCTTCTTGGCGCCTTCGATGATCTGAAGGCGGCGTGTCTCCAGCGTCTCGGCATCTGCGTCCTCTGGAATGGGCGCGGTTAGGTCTTGCAGGGCCATAGCTAGCGGGTCCTGGGCTTCTTCACCGGAGTGCTCGCCGTGGCTGATGACGAGCACCTCCGTGATGGTGCTTCCGCCGCTCTCCTCGTACGGAAGCGGCTCGTCGTAGACCACCACGTTGGTGGGGAAAACGTCAAGCGACACGGTGTCGGAGTCGACCAGCATCGGGTCGGTGGAGCCTACAGACTCCAAGTCTACGGCAGGCTCGCTGGCGACGTGGAGTTGGTCGAGGAGGCCCGCGAGAAGGTTCTCGGGGCCGCCCGTGCCTGCGTCGGATGCAGGCTCGTCGGAGAGGCGCACCTCGCCGATAAGTTTGGCGAGGCTGCTCGCGGCGCAGGCGGTCTCAGCGCCGCGCAGCATGTCGATGCAAACTCCATCTGGCGAGCCTGGCTGGCTGCGCTCGCTAGGGAGGAAGAGGGTTCCCGTCCAGAACAGATCTCCGGACGATGGTGCACCCGGCCCCACGGTGGGCGCCAAATGTCGGGGGTTGGGAGCGACATATGCCAAAGGATGGCTTATCATGGTGGGGGCGAATAGAACGTCGCCGGTGCCTGGAAACGGGATAAGGCGTGGACATGCACGCCGACGAATCTTACCCAGCTTCGGGGCCCTCCGGGGAGATAACACCCCTACTGCTCCTCTGCGGGGTCTCCGCATGATCTCTCAAGTGAAACAGCTACAATGGTGCTCCTGGAGCTATTTCGGGAGGCAGGAGAGAGCAAGGCTAGTTCCCTCCTCCCTGGGCTATCTGGTCTAACTCTATCAAGGTCCGAACCCTTTGCATGGGTGCCCCGGGGGGTTTATATAGGCCTACCCCCTGGGGGTACAATGGTAATCCGGCTGGGCGTGGGCCCCAGCCGTCTGTCTCTCATGCCGCTGTCCTTCCCGCCGGCTTCTGGGGCCCGCCGACTGGTGGGTCCTGCGGACAGGCCTGACACTGTGCGGCGCTCCTGATGATGCGGGCTCGGTCATTGGGTCGTGGCAACAGTGCCACCGTCTATCGGGCGACCACTGTCGCCATTCCCCATCCAATCTGGTTAATGGCTTGTGGGGCCCTGGGGGGGAGACGGCCGACTCCGGGGAGGCCGACTCCCACAGGGCCGTCTTCGGGTGCTCTGGCCGCCTTCGGTCCACCCACTGACAGGCAGCCCCACGGTTTTTGGGCTGTACAGGCCGGCGTCGTGGGCACAGTGCGTCGCGCACTGTGGCTGAGGTCAGGGCAGGCATGGCAACAGTGTCGCGCCTCACCGGAGATCTCCCGGCGATCTGGCTCACTGTAGCCATGCTAGTCCCTCGTAGGCAGGGAGGGACGGCCACGTCGTGACCGTACCCCGCATCGGGCCTCGTGAAGCATCGTGGGCCGACTCGCATAGTCGGCCTCTCTGGAGGTCGCCAGCTTGGAGTCGGCTTGCCTTGGAGTCGGCTTGCCTTGGAGTCGGCTTGCCTTGGAGTCGTCATCGGGGACTCGGCTTCTCCGGGGATTGCCAGCTGGGACTCGGCCTCTCTGGAGGTCGCCAGCTGGGACTCGGCTCAAGGGGCGCGGCCTGCCCCGATGTCTTGAAAGATCCTGGGTCCCGGGTAAGCCTACCCGTGGCCCATTACTCCGACACCCGTGATAAAGAATTGCCTAGTAAGGATGAAATTATTGGTCTTGATTATATTACCGTCTCCTACCGATCCTTTAGAACAATATTTGCTAGACCATGAAAATGATATGTTTATGAATGAAAGAAAAGAATTAGATGAAATATTCTTTAATCAAGGGCCTGTTTTGAAACACAATTTGCCTGTTGAAATCCTTGGAGACACTCCTCCACCCAAGGGTGATCCCGTCTTTGAGCTTAAACAATTACCTGATACTTTGAAATATGTTTATATTGGTGAAAAGAAGATATATCATGTTATTATTAGTGCTGACATTTCAGAGCATGAAGAAAAGAGATTATTGAAAACTCTGAAAAAGCATCGTGCCGCTATTGGATATACTCTTGATGATCTTAAGGGCATCAGTCCCACTCTATGTCAGGACAACATTAATTTGGAGCCTGATGCTAAACCAATTGTTGATCATCAAAGATGGTTAAATCCTAAGATGAAAGAAGTGGTAAGAAATGAAATACTAAAGCTTCTGGAGGCAGGTATAATTTATCCCATTGCTTATAGTAGATGGGTAAGTCCCGTCCATTGTGTCCCTAAGAAGGGAGTATTACCGTAGTTCCTAATGATAAGAATGAATTGATCCCTCAAAGAATTGTTACAGGTTATAGAATGGTAATTGATTTTTGCAAATTAAATAAAGCTACTAGAAAAGATCATTACCCTCTACCTTTTATTGATCAAATGCTAGAAATACTATCCAAACATACACATTTTTGCTTTCTAGATGGTTATTTTGGTTTCTCTCAAATACCAGTGTCAAACGATGATCAGGAAAAGACCACTTTTACTTGCCTTTTTGGTACTTTTGCTTATAGACATATGCCTTTTGGTTTATGCAATGCACCTGCCACCTTTCAAAGATGTATGACTGCTATATACTCTGAATTTTGTGAAAAGATTGTTGAGGTTTTCATGGATGATTTCTCCGTTTACGGAACTTCTTTTGATGACTGCTTAAGCAACCTTGATCGAGTTTTGCAGAGATGTGAAGAAACTAATCTTGTCTTGAATTGGGAAAAGTACCACTTTATGGTTAATGAAGACATTGTCTTGGGGAATAAAATTTCTGAAAGAGTTACTGAAGTTGATAAAGCTAAAGTAGACGCTATTGAAAAGATGTCGTGTCCTAAAGATATCAAATGTATAAGAAGTTTCCTTGGTCATGCTGGTTTCTATAGGAGGTTTATTAAATACTTATCTAAAATTTCTAGGCATCTCACTAATCTCTTGCAAAAAGATGTCGCTTTTGTTTTTGATGATGATTGTGTAGAAGCATTTGAAATACTTAAGAAAGCCTTGATTTCTGCACCCATTGTTCAGCCACCTGATTGGAATTTACCCTTTGAAATTATGTGTGATGCTAGTGATTATGTTGTTGGTGTTGTTCTAGGGCAAAGAGTTGATAAGAAATTGAATGTTATTCATTATGCTAGTCTAGATAGTGCCTAGAGAAATTATGCTACTACTGAAAAGGAATTTTTAGCGGTTGTTTTTGCTTGTGATAAGTTCAGACCTTATATTGTTGATTCCAAAATAACTGTCCACACTAATCATACTGCTATTAAATATCTTATGGAAAAGAAAGATGCTAAACCTAGACTTATTAGATGGGTTCTCTTGCTACAAGAATCTGATTTGCATATTAGAAAGGGAGCTGAGAACCCCGTTGCAGACAACTTGTCTAGGTTAGAGAATGTTCTTGATGACCCACTGCCCATTGATGATGGTTTTCCTGATGGGCAATTAGCTGTCATAAATGCTTCTCATAATACTCCATGGTATGCTGATTATGCTAATTACATTGTTGCTAGTTTATACCACCTAGCTTCACATACCAGCAAAAGAAAAAGTTTTTCTATGATTTAAGACATTACTTTTGGGATGACCCACACCTTTATAAAGAAGGAGTAGATGGTGTTATTAGACGTTGTGTACCTGAGCATGAAGAGGAACAGATCCTATGCAAGTGCCACTCCGAGTCTCACGGAGGACACCATGTTGGAGATAGAACTGCACACAAGGTATTGCAATCTGGTTTTTATTGGCCTACTCTCTTCAAGGATGCTCGTAAGTTTTTCTTGTCTTGTGATGAATGCCAAAGAATTGGTAATATTAGTAGACGTCAGGAAATGCCTATGAACTATTCACTTGTTATTGAACCATTTGATGTTTGGGGCTTTGATTATATGGGATCTTTTCCTTCCTCTAATGGGTATACACATATTTTAGTTTTTGTTGATTACGTTACTAAGTGGGTGCAAGCTATTCCAACTAGTAGTGCTAATCATAACACCTCTATTAAGATGCTTAAAGAAGTTATTTTTCCGAGGTTTGGAGTCCCTAGATATTTAATGACTGATGGTGGTTCACATTTTATTCATGGTGCTTTCTGTAAATTGCTTGCTAAATATGATGTTAACCATATAATTGCATCTCCGTATCATCCTCAGTCTAGTGATCAAGTAGAATTGAGCAATAGAGATATTAAACTGATTTTGCAGAAGACTGTTAATAGATCTAGAAAGAATTGGTCTAAGAAACTTGGTGATGCATTATGGGCTTATAGAACTGCTTATAAAAACCCTATGGGTATGTCTCCATATAAAATGGTTTATGGAAAGGCTTGTCACTTACCTCTTGGTCTAGAACATAAAGCTTATTGGGCAATCAAAGAGCTCAACTATGATTTCAAACGTGCCTGTGAGAAGAAGTTATTTGACATAAGCTCACTTGATGAATGGAGAACCCAAGCCTATGAGAATGCCAAGTTGTTTAAAGAAAAAGTTAAAAGATGGCATGACAAAAGGATACAAAAGCACGAGTTTAATGTAGGTGATCATGTTTTGTTGTACAACTCTCATTTAAGATTTTTGCAGGAAAGCTTCTCTCTAAATGGGAAGGTCCTTACATCATCGAGGAGGTCTATCATTCCGGTGCCATCAAAATCAACAACGTCGAAGGCACAAATCTGAAGGTGGTAAATGGTCAAAGAATTGAACATTATATCCAAGGTACTCCCATAAATGTTGAAACCAATATAATTAATACCATAACACCGGAGGAGAACATAAGGGATACTTTTTAGAACGTTTCAGACTCCGAAAAGGAATAGGTATGTGGTACGGTAAGTAAACCGACTCCAAAACTGTTTTAATAGCAATTTTTCTCCGTTTTGGAATATTTACAAAAATTAGGAAAATTAAAAGTAGTCCAAAAGAGACACGAGGAGACCACAAGGGTGGAGGGCGCGCCCTACCCCCTGGGCGTGCCCCCTGCCTTGTGGCCACCTCGTGTGCCCCACGGACTCTGTTTTCTTGCACAATACTTCTTTTGGTCGGTAAAAATTCATTTTATAATCTCCCGATGGTTTTGACCACCGTACCATGACAAATCCCCTATTTTCATTTTGAGTTGTTCCTGCAGTAGATTTGGAGCAAGATGTCTTCGCAAGAGTCAGTCGGGGAGAGTCATGTCTCTCATCTGACACCGGGCCCAAGAGCAAACAACGAAGCTGACCACTTTGGGCCTTCAACGGAGGAAGAGATGGAGGCCGACTTGAAAAGGGTGGATGTCATGGAGGAGGATCAAAAAGTTACCTCTTGTCTTCAAACTAGATCCATGATGGAGGAACTTCAGAGCTCGGCAATACCAAATTCGGTCATCCCTCACAATGCTAAATTTCTCTCTTATGAAAATATAAAAAAAGAGTGTTGCTTTTCCCCCTGCAGCTATGAAACATCCATGGTTGAATGGAGCTCTAGACGTCACGGATAAACTCCACAAGGAGATAATGGATCTTAAGCAGCAAAACGGCTCAAGGAGGAGAATCGCATCCTAAGGGGCATCATCGCCAAGAATATCACATCACCACCTCCGAAGAAAGAGACATAAATACATGGGTATGGGAACTCCCCTTGGCAACTGCCAAGCCTGGGGGAGGTGCCCCCGTATCGTATCACCATCACACCTTTACTTTCATCATTTTTCTTAGTTCGATCCTTTTTGTTATACCTTGATCTAGTAGAATTAAATTTTAGTATGATCTAGCTTTGAGTTTTGTTTTGCTCTCTATCTATGTAATTGAGTCCATGACCTATATAATAAAGAGTAGTTTTGAGTTGAGGGCTTTGCTTTCTTGCTATGATCTTGAGGGTATAAAAATAAGAAAAAGAATAAAAAGAAATAAAAGATATCATATATTGATCTTATGGAGAGTAATGACTTCACATATAAAGAGTATGATGAATAAAAGTTGTTGAGAGTTGACAAACATAGTTTTGGTCATTGTTGCAAATAATAGGAAGTAATAAAGAAAGAGAGGCTTCACATATAAATATACTATCTTGGACATCTTTTGTAATTGTGAGCACTCATTAAAATATGACATGCTAAAAATTTGATGTCGAACAAGGAAGACAACGTAATGGGTTATGTTATCCGAATAGAAGTTATATTGTCATGGATCCTCCAACATGTTGAGATTGCTTTTCCCTCTTATTCTAGCCAAATCCTTCGCACCAAGTAG
Organism: Triticum timopheevii; assembly: GCA_963921465.1. Lineage (NCBI taxonomy): Eukaryota > Viridiplantae > Streptophyta > Magnoliopsida > Poales > Poaceae > Triticum > Triticum timopheevii. The sequence goes on along the minus strand of OY997268.1, from coordinate 484,195,823 downwards.
ACATACTACTTGTGCATCCAAACATCCCTTAACGCAGTTTTGCCATGAGAGTCCACCATACCTACCTATGGATTGAGTAAGATCCTTCAAGTAAGTTGTCATCGGTGAAAGCAATAAAAATTGCTCTCTAAATATGTATGATCTATTAGTGTGAAGAAAATAAGCTTTATACGGACTTGTGATATGGAAGAAATAAAAGCGACAGACTGCATAATAAAGTTCTTTATCACAAGCGGCAATATAAAGTGATGTTCTTTTGCATTAAGATTTTGTGCATCCAACCATAAAAGCGCATGAAAACCTCTGCTTCCCTCTGCGAAGGGCCTATCTTTTACTTTTATCTTCTTCCTTATACACGAGTCATGGTGATCTTCACCTTTCCTTTTTACACTTTTTCTTTTGGAAAGCACTATGTGTTGGAGAGATCCAGATATATATATCCACTCGGATGTAGGTTATCGTAAAGTATTATTGTTGACATTACCCTTGAGGTAAAAGGTTGGGAGGCGAAACTATAAGCCCATATCTTTCTCTGCCCGATTGAAGCTTTGAACCCATAAGTATCACATGAATGTTAGCAATTGTGAAAGACTAAATGATAGTTGAGTGTGCAGACTTTCTAAAAAGATCTTGAATTGACTCTTTCCAAGTTACGATAAATTGCAATTGCTTCAATGACTGAGATCATAGTTTGTTAGTTTCCAATGATGTTTTTGATTCATACTTTACCTTGTGAAAGAATTGTTACTTTAACATATGAAATTATATGACATTATATGTATCTTTTCTAAAGATGATCATGATGTCCTCATGTCCGTATTTTATTTTATCGACACCTATATCTCTAAACATGTGGACATATTTTTCGATATCAGCTTTAGCTTGAGGACAAGCGAGGTCTAAGCTTGGGGAGTTGATACGTCCGTCTTGCATCATGTTTTTATATGGATATTTATTGCATTATGGGCTGTTATTACACATTATAGCACAATACTTACGCCTTTTCTCTCTTATTTTACAAGGTTTACATGAAGAGGGAGAATGCCGGCAGCTGGAATTCTGGGTTGGAAAAGGAGCAAATATTAGAGACCTATTATGCACAACTCCAAAAGTCCCGAAACTTCACGGAGAGTCATTTTGGAATTAATAAAAAATATTGGGTGAAGAAAGCACTAGAGGGGGGCCACCTGCCATCCACAAGGGTGGAAGGCGCGCCCTACCCCTTGCTACGTCTTGAGCTTGCGTTGGTTTTCCTTGAAGAGGAAAGGGTGATGCAGCAATAGTAGCGTAAGTATTTGTCCGGACCCCGACTCAATGCCACATCGATCTAGCATGTAACACCTCATATCACTTTGCGGCCTCACGCATGGTATCCCCACGGGTGTCGCCTTACCTTTGCCCGGGACCGTTTGCGCCTTTTGGCACACGTATATGATAGTGTTGCTAGCATCCATATGATAAGGAGCCCGGGCTGACATGGCTAGTCGTAAACCCAAAGTGGCACAAACTTACAGGGACAGGCATCCATGACCCAGCATCGAACGTGTCGGTCATCAGCGAGTGAATCCAGGCTGTAGCACTGGGCTAGCAGGACTCCGGTGAACCGGGCTGTAGCGGGCTAACAGGACTCCGGTATTCATCGCGTGACATTTCACCGAAGGGACAGACACAGGAACGAAGGACACATGCCGGCCAGCCTAAGTGTTCCGGAGCAGTAGCAAGCTACCATGGCTCAGTGGAAGCACTAGGAGACATTTCCCGGTAAGAGAGGCTACTAAGGATAAACAACTAGATAGTCAGATCCCACACATACCAAGCATTTCAATAACATACACACAATATGCTCGATATGTGCAAATACAACATGGCATCACAACATGACTCTACAACTCAAGTATTTTATTCAATAGGCTCCGAGGAGCGAGATATTACAAACATTGGTCTCATGACCCAACATTCAGAGCATACAAGTCAAAGCACAAGCGGAAGCTTAACATGTCTGAGTACAGACATCTACAAATGAAAAAGGCCGAGAAGCCTCACTATCTACTAGATCCTGCCGAGGGCACAAGATCGTAGCTCAGGTAACAAGCTAAACATCGAAGTCCAAGCGGAATTACTAATGCGACTGAAGTCGCTCTGCAAAAACATAAAATAGGCAAACATGAGTACAAATGTACCCAGCAAGACTTACATCAGAACTATCTACATATGCATCATCATCAACAAAGGGATGGTGTGGACTTTGACTGCAGCAAGACAGCTTTGACTCAGTGGCTATCCTGAACTACGACTGCAAGTAACTCTTTTGAGGTGGCGCACACGAGTCCACATATTCACCATATCAATACACCACTATGGATCCGCTCCCGTTTCCCTACGAGAACGCCATCCATAGCACTCACGCTTATCTTGCGTATTTTAGAGTATCCACTTTCACTTGTCTATGAACTGTACAGGCATCCCAGAAGTCCTTTACCGCGGACACGGCTATTCGAATAGATAATGATAACCCTGCAGGGGTGTACTTCTTCACACACGCTCTCACCACTTATCGCCGTTTACACGACATGTACTCGGCAACCTTCAAGCGGAAGCCCAGCGAGGGTGTCGGCCATGACCTGACTAACCACACAAGTCTCTCGTCCAGGTTTATCGCCTATTCGGGTTCCATCCGCAAGGAGATCCGGCCGGGATGTTGCTCACGGCCCCAAATGATGTGAGCAGGGTTCCCAAGCCCACCATCCGGGTGCCACTTGGTACACCGTGCCACTGTGCCTAGTCTGTCCCAAGCCCACCTGTACCGGGTGCCACTTGGTAGACTACTAACACTACCTACAAACACCAGAAACTAGTTGCAACTCCTGGACAGAGATCAGGTTGATTAATAAGTCGAGAGGGGCACTTAAGCATTCCAATGCGTGCTAGTAGCTGTTCATGGATCACAAACACAGAACTCAGTTCCTGAGGACGGCTTCAATGAGACAACCCACCATGTACTCCTACATGGCCTCTCACCGCTACCTTTACCAAATCGTGTTCACACATTTAGCTCACACACAGTAGGACATGTTCAACACCATTCCAATTCATCCCCGATGAATCAGACCTGACTCAACTCTAAGCAGTAGCAGGCATGACAAACAAACATGAATGAGTAGGCACATCAGGGCTCAAACAACTCCTACTCATGCTAGTGGGTTTCATCTATTTACTGTGGCAATGACAGGTCATGCAGAGGAAAGGGGTTCAGCTACCGCACCATGTAACAGTTGAGTCGTTGTTGTCCTAATGCAGTAAAAGAGAGCAGGAGCGAGAGAGTGGGATTGTATCGGAATGAACAAGGAGGTTTTGCTTGCCTGGCACTTCTGAAGATAATATAGTTCTTCATCGGTGTCATCGAATTCATCGTCTGAACACGTCTATCGAGAGGGGGCAATTACCGGCAACTAAGAAAGAAACACAATCAATGCAATGCACAATATGATGCATGATCATGACATGGCAATATGCTGTGATTTGAGCTAATGCAACTAGCAGCAAGTTAAATGGAGTTGGTTTGAACCCTAGGTTCAAATTCAAACTCCACATGTGAATATTTAAATGCCATTCGTATGATTTGTCCTAAACAGCAGCTATAAGTTGTTCTAACATGCATGAAAATGGTGCAGATGGATAGGTTGGATTTTTCTGATCATTTTTCATATGTAATTTGTTTGATTTGGAGCTACGGTTGATTTTCTATGATTTTTAGAAGTTTTGGTTATTTTCTGGAATTTCCTGTAAAAGAATAAATCCAGAAAATAATTAACTGCGTCAGCACTATGTCACTGTGACGTCATCGGTCAACGGGGCGGTCCAGGTCAAACTGACCAGTGGGAACCGCGTGTTTGTGTCTAGTCAAATTAACAGAGTTTGTTAACGCTAAACTAATCCTAAACCTTGGTAATTAGCAGGGGCTGGCCCCACATGTCAATGACCCGGGCGAGGGTCAAACAGGGGTCAAACCTGGGTCAACTCGCCAGAGTTGACCCACGGCTCATCGCTGGCGAGGCCAGAGAAGGCGGAGGGCGTCGGAAACGCTCCTCCAGCGACCAAATCGATGGCTGAGAGGTTCTACACGATGCTGGAGCTCGTCCGCGTCTTGTGGTGCATGCAACAGCAGCTCAGGTGACCTAAATCGACGGCGGCGGCAACTTGCACGGCGGCCGGAGTTCGGGCGCGGACGGTGTCGACGCTACGGTGCACTAGAGGAGAAGCCGAAGAGTGATGCGTGCTTCTGGGAGTGTTCTGAGCGCGCTGATGGGCTCGGATGCGAGCGACAGCAGTTGTGGTCGCGGCGGCGCCATGGCCGGCGGCGAGGAGCACTCGGCAAGGTGGTTAGAGCGGTTAGGGAAGGCAAACGAGCACGGGTTAGGGGGGAAAGGACCGTGGCCTCACAGTGGTTGCAGGGGTCGTTGCAGCGGCCTCGGGGAAGGCTTGACGGCGTCGGAATCCCGGCGGCGATCTCCTGTGGCCGAGGAAGAAGATGAGGTCGAGGACGACGCGTCGGGGCTCTTCCGGTCGCGTGAGCCGACAGAGAGGACGAGGGAGGTACTGCGGAGCTCGGGAGCGCGTCGGAGAGGAGAGGGGGTGGCGGTGGCCGTGAGGGCAGCGAGGGGCACCGATGGTGGCGCTCAGCCGGTTGCGTGCGAGAGGGACAGAGGAGGGGAGAGGCGATGGGAGAGGTCGAGGGGGTTCCGGGGGTGTCGTGGCATCCTCAGGGCGACGGGGAGACAGGCAAGCAGGGTGGAGGTGGCCGGGGCGCGTGTGCGCGCATGGCGGCCACACGCCCTCCTGCCCACTAGCAGGAGGTGGAAGACGACAGGGAGGAGCCCCTGGTGGGCTGGGCTGGTTTTGCCCGGCTGGGCTGCTATAGTGCCAGGCTAGGTAAGTGCCAGGTAAGTTCTCTCTCTTTCTCTTTTAATTCCTGTTTTCTATTTTCCTGCAGCTTTGTGGCTTTATTAAAAATACTAAATCAATCCCAAAAATCATGCAATTGCTCATGACCACTGTTGGAAATATATCCTACAGTAAACATTTCAGTTTGGGATTATTTGGACATTTAAAATATTTTATAGAATTTAAATGTCCAAATTCAAATACTTATGATTTAATTCAGTGACCTTAGGATGACCTAGAAAATTGTGCACCATTTTTGTCAGAGGTTTAAGACCAAGGCAAAGATGATGAACATTTTAGAAGGGCATTTCAGGTTCATTGAAAATGATTTTATGTTGAACCTATTTGATTTGATCTGGTGCTAGGGTTTGATCAGTCCCCATTTCAAAGTTTCATAGAATTTAAACATGATGCACACATGAAGGGCTAGCCTACTGCATACCAGGACCAGGGATGTGACAGCTCACCCCTACTAAACAAGAATCTCGTCTCGAGATTCAAGCGTAGGGTAAGATGAAGGGGGGACGCAAACTAACATAATCTTCACGATCCAGGTGGCACTTCAAAGAACGTTGAGTCGATCACCATCTCTGTCTTGTCATCTTGCTCTGAGAACTCCAGCCAACATGACAACGAGAGGAGAAGGAGACTCTAGAAGGATCGATCTTCTCGAAGACCGAACAACTTAGGATCAACCCACGGAACGAGACATACCAACATCACTCAAGCCGAGACACGGAACAAACAACTGGAGGGATGGAGTAAGACAGATGATGAAGGTTCACTAGGAAGGCAACAATTCCACACTTAAGAAGGTGGTGAATGGTTGTCAACGTAGCAAGGAGTTGAGTTGCCATGATGCCACAACGAGACATCTTAGATGAGGTGACTCATAGAATCATCCCTTAAATGGCAAAAAGAATTACCTTTGATTCAAAGATCATTGGAACTCTTCATACCAGCTTAAGGCAATCACAAATGATCATTTGGAGGAGTTCGGTAGAATGACATATTCGGACTAGAATGGATGATGTGGACTACCTTGTTGAAGACAATGTAAGGGATGATTTTGCTCGCGCATGCTCTCAGGAACTTGAGCATTTCCCTATTCTTCAAGGTTTTACCAACACCCGTGTCAAGGATCCTGGTAACACATCTTACTACCATGATGAATAGTGGTGGATGATGCAGATGCAAAGGAAGATAACACCTTCTCAGATTTCACCTTAGCGAGGCCGAGGAAACAAAATCTGGATGATCGATCGAGAGACATTTAGCACTCCGCTTCTAATGTTCTCCTTGATGTGCTAGCGTAACCCATTCAAAGATATTGTTTGATATCTAGAACATCAAGTAAAAAGGTCAGACTTCGGGAGCACAAGAATCCATAAGGAACAATTAGGGAGTAATTACTATGAAGTCCTTATGGGGAGGTGGCCAACTTCCTCAATCAAAATACTACAATAATAGGTCTTCCGGTTGGTTGTGTTGGCCACGACATCCACTTTACCGGTTATCGAGAGACCAATATTATAGTTCTTGGGAAATGTTCCAACCATCAAGTCTGCCTGAGATTCAGATCTGGTTGGTGTCAGAATACTCCAGACTCATCAAGTCTAGAAAAAAAATGAAAGTTTGCAACACAAACCGACGGGATAACCTTGCGAGATTCTCGGGAAAGGACTGCGGTAGCAAGCTCCAAAACATGAGCTGATTCTGCTACACACATGTGAACACGCTGTCCCAGACAAGCATGACCACATGGTAGTCTTACAACAAAACACTACCGAGTTCTGGTTGGGAGCCATCATCGAGGACATCGGAGACTTGTGCATGATCTAGAATTAACACAACCAATTCCTTTTCCTTGAGCAAATCAATCAGTGGCTTGGGGTGCTACGGTATACATATGGAGTGGAGGTAATTAATCTACCAAACCATAGTATACCTTGCACACGTATGACTGACTTGGGATGATTCCAAAGAAAGCAACATTGACTTTCTCGAATTCACGACGGCAACTTGCATCAAATGCACATGAATTAGAGGAAGTCACTTCTTTCATCCGAACATATGCTTCATGCACGGGACATGAAGATAATGCTTATAAAAGTTTCCAACACTAGCTTGATGTTCAACATGAATCATGGAGAAGACAAAATACTGCTGATGGGCTCAACAGCAACTCATCGGAATTTCCATATCACTGGAATTCTACCATTATGAGAACAATGTGATAGTATTGGTCAGACCATAAGATGTAATGGTGTATGCTCAAGGAATCAACCACGAGTAAGACAACATTACGAACATCGTGGTTCTGATTTGACTTGACGGTAGCCCATACTCAAGTCAAAGTTTTAACAAGGCAATAGATCCAACAACTGATCACGAGGACCAATCGATGGAGATATCGTCTTTCTTCAACACACACACACAAGGATATCCCCTTGGAATGAACTGAGTTGGACAAGCTTTTATCTTCCAACTCTCCAAGTTGTTGTTTAGCTTAACCAACTAGCTTAGGGGTATCCAACACAGACACTTGGAGAAGGGGTGGTTACAAGGAACCAACTTGATCACGAGCTCAACATAACAGTCAGGTGACAACCTGGTGATACCTCCGAAAAGATATTCGGAGAATCACGAACCACCAATATGTTATTAAGCTCGAGAACAATCGTGCCTTTCAGAGCAAGACGATATGATCAAATGATCGAGGATTTGACACAATCCAAACTCATTGATCGAGGAGTGCACCAGAAATAAGGACTAGGTAGCACGATCAATCTTAGGATGGAAATTTAATAACCAGTACGCTAAAAATGAGATTATTGTCCATTTAACTACCAAGCAACATGGTTGCTAGGAGTATTGATTTCACACATCATAGTTCACCTGTCGGCATTCCGGTTGCAACAACACGGAAATCGAGAAATGAAAATGATGGCGAGAAGTATCACTGCGTCAAGAATTCATAAGAGGTGGTGCAATTCTCATGACAATCCTGACATAAAGAAGGTAATACTTCAAGGTAGAACAGACCAGAGGCTGGATTGGCATTTGATCTATGGAATATAACTCCTTTGACCCAATCCTAGATATGGATGAGGTACTGGAGTTTGTTTCTCCTAGTTATTCCAGAATAGAATGGCTTGACGGACCACAAGAGTAATAGGCATCGATGAACGAATGCACGCATACTCTTGACTATCAATTGATAGACGAAGGTCAGAAGACGACTAAGGGGGACAACTCAAAGGAACATACGATTTTTTGAGTTGTGGACGCATGGATTAGAATGTCGAGCAAAGCTCAACATGTTTCTTCCGGATAACCCATGCAGAGAGGTAGGTTTGGCAGAATCGTAATATACAAGGGGAAACTCATCAAGATCACTCTTGTTGTGATCTTTTGGTTCCCGAACTTCTGCCATATTGGTTCATGGCATTGGAAGAAGGAAATACCACGGACCTCGAGGACTATCGCAAAGGCTACTAATAACCTAAAGGAACTAGCAAATACTACCGACAAGAAGTAGATAGGGTGAATCTCGGGTTCAAAACCCAGGAATAGAATGCCTACTAACTAAATGGCATCACGGGATGCTTTCGAGAATGACGGCCAGATTCATCACACTGGGAACACAAAGCATGGCTAGGGTACTAGGTGGTACTCTAAGACACCTAGGGTCATAATGATAACTCCAACATATATGTCGAGGCAATAAAGTAACTCAACTCAGCAATTAGTGTGGTTAATCTGGCCAAAAGGATTATTGGGAACGGGAAGGAGGGATTTGCAAATGCTTCAGACTATTTAGAAACCTGGGATGACTCGGACAGCATAACGGCTGTAAATGCTCGAAAAGATTTGAGACATGCTACAAAAATGGTGGCATAACCACTCAATCATCATAATATCAAGGTTCTGAGATCAACTATGAACATACAGAAGATAGTAGGAGCTGAACTGAGGCTTAAATCCATCAATCCTATAAGTCTACGAATTAGTAACACGTGATCCTGATAGATAGACGAGAAGCCTAGTTCTTAATCCCCGTAGAAAAGAAGAGGTTGACTCAGATCAGACGGGCATAAGGTAAAGGAGTAAAAAGAGCCTTACGTTCCCATCCCACAATCAATTCCCCTACATATAACTAAAGCATTTCTAGACTCAACTTCGACCAGTTTGGCTTGGTAATCCTACAGGCAGTCAAGCTCTGATACCAAAGCTGTCAGGACCCCGACTTAATGCCACATCGATCTAGCATGTAACACCTCATATCACTTTGCGGCCTCACGCACGGTATCCCCATGGGTGTCGCCTTACCTTTGCCCGGGACCGTTTGCGCCTTTTGGCACACGTATATGATAGTGTTGCTAGCATCCATATGATAAGGAGCCCAGGCTGACATGGCTAGTCGTAAACCCAAAGTGGCACAAACTTACAGGGACAGGCATCCATGACCCAGCATCGAACGTGTCGGTCATCAGCGAGTGAATCCAGGCTGTATCACTGGGCTAGCAGGACTCCGGTGAACCGGGCTGTAGCGGGCTAATAGGACTCCGGTATTCATCGCGTGACATTTCCCCGAAGGGACAGACACAGGAACGAAGAAGGACACATGCCGGCCAGCCTAAGTGTTCCGGAGCAGTAGCAAGCTACCATGGCTCAGTGGAAGCACTAGGAGACATTTCCCGGTAAGAGAGGCTACTAAGGATAAACAACTAGATAGTCAGATCCCACACATACCAAGCATTTCAATAACATACACACAATAGGCTCGATATGTGCAAATACAACATGGCATCACAACATGACTCTACAATTCAAGTATTTTATTCAATAGGCTCCGAGGAGCGAGATATTACAAACATGGGTCTCATGACCCAACATTCAGAGCATACAAGTCAAAGCACAAGCGGAAGCTTAACATGTCTGAGTACAGACATCTACAAATGAAAAAGGCCGAGAAGCCTCACTATCTACCAGATCCTGCCGAGGGCACAAGATCGTAGCTGACGTAACAAGCTAAACGTCGAAGTCCAAGCGGAACTACTAATGCGACTGAAGTCGCTCTGCAAAAACATAAAATAGGCAAACGTGAGTACAAATGTACCCAGCAAGACTTACATCAGAACTATCTACATATGCATCATTATCAACAAAGGGATGGTGTGGAGTTTGACTGCAGCAAGCCAGCTTTGACTCGGTGGCTATCCTGAACTACGACTGCAAGTAACTCTTTTGAGGTGGCGCACACGAGTCCACATATTCACCATATCAATACACCACTATGGATCCGCACCCGTTTCCCTACGAGAACGCCATCCATAGCACTCACGCTTATCTTGCGTATTTTAGAGTATCCACTTTCACTTGTCTATGAACTGTACAGGCAACCCAGAAGTCCTTTACCGCGGACACGGCTATTCGAATAGATAATGATAACCCGGCAGGGGTGTACTTCTTCACACACGCTCTCACCACTTATCGCCGTTTACACGACATGTACTCGGCAACCTTCAAGCGGAAGCCCAGCGAGGGTGTCGGCCACGACCTGACTAACCTCACAAGTCTATCGTCCAGGTTTATCGCCTATTCGGGTTCCATCCGCAAGGAGATTCGGCCGGGGTGTCGCTCACGGCCCCAAACGATGTGAGCAGGGTTCCCAAGCCCACCATCCGGGTGCCACTTGGTACACCATGCCACTGTGCCTAGTCTGTCCCAAGCCCACCTGTACCAGGTGCCACTTGGTAGACTACTAACACTACCTACAAACACCAGAAACTAGTTGCAACTCCTGGACAGAGATCAGGTTGATTAATAAGTCGAGAGGGGCACTTAAGCATTCCAATGCGTGGTAGTAGTTGTTCATGGATCACAAACACAGAACTCAGTTCCTGAGGACGGCTTCAATGAGACAACCAACCATGTACTCCTACATGGCCTCTCACTGCTACCTTTACCAAATCGTGTTCACACATTTAGCTCACACATAGTAGGACATGTTCAACACCATTCCAATTCATCCCCGATGAATCAGACCTGACTCAACTCTAAGCAGTAGCAGGCATGACAAACAAACATGAATGAGTAGGCACATCAGGGCTCAAACAACTCCTACTCATGCTAGTGGGTTTCATCTATTTACTGTGGCAATGACAGGTCATGCAGAGGAAAGGGGTTCAGCTACCGCACCATGTAACAGTTGAATCGTTGTTGTCCTAATGCAGTAAAAGAGAGCAGGAGCGAGAGAGTGGGATTGTATCGGAATGAACAAGGAGGTTTTGCTTGCCTAGCACTTCTGAAGATAATATAGTTCTTCATCGGTGTCATCGAATTCATCGTCTGAACACGTCTATCGAGAGGGGGCAATTACCGGCAACTAAGAAAGAAACACAATCAATGCAATGCACAATATGATGCATGATCATGACATGGCAATATGCTGTGATTTGAGCTAATGCAACTAGCAGCAAGTTAAATGGAGTTGGTTTGAACCCTAGGTTCAAATTCAAACTCCACATGTGATTATTTAAATGCCATTCATATGATTTGTCCTAAACAGCAGCTATAAGTTGTTCTAACATTCATGAAAATGGTACAGATGGATAGATTGGATTTTTCTGATCATTTTTCATATATAATTTGTTTGATTTGGAGCTACGGTTGATTTTCTATGATTTTTAGAAGTTTTGGTTATTTTCTGGAATTTCCTGTAAAAGAATAAATCCAGAAAATAATTAACTGCGTCAGCACTATGTCACTGTGACGTCATCGGTCAACGGGGCGGTCCAGGTAAACTGACCAGTGGGACCCGCGTGTCAGTGTCTAGTCAAATTAACAGAGTTTGTTAACGCTAAACTAATCCTAAACCTTGGTAATTAGCAGGGGCTGGCCCCAAATGTCAATGACCTGGGCGAGGGTCAAACAGGGGTCAAACCCGGGTCAACTCGCCGGAGTTGACCCGCGGCTCATCGCTGGCGAGGCCAGAGACGGCGGAGGGCGTCGGAAACGCTCCTCCAGCGACCAAATCGATGGCTGAGAGGTTCTACACGATGCTGGAGCTCGTCCGCATCTTGTGGTGCATGCAACAGCAGCTCAGGTGACCTAAATCGACGGCGGCGGCAACTTGCACGGCGGCCAGAGTTCGGGCGCGGATGGTGTCGACGCTACGGTGCACTAGAGGAGAAGCCGAATAGTGATGCGTGCTTCTGGGAGTGTTCTGAGCGCGCTGATGGGCTCGGATGCGAGTGACAGCAGTTGTGGTCGCGGCGGCGCCATGGCCGGCGGCGAGGAGCGCTCGGCAAGGTGGTTAGAGCGGTTAGGGAAGGCAAACGAGCACGGGTTAGGGGGGGAAAGGATCGTGGCCTCACAGTGGTTGCAGGGGTCGTTGCAGCGGCCTCGGGGAAGGCTTGACGGCGTCGGAATCCCGGCGGCGATCTCCTGTGGCCGAGGAAGAAGATGAAGTCGAGGACGACGCGTCGGGGCTCTTCCGGTCGCGTGAGCCGACAGAGAGGACGAGGGAGGTACTGCGGAGCCCGGGAGCGCGTCGGAGAGGAGAGGGGGTGGCGGTGGCCGTGAGGGCAGCGAGGGGCACCGACGGTGGCGCTCAGCCGGTTGCGTGCGAGAGGGACAGAGGAGGGGAGAGGCGATGGGAGAGGTCGAGGGGGTTCCGGGGGTGTCGTGGCATCCTCAGGGCGACGGGGAGACAGGCAAGCAGGGTGGAGGTGGCCGGGGCGCGTGTGCGCGCATGGCGGCCACACGCCCTCCTGCCCACTGGCAGGAGGTGGAAGACGACAGGGAGGAGCCCCTGGTGGGCTGGGCTGGTTTTGCCCGGCTGGGCTGCTATAGTGCCAGGCTAGGTAAGTGCCAGGTAAGTTCTCTCTCTTTCTCTTTTAATTCATGTTTTCTATTTTCCTGCAGCTTTGTGGCTTTATTAAAAATACTAAATCAATCCCAAAAATCATGCAATTGCTCATGACCACTGTTGGAAATATATCCTACAGTAAACATTTCAGTTTGGGATTATTTGGACATTTAAAATATTTTATAGAATTTAAATGTCCAAATTCAAATACTTATGATTTAATTCAGTGACCTTAGGATGACCTAGAAAATTGTGCACCATTTTTGTCAGAGGTTTAAGACCAAGGCAAAGATGATGAACATTTTAGAAGGGTATTTCAGGTTCATTGAAAATGATTTTATGTTGAACCTATTTGATTTGATCTGGTGCTAGGGTTTGATCAGTCCCCATTTCAAAGTTTCATAGAATTTAAACATGATGCACACATGAAGGGCTAGCCTACTGCATACCAGGACCAGGGATGTGACAGCTCACCCCTACTAAACAAGAATCTCGTCTCGAGATTCAAGCGTAGGGTAAGATGAAGGGGGGACGCAAACGAACATAATCTTCACGATCCAGGTGGCACTTCAAAGAACGTTGAATCGATCACCATCTTTGTCTTGTCATCTTGCTCTGAGAACTCCAGCCAACATGACAACAAGAGGAGAAGGAGACTCTAGAAGGATCGATCTTCTCGAAGACCGAACAACTTAGGATCAACCCACGGAACGAGACATAGCAACATCACTCAAGCCGAGACACGGAACAAACAACTGGAGGGATGGAGTAAGACAGATGATGAAGGTTCACTAGGAAGGCAACAATTCCACACTTAAGAAGTTGGTGAATGGTTGTCAACGTAGCGAGGAGTTGAGTTGCCTTGATGCCACAATGAGACATCTTAGATGAGGTGACTCATAGAATCATCCCTTAAATGGCAAAAAGAATTACCTTTGATTCAAAGATCATTGGAACTCTTCATACCAGCTTAAGGCAATCACAAATGATCATTTGGAGGAGTTCGGTAGAATGACATACTCGGACTAGAATGGATGATGTGGACTACCTTGTTGAAGACAATGTAAGGGATGATTTTGCTCGCGCATGCTCTCAGGAACTTGAGCATTTCCCTATTCTTCAAGGTTTTACCAACACCTGTGTCAAGGATCCTGGTAACACATCTTACTACCATGATGAATAGTGGTGGATGATGCAGATGCAAAGGAAGATAACACCTTCTCAGATTTCACCTTTGCGAGGCCGAGGAAACAAAATCTGGATGATCGATCGAGAGACATTTAGCACTCCGCTTCTAATGTTCTCCTTGATGTGCTAGTGTAACCCATTCAAAGATATTGTTTGATATCTAGAACATCAAGTAAAAAGGTCGGACTTCGGGAGCACAAGAATCCATAAGGAACAATTAGGGAGTAATTACTATGAAGTCCTTATGGGGAGGTGGCCAACTTCCTCAATCAAAATACTACAATAATAGGTCTTCCGGTTGGTTGTGTTGGCCACGACATCCACTTTACCGGTTATCGAGAGACCAATATTATAGTTCTTGGCAAATGTTCCAACCATCAAGTCTGCCTGAGATTCAGATCTGGTTGGTGTCAGAATACTCCAGACTCATCAAGTCTAGAAAAAATGAAAGTTTGCAACACAAACCGACGGGATAACCTTGCGAGATTCTCGGGAAAGGACTGCGGTAGCAAGCTCCAAAACATGAGCTGATTCTGCTACACACATGTGAACACGCTGTCCCAGACAAGCATGACCACATGGTAGTCTTACAACAAAACACTACCGAGTTCTGGTTGGGAGCCATCATCGAGGACATCGGAGACTTGTGCATGATCTAGAATTAACACAACCAATTCCTTTTCCTTGAGCAAATCAATCAGTGGCTTGGGGTGCTACGGTATACATATGGAGTGGAGGTAATTAATCTACCAAACCATAGTATACCTTGCACACGCATGACTGACTTGGGATGATTCCAAAGAAAGCAACATTGACTTTCTCGAATTCACGACGGCAACTTGCATCAAATGCACATGAATTAGAGGAAGTCACTTCTTTCATCCGAACATATGCTTCATGCACGGGACATGAAGATAATGCTTATAAAAGTTTCCAACACTAGCTTGATGTTCAACATGAATCATGCAGGAGACAAAATACTGCTGATGGGCTCAACAGCAACTCATCGGAATTTCCATATCACTGGACTTCCACCATTATGCGAACAATGTGATAGTATTGGTCAGACCATAAGATGTAATGGTGTATGCTCAAGGAATCAACCACGAGTAAGACAACATTACGAACATCGTGGTTCTGATTTGACTTGACGGTAGCCCATACTCAAGTCAAAGTTTTAACAAGGCAATAGATCCAACAACTGATCACGAGGACCAATCGATGGAGATAT
Source organism: Triticum timopheevii (assembly GCA_963921465.1). Lineage (NCBI taxonomy): Eukaryota > Viridiplantae > Streptophyta > Magnoliopsida > Poales > Poaceae > Triticum > Triticum timopheevii. Next base: position 484,180,587 of record OY997268.1, on the reverse strand, counting down.
CGTCTTTCTTCAACACACACACACAAGGATATCCCCTTGGAATGAACTGAGTTGGACAAGCTTTTATCTTCCAACTCTCCAAGTTGTTGTTTAGCTTAACCAACTAGCTTAGGGGTATCCAACACAGACACTTGGAGAAGGGGTGGTTACAAGGAACCAACTTGATCACGAGCTCAACATAACAGTCAGGTGACAACCTGGTGATACCTCCGAAAAGATATTCGGAGAATCACGAACCACCAATATGTTATTAAGCTCGAGAACAATCTTGCCTTTCAGAGCAAGACGATATGATCAAATGATCGAGGATTTGACACAATCCAAACTCATTGATCGAGGAGTGCACCAGAAATAAGGACTAGGTAGCACGATCAATCTTAGGATGGAAATTTAATAACTAGTACGCTAAAAATGAGATTATTGTCCATTTAACTACCAAGCAACATGGTTGCTAGGAGTATTGATTTCACACATCATAGTTCACCTATCGGCATTCCGGTTGCAACAACACGGAAATCGAGAAATGAAAATGATGGCGAGAAGTATCACTGCGTCAAGAATTCATAAGAGGTGGTGCAATTCTCATGACAATCCTGACATAAAGAAGGTAATACTTCAAGGTAGAACAGACCAGAGGCTGGATTGGCATTTGATCTATGGAATATAACTCCTTTGACCCAATCCTAGATATGGATGAGGTACTGGAGTTTGTTTCTCCTAGTTATTCCAGAATAGAATGGCTTGATGGACCACAAGAGTAATAGGCATCGATGAACGAATGCACGCATACTCTTGACTATCAATTGATAGACGAAGGTCAGAAGACGACTAAGGGGGACAACTCAAAGGAACATACGATTTTTTGAGTTGTGGACGCATGGATTAGAATGTCGAGCAAAGCTCAACATGTTTCTTCCAGATAACCCATGCAGAGAGGTAGGTTTGGCAGAATCGTAATATACAAGGGGAAACTCATCAAGATCACTCTTGTTGTGATCTTTTGGTTCCCGAACTTCTGCCATATTGGTTCATGGCATTGGAAGAAGGAAATACCACGGACCTCGAGGACTATCGCAAAGGCTACTAATAACCTAAAGGAACTAGCAAATACTACCGACAAGAAGTAGATAGGGTGAATCTCGGGTTCAAAACCCAGGAATAGAATGCCTACTAACTAAATGGCATCACGGGATGCTTTCGAGAATGACGGCCAGATTCATCACACTGGGAACACAAAGCATGGCTAGGGTACTAGGTGGTACTCTAAGACACCTAGGGTCATAATGATAACTCCAACATATATGTCGAGGCAATAAAGTAACTCAACTCAGCAATTAGTGTGGTTAATCTGGCCAAAAGGATTATTTGGAACGGGAAGGAGGGATTTGCAAATGCTTCAGACTATTTAGAAACCTGGGATGACTCGGACAGCATAACGGCTGTAAATGCTCGAAAAGATTTGAGACATGCTACAAAAATGGTGGCATAACCACTCAATCATCATAACATCAAGGTTCTGAGATCAACTTTGAACATACAGAAGATAGTAGGAGCTGAACTGAGGCTTAAATCCATCAATCCTATAAGTCTACGAATTAGTAACACGTGATCCTGATAGATAGACGAGAAGCCTAGTTCTTAATCCCCGTAGAAAAGAAGAGGTTGACTCAGATCAGAAGGGCATAAGGTAAAGGAGTAAAAAGAGCCTTACGTTCCCATCCCACAATCAATTCCCCTACATATAACTAAAGCATTTCTAGACTCAACTTCGACCAGTTTGGCTTGGTAATCCTACAGGCAGTCAAGCTCTGATACCAAAGCTGTCAGGACCCCGACTTAATGCCACATCGATCTAGCATGTAACACCTCATATCACTTTGCGGCCTCACGCACGGTATCCCCATGGGTGTCGCCTTACCTTTGCCCGGGACCGTTTGCGCCTTTTGGCACACGTATATGATAGTGTTGCTAGCATCCATATGATAAGGAGCCCAGGCTGACATGGCTAGTCGTAAACCCAAAGTGGCACAAACTTACAGGGACAGGCATCCATGACCCAGCATCGAACGTGTCGGTCATCAGCGAGTGAATCCAGGCTGTATCACTGGGCTAGCAGGACTCCGGTGAACCGGGCTGTAGCGGGCTAATAGGACTCCGGTATTCATCGCGTGACATTTCCCCGAAGGGACAGACACAGGAACGAAGAAGGACACATGCCGGCCAGCCTAAGTGTTCCGGAGCAGTAGCAAGCTACCATGGCTCAGTGGAAGCACTAGGAGACATTTCCCGGTAAGAGAGGCTACTTAGGATAAACAACTAGATAGTCAGATCCCACACATACCAAGCATTTCAATAACATACACACAATATGCTCGATATGTGCAAATACAACATGGCATCACAACATGACTCTACAACTCAAGTATTTTATTCAATAGGCTCCGAGGAGCGAGATATTACAAACATGGGTCTCATGACCCAACATTCAGAGCATACAAGTCAAAGCACAAGCGGAAGCTTAACATGTCTGAGTACAGACATCTACAAATGAAAAAGGCCGAGAAGCCTCACTATCTACCAGATCCTGCCGAGGGCACAAGATCGTAGCTGAGGTAACAAGCTAAACGTCGAAGTCCAAGCGGAACTACTAATGCGACTGAAGTCGCTCTGCAAAAACATAAAATAGGCAAACGTGAGTACAAATGTACCCAGCAAGACTTACATCAGAACTATCTACATATGCATCATTATCAACAAAGGGATGGTGTGGAGTTTGACTGCAGCAAGCCAGCTTTGACTCGGTGGCTATCCTGAACTACGACTGCAAGTAACTCTTTTGAGGTGGCGCACACGAGTCCACATATTCACCATATCAATACACCACTATGGATCCGCACCCGTTTCCCTACGAGAACGCCATCCATAGCACTCACGCTTATCTTGCGTATTTTAGAGTATCCACTTTCACTTGTCTATGAACTGTACAGGCAACCCAGAAGTCCTTTACCGCGGACACGGCTATTCGAATAGATAATGATAACCCGGCAGGGGTGTACTTCTTCACACATGCTCTCACCACTTATCGCCGTTTACACGACATGTACTCGGCAACCTTCAAGCGGAAGCCCAGCGAGGGTGTCGGCCACGACCTGACTAACCACACAAGTCTATCGTCCAGGTTTATCGCCTATTCGGGTTCCATCCGCAAGGAGATCCGGCCGGGGTGTCGCTCACGGCCCCAAACGATGTGAGCAGGGTTCCCAAGCCCACCATCCGGGTGCCACTTGGTACACCATGCCACTGTGCCTAGTCTGTCCCAAGCCCACCTGTACCGGGTGCCACTTGGTAGACTACTAACACTACCTACAAACACCAGAAACTAGTTGCAACTCCTGGACAGAGATCAGGTTGATTAATAAGTCGAGAGGGGCACTTAAGCATTCCAATGCGTGCTAGTAGCTGTTCATGGATCACAAACACAGAACTCAGTTCCTGAGGACGGCTTCAATGAGACAACCCACCATGTACTCCTACATGGCCTCTCACCGCTACCTTTACCAAATCGTGTTCACACATTTAGCTCACACACAGTAGGACATGTTCAACACCATTCCAATTCATCCCCGATGAATCAGACCTGACTCAACTCTAAGCAGTAGCAGGCATGACAAACAAACATGAATGAGTAGGCACATCAGGGCTCAAACATCTCCTACTCATGCTAGTGGGTTTCATCTATTTACTGTGGCAATGACAGGTCATGCAGAGGAAAGGGGTTCAGCTACCGCACCATGTAACAGTTGAATCGTTGTTGTCCTAATGCAGTAAAATAGAGCAGGAGCGAGAGGGTGGGATTGTATCGGAATGAACAAGGAGGTTTTGCTTGCCTGGCACTTCTGAAGATAATATAGTTCTTCATCGGTGTCATCGAATTCATCGTCTGAACACGTCTATCGAGAGGGGGCAATTACCGGCAACTAAGAAAGAAACACAATCAATGCAATGCACAATATGATGCATGATCATGACATGGCAATATGCTGTGATTTCAGCTAATGCAACTAGCAGCAAGTTAAATGGAGTTGGTTTGAACCCTAGGTTCAAATTCAAACTCCACATGTGATTATTTAAATGCCATTCATATGATTTGTCCTAAACAGCAGCTATAAGTTGTTCTAACATGCATGAAAATGGTACAGATGGATAGATTGGATTTTTCTGATCATTTTTCATATATAATTTGTTTGATTTGGAGCTACGGTTGATTTTCTATGATTTTTAGAAGTTTTGGTTATTTTCTGGAATTTCCTGTAAAAGAATAAATCCAGAAAATAATTAACTGCGTCAGCACTATGTCACTGTGACGTCATCGGTCAATGGGGCGGTCCAGGTCAAACTGACCAGTGGGACCCGCGTGTCAGTGTCTAGTCAAATTAACAGAGTTTGTTAACGCTAAACTAATCCTAAACCTTGGTAATTAGCAGGGGCTGGCCCCACATGTCAATGACCCGGGCGAGGGTCAAACAGGGGTCAAACCCGGGTCAACTCGCCGGAGTTGACCCGCGGCTCATCGCTGGCGAGGCCAGAGACGGCGGAGGGCGTCGGAAACGCTCCTCCAGCGACCAAATCGATGGCTGAGAGGTTCTACACGATGCTGGAGCTCGTCCGCGTCTTGTGGTGCATGCAACAGCAGCTCAGGTGACCTAAATCGACGGCGGCGGCAACTTGCACGGCGGCCGGAGTTCGGGCGCGGACGGTGTCGACGCTACGGTGCACTAGAGGAGAAGCCGAAGAGTGATGCGTGCTTCTAGGAGTGTTCTGAGCGCGCTGATGGGCTCGGATGCGAGTGACAGCAGTTGTGGTCGCGGCGGCGCCATGGCCGGCGGCGAGGAGCGCTCGGCAAGGTGGTTAGAGTGGTTAGGGAAGGCAAACGAGCACGGGTTAGGGGGGAAAGGACCGTGGCCTCACAGTGGTTGCAGGGGTCGTTGCAGCGGCCTCGGGGAAGGCTTGACGGCGTCGGAATCCCGGCGGCGATCTCCTGTGGCCGAGGAAGAAGATGAAGTCGAGGACGACGCGTCGGGGCTCTTCCGGTCGTGTGAGCCGACAGAGAGGACGAGGGAGGTACTGCGGAGCTCGGGAGCGCGTCGGAGAGGAGAGGGGGTGGCGGTGGCCGTGAGGGCAGCGAGGGGCACCGACGGTGGCGCTCAGCCGGTTGCGTGCGAGAGGGACAGAGGAGGGGAGAGGCGATGGGAGAGGTCGAGGGGGTTCCGGGGGTGTCGTGGCATCCTCAGGGCGACGGGGAGACAGGCAAGCAGGGTGGAGGTGGCCGGGGCGCGTGTGCGATGGCGGCCACACGCCCTCCTGCCCACTGGCAGGAGGTGGAAGACGACAGGGAGGAGCCCCTGGTGGGCTGGGCTGGTTTTGCCCGGCTGGGCTGCTATAGTGCCAGGCTAGGTAAGTGCCAGGTAAGTTCTCTCTCTTTCTCTTTTAATTCATGTTTTCTATTTTCCTGCAGCTTTGTGGCTTTATTAAAAATACTAAATCAATCCCAAAAATCATGCAATTGCTCATGACCACTGTTGGAAATATATCCTGCAGTAAACATTTCAGTTTGGGATTATTTGCACATTTAAAATATTTTATAGAATTTAAATGTCCAAATTCAAATACTTATGATTTAATTCAGTGACCTTAGGATGACCTAGAAAATTGTGCACCATTTTTGTCAGAGGTTTAAGACCAAGGCAAAGATGATGAACATTTTAGAAGGGTATTTCAGGTTCATTGAAAATGATTTTATGTTGAACCTATTTGATTTGATCTGGTGCTAGGGTTTGATCAGTCCCCATTTCAAAGTTTCATAGAATTTAAACATGATGCACACATGAAGGGCTAGCCTACTGCATACCAGGACCAGGGATGTGACAGCTCACCCCTACTAAACAAGAATCTCGTCTCGAGATTCAAGCGTAGGGTAAGATGAAGGGGGGACGCAAACGAACATAATCTTCACGATTCAGGTGGCACTTCAAAGAACGTTGAATCGATCACCATCTTTGTCTTGTCATCTTGCTCTGAGAACTCCAGCCAACATGACAACAAGAGGAGAAGGAGACTCTAGAAGGATCGATCTTCTCGAAGACCGAACAACTTAGGATCAACCCACGGAACGAGACATACCAACATCACTCAAGCCGAGACACGAAACAAACAACTGGAGGGATGGAGTAAGACAGATGATGAAGGTTCACTAGGAAGGCAACATTCCACACTTAAGAAGTTGGTGAATGGTTGTCAACGTAGCGAGGAGTTGAGTTGCCTTGATGCCACAATGAGACATCTTAGATGAGGTGACTCATAGAATCATCCCTTAAATGGCAAAAAGAATTACCTTTGATTCAAAGATCATTGGAACTCTTCATACCAGCTTAAGGCAATCACAAATGATCATTTGGAGGAGTTCGGTAGAATGACATACTCGGACTAGAATGGATGATGTGGACTACCTTGCTGAAGACAATGTAAGGGATGATTTTGCTCGCGCATGCTCTCAGGAACTTGAGCATTTCCCTATTCTTCAAGGTTTTACCAACACCCGTGTCAAGGATCCTGGTAACACATCTTACTACCATGATGAATAGTGGTGGATGATGCAAATGCAAAGGAAGATAACACCTTCTCAGATTTCACCTTAGCGAGGCCGAGGAAACAAAATCTGGATGATCGATCGAGAGACATTTAGCACTCCGCTTCTAATGTTCTCCTTGATGTGCTAGCGTAACCCATTCAAAGATATTGTTTGATATCTAGAACATCAAGTAAAAAGGTCGGACTTCGGGAGCACAAGAATCCATAAGGAACAATTAGGGAGTAATTACTATGAAGTCCTTATGGGGAGGTGGCCAACTTCCTCAATCAAAATACTACAATAATAGGTCTTCCGGTTGGTTGTGTTGGCCACGACATCCACTTTACCGGTTATCGAGAGACCAATATTATAGTTCTTGGGAAATATTCCAACCATCAAGTCTGCCTGAGATTCAGATCTGGTTGGTGTCAGAATACTCCAGACTCATCAAGTCTAGAAAAAAAATGAAAGTTTGCAACACAAACCGACAGGATAACCTTGCGAGATTCTCGGGAAAGGACTACGGTAGCAAGCTCCAAAACATGAGCTGATTCTGCTACACACATGTGAACACGCTGTCCCAGACAAGCATGACCACATGGTAGTCTTACAACAAAACACTACCGAGTTCTGGTTGGGAGCCATCATCGAGGACATCGGAGACTTGTGCATGATCTAGAATTAACACAACCAATTCCTTTTCCTTGAGCAAATCAATCAGTGGCTTGGGGTGCTACGGTATACATATGGAGTGGAGGTAATTAATCTACCAAACCATAGTATACCTTGCACACGCATGACTGACTTGGGATGATTCCAAAGAAAGCAACATTGACTTTCTCGAATTCACGACGGCAACTTGCATCAAATGCACATGAATTAGAGGAAGTCACTTCTTTCATCCGAACATATGCTTCATGCACGGGACATGAAGATAATGCTTATAAAAGTTTCCAACACTAGCTTGATGTTCAACATGAATCATGCAGGAGACAAAATACTGCTGATGGGCTCAACAGCAACTCATCGGAATTTCCATATCACTGGACTTCCACCATTATGCGAACAATGTGATAGTATTGGTCAGACCATAAGATGTAATGGTGTATGCTCAAGGAATCAACCACGAGTAAGACAACATTACGAACATCGTGGTTCTGATTTGACTTGACGGTAGCCCATACTCAAGTCAAAGTTTTAACAAGGCAATAGATCCAACAACTGATCACGAGGACCAATCGATGGAGATATCGTCTTTCTTCAACACACACACACAAGGATATCCCCTTGGAATGAACTGAGTTGGACAAGCTTTTATCTTCCAACTCTCCAAGTTGTTGTTTAGCTTAACCAACTAGCTTAGGGGTATCCAACACAGACACTTGGAGAAGGGGTGGTTACAAGGAACCAACTTGATCACGAGCTCAACATAACAGTCAGGTGACAACCTGGTGATACCTCCAAAAAGATATTCGGAGAATCACGAACCACCAATATGTTATTAAGCTCGAGAACAATCTTGCCTTTCAGAGCAAGACGATATGATCAAATGATCGAGGATTTGACACAATCCAAACTCATTGATCGAGGAGTGCACCAGAAATAAGGACTAGGTAGCACGATCAATCTTAGGATGGAAATTTAATAACTAGTACGCTAAAAATGAGATTATTGTCCATTTAACTACCAAGCAACATGGTTGCTAGGAGTATTGATTTCACACATCATAGTTCACCTATCGGCATTCCGGTTGCAACAACATGGAAATCGAGAAATGAAAATGATGGCGAGAAGTATCACTGCGTCAAGAATTCATAAGAGGTGGTGCAATTCTCATGACAATCCTGACATAAAGAAGGTAATACTTCAAGGTAGAACAGACCAGAGGCTGGATTGGCATTTGATCTATGGAATATAACTCCTTTGACCCAATCCTAGATATGGATGAGGTACTGGAGTTTGTTTCTCCTAGTTATTCCAGAATAGAATGGCTTGACGGACCACAAGAGTAATAGGCATCGATGAACGAATGCACGCATACTCTTGACTATCAATTGATAGACGAAGGTCAGAAGACGACTAAGGGGGACAACTCAAAGGAACATACGATTTTTTGAGTTGTGGACGCATGGATTAGAATGTCGAGCAAAGCTCAACATGTTTCTTCCGGATAACCCATGCAGAGAGGTAGGTTTGGCAGAATCGTAATATACAAGGGGAAACTCATCAAGATCACTCTTGTTGTGATCTTTTGGTTCCCGAACTTCTGCCATATTGGTTCATGGCATTGGAAGAAGGAAATACCACGGACCTCGAGGACTATCGCAAAGGCTACTAATAACCTAAAGGAACTAGCAAATACTACCGACAAGAAGTAGATAGGGTGAATCTCGGGTTCAAAACCCAGGAATAGAATGCCTACTAACTAAATGGCATCACGGGATGCTTTCGAGAATGACGGCCAGATTCATCACACTGGGAACACAAAGCATGGCTAGGGTACTAGGTGGTACTCTAAGACACCTAGGGTCATAATGATAACTCCAACATATATGTCGAGGCAATAAAGTAACTCAACTCAGCAATTAGTGTGGTTAATCTGGCCAAAAGGATTATTGGGAACGGGAAGGAGGGATTTGCAAATGCTTCAGACTATTTAGAAACCTGGGATGACTCGGACAGCATAACGGCTGTAAATGCTCGAAAAGATTTGAGACATGCTACAAAAATGGTGGCATAACCACTCGATCATCATAATATCATGGTTCTGAGATCAACTATGAACATACAGAAGATAGTAGGAGCTGAACTGAGGCTTAAATCCATCAATCCTATAAGTCTATGAATTAGTAACACGTGATCCTGATAGATACACGAGAAGCCTAGTTCTTAATCCCCGTAGAAAAGAAGAGGTTGACTCAGATCAGAAGGGCATAAGGTAAAGGAGTAAAAAGAGCCTTACGTTCCCATCCCACAATCAATTCCCCTACATATAACTAAAGCATTTCTAGACTCAACTTCGACCAGTTTGGCTTGGTAATCCTACAGGCAGTCAAGCTCTGATACCAAAGCTGTCAGGACCCCGACTTAATGCCACATCGATCTAGCATGTAACACCTCATATCACTTTGCGGCCTCACGCACGGTATCCCCATGGGTGTCGCCTTACCTTTGCACGGGACCGTTTGCGCCTTTTGGCACACGTATATGATAGTGTTGCTAGCATCCATATGATAAGGAGCCCGGGATGACATGGCTAGTCGTAAACCCAAATTGGCACAAACTTACAAGGACAGGCATACATGACCCAGCATCGAACGTGTCGGTCATCAGCGAGTGAATCCAGGCTGTATCACTGGGCTAGCAGGACTCCGGTGAACCGGGCTGTAGCGGGCTAATAGGACTCCGGTATTCATCGCGTGACATTTCCCCGAAGGGACAGACACAGGAACGAAGAAGGACACATGCCGGCCAGCCTAAGTGTTCCGGAGCAGTAGCAAGCTACCATGGCTCAGTGGAAGCACTAGGAGACATTTCCCGGTAAGAGAGGCTACTAAGGATAAACAACTAGATAGTCAGATCCCACACATACCAAGCATTTCAATAACATACACACAATATGCTTGATATGTGCAAATACAACATGGCATCACAACATGACTCTACAACTCAAGTATTTTATTCAATAGGCTCCGAGGAGCGAGATATTACAAACATGGGTCTCATGACCCAACATTCAGAGCATACAAGTCAAAGCACAAGCGGAAGCTTAACATGTCTGAGTACAGACATCTACAAATGAAAAAGGCCGAGAAGCCTCACTATCTACCAGATCCTGCCGAGGGCACAAGATCGTAGCTGAGGTAACAAGCTAAACGTCGAAGTCCAAGCGGAACTACTAATGCGACTGAAGTCGCTCTGCAAAAACATAAAATAGGCAAACGTGAGTACAAATGTACCCAGCAAGACTTACATCAGAACTATCTACATATGCATCATTATCAACAAAGGAATGGTGTGGAGTTTGACTGCAGCAAGCCAGCTTTGACTCGGTGGCTATCCTGAACTACGACTGCAAGTAACTCTTTTGAGGTGGCGCACACGAGTCCACATATTCACCATATCAATACACCACTATGGATCCGCACCCGTTTCCCTACGAGAACGCCATCCATAGCACTCACGCTTATCTTGCGTATTTTAGAGTATCCACTTTCACTTGTCTATGAACTGTACAGGCAACCCAGAAGTCCTTTATCGCGGACACGGCTATTCGAATAGATAATGATAACCCGGCAGGGGTGTACTTCTTCACACACGCTCTCACCACTTATCGCCGTTTACACGACATGTACTCGGCAACCTTCAAGAGGAAGCCCAGCGAGGGTGTCAGCCACGACCTGACTAACCACACAAGTCTCTCGTCTAGGTTTATCGCCTATTCGGGTTCCATCCGCAAGGAGATCCGGCCGGGGTGTCGCTCACGGCCCCAAACGATGTGAGCAGGGTTCCCAAGCCCACCATCCGGGTGCCACTTGGTACACCATGCCACTGTGCCTAGTCTGTCCCAAGCCCACCTATACCGGGTGCCACTTGGTAGACTACTAACACTACCTACAAACACCAGAAACTAGTTGCAACTCATGGACAGAGATCAGGTTGATTAATAAGTCGAGAGGGGCACTTAAGCATTCCAATGCGTGGTAGTAGCTGTTCATGGATCACAAACACAGAACTCAGTTCCTGAGGACGGCTTCAATGAGACAACCCACCATGTACTCCTACATGGCCTCTCACCGCTACCTTTACCAAATCGTGTTCACACATTTAGCTCACACACAGTAGGACATGTTCAACACCATTCCAATTCATCCCCGATGAATCAGACCTAACTCAACTCTAAGCAGTAGCAGGCATGACAAACAAACATGAATGAGTAGGCACATCAGGGCTCAAACAACTCCTACTCATGCTAGTGGGTTTCATCTATTTACTGTGGCAATGACAGGTCATGCAGAGGAAAGGGGTACAGCTACCGCACCATGTAACAGTTGAATCGTTGTTGTCCTAATGCAGTAAAAGAGAGCAGGAGCGAGAGAGTGGGATTGTATCAGAATGAACAAGGAGGTTTTGCTTGCCTGGCACTTCTGAAGATAATATAGTTCTTCATCGGTGTCATCGAATTCATCGTCTGAACACGTCTATCGAGAGGGGGCAATTACCGGCAACTGAGAAAGAAACACAATCAATGCAATGCACAATATGATGCATGATCATGACATGGCAATGCTGTGATTTGAGCTAATGCAACTAGCAGCAAGTTAAATGGAGTTGGTTTGAACCCTAGGTTCAAATTCAAACTCCACATGTGATTATTTAAATGCCATTCATATGATTTGTCCTTAACAGCAGCTATAAGTTGTTCTAACATGCATGAAAATGGTACAGATGGATAGATTGGATTTTTCTGATCATTTTTCATATATATTTTGTTTGATTTGGAGCTACGGTTGATTTTCTATGATTTTTAGAAGTTTTGGTTATTTTCTGGAATTTCCTGTAAAAGAATAAATCCAGAAAATAATTAACTGCGTCAGCACTACGTCACTGTGACGTCAGCGGTCAACGGGGCGGTCCAGGTCAAACTGACCAGTGGGACCCGCGTGTCAGTGTCTAGTCTAATTAACAGAGTTTGTTAACGCTAAACTAATCCTAAACCTTGGTAATTAGCAGGGGCTGGCCCCACATGTCAATGACCCAGGGGAGGGTCAAACAGGGGTCAAACCTGGGTCAACTCGCCGGAGTTGACCCGCGGCTCATCGCCGGCGAGGCCATAGACGGCGGAGGGCGTCGGAAACGCTCCTCCGGCGACCAAATCGATGGCTGAGAGGTTCTACGCGATGTTGGAGCTCGTCCGCGTCTTGTGGTGCACGCAACAGTAGCTCAGGTGACCTAAATCGACGGCGGCGGCAACTTGCACGGCGGCCAGAGTTCGGGCGCGGATGGTGTCGACGCTACGGTGCACTAGAGGAGAAGCCAAAGAGTGAAACATGCTTCTGGGAGTGTTCTGAGCGCGCTGATGGGCTCGGATGCGAGCGACAGCAGCTGTGGTCGCGGCGGTGCCATGGCCGGCGGCGAGGAGCACTCGACAAGGTGGTTAGAGCGGTTAGGGAAGGTAAACGAGCACAGGTTAGAGGGGAAAAGGACCGTGGCCTCACAGCGGTTGCAGGGGTCGTTGAAGTGGCCTCGAGGAAGGCTTGACGGCGTCGGAATCCCGACGGCGATCTCCTGTGGCCGAGGAAGAAGATGAGGTCGAGGACGACGCGTCGGGTCTCTTCCGGTCGCGTGAGCCGACGGAGAGGACGAGGGAGGTACTACAGAGCTCGGGAGCGCGTCGTAGAGGAGAGGGGGTGGCGGTGGCCGTGAGGGCAGCGAGGGGCAGCGACGGTGGCGCTCGGCCGGTTGCGTGCGAGAGGGACAAAGGAGGGGAGAGGCGATGGGAGAGGTCGAGAGGGTTCCGAGGGTGTCGTGGCATCCTCAGGGCGACGGGGAGACAGGCAAGCAGGGTGGAGGTGGCCGGGGCGCGTGTGCGCGCACGGCGGCCACACGCCCTCCTGCCCACTGGAAGGAGGTGGAAGACGACAGGGAGGAGCCCCTGGTGGGCTGGGCTGGTTTTGCCCGGCTGGGCTGCTACAGTGCCAGGCTAGGTAAGTGCCAGGTAAGTTCTCTCTCTTTCTCTTTTAATTCCTATTTTCTATTTTCCTGCAGCTTTGTGGCTTTATTAAAAATACTAAATCAATCCCAAAAATCATGCAATTGCTCATGACCACTGTTGGAAATATATCCTACAGTAAACATTTCAGTTTGGGATTATTTGGACATTTAAAATATTTTGTAGAATTTAAATGTCCAAATTCAAATACTTATGATTTAATTCAGTGACCTTAGGATGACCTAGAAAATTGTGCACCATTTTTGTCAGAGGTTTAAGACCAAGGCAAAGATTATGAACATTTTAGAAGGGCATTTCAGGTTCATTGAAAATGATTTTATGTTGAACCTATTTGATTTGATCTGGTGCTAGGGTTTGATTAGTCCCCATTTCAAAGTTTCATAGAATTTAAAAATGATGCACACATGAAGGGCTAGCCTACTGCATACCAGGACCAGGGATGTGACACTATTTCCCTCAGTTTTTGAGAACCAAGGTATCAATCCAGTAGGAGGCTCCTCAAAAGTCCCACACACCTACACAGACAAACAAAGAACTCGCAACCAACGCAATAAAGGGGTTGTCAATCCCTTCACGACCACTTGCGAAAGTGAGATCTGATAGAGATAGTATGATAAGATAAATATATTTTTGGTATTTTATAATATAGATGCAAAAATTAAAGATGCAAATGAAAGTAAATTGAAAGCTTATATGGTAAAAGATAGACCCGAGGGCCATAGGTTTCACTAGTGGCTTCTCTCAAGATAGCATAAGTATTACGGTGGGTGAACAAATTACTGTCGAGCAATTGATAGAAAAGCGAATAATTATGAGATTATCTAGGTATGATCATGTATATAGGCATCACGTCCGCGACAAGTAGACCGACTCCTGCCTGCATCTACTACTATTACTCCATACATCGACCGACTCCTGCCTACATCTAGAGTATTAAGTTGATAAGAACAAAGTAATGCATTAAGCAAGATGACATGATGTAGAGGGATAAACTCAAGCAATATGATATAAACCCCATCTTTTTATCCTCGATGGCAACAATACAATACGTGGCTTGCTGCCCCTGCTGTCACTCGGAAAGGACACCGCAAGATTGAACCCAAAGCTAAGCACTTCTCCCATGGCAAGAAAGATCAATCTAGTAGGCCAAACCAAACTGATAATTCGAAGAGACTTGCAAAGATAACTCAATCATACATAAAAGAATTCAGAGGAGATTCAAATATTTCTCATAGATAAACTTGATCATAACCCACAATTCATCGGATCTCGACAAACACACCGCAAAAAGAGTTTACATAGAATAGATCTCCACAACAAATGGGGAGAACATTGTATTGAGATCCAAAAAGAGAGAAGAAGCCATCGAGCTAATAACTATGGACCCGTAGGTCTGTGGTAAACTACTCACAACTCATCGGAGGGGCTATGGTGTTGATGTAGAAGCCCTTTGTGGTCGATTCCCCCTCCGGCAGAGTACCAGCGAAGGCTCCAAGATGAGATCTCGTGGATACAGAAGGTTACGGCGGAGGAAATTGTGTTTTGTTGGCTCCCTGGATGTTTTCGGGGTACGTAGGCTTATATAGGAGGAAGAAGTACGTCGGTGGCCGCCCGAGGGGCCCACGAGATAGGGGGCGCGCCCTATAGGGGGGGCGCGCCCTCCTATCACGTGGAGGCCTCGGCTGCTTCTTGACTTGCACTCCAAGTCCTCTGGATCACCTTCGTTCCAAAAATCACGCTCCCAAATGTTTCATTCCGTTTGGACTCCATTTGATATTCCTTTTCTTCGAAATACTGAAATAGGCAAAAAAACAGCAATACGGGCTGGGCCTCCGGTTAGTAGGTTAGTCCCAAAAATGATATAAATGTGTAAAATAAAGCCTATAAACATCCAAAAAGGGGTAATATAATAGCATGGAACAATAAAAAATTATAGATACGTTGGAGACGTATCAAGCATCCCCAAGCTTAATTCCTGCTCGTCCTCGAGTAGGTAAATGATAAAACAGAATTTTTGATGTGGAATGCTACCTAGCATAATTCTCAATGTAATTTTCTTTATTGTGGCATGAATGTTCAGATCCAAATGATTCAAGATAAAAGCTTATAAAACATAAAAATGATAATGCTTCTAAGCATACTGATAAATAATCATGTCCTATCAAAATAACATAGCCAAAGAAAGCTTATTCCTACAAAATCATATAGTTAGGCCATGCTTCATTTTCATTACACAAAATACTCCCATCATGCACAACCCCGGTTTCAGCCAAGCAATTGGTTCATACTTTTTAACGCACTCCAGCTTTTTCAACTCTTACGCAATACATGAGCGCAAGCCATGGACATAGCACTAAGGTGGTATATGGTGGTGGTTGTGAGGACAAAAAGAGGGAGAAGATAGTCCCACATCAACTAGGCGTATCAACGGGCTATGGAGATGCCCATCAATAGATATCAATGTGAGTGAGTAGGGATTGCCATGCAACGGATGCACTAGAGCTATAAATATATGAAAGCTCAACAAAAAAAACTAAGTGGGTGTGCATCCAACTTGCTTGCTCACGAAGACCTAGGGCATTTTGAGGAAGCCCGTCATTGGAATATACAAGCCAAGTTTTATAATGAAAAATTCCCACTTAGTATATGAAAGTGACAACATAGGAGACTCTCTATCATGAAGATCATGGTGCTACTTTGAAGCACTAGTGTGGAAAAAGAGATAGTAGCATTGTCCCTTCTCTCTTTTTCTCTCATTTTATTATATTTTTTTCCTTTTCCTTTATTTTTTATTTTTTTTCTTTTTTTTCTTTGGCCTTTTTTTGGCCTTTCTCTTTTTTTTAAGTCTGAAGTCTCATCCCGAATTATGGGGGAATCATAGTCTTCATCATCCTTTCCTCACTAAGACAATGCTCTAATAATGAAGATCATCACACTTTTATTGATTTACAACTCAAGAATTATAACTCAAAGCTAGAACAAGATATGAATCTATATGAATGCCTCCGACGGTGTACCGGTATATGCAATGAATCAAGAGCGACATGTATGAAAATTATGAAGGTGGCCTTGCCACAAATACGATGCCAACTACATGATCATGCAAAGAGCAATATGACAATGATGAAGTGTGTCATAATAAACAGAACGGTGGAAAGTTGCATGGCAATATATCTCGGAATGGCTATGGAAATGCCATAATAGGTAGGTATGGTGGCTGTTTTGAGGAAGGTAAATAACGGGTGCATGATACTGGCGAAAGTTGCGCGGTATAATAGAGGCTAGCAAAGTGGAAGGATGAGTGTGCGTATATCCATGGACTCACATTAGTCATAAAGAACTCATATACTTATTGCAAAAGTCTACTTGCCCTCGAAGCAAAGTACTACTATGCATGCTCCTAGGGGAAGGGTTGGTAGGAGTTAACCATCGCGCGATCCCGACCTCCACTCATGAGGAAGGCAATTAAAAGAGCACCTCATGCAACAAATTTGTCACGCAATTTTTACCATACGTGCATGCTAGGGGACTTGCCAACTTCAACACAAGTATTTCTCAATTTCATAATTACCCACTAGCATGACCCTAACATTACTACCTTTATATCTCAAAACAATTATCAAGCATCAAATTGATCATAGCATCCAATTCACTTCCTATGATAGTTTTTATTATACCCAACTTGGATGCTCATCATTCTAGGACCAATTTTATAACCATAGCAAATACCATGCTGTTCTAAAATACTCTCAAAATAATATAAGTGAAGCATGAGAGACTAGCAATTTCTTCAAAATTAAGCCACCGCCGTGCTCTAAAAGATATAAGTGAAGCACTAGAGCAAAAACTATCAAGCTCAGAAGATATAAGTGAAGCACATAGAGTATTCTAGCAAATTCTAATCAAGTGGGATTCTCCCAAAAGGTGTGTACAGCAAGGATGATTCTGGTAAACTAAAAAGCAAAGACTAATATAATACACGATGCTCCAAGCAAAACACATATCATGTGGCGAATAAAAATATAGCTCCAACTAAAGTTACCAATGAATGAAGACGAAAGAGGGGATGCCTTCCCGGGGCATCCCCAAGCTTAGGCTTTTGGATATTCTTGAATATATTTGGGTGCCATGGGCATCCCCAAGCTGAGGCTCTTGCCACTCCTTATTCCATAGTCCATCAAAGCTTTACCCAAAACTTGAAAACTTCACAACACAAAACTCAACAGGAAATCTTATAAGCTCCGTTAGTGAAAGAAAAGAAAACCACCACATAAGGTACTGTAATGAACTCATTCTTTATTTATTTTGGTGTTAAACCTACTGTATTCCAACTTCTCTATGGTTTATAAACTATTTTACTAGCCATAGATGCATCAAAATAAGCAAATAACACACGAAAAACAGAATCTGTCAAAAACAGAACAATCTGTAGCAATCTGTAACTAACGCAAACTTCTGGAACTCTAAAAATCCTACCAAAATAGGAAGTCCTGTGTACAATTTGTCTATTGATCAGCAGCAAAAAGAATCAACGCAAAATCATGTTTCTGTGATTTAACAAAACTAATTCCGTGCGTGCAAAGTTTCTGTTTTTCAGTAGAATCAAATTAACTATCATCATAGGTTATCCTATAGGTTCTACTTGGCACAAACACTAATTAAAAGATAAAAACACATCTAAACAGAAGGTAGATGCAAAATTTATTACTAAACAGTAACAAAAACAAAAAACACAAATAAAATTGGGTTGCCTCCCAACTAGCGCTATCGTTTAACGCCCCTAGCTAGGCATAAAAGCGAAGATAGATCTAAGTAGTGACATCTTTGGCACTAAATTCATAAGTAGCTTGCATGATAGATTCATAAGGTAATTTGACTTTCTTTCTTGGAAAGTGCTCCATGCCTTCCCTTAATGCAAATTGGAATCTAATATTCCCTTCCTTCATATCAATAATCGCACCAATTGTTCTAAGGAAAGGTCTACCAAGAATAATAGGGCAAGAAAGATTGCAATCTATATCAAGAACGATAAAATCTACGGGCACCAAATTTCTATTTGCAACAATGATAACATCATTGATTCTTCCCATTGGCTTTTCAATGGTGGAATCCGCAAGGTGCAAATTTAAAGAGCAATCATCAAGATCATGGAAACAAGAAGAACACGCTTTACAAAGCAATCTTTCTTAGCACACAATCTAGCGGTTCTTTCCTTGCACTCATCAATGGAAATTCTCATTGCTTTGAGAGACTCATTGATATCATGCTTAGGAGGAGTAGATCTAAGTTTAAGAGAATCAACATCAAGCGAAAGTCTATCAACGTTCCTAGCCAAATCATCAACTTTGAGCAATTTTTCTTCAAGCAAAGCATTAAAATTATTTTCAGAAATCATAAATTCTTTCACACTATTCTCAAAATCAGAGGGCATCTTATTAAAATTACCATAAGAATTATTCTAGGAATTTCCATAATTACTAGAGGAATTACTAGGGAACGGTCTAGGATTAAAGTTTCCTCTATAAGCATTGTTTCCAAAACTATTCCTACCAACAAAATTCACATCCATAGATTCATTATTATTCTCAATCAAAGTAGACAAAGGCATATGATTGGGATCAAAAGGAGCACTCTTAGTAGCAAATAATTTCATAAGTTCATCCATCTTTCCACTCAAAACATTGATTTCTTCTATAGCATGCCCTTTTTACAAGAAGATCTTTCGGTGTGCCATTGAGTATAATTAGCCATAATATTATCAAGAAGTTTTGTAGCATCCCCTAACGTGATTTCCATAAACGTGCCCCCCGCGGCCGAATCTAAAAGATTTCTAGAAGCAAAGTTCAAACCGGCATAAAAAATTTGTATGATCATCCATAAATTCAAACCATGAGTAGGGCATTTGTGAATCATCAATTTCATTCTTTCCCAAGATTGGGCAACATGCTCATGATCAAGTTGTTTAAAATTCATAATATCGTTCCTAAGAGTGATGATCTTAGGAGGAGGAAAATGTTTAGAGATAAAAGCATCTTTGCACTTGTTCCAAGAATCAATACTATTTTTAGGCAAAGACGAAAACCAAACTTTAGCACGATCTCTAAGTGAAAACGGAAATAACTTCAATTTAACAATATCATTATCCGTATCTTTCTTCTTTTGCATATCACACAAATCAACAAAGTTGTTTAGATGAGTAGCGGCATCTTCACTAGGAAGGCCGGCGAATTGATCTTTCATAACAAGATTCAGCAAAGTAGTATTGATTTCACAAGACTCAACATCATTAAGAGGAGCAATCGGAGTACTAAGGAAATCATTATTATTCGTATTGGAGAAATCACACAATTTGGTATTATCTTGCGCCATGGCAACAAGTAATCCAACACACAAGCAAACAGAAAAAGGCAAGCAAAAGAGAGAGAGAAGATTGGGAAAGAGAGGGCGAAAACGGCAAGGTGAAGTGGGGGAGAGGAAAATGAGAGGCAAATGGCAAATAATGTAAATGCGAGGGAGATGAGTTTGTGATGGGTACTTGGTATGTCTTGACTTGAGCGAAGACCTCCCCGGCAACGGCGCCAGAAATCCTTCTTGCTACGTCTTGAGCTTGTGTTGGTTTTCCTTGAAGAGGAAAGGGTGATGCAGCAATAGTAGCGTAAGTATTTCCCTCAGTTTTTGAGAACCAAGGTATCAATCCAGTAGGAGGCTCCTCAAAATTCCCACGCACCTACACAAACAAACAAAGAACTCGCAACCAACACAATAAAGGGGTTGTCAATCCCTTCAGGGCCACTTGCGAAAGTGAGATCTGATAGAGATAGTATGATAAGATAAATATATTTTTGGTATTTTATAATATAGATGCAAAAAGTAAAGATGCAAATAAAAGTAGATTGAAAGCTTATATGATAAAAGATAGACCGGGGGCCATAGGTTTCACTAGTGGCTTCTCTCAAGATAGCATAAGTATTACGGTGGGTGAACAAATTACTGTCGAGCAATTGATAGAAAAGCGAATAATTATGAGATTATCTAGGCATGATCATGTATATAGGCATCACGTCTGCGACAAGTAGACCGACTCCTGCCTGCATCTACTACTATTACTCCACACATCGACCGACTCCTGCCTGCATCTAGAGTATTAAGTTCATAAGAACAGAGTAATGCATTAAGAAAGATGACATGATGTAGAGGGATAAACTCAAGCAATATGATATAAACCCCATCTTTGTATCCTCGATGGCAACAATACAATACGTGCCTTGCTGCCCCTGATGTCACTGGGAAAGGACACCGCAAGATTGAACCCAAAGCTAAGCACTTCTCCCATGGCAAGAAAGATCAATCTAGTAGGCCAAACCAAACTGATAATTCGAAGAGACTTGCAAAGATAACGCAATCATACATAAAAGAATTCAGAGGAGATTCAAATATTTCTCATAGATAAACTTGATCATAAACCCACAATTCATCGGATCTTGACAAACACACCGCAAAAAGAGTTTACATAGAATAGATCTCCACAACAGAGGGGGAGAACATTGTATTGAGATCCAAAAAGAGAGAAGAAGCCATCTAGCTAATAACTATGGACCCGAAGGTCTGTGGTAAACTACTCACAACTCATCGGAGGGGCTATGGTGGTTATGTAGAAGCCCTTCGTGGTCGATTCCCCCTCCAGCGGAGCACCGGCGAAGGCTCCAAGATGGGATCTCGCGGATATAGAGGGTTATGGTGGTGGAAATTGTTTTTTGTTGGCTCCCTGGATGTTTTCGGGATACGTAGGTATATATAGGAGGAAGAAGTACGTCGGTGGCCGCTCGTGGGGCTCAGGAGATAGGGGGCACACCCAGAGGGGGTGGGCGCGCCCTCCTGTCTCCTGGCCGCCTCGCAAGCTTCTTGACTTGCACTCCAAGTTCTCCGGATCACGTTCATTCCAAAAATCACGCTCCCGAAGCCGTTTGGACTCTGTTTGATATTCCTTTTCTTCGAAATACTGAAATAGGCAAAAAAACAACAATACGGGCTGGGCCTCTGGTTAGTAGGTTAGTCCCAAAAATGATATAAATGTGTAAAATAAAGCCCATAAAATTCCAAAAGGGGTAATATAATAGCATGGAACAATAAAAAATTATAGATACGTTGGAGACGTATCACCCCCTGGGCACGCCACTGCCTTGTGGGCCACTTGGCAGGCCCCCGATGCCCATCTTCTGCTATATGGTGTGTTTTGACCTGGAAAAAATCAGAAGGAAGCTTTTGGCACGAAGCGCCGCCGTCTTGAGGCAGAACCAATCTAGGGCTTCGGCGGAGCTGTTTTGTAACACCCTCAGTGTCATGCTACAGTAATCCCCTGTTAATGGTGCCTGGTCACCATACTTACTGAGCTAATTATCACTTGATGAAAAATCAAAGTCAAATTCAAATTCAAATTATGAGGGGAATTCAAAATTTCTCAAACATGAAAACAAAAATGTTCATCATGTGCCAAATATTCCACAACCAATATTGGTGGTGAACCAACATTTTTGCAAAGGGTTTAAGTGGCCTAAACTACTTAAAACAGTGACCTAAGCAATAAATTAAATGCCCTTTTTAATTTATAAAATTGGCCACTATTCCAAAAGCCTCCCAACCTTTTTGAGGCAGTACACTTTAATTCTTTGAAATTGTTTTGGCCAGTGGCATAATTTTGCAAAGTCAATTGTGGCTAAAAGAAAATGCAAAAGCTGCTGGAAAAGAAAAAGAAAAACAACAAAAAGAAAAAGAAAAGGAGAAGTAGAGGGGACAGAGAGAGAGGCCCTCTACCTCACTCAGGCTTCGGCCCACCCGAGCCAGCTGGCCCAACAGGCCGGCCCACACCCTTTGGGTCGTCGCTCTCCCCTCCCCCTGTTCAACCGACCGAGGGCGCGCGCCTGCGCGTCGCCGCCGGACCACCTCACCGTCGACGGGAGAGGATAAGGCCGCCCCGACGCCTCGGCCCCCTCGCCTCCCACTCGCCCACTTGCCCCCCCCCCCCCCCTTCTCTCTCTCTCTCTCGCCCACGCGCTCGCTCCGCCCCTCCTCTCCTCCAGATCCGCGGCCCGAGCGCAGTCTCCGCTGCCCTCCGTCGTTGTCGCGGCCACCGGCGGCCCCGCGCCCGCTGACCCTGTCGGTGAGCTCCGCCGCGGTCGACTCCTTCAACTGGCGCCCTTCGCTGGAATCAGGAAGCACCGCAACCGCCGTTCGTCCTCGTCCCCATCTCCGGCTGTTGTCAATCTTCTTTGTCTCCGGCGCCGACTCTGCTGCTACTAAACCTCTGAGGGCCATCGTGCGTGCCGCAAGGTGAGCCCCTCTTCCCCTTCCCTCACTCCCCTGGCCTCTTGCGCTCCCGTAGCCACCGCGTCCACCAGGGCCAAGCTCAGCTCCGCCGCATAGCTCGCCGCCGTCGCCATGGGCATCGTCATGCTCGCCCGAGCACTCGAGAGTGCTCAAGCCACCTCGCCGCGTCCGCCCGTGCCGCTAGGTCCCTTCCCCATAGCCTCTAGCACCGACCGCGCGTTTACCCGAACTCCGACGACCACCGCGGTGCGCGCCACCGTCGTTCTAGTGTGTTTCCGGCCGGGCCACCACCGCAGTTCGACGCGCGCTGCTCCGCTCGTTCGAACGCGCCCTTGCGCGCGCGAAACGGTTGCCCGTAGGCGAAATCCGACGAGGCCGGGTGCCCTCCGTCGCGTTTTCGTGCTCGCCGGCGTTCAGCCGCCGGCCCGCTGAGCTGGCACACCTGGGGCCACCCCCTGGGTCACTGCCAGTGGGGCCCCTAGCCCCTGTTGACCAGTTGACCTGGTCAACCGTGCTGACTGGGCAGGCCCCAGCCACTGACGTGCGGGCCCCACCGCTTAATCCACTAATTTAATGTTTTAATAATTAAAACTAATTAGTTTAGCTAATTAGTCTATGACATGTGGGCCCGACTATTAATTAAGTCAATTTAATTAAAATAAACCTCTGTCTGCCCCTTTGTCTATGACAAGTGGACCCACTAGTCAGTTTGACCTGGTCAGCCGCCCTGCTGACTGCTGATGTCACTGTGACGTCACGCTGACGCAATAAACCCCTTTTGTTAATTTATTTAATTCTAGAAAATTGTTTAAAACTTTAGAAAATCATAGAAATTAAACCGTAACTCGGATGAAAATGTTTTCTACATGAAAGTTGCTCAGAAAAATCCAACGAATCCGGATACGGGGTCCGTTCATCTGTCACATGCCTCTAGCATGCTGAACATGGAACCGTCCCCTCTCTTTTCATTTGTCCAGAAAACGCCAGGCGTCGGGAATTCATCCTCGGATGTTTATCCCCTCCGTCTGCAACGTGTAGTACTACGTTAGGTCGACCCTAGTTCTGCTTATCATCATGTCATGCTTAGCGTTGCATCTGTTTGCTTATATTTACTGTTTCTTCCCCCTCTTCTCTCCAGTAGACCCCGAGATCGATGTTGCCCCTGTGATCGACTACGTCGACGACGACCCATCCTTGCCAGAGCAACCAGGCAAGCCCCCCCTTTGATCATCCCGATATCGCCCATTCCATTCTCTCATGCTTGCATTAGATTTTGCTACTGTAATTGTTTGCTCCTATTCTGATGCATAGCCTACTTTTGTATCTGGTGTTGTACCTTACCTGCTTATCCTAAACTACTTAGTATAGGTTGGTTAGTGATCCATCAGTGACCCCCACCTTGTCCTTGTTGCCCCTGCTTCATCATAGAAGACCTGATAAACGGGATCGAAGACCAGGCCCCGGCACCGCACATCACTTTCCCCTTAGTTGCTCGACACTACTAGGTTACTATCGAGTGCCGAGGGTGAGACCTCTGCAGCACTTCTAATGTTAACCCTGTAGTGTAGCTATTCGGTCGTGGTCATCGAGGGTGATTCCACCTTAACCACTTCCGATACGACTCTGTCGTGCAACCCTCAAGTGTGAACCTCGGGGGTGATTCCTCTTACGTTCACCTTGATGATTACATTGAGTGGAATTCACCGGGGATGATTCCTCGGGTTTTCCCCTTGATGTTTGGACACACAGATACTTGGACTTTACAACTGTTACTTGGAAAGGCGGGTCGACCCTGAGGGGTACCCGCGAGTGATGTGGAGACGGGTTGACCTGGAGGGTACCCGAGAGATGAATACAAGGCGTGGCCGGGCATTCTTAGCCCTTGCCGCAAGTCCTCGAGATGGGGCAACGGGGTCACATCTTTCGTGAGTCTCTGCTTGTTACCGCGCGTTCCTAATCCACTACGATTTGGATATTTGATCCGAGGGGCCTTTGGCCTGATAGCACTAACCATCACGTGGGCATAGTATGGGCGTTCTGCGTCGTATACATTAGCCGAAGCTTAATAGACATCAGCGACTGAGCGGCGCGCGCCGGGTTGGACTGGTAAGCACCTACCTTTTTTTAAGGAGGTAGCTAGGTCTGCTCACCGGCCGCGTACGCAACGTGCAGGAGTTTCCGGGGAGATGGCCCATGACCCCTGGGGGCATAGGTTTAGTCCGGTGTGCTTGACCTCTCTATTAAGCCTAGGTCGGGTTGCGGCGTATTGTTTGGCCGAGGCCGGGCATGACCAAGGAAAGTGTGTCCGGCTGGAGTTAAGCGAGCGTGGTGGGTAAGTTGGTGCACCCCTGCAGGGAAGAACTAATCTATGCATAGCCTGTCCTACGGTAACGGACACTTGGAGTTGTATCCCGATCGATACAACTAGAATTGGATACTTGTGATGAGAACTGGATGGTGATGAGAAATGGATTGTGATGATAACTGGATAGTACGGCTCTGGGATATCTTTCTCATAGGGAGTCGAGAAAGGATCTCTGGCCGAGGTTGATAATACTACTACTACTTTACTTTATTCTACTCTATTCCCTCTTGTTGCTGCAAGATGGTGGTTTCCAGAAGATGCTAGTCTTCGAAAGGACTAGGCCTTCTCTCTATTCTGGCATTTCTGCAGCCCAGTCCACATATACAGCCCTCCTTTGATAATGTTGCATATGTAGTGTAGATCCTTGCTTGTGAGTACTTTGGATGAGTACTCACGGTTGCCTTTCTCCCTCTTTTTCCCCTTTTCCATTCTTCTCGGATGACGCAACCAGATGACGGAGTCCAGGAGCCAGATGACACCTTTGACGACTACTACTACCCCGAGGGTGCCTACTACCACGTGGCGGAGACCGCCGATGACCAGGAGTAGTTAGGAGGCTCCCAAGCAGGAGGCCTTCCCTTTTTGATCGATGTTGCTTTTGTGCTAGCCTTCTTAAGGCAAACTTGTTTAACTTATGTCTGTACTCAGATATTGTTGCTTCCGCTGACTCTTGTGTTTTCGAGCTTATGTATTCGAGCCCTCGAGGCCCCTAGCTTGTAATATAAAGCTTGTATTATTTTAATTTGTGTCTAGAGTTGTGTTGTGATATCTTCCCGTGAGTCCTTGATCTTGATCGTACACATTTGCATGTATGATTAGTGTACGATTGAATCGAGGGCGTCACATGTTCTGCTGAGGAAACTTCCCTCCCGGAGGGGGAAATCGAAGCCATCGTCATCACCAACGATCCTCTCATCGAGAGGGGGTCAATCTCAATCAATATCTTCACCAGCACCATCTTCTCTCCAAACCCTAGTTCATCTCTTGTATTCGATCTCAGTCTCAAAACCTCAGATTGGTACCTGTGGGTTGCTAGTAGTGTTAATTACTCCTTGTAGTTGATGCTAGTTGGTTTATTCGGTGGAAGATCATATGTTCAGATCTTGAATGATAATTAATACTCCTCTTATTATGGACATGAATATGCTTCATGAGTAATTACGTTTGTTCCTGAGGACATGGGAGAAGTCTTGTTATAAGTAATCATGTGAATTTGGTATTCGTTTGATATTTTGATGAGATGTATGTTGTCTCTCCTCTAGTGGTGTTATGTGAACGTTGACTACATGACACTTCACCATTGTTTGGGCCAAGCGGAAGGCATTTGGAAGTAATAAGTAGATGATGGTTTGCTAGAGTGACAGAAGCTTAAACCCTAGTTTATGCGTTGCTTCGTAAGGGGCTAATTTGGATCCATGTATTTCATTCTATGGTTAGGTTTACTTTAATTATTTTGTAGTTGCAGATGCTTGTGAGAGGGGTTAATCATAAGTGGGAGGCTTGTCCAAGGAAGGGCAGCACCCAAGCACCGGTCCACCCACATATCAAATTATCAAAGTAACGAACATGAATCATATGAGCATGATGAAAACTAACTTGACAGTAATTCCCACGTGTCCTCGTGAGCGCTTTGCTTTATATAAGAGTTTATCCAGGCTTGTTGAGGGAGTCCTGGATTAGGGGGTCCTCGGACAACCGGACTATATACTTTGGCCGGACTGTTGGACTATGCAGATACAAGATAGAAGACCTCTATCGCCTGTCCGGGTGGGACTCTCCTTTGCGTGGAAGGCAAGCTTGGCAATTCGGATATGTAGATCTCCTTCTCTGTAACCGACTCTGTGTAACCCTAGCCCCCTCTGGTGTCTATATAAACCGGAGGGTTTAGTCCGTAGGACAACAACAATCATAATCATAGGCTAGCCTCTAGGGTTTAGTCTCTATGATCTCGTGGTAGATCAACTCTTGTAATACTCATATCATCAAGATCAATCTAGCAGGAAGTAGGGTATTACCTCCATCGAGAGGGCCCGAACCTGGGTAAACATTATGTCCCCCGCCTCCTGTTACCATTAGCCTTAGACGCACAGTTCGGGACCCCCTACCCGAGATCCGCTGGTTTTGACACCGACACTTGTCCTTTGCTACAAAAAGGATTGGGCCACCTTGCTGCACCTTGTTTACTTTTGTTACTTGTTACCCGTTACGAATTATCTCATCATACAACTATCTGTCACCGATAATTCCAGTGCTTGCAGAGAAGACCTTGCTGAAAACCGCTTGTCATTTCCTTTTGCTCCTCGTTGGGTTCGACACTCTTACTTATCGAAAGGGCTACGATAGATCCCCTATACTTGTGGGTCATCAATGACCCGCCGGTTTTTTTGTCTTGGCAAGGGTTCTGAGTCGGAGGAGATTATGTTACCTCTGTTGTGTCCGCATGGCTGGCCTCCGCATCATCCTGATATGAATCAGCATCAATAAGTTGCATGAAAAGAAAGCCAAGAGAATCGAGTTCTACCTCCGACTCATTGTCAACGGCGAATAAATCTTCAGCATTCCGTTTCTTTCCTTTGGCCTCTTTGGAAGCCCGGGACTTTCCTTTGGTCTTCTCGATAACCGACTTATCTTGCAGTTTTTTCTTCCAGAAGGAAGAGTTGGCCTGAGAAGCATACATTATGGTAAGAGGATATACAGTTTATGAGAAATTGATAAGTGAGGTTAAGGCTAGTTTCAAATACTTACATCTAGGGTCGGGTTAAGTGCATAGAAAGGATTCAATCCTATTTTACTGCAGTCTTCCAATGTCTCCCCGAGCAATGTTTTTTTCATCTCGTTGATTTGCTAGTCATCCAAATGTACTTGGTTGTACCGTTGCGGGTCTTTCACATCGCATGTGTACTGGCACATTAAGCCGGCACGTCGGCTTAAACGTAAAATCTGCCAGGCGACCCAGAAGTGGACCAAGTCAAATCTAGTTAGGCCATTAGCCAGTAAATCCCTTATTTTTGAGAATATAGGGCCATACTTGGCCCGTTCGGCGGCAGAGATCCGATCAGGAAGTTCATGTCTGGGGCTAAGCCGGCAAGAGCAGAAACCCGACAGGGGATTTTCGCCAGCTGGGGAAGTGTCTTGGCAGTAGAGCTACATGTAGTTCCAGTCTTTGGGATGGCTGGGCAGTGCGCCTGCAGGGAAAATGATGTCTCTACATCTCTGAATAGAGATCCCGCAAAGTTCAAGACTTGGGCCATCTGGCATTTCCGTTTGACGGTTGAGATAAAAATACTCTCTGAATAGATCAACCTCAGGCTACATTTGAAGGTATACTTAATAGAAGACTTGGAAATTGCAGATGTTGGATACAGAATTCAGCCCAATATCTTGAGGATGTAGCTTGTAGAAATGCAAACATCCCGGAAGAGTTTTGACCCAGGCGGCGAAAAACCATGGAGGAGGTGATTAGAAAAAACTACGGCTTTGCCATCTTTAGGTTGAGGTTTAGCCTCTGAGCCTCGAGCTCGCCAGTTGATATCATCCTTGGCTGCTAAGACTCCCATGGTGACATGCTCTTGGAGAGAAAGCTCAGTCACCCTAGAAGCAACCCAATCGGAAGAGGTGGGAGTCTTAGTCATTACTGATGGAGTAAGAGTTACGGCCTGGGAACAAACGTACGGTGGGTTAACATCGTGATGATAAACCGCCTGTCAGATTTTGGGTTCCGGCAGACCCTTAAGGTTCGAACACTGGGGTGCGCGCGGAGATCACACCCTCGGCCTACCCATGTTTCACCGCCTCGCTAGGATCTAAACTACACGAAGAACAACACTAGGGACACAAGATTTATACTGGTTCAGGCCACCATTGTGGTGTAATACCCTACTCCAGTTTGTGGTGTGTGGATTGCCTCTGGGGCTGATGAAGGATAGTACAAGGGAAGAACAGCCTCGCGAGGGTCTGTTCTTGGCTGAGACGATGAACTGCTAGGGGAGTTCAGTTGCCTCTCTCTCTCTTTCTCTCTGTGCCTTGGGTGTGGATCCAATCTGATCTAGCTGCCCTACCCTGTGGGTGGCTAGTCCTATTTATAGGCGAAGGCCCCGGGCCTCTTCTCAAATATTGAGCGGGAAGGGCGCCAACAGTTGGCCATTTTGAAGGGGAACATCTAGTACACTTATCCTGACTAAAGTTGGTCCTCGCCTGCCAAAAGACCCTGATGATGACGCTGGCTTGGGCTCCACGATGACCTCCGTTCTGCTGTCCTGCTGGTCTTCGTCTTGTTGCACCGAAATGGTTGCCTTTGCTTGATACCCTTGCCTGCGCTTGCCCCCTTTGCACCAAAGGGGAAACAAGGACTCTGCGCAGGCCGGCGCCCGCCGGGAAACAAGGACTCTGCGCAGGCCGGCGCCCGCCCAACAGTTGGCCATTTTGAAGGGGAACATCTAGTACACTTATCCTGACTAAAGTTGGTCCTCGCCTGCCAAAAGACCCTAATGATGATGCTGGCTTGGGCTCCACGATGACCTCCGTTCTGCTGTCCTGCTGGTCTTGGTCTTGTTGCACCGAAATGGTTGCCTTTGCTTGATACCCTTGCCTGCGCTTGCCCCCTTTGCACCAAAGGGGAAACAAGGACTCTGCGCAGGCCGGCACCCGCCTGGCACCCGCCTGCGCCTTAGTCGTCATGGCTTGCATCATGGGCACCTCGTGAGGTACCCCGCCTTAATCTCTTCGCCTCCTCGCGAGCCAGCCTGACGAGGCCGTGCCTGAGGAAGCCTCCTGTCGTCCGCCCCACGAGGCTTGGCCCCTCGCGAGGGTCTTGAGCATGTGTTGATGAAGATGGGCCGTACTGGGCCACTCCTTGAGCCACGCCGCAGGCCGCAGGCAGGCAAGTCTGGGTACCCCTGTTCCTAGAACACTGACAGTAGCCCCCGGGCCCAAGGCGCGCTTGGACTTGGCTTAGCAGAGAAGCGAAGAGGCAAGTGCGAAGTGCCGCGGGCCCCGATAGCCTGCGGCCTTGGGCGCCGCATGGCGGTTGATTGGACGTGGGCGTCCTGGCTCCCCCACGACGCCTCAGCAACTGCATGATTTGACAAGTCCCTGCATGCAAAACGGGTCATGATTACCTGTGATCGTGGAGGTCGACGGTTGGCCTCCCTCGGCTATATGTACGGAATGACGCGAGCCCTTCCAATCCATCTCTTCCCGCTACTCTTCGCCTTCCTCTTCGTCCTTGCTCCTCCCTTCTCCAATGGCACCGATCCGTCGGTTTTCTGCCGAAGAGAAAGGGAAGGCCCCCCGAGAGAGTCCTGTCCTGCTTCCTCCGAAGAAACGGCTCGTCCCTTGCCACAGGGAAGGAGGTGCTTGGCAGGAGGTGTCGAGGCCATGGTTCGAGCGGCCGCCGCCGGGATTCCCACTGCCCTTATACGCCCGGATCGAGGGCCCTGAAGATGCTGGTGCCGAGTAACACCGCCAGAGGCACCGTCGCCGCCGGCGGATCACGGCGGTGGGCGTCATTCCTCCTGGGGTTCACGCCATGGGCTCTGCTCGCGAGCTCGTGCTTCACGCCGCCATGCCTCCTCGGTCTTGGATTCGCCTCCCTCCTTCCTTCGCCTTTGAGATCCCGCCGCGGGGGCCTATCGAGCTTTGGCTGCAGCATGCTGGCTGTAGTGCCCCCGCGACCAAAGCGGAGGTCGAGATCGTCGCTTTGGGCAGGGTCTACCTAACCCGTGGCTGGGGCGAGATCGTCCGGGTCGGCAGGACGGGTGGCGCCCTCGCAATCCACCTCGAGTACGATGGCGCCTCCCTGATGTTCTTCAAGGTCTTCGACGTGGAGGGGCGCCGGCTAGAGTGCTGCTCTGAGAAAGGCGGCCGGGATCCTGCCGCGGCGAGGACTAGGCTCGTCAACCGCTTCCCCAGCAGCTCCTTAGGCAGCGGAGGTGTCGGAGGATCCAGCAACTCCGCCGAGCTCCTCGCGACCCCGGAGACGAGCGACGACAGCTACGAGCCCCCGAGCTTGCGTCGCTTTCGGAGCAGGGCGGGCTCGTCGGGCCGCCGTCGCCACTGATCTCTATGGGGTTGGCGCCGGTGGCTGACGGCCCACTGTTGATGATGGCGTCTCTTGCGGCGGCGCGCGTAGTTAGCACTCCTCAGGATCTATTCCTTTTGTTTCCTGCAAGGAATCGAAGAACACACCCCGCGGGGGTTTGTAAGGTGCTTGTAGTTCCGTTTGTTAATATGATCCTTATCACGAAGTGGTGAGGGGTGCTTGTCCCGTCTTAGCTTAGTTCCTCCTTTCGAACCTCGCGAGGACTTCACACTCTGCGCTGACAGGTACCGGTCCCAAGGCAGGCTTCAGCCATCGCTGGTATGCCACGTCGCGATGTCGTGGTCAAGGCCAGGAGGTGAGCGGCCCGGGGTCCAGTAAGAGCCCCTGAGTCGCGATGCTCAGGAGGTCCCCTTTAGCGCTCAAGCAGCCATCGCTTAGTGAGAAAGGAGTGCGACATTGCTAAAAACGGGACTGCATTAGGTGCGAGGTCGGCACTGTGACAACTAGTGATTCCGGAGGACGACTTATCTCAGAGGTCAGGAACCACTCCTTGCCGCGGCGTCGGGCCCGGGCGTTGGCTGCCGAGTAGTTGCCTGGCGAGGTCCTCCACGTGCCTCCTCCCTCTCGTCTTTGCTCCCCTTCGTGCTCTACGTCCTCAGGTCCCGGCCCTCGAGCGGGGCTCAGCCGTCGCTGGTATGCCAGGTTGCTATGCCGTGGATAAGGCTAGAGGGTGAGGGCTGGAGAGCCGATAAGAGCCCATGAGTCGCGATGATCAGGTACCCCCCCTTTAACGTGCAAGCGGTTCGCGCGAACGAGAGCGAAGGAGACGCCGCGGAGGCCCCGCCTGGCGCTGCTCCTTAAAACGATCCTGCGAGTTCATCATGAGAAAAACGGGGGTTTGCCGTTGCAACTGTCGGCCAGCTGTTGGTTGTTCTAGGAGGATGATGAGGCACTGAAGGCTTGGTGAGGTGGCGCCCTGCGGGGTTGCCGCGGCCAGAGCTCAACCGTCCAGGTTTATCGACGTTGCAGGGACAGACCCAGGCGCAAGCGTCGTGCCATGAGGGAGTAGTTCCATCATTTGGTGTCAATTGAGCGGGCAATTAGGTCAAGCACGTTAGTCATGAAGGAGCAAATTCATTTAGATAGGAGCAAAAAGAAAGGATCGCCGCTGGGTTGGACCCAAGCGTCCTTGGGGATGATGCAGCCCGGGGGCGCCCCCAATAAAGTAAGCTGAAAACATGAACTAAAGGGGATACACGCCGCAGGGACGGACCCACTCGGCCTGGAAATGATGCAGCCCTGGGGGGCGCTCCCAGCTGAAAATGAAACTCGAAGGATGTCACCTGATGATGCTGAAGATGGAGGGATGGTGAAAGGCGGACGGCGCGCGCCATGGGAGACGATCTTCATGAGCCCCCAGGCCCAGGGGCCTCGGGAGGCTCCGGGGGCGCTGGCGGCTCCTCGCGAACCATCTCCATCTCCGCCAGGAATGCGGAATGCCTGACCGCCTGAGCCTCCAAGATGCTCCTCATGAGGTGCTGACGCACAGCAGTCGTGTTCGGCAGGCCGTGAGGCATGTGAACATAGCTGTGAGGTGGGCCTTCGCAGTGCCCCATGCGTGAGGGCCAGAGGCGCTCCTGAGAGGCGGCCCGGTTGAGTCCTGGTATGTCGATGCAGACGCGCAGCCCACCATCCTCGCCTGGATGGGGAGCTACGGCGGGCAGGCGGCGGCTGCCACTCATGACTCTTGACTCCTACAACTCCTGAATGATCTCGTTGATGAATTCCTGAGGGTTTGGTCCTCCTTGCCTTGCATCCTCCTGAGGGAAACGTGCATTGAAGCACGCCTCCAAGTGGTGCCCGAGCACCTCCCTCGTAATCTTAGCAAAGTCGATGGCCCTCCAGTGTTGGAAATATGCCCTAGAGGCAATAATAAAATGGTTATTATTATATTTCTTTGTTCATGATAATTGTCTATTGTTCATGCTATAATTGTATTATCCGGAAATCATAATACATGTGTGAATACATAGACCACAACAAGTCCCTAGTGAGCCTCTAGTTGACTAGCTCATTGATCAACAGATAGTCATGGTTTCCTGACTATGGACATTGGATGTCATTGATAACGGGATCACATCATTAGGAGAATGATGTGATGGACAAGACCCAATCATAAGCATAGCACAAAGATTGTGTAGTTCGTTTCGCTAGAGCTTTTCCAAATGTCAAGTATCATTTCCTTAGACCATGAGATTGTGCAACTCCCGGATACCGTAGGAGTGCTTTGGGTGTGCCAAACGTCACAACATAACTCGGTGACTATAAAGGTGCACTACGGGTATCTCCGAAAGTGTCTGTTGGGTTGGCACGAATCGAGACTGGGATTTGTCACTCCGTAAGACGGAGAGGTATCTCTGGGCCCACTCGGTAATGCATCATCATAATGAGCTCAATCTGACCAAGTGTCTGGTCATGGGATCATGCATTATGGTACGAGTAAAGTGACTTGCCGGTAATGAGATTGAACGAGGTATTGGGATACCGACGATCGAGTCTCGGGCAAGTAACGTACCGGTTGACAAAGGGAATTGTATATAGGATTGATTGAATCCTTGACATCATGGTTCATCCGATGAGATCATCAAGGAGCATGTGGGAGCCAACATGGATATCCAGATCCCGCTATTGGTTATTGACCGGAGAGGCGTCTTGGTCATGTCTGCATGTCTCCCGAACCCATAGGGTCTACACACTTAAGGTTCGGTGACGCTAGGGTTGTAGAGATATGAGTATGCAGTAACCCGAAAGTTGTTCGGAGTCCCGGATAAGATCCCGGACGTCACGAGGAGTTCCGGAATGGTCCGGAGGTGAAGAATTATATATAGGAAGTCAGGTTTCGGCCATCGGGAAAGTTTTGGGGGTCACCGGTATTGTACCGAGACCACCGGAAGGGTCCCGGGGGTCCATCGGGTGGGGCCACCTATCCCGGAGGGCCCCATGGGCTGAAGTGGGAGGGGAAGCAGCCCCTGGTGGGCTGGTGCTCCCCCCTTGGGCCCCCCTGCGCCTAGGGTTGGAAACCCTAGGGGTGGGGGCGCCTCCACCTGGCTTGGGGGGCAAGTTTCCCCCTGGCCGCCGCCCCCCTTGGAGATTGCATCTCCTAGGGCCGGCGCCCCCCAGTGGCCTATATAAAGAGGGTGGAGGGAGGGCAGCCGAACCCCAAGTCTTGGCTCCTCCCTCTCCCCTGTTACACCTCTCCCTCTCGAAGAAGCTTGGCGAAGCCCTGCCGTGATCGTGTTGCATCCACCACCATGCCGTCGTGCTGCTGGATCTTCATCAACCTCTCCTTCCCCCTTGCTGGATCAAGAAGGAGGAGACGTCCTCCCAACCGTACGTGTGTTGAACGCGGAGGTACCGTCCGTTCGGCGCTAGATCTCCGGTGATTTGGATCACGACGAGTATGACTCCCTCAACCCCGTTCTCTTGAACGCTTCTGCACGCGATCTACAAGGGTATGTAGATGCACTCCCCTCTCTCGTTGCTAGATGACTCCATAGATTGATCTTGGTGAACGTAGGAAAATTTTTATTTTATGCAATGTTCCCCAACAGTGGCATCATGAGCTAGGTCTATGCGTAGTTACTATGCACGAGTAGAACACAAAGCAGTTGTGGGCGTAGATGTTGCCAATTTTTCTTGCCACTACTAGTCTTATCTTGCTTCGGCGGTATCGTGGGATGAAGCGGCCCGGACCGACCTTACACGTACGCTTACGTGAGACAGGTTCCACCGACTGACATGCACAAGTTGCATAAGGTGGCTAGCGGGTGTGTGTCTCTCCCACTTTAGTTGGAGCGGATTCGATGAAAAGGGTCCTTATGAAGGGTAAATAGAGATTGGCATATCACGTTGTGGTTTTATGTAGGTATGAAACGTTCTTGCTAGAACACCTATAGAAGCCATGTAAAACTTGCAACAACATTAGAGGACGTCTAACTTGTTTTTGCAGCAAGTGTTTTGTGATGTGATATGGCCAAAGGATGTGATGAATGATATATGTGATGTATGAGATGATCATGTTCTTGTAATAGGAATCACGACTTGCATGTCGATGAGTATGACAACCGGCAGGAGCCATAGGAGTTGTCTTTATTTTTGTATGACCTGCGTGTCATTGAAGAACGCCATGTAAATTACTTTACTTTATTGCTAAACGCGTTAGCCATAGAAGTAGAAGTAGTCGTTGACGTGACAACTTCATGAAGACACGATGATGGAGATCATGGTGTCATGCCGGTGACGAAGATGATCATGGCACCCCGAAGATGGAGATCAAAGGAGCAATATGATATTGGCCATATCATGTCACTATTTGATTGCATGTGATGTTTATCATGTTTTACATCTTATTTGCTTAGAACGACGGTAGCTTAAATAAGATGATCCCTCGAAATAATTTCAAGAAAAGTGTTCCCCCTAACTGTGCACCGTTGCGAAGGTTCGTTGTTTCGAAGCACCACGTGATGATCGGGTGTGATAGATCCTAACGTTCGAATACAACGGGTGTAAGCCAGATTTACACACACAATACACTTAGGTTGACTTGACGAGCCTAGCATGTACAGACATGGCCTCGGAACACGGAAGACCGAAAGGTCGAGCATGAGTCGTATAGAAGATATGATCAACATGAAGATGTTCACCGATGTTAACTAGTCCGTCTCACGTGATGATCGAACACGGCCTAGTTGGCTCGGATCATGTTTCACTTAGATGACTAGAGGGATGTCTGTCTAAGTGGGAGTTCATTGAATAATTTGATTAGATGAACTTAATTATCATGAACTTAGTCTAAAACCTTTGCAAAATGTCTTGTAGATCAAATGGCCAACGCTCATGTCCACCTCAACTTCAATGCATTCCTAGAGAAAACCAAGCTGAAAGATGATGGCAGCAACTATACGGACTGGGTCCGGAACCTGAGGATCATCCTCATAGCTGCCAAGAAAGACTATGTCCTAGAAGCGCCGCTAGGTGAAGCACCAATCCCAGAGAACCAAGACATTATGAACGCTTGGCAGTCTCGTGCTGATGATTACTCCCTCGTTCAGTGCGGCATGCTTTACAGCTTAGAACCGGGGCTCCAAAAGCGTTTTGAGCAACACGGAGCATATGAGATGTTCGAAGAGCTGAAAATGGTTTTCCAAGCTCATGCCCGGGTCGAGAGATATGAAGTCTCCGACAAGTTCTTCAGCTGTAAGATGGAGGAAAACAGTTCTGTTAGTGAGCACATACTCAAGATGTCTGTGTTGCACAACCGCTTGACTCAGCTGGGAGTTAATCTTCCGGATGATGCGGTCATTGACAGAATCCTCCAGTCGCTCCCACCAAGCTAAAAGAGCTTTGTGATGAACTTCAATATGCAAGGGATGGAAAAGACCATTCCTGAGGTATATTCAATGCTGAAATCAGCAGAGGTAGAGATCAAAAAGGAATATCAAGTGTTGATGGTGAATAAAACCACTAAGTTCAATAAAGGCAATGGTAAGAAGAACTTCAAGAAGGACGGTAAGGGAGTTGCCGCGCCCGGTAAGCCAGTTGCCGGGAAGAAGTCAAGCAATGGACCCAAGCCTGAGACTGAGTGCTTTTATTGCAAGGGAAGTGGTCACTGGAAGCGGAACTGCCCCAAGTACTTAACGGACAAGAAGGCCGGCAAAACCAAAGGTATATGTGATATACATGTAATTGATGTGTACCTTACCAGTGCTTGTAGTAGCTCCTGGGTATTTGATACCGGTGCGGTTGCTCATATTTGTAACTCAAAACAGGAGCTGCGGAATAAGCGGAGACTGGCGAAGGACGAGGTGACGATGCGCGTCGGGAATGGTTCCAAGGTCGATGTGATCGCCGTCGGCACGCTACCTCTACATTTACCTACGGGATTAGTTTTAAACCTCAATAATTGTTATTTAGTACCAGCTTTGAGCATGAACATTGTATCAGGATCTCGTTTAATTCGAGATGGCTACTCATTTAAATCTGAGAATAATGGTTGTTCTATTTATATGAGTGATATGTTTTATGGTCATGCCCCGCTGGTGAATGGTTTATTCTTAATGAATCTCGAGCATAATGTTACACATATTCATAGTTTGAATACCAAAAGATGTAAAGTTGATAACGATAGTCCCACATACTTGTGGCACTGCCGCCTTGGTCACATTGGTGTCAAGCGCATGAAGAAGCTCCATGCTGATGGACTTTTAGAGTCTCTAGATTATGAATCGTTTGACACATGCGAGCCATGCCTCATGGGCAAAATGACCAAGACTCCGTTCTCCGGAACAATGGAGCGAGCAACTAACTTATTGGAAATCATACATACTGATGTGTGCGGTCCAATGAGCGTTGAGGCTCGCGGAGGATATCGTTATGTTCTCACTCTCACTGATGACTTAAGTAGATATGGGTATGTCTACTTGATGAAACACAAGTCAGAGACCTTTGAAAAGTTCAAGGAATTTCAGAATGAGGTAGAGAATCAACGTGACCGAAAGATAAAGTTCTTACGATCAGATCGTGGGGGAGAATATTTAAGTCACGAATTTGGTACGCACTTAAGGAAATGTGGAATCGTTTCACAACTCATGCCGCCTGGAACACCTCAGAGAAATGGTGTGTCCGAACATCGTAATCGCACTCTATTGGATATGGTGCGATCTATGATGTCACTTACCGATTTACCGCTATCATTTTGGGGATACGCTCTAGAGACAGCTACATTCACTTTAAACAGGGGCACCGTCTAAATCCGTTGAGACGACACCGTATGAATTATGGTTCAGGAAGAAACCTAACCTGTCGTTTCTAAAAGTTTGGGGATGCGATGCTTATGTCAAGAAACTTCAACCTGAGAAGCTCGAACCCAAGTGAGAAAAATGCGTCTTCATAGGATACCCTAAGGAAACCATTGGGTATACCTTCTACTTAAGATCCGAGGGCAAGATCTTTGTTGCTAAGAACGGGTCCTTTCTAGAGAAAGAGTTTCTCTCGAAAGAATTAAGTGGGAGGAAAGTAGAGCTTGATGAAGTACTACCTCTTGAAACGGTAAGTAGCGCAACTCAGGAAGATGTTCCTGTGGTGCCTGCACCGACAAGAGAGGAGGTTAATGATGATGATCAAGATACTTCGGATCAAGCTCCTACTGAACTTCGAAGGTCCACAAGGACACGTTCCGCACCAGAGTGGTATGGTAACCCTGTCTTGGAAATCATGTTGTTAGACAACCGTGAACCTTCGAACTATGAAGAAGCGATGGCGGGCCTAGATTCCAACAAATGGCTTGAAGCCATGCAATCCGGGATAGGATCCATGTATGAAAACAAAGTGTGGACTTTGACAGACTTGCCCGATGATCGGCGAGCGATAGAAAACAAATGGATCTTTAAGAAGAAGACGGACGCAGATGGTAATGTTACCATATATAAAGCTCGACTTGTCGCTAAGGGTTATCGACAAGTTCAAGGGATTGACTATGATGAGACATTCTCTCCCATAGCAAAGCTGAAGTCCGTCCGAATCATGTTAGCAATTGCCGCATACTATGATTATGAGATATGGCAAATGGACGTCAAAACGGCATTCCTTAACGGTCACCTTAAGGAAGATCTGTATATGATGCAGCCGGAAGGTTTTGTCGACCCTAAGAATGCTAACAAGGTATGCAAGCTCCAGCGCTCCATCTATGGGCTGGTGCAAGCATCCGGAGTTGGAACATTCGGTTTAATGAGATGATCAAAGCGTTTGGGTTTATGCAGACTTATGGAGAAGCCTGCGTTTACAAGAAAGTGAGTGGGAGCTCTGTAGCATTTCTCGTATTATATGTGGATGACATACTTTTGATGGGAAATGATATAGAACTTTTGGACAACATTAAGGCCTACTTGAATAAGTGTTTTTCAATGAAGGACCTTGGAGAAGCTTCTTACATATTAGGCATCAAAATCTATAGAGATAGATCGAGACGCCTTGTAGGTCTTTCACAAAGCACATACCTTGATAAGATATTGAAGAAGTTCAATATGGATCAGTCCAATAATGGGTTCTTTCCTGTGTTGCAAGGTGTGAAATTGAGCTCGGCTCAATGCCCAACCACGGCAGAAGATAGAGAAAAGATGAGTGTCGTCCCCTATGCCTCAGCCATAGGGTCTATCATGTATGCCATGACCTGTACCAGACCTGATATAAACCTTGCCGTAAGTTTGGTAGGAAGGTACCAAAGTAATCCCGGCATGGAACAGTGGACAGCGGTCAAGAACATCCTTAAGTACCTGAAAAGGACTAAGGATATGTTTCTCGTATATGGAGGTGACGAAGAGCTCGTCGTAAAGGGTTACGTCGATGCTAGCTTCGACACAGATCTGGATGACTCTAAGTCACAAACCGGATATATGTATATTTTGAATGGTGGGGCAGTAAGCTGGTGCAGTTGCAAGCAGAGCGTCGTGGCAGGATCTACATGTGAAGCGGAGTACATGGCAGCCTCGGAGGCAGCGCATGAAGCTATCTGGGTGAAGGAGTTCATCACCGACTTAGGAATCATACCCAATGCGTCGGGGCCGATCACACTCTTCTGTGACAACACTTGAGCTATTACACTTGCCAAGGAGCCCAGGTTTCACAAGAAGACCAGGCACATCAAGCGTCGCTTCAACTCCATTCGTGAAAATGTTCAAGATGGAGACATAGATATTTGTAAAGTACATACGGATCTGAATGTAGCAGATCCCTTGACTAAACCTCTCCCTGGAGCAAAACATGATCAACACCAGAACGCAATGGGTGTTCGATACATCACAATGTAACTAGATTATTGACTCTAGTGCAAGTGGGAGACTGTTGGAAATATGCCCTAGAGGCAATAATAAAATGGTTATTATTATATTTCTTTGTTCATGATAATTGTCTATTGTTCATGCTATAATTGTATTATCCGGAAATCGTAATACATGTGTGAATACATAGACCACAACAAGTCCCTAGTGAGCCTCTAGTTGACTAGCTCGTTGATCAACAGATAGTCATGGTTTCCTGACTATGGACATTGGATGTCATTGATAACGGGATCACATCATTAGGAGAATGATGTGATGGACAAGACCCAATCATAAGCATAGCACAAAGATCGTGTAGTTCGTTTCGCTACAGCTTTTCCAAATGTCAAGTATCATTTCCTTAGACCATGAGATTGTGCAACTCCCGGATACCGTAGGAGTGCTTTGGGTGTGCCAAACGTCACAATGTAACTGGGTGACTATAAAGGTGCACTACGGGTATCTACGAAAGTGTCTGTTGGGTTGGCACGAATCGAGACTGGGATTTGTCACTCCATATGATGGAGAGGTATCTCTGGGCCCACTCGATAATGCATCATCATAATGAGCTCAATGTGACCAAGTGTCTGGTCATGGGATCATGCATTACGGTACGAGTAAAGTGACTTGCCGGTAACGAGATTGAACGAGGTATTGGGATATCGACGATCGAGTCTCGGGCAAGTAACGTACAGGTTGACAAAGGGAATTGTATACAAGATTGATTGAATCCTTGACATCGTGGTTAATCCGATGAGATCATCGAGGAGCATGTGGGAGCCAACATGGGTATCTAGATCCCGTTGTTGGTTATTGACCGGAGAGGCGTCTTGGTCATGTCTGCATGTCTCCCGAACCCGTATGGTCTACACACTTAAGGTTCGGTGACGCTAGGGTTGTAGAGATATGAGTATGCAGTAACCCGAAAGTTGTTCGGAGTCCCGGATGAGATCCCGGACGTCACGAGGAGTTCCGGAATGGTCCGAAGGTGAAGAATTATATATAGGAAGTTAGGTTTCGGCCATCGGGAAAGTTTCGGGGGTCACCGGTATTGTACCGGGACCATCGGAAGGGTCCCGGGGGTCCACCGGGTGGGGCCACCTATCCCGGAGGGCCCCATGGACTGAAGTGGGAGGGGAACCAGCCCCTGGTGGGCTGGTGCGCCCCCCCTTGGCCCCCCTGCGCCTAGGGTTGGAAACCCTAGGGGTGGGGGCGCCTCCACCTGGCTTGGGGGCAAGTTTCCCCCTACCCCCCCTTGGAGATTGCATCTCCTAGGGCCGGCACCCCCCCCAGGGGCCTATATAAAGAGGAGGGAGGGAGGGCAGCCGAACCCCAGGTCTTAGCGCCTCCCTCTCCCCTGCTACACCTCTCCCTCTCGCATAAGCTTGGTGAAGCCCTGCCGTGATCGTGTTGCATCCACCACCACGCCGTCGTCCTGCTGGATCTTCATCAACCCAACCGTACGTGCTGCCTTGATCTTCCCCCTTGCTGGATCAAGAAGGAGGAGACGTCCTCCCAACCGTACGTGTGTTGAACATGGAGGTGCCGTCCGTCCGGCGCTAGGATCTCCGGTGATTTGGATCACGACGAGTACGACTCCCTCAACCCCGTTCTCTTGAATGCTTTCGCACGCGATCTACAAGGGTATGTAGATGCACTCCCCTCTCTCGTTGCTCGATGACTCCATAGATTGATCTTGGTGAACGTAGGAAATTTTTTATTTTATGCAACGTTCCCCAACATCCAGAAGGGAGCCCCCGAGCCCTGCTCGAAGAGGGCGCCGGGCGCGCCTTCCTATGCGACAGAAGGAGGTGCCCCCTGAACGGGCGCGGGCCCTGAGGGGCCTGCCTCCCGAGGGGTCGGGCCAGGCGATGTCTTCTTCTTCTTAGGAGCAGCCTCGGGAGGCCTCCCGTTCCTGTGATCTGGGTCTTCAATTGATGCGGCTTGGAAGGCACGTTCCAGGGAACATACAGCGTCTCTCTCTTCACAAGGCATAGTGATGACTCCGCCGCTTCCTGGCATCTTGAGGACATTGTAGCCGTGATGGGTCACGGCCATGAACTTGGCCAGGGCTGGGTACCCAAGGATGGCATTGTACGGCAGGCGGATGTGAGCGATGTTGAAGTCAATGAGCTCGGTGCGGTAGTTGTTGCGATTCCCGAAGGTAACAGGAAGGCGGACCTGCCCTATCGGAACCGTGGAGCCATCTGTGACTCCTGAGAAGGGCTTGGTTGGCTGCAACTGATTGTACGGCACTTGGAGATTGTTGAACGTTTCAACGGATAGGACATTGAGCCCTGCTCCGCCATCGATGAGGGTCCTGGTGACTTGTACATTGCTGATGATCGGGGAGCAAAGCATCGGGAGGACTCCTGTTGTGGCCGCGCATTTGAGCTGATCCGCTGAGCTGAACGTGATAGCGCACGATGACCACCTGAGGGGGCGTGTGCCCTCAAGCTTAGGGAGGACTGCATTCACTTCGCGGGCAAACTGCTTGAAGATGCGCTGAGAGGCTGGGGCTTGTGCGCCGCCCAAGATGCAAGCGATTGCGCGTGGCTCCTGGAAGCCTCCAGCCCCCTCGTCCTGGTGATGGTCTTCGTTCCTCCTTGGCTGTGGTGGCAGAGGAGGGAGGCCCGCATTGCCTTGTGGGCGATCCTCGTGAGGCTGATCTCTCCAACCCCCCTCGCGAGGTGGGTCCCTCCAACCTCCCTCACGAGGCTGGTCCTGCCAGCGGTCCTCGCGAGGTCGGTCACGCCACCCTTGGTGAGGGCCACGGTCTTCCCATCGTCCTCCACCTCTTCCTCCTCCTCAGCCATAGCCCTGCGCTCAGGGCGTCGGCCGGCACGCACGTCTCGCACGGCTCTGAGCTCTTGGCATTCATTGTTGTTGTGGGTGTGGAGGTCGTGGTACACGCAGTACCGGCTGCCCTTGGATGACTCAGGCTGATCCCTCCCTCGCTTGGTGTCTGGCTCTGCTGCAAGCACGGCAGCCCCCTTGCGCTTCACGTCCTTGGTCTTGGGCTTCTTCTCTTCTGGGTCAGCAGCTGGCAGCTCGAGGAGGGACAGGCGCCCTTCCTCAGCCCTTGCGCACTTGGTCGCTAGATTGAACAGCTCCAGGGAGATTGCACAAGTCTTCATGGATCGCGGGCTCCTCCTTCATCTTGACGTCGCGCACGCCGTCGAAGAAGGCTGAGATGATGGCCTCCTCAGACACCTTGGGGATCTTAATGCGAGCGCTGTTGAAGCACTGGATGAACTTCTGCAGGGTCTCCGCCGGCTGCTGCTTGATGCAGCGCAAGTCGCTCATGGCCGGGGGCCGGTCGCGGGTGCCTTGGAAGTTGGCGATGAATCGGGTGCGCATCTCGTCCCAGGAGGATATCATGCCAGGAGCCAGGTTCAAGAGCCAGGTGCGGGCGCCGTCCTTGAGCGCCATGGGGAACCAGTTTGCCATGACCTTCTCATCTCCGTTGGCGGCTTCGATGCCCAGCTCGTAGAGCTGGAGGAACTCAGCAGGTCTGCCGTACCATCGTAGCGCGGGGGCAGGTCTGGCTTGAACTTGCTCGGCCAGGCCACGCTGCGCAGCTCGGCGGAGAAGGCATGGCAGCCTGAAGTGGCCGCGGGAGCCCTTTGGTGACGGAGAGCTTGATCTTGCAGGTCTCTGTGTGCTGCGGCCAGGTGCAGCGCGGGGTCTTGATGCGCCGGAGCACGTGCGTGCTCGCGCCGAGCCGGTGCGAGGAGCACACGGGCGGCTCCTTGAGGACGAGGGATCTCCTGGCAACTCTTCTCTTGCTGCGCTGGCGCCGGACGGAGTGGGTTCCGCCCAGGGGCCATGCGCCTTGGATCCAGGGCGCCTTCTTGAGGTGGAGGCGGCTGAGGCGCCCCCGGAGCTTTGTCGCCCGCGCAGGGCGGTGCACGGTGCAACGAGAGGGACGGCGCAGGGGAGCCCCCAGCGGCGCTGACGAGCTCGGTG
Organism: Triticum timopheevii; assembly: GCA_963921465.1. Lineage (NCBI taxonomy): Eukaryota > Viridiplantae > Streptophyta > Magnoliopsida > Poales > Poaceae > Triticum > Triticum timopheevii. The sequence continues at coordinate 484,136,655 of OY997268.1, read as the reverse complement.
ATGCGGGCAAGCCACTCTTCGTAGAGGTCATCGACGGGATGGTAGTGCAGGAGCTCCCGCGCCAGGAGCAGCGCGGCGTGCGCGTCCGCAGGGCCGCGACGGGCGTGGGACGAGGAGGCGGCCGGAGTCAGGGACGGAGTGGCGGTGCGGCCTTCTCGCCACACGGACGGATGCAGGGACGACGCCTGCTGTTCATTCCCCGCCGGGCCGGTGGCGGCGTTGACGGCAGGCGACGGGGAACGACGGGGGCGCCCGCCGACGGGGGCCGTCTGGGCGACGCGAGTGGCGAGAGCGGCCCGGCGCTTAGTGCGTGCGCGACGCGCGTCTGACATGGATGGGACGGGCGGTGAAAACACGAGGCGACAGAAGGCAGATTTCGGCACACCCCTACCTGGCGCGCCAAATGTCTGATTTCGGGTTCCGACAGACCCTTGAGGTTTGAACACTGGGGTGCACGCGGAGATCACACCCTCAGCCTACCCATGTTTCACCGCCTCGCTAGGATCTAAACTACACGAAGAACAACACTAGGGACACAAGATTTATACTGGTTCAGGCTACCATTGTGGTGTAATACCCTACTCCAGTTTGTGGTGTGTGGATTGCCTCTGGGCTGATGAAGGATAGTACAAGGGAAGAACAACCTCGCGAGGGTCTGTTCTTGGCTGAGACGATGAACTGCTAGGGGAGTTCAGTCGCCTCTCTCTCTCTCTGTGTGTGTGTGTGTGTCTTGGGTGTGGATCCAATCTGATCTAGCTGCCCTACCCTATGGGTGTCTAGTCCTATTTATAGGCGAAGGCCCCGGGCCTCTTCCCAAATATTGAGTGGGAAGGGCGTCAACAGTTGGACATTTTAAAGGGGAACATCTAGTACACTTATTCTGACTAAAGTTGGTTGTCGGTGTCAAAACCGGCGGATCTCGGGTAGGGGGTCCCAAACTGTGCGTCTAGGCGGATGGTAACAGGAGACGTGGGACACGATGTTTTACCCAGGTTTGGGCCCTCTCGATGGAGGTAAAACCCTACATCCTGCTTGATTAATATTGTTGATATGGGTAGTACAAGAGTGGATCTACCACGAGATCAAGGAGGCTAAACCCTAGAAGCTAGCCTATGGTATGATTGTTATAATGTACGTTGTCCTACGGACTAAAGCCCTCTGGTTTATATAAACACCGGAGTAGGCTAGGGTTACACAGAGTCGGTTACAATGGTAGGAGATCTACATATCCGTATCGCCAAGCTTGCCTTCCACGCCAAGGAAAGTCCGATCCGGACACGGGACGAAGTCTTCAATCTTGTATCTTCGTAGTCTCGGAGTCCGGCAGACGATGATAGTCCGGCTGTCCGGACACCCCCTAGTCCAGGACTCCCTCAGTAGCCCCTGAACCAGGCTTCAATGACGATAAGTCCGGTGCGCATAATGTTCGGCATTGCAAGGCGGGTTCCTCCCTTGAATAATCCAGAGAAGATCGGGCACACTAGGATAGTGTCCGGCTCTGCAAAATAAATTCCACATTCCACCGTAGAGAGAATAAAATATACACTTAGTTCAATCTGCTGACGTATTGTGCGGCGTGACATCACACCGCTACCAAGCCTTTGTTTGAATCGTTTTTTACTATACCACCTCAGCACGTTTAGCGAAGCGGTTTCCTTGGCACGTCTTGTAGAAGCAGAGATCGTGTTCCCCTTATTCCGGGATTCTCATCAATACGAACGTGGGTAACCCAACCGCGCCATTGATGGTGGCGCTTGGGAGATAAGCGAGTTTTATTAGGCCAGCGGGACGCACAGTTTTCGTCCGCCTATATATAAGGGATAAGGATTTACCTTCTCACCTACACCTTCTTCCTCCTTTGCTTATACATCTCTGCGCACTCAAGCTCCAACGCCCAAGCTCGCGCATCTCGCCTCGACCTTCTCCGAATATGTCCAGAGGGGGAGGCAAGTGGTTGGCCTCCACCGTTAAGGAGGAGCACATCACCAAGCTGCGCAACGCCGGATACCTCTCCGGCGATATCGCGCATCGGCTGCCCGACGAGGGGCAGCTCGTCCCTACCCCTGGGCCTCACGAGAGGGTCGTCTTCCTTCCCCACTTCCTCCGCGGACTGGGCTTTCCGCTCCATCCATTCGTCCGGGGGCTCATGTTCTATTACGGCCTGGATTTCCACGATCTGGCGCCGAATTTCATCCTCAACATCTCGGCATTCATCGTCGTGTGTGAGGCCTTCCTCTGCATCCGGCCCCACTTCGGCCTGTGGCTCAAGACCTTCAACGTCAAGCCGAAGGTTGTGAAGGGCACGCAAGCGGAATGCGGAGGCGCCATGTTGGGTAAATTACCCAACGTCCTTTGGCTCGAAGGGGCCTTTGTGGACTCCATCAAGGGGTGGCAATCGGGGTGGTTCTACATCACCGAGCTGCGCAAGCCCACATGGGCGGCACCCCCCGAGTTCAGATCTGGCGTCCCCACGCAGCTCACCTCCTGGAAAGAGAAGGGCTTGCTGTGGGGCGACCCGAAGGAGGTGACTGGACTCCGAACCTGCATCCAGAAGCTGGTGAGCAATAAGCTCAGGCTCGTCTACGTGGTCCAAGTCATGCTCATCCGCCGGATTCTCCCATGCCAAGAACGGGCATTCAATCTGTGGGAGTTCAATTCGGAACAGCACCAGGCACTGAGCGGGCTCTTCGATACGACATACGAAGGCGCCTGGAGGGTGCTGTTTAAGGGCGCCGAAGCCCCCGCATCCACGACGGAAGATCGCGGATTCAGCTCGCAGTATCCAACTGACGAGGTAAGTGATTCAACCCCATTACGGGACACTTTGTAGTAATCGAATTGATTATAAGAGGGTTTCATCCCTTCCTTTCCTTTGACAGGAATGGATGGAGAAGGCCAGGCAGCTTATCAGCCCGGCTCCCATGCCAGAAGATCTAGTGGACGCCCGCTTAGCAGGGCTGCTGGTTCCGGCACCGCATGTGGTGCCGGAGAAGAAGGCCAAGAAGGTGGCCGCGGGGACTCGAAACAGCTCTCGCAATCAGGCGTCTGACAACGACGCGGACTCCTCCCCCGAAGATGAGGAGGAGGAGGAGTACTCTCTCCCGGAGGGGGGAGAGAAGAAGAGGAAGGCTTCCCCAATAGGGGAGGCCGAAGGGTCCAAGAGGGGGAGAACTATCCCCCCGGACAGTTTCGCCAACACCAGCGTTGGCGAGGATGAGTGGCCTCCAAGGGCCAGGCGTCCAGCGAGATCGTAAGTATCCGGATCCTTGATATGCAATATATTTTATGTCGTGTAGTGTCCTTCTAACGCCGCGTTCTGTCCGTAGTCCAGCCGATGATGATCTCCCCACTTCATCAAGCGGGTCCTTGGCCTCGTCGGATGTGAATTCACTTCCGACTGCCTCTACCCCACGCGCCGACGAGGACGCCGAGGTGGGATCCCAGAGAGGGACCCATCAGGAGGAGGCTCCGGAGGCGCCGTCAGGCAGCCTCCCAGACTTTGCGCCAGACTCTACATCGGAACCCGCAATGGTTCCAGAGTCCGGCAAGCGGCCCCTTCGAAAGAAGGGCAAGACCGTGACACCGGCGGCCTCCGTCCAACCGGAGGCGCCGGATAACTTGTTGGAGGCGCTTAAAGGCGCTTCCATCGAGGAAGAACACCGCACTATCATGAGTGCGGTGATTCAAAAGGTTCAGCTCGCCAAAAGCGGGCTGACCGAAGCCTGCAGCAGCCTTCTAACAGGCTTTGAGGTAAGAAGTTAAAATTATGTAATGTAATACCGCATAGACAGTAGCCCCTGATGCTTAGTTCGGTGTTCGGAAAGAAAAAGCCGGACTGAGGATCTAATAAGATATACGCAGGGTTGCTTAAAATATGTCAATATGGGTTTGCAGGTTGTGCTGCTGGCCTCTGCCGCACTAACGGCGGAGGTCGATGTGCTGAAAAAGGATCTCGAGCGGTTCGAGCAAGAGCTCGGCCATGCCAAGAAGCAGCTCGAGGACAAAGAAGGTGAGTCACACCGCTTTGAATGGTTACCTTACAGAAAAGGATTTTGGTTGCAATAAAATTAACAAGAATAATATGTGTATTACAGGGGCCACTAATGAGGTGGCAGCCCTGAAGGAGGCTGTGTCCGCGGCCGAACACAGTGCGGCCGCGGAACGGGCAGAGAGAGAAAAGCAGGAGGCACGGGTGGCGGAAGTGCGGCAAGAGCTCCAGGCTCTCATGGAGAAACATGAGAGTTTGGAGCGTGACTCCAAGACTCGAGAGTCCGAGCTTGCCTCGGCTCTCGAAAGTGCCAAGTCCGCCAAGGCCGAAGCCCATAAGGCCCTTCAGGAGGTTGAAGATGTAAAGAAAATAGCGGCGGGTAAGGCATTTTTCATGCAAAGCAAGCATTTTAGTGTAAAATACCTGACACTTACCCGCATTCGGAGCTCTCCAGGGGCGTTTGCAGATCTGCCACGTAGTGCGTCTGATGCCGCCGCATTCTATCGTGGCAAGGAGGGGAGCTCGACGGAAAAAGTCTTTTGGTCTCAGTATGCTGAGGCCGGACACCCGGTGCCCCCAAGTGACCAGCTGAAGCAGCTGGTCGAACTCCACAGGGTAGCTGAAGAGGCCATGAAGGGCTTTATAGTCCGGCTGTGGCCTAGACAGGCCATGCCTGGGAGCTACTTTGGCCTCGTGCGGCGGCTGGTGGATGCATGCCCCTGGGTGGATGTCATCAAGCGCTCCGCCTGTATTGAAGGCGCTCGCCGGGCCCTCGCCCGCACAAAGGTGCAATGGGGCAAGTTGGATGCGGAGAAGCTTCTCACGGACCCACCGCCACTGGGCAAGGAGTATCGCACACCCGAAATGTATTATAAATCTGTCCTGAAGGGAGCCCGCGATATTGCGGATGAGTGCCCCAGAAATGTAATCTTTGAGTGAATTTGCTATGTATTATCCTGTGCGCTGAAACTTTGTTCATGTGCGCTTTGAGCAACACTTTTTTAATTTAAAATATTACCTTCTGTGCGGCCGTTTATAAAATCTGAGAGATGGCAAGTCATTGGCTTCAGCCCCCAAGCCACGAGTGCTGGGGTGTTCGGGATAAACTTGAGCACTCTTGTTCCCATTGTTGGGTCCATCGAGGGAGGCGCTCAACACAACGAACAAGGCAACCGGACTTATAATGCTTGAACACTCTCACTTAACCATAGAATTCTATAATTTTAAATTTCGGTGAAGCCCCTGGTATTCGGAAGACCGAATCCGGGGCGCTATCCACGCCTTCGTCGGACATTGTCCGGAACTTCGCTCGAAGCGGCGTGAGTCTTTAAGGACCCGAAAAAACCTCTCGAACAGTGACCAGTCTCTCGCCTTATCATGCCGGTCAGTTTTAGCTTTCTCCACTGAGGCGCTCGCCCGGCTCAACCGGGGCGCAATCGCAGTGGTTCTCCCAGTGCCACCTTAGCCGACAGAACGGAACGTAAGGCACCAAAACGTGGGAGCCGGGCAAACCCAACTATTGACCCAAGACATGATTCAGAGCCGATTCATATAATGCTATAAGTTCGGGGTGCCATACTTGTGAAAGTGTTCGAACTTATCACACCATAGAGTGGGGAACATAAGCCCCTGGCGTATTAGGCCGTACCAAAATATACGGGCGCAAGATGTCATATAATGAACATATATATATAAAAGGTAATGCAATTGCAATCAAAAAGGTGCTGCATTATTAATGAAAGAAGGTCTGCTAGTAGAGCGGACTGATACAAATAGTGCGGTAAGCAAGGGATTTGGACTAAGTAAACGTGTCCCCTTCCAGGGGTGAGCTGCGGACTTGGTGTATATAATCGAATTTAATGCTCGTAATTGAGACCACCTGAATGTTCGTCGCAGCCTTCTATAGTCCCTGACTGTTGCATCATGAGTTCGGCAGATTCGCCGCCGGACAGGGCTTCTGGTTAACAGAGTCCTGTGTACATAAAAGAAGAAAAATAAAAGATATATGTAAAAAAGGGGGGCACACTTGCGAGCCCCCGGTGTGGTCGAACCGCACTCTGGGTCCGTTGCGATCGTGCCCCCTCCCCTGTGCCCATGGTATCTCTAAAGCGTAATTATGTACGCGGAGTGTTATTATTGCGATCATGCGCGGGCGAGGGTTGGGGCCGCATTGCTACGCATGCTCTGATCGCGCCAGGTGGTCTTGGTTGGTATTGCTTCGGGCGCGTTTTGCTGTCTCCGGCCTTTTAGCGGTCGGACTCGAGAATTGCCTTAAAAGGCTGCTCTGTACCTCTGCCGCGAGAGCCGCTGTATGTTCCTCCGTTCGGAGGGAGCGTTCCGTATTCCCATTGACCGTGATGACTCCACGAGGGCCTGGCATCTTGAGCTTTAGGTATGCATAATGCGGCACCGCGTTGAATTTTGCAAACGCGGTTCGTCCGAGCAGAGCGTGATAGCCGCTGCGAAATGGGACTATCTCGAAGATTAACTCTTCGCTCCGGAAGTTATCCGGGGATCCGAAGACCACTTCCAGTGTGACTGAGCCTGTACAGTTGGCTTCCACTCCTGGTATGACACCTTTAAAGGTTGTCTTTGTAGGTTTAATCCTTGAGGGGTCTATGCCCATTTTGCGCACTGTATCCTGATAAAGCAGGTTCAGGCTACTGCCGCCGTCCATCAGGACTCTCGTGAGGTGAAATCCATCGACGATTGGGTCTAAAACCAATGCGGCGAATCCGCCATGGCGTATGCTGGTCGGATGGTCTCTTCGATCGAAAGTGATCGGGCAAGAGGACCATGGATTGAACTTCGGGGCGACTGGCTCCATCGTGTAGACGTCCCTTAGTGCACGTTTCCTCTCCCTCTTGGGTATATGGGTCGCGTATATCATATTCACCGTCTGCACTTGTGGGGGAAAACCCTTCTGTCCTCTATTGTTCGGCGGTCGGGTCTCTTCCTCGTCGTCGCTGTTTAACCCCTTGTCATTGTTTTCGGCAATTAACTTGCCGGCCTGCTTGAACACCCAGCAATCTCTATTAGTGTGGTTAGCTGGCTTTTCAGAGGTGCCATGTATCTGGCATAAGTGGTCGAGTATTCGGTCCAGATTGGACGGACCCGGAGTGGTTCCTTTGAATGGCTTCTTCCGCTGACCGGGTTTAGAGCCTCGGAATCCGGTGTTGACTGTCGTATCCTCCTTATCGTCGCCGTTAATGCGGCGTTTGTTTTTGTTTCGACGTGACCTGCCGTTGTTGTCCTTAGTATCCGGACTGCCAGAATTTTTACGGAGATTGTTGCTGCGAGCTAGCCAGCTGTCCTCTCCCGCGCAAAAGCGGGTCATTAACGATGTGAGGGCTGCCATGGATTTCGGCTTTTCCTGCCCCAGGTGCCGGGCTAGCCATTCGTCCCGGATGTTATGTTTGAAGGCTGCAAGGGCCTCTGCATCCGGACAATCGACGATTTGATTTTTCTTCGTCAAGAACCGTGTCCAGAATTGTCTGGCTGATTCGTCTGGCTGCTGAATGATGTCGGTGTCAAAACCGGCGGATCTCGGGTAGGGGGTCCCGAACTGTGCATCTAGGCGGATGGTAACAGGAGACATGGGACACGATGTTTTACCCAGGTTCGGGCCCTCTCGATGGAGGTAAAACCCTACGTCCTGCTTGATTAATATTGATGATATGGGTAGTACAAGAGTGGATCTACCACGAGATCAAGGAGGCTAAACCCTAGAAGCTAGCCTATGGTATGATTGTTGTAATGTACGTTGTCCTACGGACTAAAGCCCTCCGGTTTATATAAACACCGGAGGAGGCTAGGGTTACACAGAGTCAGTTACAATGGTAGGAGATCTACATATCCGTATCGCCAAGCTTGCCTTCCACGCCAAGGAAAGTCCCATCCGGACACGGGACGGAGTCTTCAATCTTGTATCTTCGTAGTCTTGGAGTCCGGCGGACGATGATAGTCCGGCTGTCCGGACACCCCCTAGTCCAGGACTCCCTCATTGGTCCTCGCCTGCCAAAAGACCCTGATGATGACGCTGGCTTGGGCTCCATGATGACCTTTGTTCTGCCGTCCTGCTGGTCTTGGTCATGTTGCACCGAAATGGTTGCCTTTGCTTGATACCCTTGCCTGTGCTTGCCCCCTTTGCACCAAAGGGGAAACAAGGACTCTGCGCAGGCCGGCGCCCGCCTGCGCCTTGGTCGTCATGGATTGCGTCACGGGCACCTCGTGAGGTACCCCGCCTTGATCTCTCCGCCTCCTTGCGAGCCAGCCTGACGAGGCCATGCCTGAGGAAGCCTCCTGTCGTCCGCCCCGCGAGGCTTGGCCCCTCGCGAGGGTCTTGAGCATGTGTTGATGAAGATGGGCCGTACTGGGCCACTCCTTGAGCCATGTCGCAGGCCGCAGGCAGGCAAGTCTGGGTACCCCCGTTCCCAGAACACCGACACCGCCTAGTGGTTACAAGATTTATGCTTAAGCCGTCCGTTAGTTGCAAGTTCATGATTAAACCGGCCAGAGGTTGGTGGGTTATAAATTCATTATTAAGTCGCCGGAGGTTGGCGGATTATAAATTTCATTACTGAGCCGCCAAATGATGGTAGGTCGTTGGACCATTACTAAGTCTTTGGAAATTAATGGGCTACGAAATTGATTACTTAACCCGCTCAATATGAGTAATGGCGGGTCACATAAGCAAAGATGTGCTGAAGATATTACTAAGTATGGACAAACAAGTTTTGCAAGTTGTAGTTATATTCACGGATCTACAGACAGTTCAAAAAGGAAAATAATGGTAAAACCTAAAAGGTGACAGTGGAAGAACTAGTGGACTGTTTACCGATTCTGGAGAAGGAGAGATCTGTTTAAGATTCAATATGGGTGCTAAACTGGCTACCGCACTCAAGGCTATGAAGAACTGCGATGAACGCCGACGAACTTATGAAAACTCGGTGACCTAATTCAGATCTAAAAAGGCCAGGAAGTGATACCTGACGGCGGCGACGATGAGCGGGTGTGTGCCGCAGAGTTCTGATCACAACAAGTTGATGCAACGGCTTCGGCGGAGCAGTTGGCATAGTTCGGCTGGTGCGTCTGAGCTCTGGTCATGGCAGACGATGAGAGGAAGAAGAATAAGAGAGAGGGGCGGGGGTAAAAGTGAACGAAGCCCCCCCCCCCCCCCCCCGTCCCTATTTATAAGGAAACAGTAAGATGGCATGCATAGAAATCGAGGTGGTGACATGATTAACTCAACAGTGCAGGCGCCTCGATTCTCGGGTGGTTCATTACTGTGAAAAGATCCGTTGTGGTGTCATGGATTTTCTCTATATTTGCTTTGCATGACGTCTTGGCTGGTTATACGATTTGTTCAATATTTGAAAGGAAGAATCGCCAACTTGGAGCAGTGAAGATTGACATGAACAAGTTCAAATCAATTTGGGGCTAATGTTGGGGATATAACCCCGAGGTATGACCCGCCCAGGAGGGGCCGGGTCACATCGTTGGCGACTCAACATGAAGAAGGCCCGGGTAGAACCAAGATGGGATGTGAAGATTGGTGGCGGCTTACAAGGTGTTCTTGTTGAAGACCCAAGACCCAGAGATTTACCAAGACCCGGAAGGTGTGAGCCGCCACGATGGCGACTTGTCCTGCAAGGCAAGGCGACTTACAAATCAGTGGTCATGTTGTGTGAGCCAACTTGGACTCTTGTAAGCCTTAGGTTTTCGACCTGTGTATATAAAGGTGAGACCCTGCGGCGGGTTAGGACTAAGAAACAACTAATCGATAACTAGGTCAAGCGTGATCGCTCCCTTGTAATCGCAACTCAAGCAATACAACTAGAAGCAAGACATAGGCTTTTACCTCGTTGGGAGGGGCCGAACCTGGGTAAACCTCTGTGTCCTTTGTCCCGTTCAACCCCTTCGAGCTAACCTACGTTGTGATGGCTCCACACCTAAGTCCTTTCACAAGGGCATCTGCCGTGTTAAATCCACGACACCAACCATCTTTCTACCCCACTCCCTCTTTCGGACACCCATCAAAAACATAACGACCACCATGACCATGTTTCTACCCCGCTCCCTCTTTCGGCCACCCATCAGAAACACAACGACCACCCCGGCCATCTTTCTACCCCACTCCCTCTTTCGGACACCCATAAAAAACACAACCACCGTTCGAACTGTCGGGAAGCCACCACTATACAACCCCACCCACCCACATGTGATTTCGTCTTAGGCTCCCCAAATGCCCCCCTGTGAATCTACTGAAACCCGAAGAATTTTTAGGAAACTTAGAGCATCTCTAACAGCTCACCAGACAAACTTCTCTAACAACTACCTACCGGGGACCTCCAATAACACTTCTCTGGTTATTGGGGATGAACGTTCCAGGAGATTAGCAATAAATCTCCCCCAATACCTAACCTGACCTATAGGTCCCACCTGGCGGTGACGCGATAGACAACTTGGGGGAGGGGGTAGCACGACGGGTGGTGGTGGTAGTCACCAGTGATCGGTGGTGTCATGGGTGGTGGTGGCGAAGGTCGCGGGCGATCTGTGGTGGCAGGGGTTGACAATGGAGGCGATAGCACACCGGATGGTGGTGGCGGTCCGACATTTGGCGGCGGCAGCTATTGGTGACGATGCTGGTGGCGATCCCATGCAACAGCGATGGCGGTGATCCGACGACGGGCGGTTGCAGCGGTTTGGCACGATGCGGCGACAGTCTGACGATAGTCCGACTACGGTCCGATGGTGATTCACAATGGTGCACTGGCGTGGCACCTGTTGGGGATTGGATTGGGAGAAATCCAACTCTTGCTACATTTAGGGGAAGATGGGTTTTCCTTTGTGATCACCAATAATTTATTTGGGAAAGGGAAGCCGTTGTAGTAGTTCTTTTTTTGCTCAACTCTTCCAATAAATAGCAATTGTGATTGTCTAGAGTCATTTTGTGGTACCAGTAGTTTGAGTCGCGGTGTCAATTCCAAAAAAAATCGAGTTTGAGTCGCGGTGTGAAAGCCACAGTGCGTTGCGAGTTTCACCTAAACCCGGGTAAACATCGGGCCAAGCCGGGCCGACATTTTGTGCCGGGCTTGTAAAAGCCCGACCTTCATTTCTCAAGCCCGAGCCCGAAATACTCCATGTTTTCAAGCCCGAGCCCGACCTGAAATCAAGCCCGAAGCCCGAGTGCTGTTTTTCATTACGCGCACATGCAAGCCCGAAAGCCCGGCCCAAAGTACAGAAAAATTGAAGCCCGAGCCCGAGCCCGGCCCGAATGTCAAGCCCGGCCTGCCCGGCCCGGGTTTTTCGGGCTGGGCTGTTCATGCCCGGGTTTAGTTTCACCGCAACCCGACTCGTAGTCGTACAGGTCAGTTCGGGCTGCGCGGGCGGCCACCGCCTCGTTCAATGGCCGCCGCGCTTTACCTCCCGGCGAACCCAAATCCTCCGCCTAACCCTACCTCAACCCTCCACCAGCCGCTGCCGCGGCCTTCCACTTCCGGCAAGCTCCGCTTCCGTCCCCGCCTGGTGCCCCGTCGTGCCCGCGCTCGAACCCATCTCCCCTCCGCGTTCGGGAGGCGACCGCCCGCGGCGGCTGCGGCCGAGCGTGGAGGGAAGGACTACTACGCCACGCTGAACGTCCGGCGCGACGCCACCCTGAGGGAGGTCAAGAGCGCCTACCGCACCCTCGCGCGCAAGGTACTGCCTTCTTCCTTCCTCTCCCATGCCTCTCTCGGTTGCTAGCTGCTGGTATTTTTGCTACATGCCATCCAGTTTGCCTGTTTGTAATTGTACGAGTGTACAGAGACTAGAAATAAGGGAGATAATGTGGTATGATTGAGTTGGGCCACTTGCATAATTCTCCGGTGCCAGCCTGGGGAATTATCAGCATGTGAATCTGTTTCACTACTTTGATCTTGTATTAAAAATGTGGTAACATTGCAGAAAGCTGGGTCATGACGACAGTACTGCAAAACATGAGCATTTTCTGACTTGTTGGGATGTGCCTGGTAAAAGTAAGCTCTCATAAAGATTGGTAGAAGAAGTGACAGAATTAATTAGTAGTAATTCACCGGCGACGAACTAGGGCTAGTGTCCAGCGTTGTGGGTAAGGCAGGTGTAAATTAAGCTTCACACGATGACTGCATCAATAATGCACCATAAATGAAGTAATATGTTAGAGATGTTCTACCCTTCACGGGATTCTGCAAAGCTATACTAAATGTAATTTGCAACTTATTTTTTTGGTTTTGCCCTAATTTTCAAATACATTCAGTTTTGTTAAAGGGAATGCTTGGAGCAAGATACTGGGTTTTAGCAATTTGTCAGATGATAATCCTGCATATTTGTGCTCTTTGTGTTGAAGATTACCGAGCTATACTGTCGATGTACTAAAGTAGGGGTACCTTAGTATCCCGAACTTGTGCACGGGCAGTCGCAGCACCCAGCGGCAAGGCTTGCCGGGCATCCGCCAAGATCCTCCGCAGCTCATATTTGTGCCATTCAAGAACAAAGTGTTTTAACTAAGAAGACGAGGCCCCGGCAAGAGTAGCTCGCCGGGAAGGACAAGGCCCCGGCAAGAGGAGCTTGCCAGGAAGGCCAACCAAGGCACTGCGAAGAACTTGCCGCGATGCGCCGCGCGTCTCGGCAAGGCCCGACGAGCGGCAAGCTCTAGGGTGCGGCCAGACAACGACCGCGGCAAGGCGCTTGCCGCGGCGAAGCCACCACTCCGCGCCCACGCTCCAGCGCATCCGACGACGTGTCGCCGCAAGATCATTCCTGGCGCATGTGGCGGGCGGCTGCGCAGCCAAGCGGTGCAAGGTGGCAAGTGGAGATGACTAGAAGGCCATCGTGGCAGGCGGTGGCGCCCCTAACGGTCGCATCTCTGCACTGTTGGGCGAGGCGGACGGGCATTAAATGCGCTTGTCCCTTGCCGTCAGAGTTAGGTAGGGTGCACTGTAGATGGCAGTTGTACCAACCCCTCTTTTTACATTTGTTCCCCTCTCTGCGTTGCCACCTGTCGGTGACCCCTTTAGCCTATAAAAGGAGGCCCATGCGCAACGTAGAGGGGGTTCGACTCCTTCGAAAACATAGAACGCTCACTCTCTTGAGCAAGAACATAATACCACCACAAAGCAGCAGTAGGAGTTTTATCTCTCCGGAGAGCTCTGAAGCTGGGTAAAATCCCTCGCGTGCTTCGCCTCGATCTGCTCTTCGTGCGCTCTCCGCTCCCTTGCCGGACCGAAAAGGGGCCCTGCCCCATAGGTGTTCGTTTCCCACGACATCTTTGGCGCGCCAGGTAGGGGGGCGTCGAGGTTGTGCGAACCTGGTCCGGTGTTCGTGCGCGCTACATCAACATCTTCATCGACATGCCACCGAAGAAGAAGACTTCAGAGGTGGTTGGTCCGTCCGCGTCGATCCAACCGCCACCAGAGCAAACGGGCGGTGGGGTAGACGCCGGCGGAGGAGCGGACGCCGACGGGGGGACTCACGTTGTCACCAGGTCCAGGGACAAGGCCCCGCAAGCTTCGGCGTCTGTACATACACCGCACCCCTCCCAGGAGGTGCGGGATCGACAACGCCATGGTGCTCCTAGCACCGTACTCGCGTTGGAACAAGGCCGAGCTGGTGGATCGCGGGACGCTCAAGGCCAACATGCGCGTCAACATGTTGGCACGAGCGCAGTACGGTCGCCTGGACGAGATGTTGCTCCTTCTAACGCTGTTAGAAGTTTGAGCACATCCCGCTCCTTGCATCGTTCGCCATCGCCGCCCAAGACTCCAGAGGAAGCGCTGGCCCGAGCCCAGCTGCTTCTAGATTACCCTCCAGCGCCAGACAAGATCGACGACTGGAGGGCCACCATTCAGAGCCTCATCGGCTTCGCCAACGGCGACAAGCCCCGGCAACCGAGCACATCGAAGCCCCGGCAAGACGCCCAGGCGCAAGCCGACGGCGACAAGACCGCTGGGGGTGCCACTACCGTGCACTCCCCGCCCCGAAGGCCAAGATCGCCGACTCGCCGGGCAAATCTCGACACCGACTCAACCGCGTCGTCGGACCCGCGAGCTCGTCGCGATCAGTGCCAAGTTCTCCAAGAACGACGACAAGAAGACGCTCGTACTCGGATCGAGCGTCGAAGAGAAGCGCGACGTCAGTCAGACCAGCGCGCTGGGCCCGCTGTTGATATGCATGCGCCAGGGGAACCAGGCGACTTGCCGTACGCGGTAGGTTGCCCTGCGTTCACTCGTGAGCTGCAGCAGGTCCAGTGGCCCAGTACCAAGAATTTCAAGCCAGATGTACCCGAGAAGTACGATGGTAGGATACATCCGTCAGAGTTCCTTAGCGTCTACACCATCGCGGTGCAGGCTGCCGGGGGGCGCGACGAGAAGATCCTCGCCAACTACTTCCCGCTGGTGCTCAAGCCCAACGTCAGATCTTGGCTCATGCACTTGCCGGACAACTCCATCTCTTCGTGGGCAGATCTGTGCCATCAGTTTGTCGGCGCCTTCACAGGCGGCCACAAGCCCCATGACCAGGAGAGCGATCTTCATCTGCTCGCCTAGAAAGAAGGAGAACCCCTGCGCAAGTACATTCAAAGATTCAGCCAAGTGCAGCGCAACATCCCAGACGTCCATCCTGCCGCGGTTATCAGCGCGTTCCATCAGAACGTGCGTAACCGCAGGATGAGGGAGGAGATGGCGATGTGCAAAATCAGAGATGTCAGCGAGCTATATGCTCTGGCCGACAAGTGTGCACGTGCTGAAGAGGGGAGGAAACTCCCCGGAGAAAATGCAGGAGCAGAGGGATCTGACACTGAGGATGCCGCCCCGGCAAAGAAGAACCGGAGGCGAAATAACAGGAAGAGGAAAGCTAAGGATGTGCTAGTTGTCGAGCAGTCCGGCAACGGAGGTAGCGCCGAGAAGGCCAAAGCTGGTGACTCCGGCGAGGCTGTGGTGGTCGCCGACAAGCAGGACGGCTCCGGCAAGCAGTACTGCAAGATCCACCGCACCAAGGGCCATGATCTCCAGACTTGCAAGAAGGTTGAGCAGCTCGTTGAGCTACAGAAAGCTAAATACGAGCGGCGAGACAAGGAGAAGGCCTAGGAGGGTGGCGGAGGATCCGGCAAGAAGCATCCCGGCCGGGGAGGACGCCGCGGCAAGGCCAAGCAGCGGCAAGGAGACAGGCCTCCCCGCGGCCGCGACAAGGACGAAGATGAAGACGAAGATGAAGAGATGGACGGAGATGAGACCGACGAGCAAGAGTTTCAGAAGGCAACAGAGGTTTTGTGCGTCGACGGCGGTGCTTCTCTGCATACTTCGCACCGCCAACTCAAACAGTGGGTGCGTGAAGTTAATGCAGCAGAACCATCAGTTGAGTCGCGCAAACCTCTAAAGTGGTCCAGCACGCCCATCATCTTTGATGTTGAGGATCACCCTGATCGCATAACTGCGGTCGGGTGCTTGCCGATGTTGGTTTCGCCAACTATCCGCAACCTCAAGGTCACAAAGATGCTGGTTGACGGCGGGGCCGGTTTGAATCTGATCTCCTCCGCGGTGCTCAAGAAACTCCAGATCCCCGACAGCGAGCTCGAAGAGACTGGTACCTTTCAAGGAATCAACTCGGGAAGGAGCAAGCCGAAGGGGAAGATTACACTGCCGGTTACATTTGGCAGCGAGTTAAATTTCAGGACAAAGAGAGTCACCTTTGACGTTGCCGATTTCCCATTGCCCTACAATGGGATACTTGTCCGTCCAGCGCTTGCCAAGTTCATGGCAGCCTCTCGCTGCGCCTACAACGTGCTCAAGATGCCTGGTCCAATAAGTGTCATTTCTGTCCCCGGCGACAAGAAAGATGCCCTTATCTGTACCGACAAGATCTTGCGGGAAGCAGCGGCCGCAGCGGATCATAAGACACTTGCCGCTGAAGCTCCCGGGGGGAAGAAGAAGACCAAGTCCGGCAAAAGCTCCGATGCCCACTCCGGCAAGCGCACCTCTTCGGAGTGCTGCGCTACCGTCGAGGACGCACCATCGAGCTCCACCGGCAAGTGCAAGAAGGCAAAGACAGCTTCACCAGAGACCAAGAAAGTGGCCGCCAAGGAGGACGGCACTGGTGGTACCTTCACCATCAGTGCCACGCTTGACCCTAAATAGGAAAGCGCGCTCGTTGCTTTCCTGCGGGCGAATGTTGATGTGTTTGCATGGCAACCATCTGACATCCCCGGTGTTTCCAGGAAAGTAATTGAGCACCACCTTGCCGTCTGCCCTCACGCGCGGCCCGTCAAGCAGAGAGTTAGGAAGCAAGCAGTGGAGCGTCAAGAATTCATTGCAGAAGAGATCAAGAAGTTGGAAGCAGCAAGCCTTGTAAGAGGAGTGCTCCATCCAACGTGGCTGGCCAATCCTGTAGTCGTGCGCAAAGCAAATGGGAAGTGGAGGCTTTGTATTGACTTCACTGATGTTAATAGAGCTTGTCCCAAAGATCCATTTCCCTTGCTGCGCATTGACCAGATTGTCGACTCCACGGCAGGATGTGATTTGCTTTCATTTCTTGATGCATACTCAGGATATCATCAGATCTTCATGGCAGAAGAGGATGAAGAGAAAACCGCATTTATTACTCCATGTGGCACATACTGCTTTGTACGAATGCCTTTCGGACTAAAGAATGCTGGTTCAACATTTGCAAGGGTAGTTCATGAAGCTTTTGAGCCACAGTTGCACAGAAATGTAGAAGCTTACATGGATGACATAGTGGTCAAGAGCAAAGGCAGAGCAACTCTGATTCAAGATTTGGACGAGACCTTTGCGAATTTGTGCAAGATCAATCTCAAGTTGAACCCCGAGAAGTGCGTGTTTGGAGTTCCTTCCGGCAAGCTTCTCGGGTTCTTTGTATCCCAGAGGGGGATTGAAGCCAATCCCGACAAGATCAAGGCCATTGAGCAGATCGAAGCACCGAAGCGCGTCAAGGATGTGCGAAGGCTTGCCGGCTGCGTAGCTGCTCTCAGCAGGTTCATTTCTAAGTCTGCTGAACGCGCCCTGCCGTTTTTCAAAATTTTGAAAAAGGCAGGTCCAATGAAATGGACTCCGGAAGCGGAGGCTGCACTGCAGGACTTGAAGAGATATCTGTCCTCCACTCCAATACTTGTCGCACCTAGGCCACAAGAGAAGTTGTTGCTATATCTAGCGGCAACAAATCAAGTGGTTAGTGCTGTGTTAGTAGCGGAAAGGGAGGCAGATGATGAGCCAGCGGCCGCGGCAAGCACATCCGGCGACAAGCAGGGGGCTTCCCCGACAAGCTCTGGTCCGACAAGCTCTAGTCCCGACAAGGATGGATCAGTACAGCCACAAGAAGAGAAACAGAAGAAGATGGTGCAGCGCCCAGTTTACTTTGTCAGTTCCCTCCTGCAGGGGGCTAGATCAAGGTACTCTGGTGTGCAGAAATTGCTTTTCGGCCTCCTCATGGCCTCGAGGAAGCTGCACCATTACTTTCAAGCACATGAGATCACAGTTGTCACTCGCTTTCCGTTGAAGAGGATACTGCAGAATCCAGAAGCAACAGGCAGGATTGTCGAGTGGGCACTGGAATTGTCAAGCTTTGGCCTCAAGTTTGAGAGTACTTCAACTATCCAGAGCCGAGCATTGGCAGAATTCATAGCAGAGTGGACGCCAACACCTGATGAAGAAACTCCGGAGACGAGCATCCCCGTCAAGGAAGCAAGCAAAGAATGGATCATGTACTTTGATGGTGCCTTCTCGCTGCAAGGCGCCGGCGCGGGCGTACTACTTGTCGCACCCACCGGAGAGCACCTCAAGTACGTGGTCCAGATGCACTTTCCCAAGGAGCAAGCGACAAACAATACTGCAGAGTATGAAGGCTTGCTTGCCGGACTCAGGATCGCAGCAGACCTTGGGATCAAGAAGCTTATTGTCAGGGGTGACTCACAGCTTGTCGTCCGCCAAGTTAACAAAGATTATCAGAGTCCGTTGATGGAAGCCTACATTGATGAAGTGAGAAAACTAGAAGAGCATTTTGACGACCTACAGATGGAACATGTTCCGAGAGCTCAGAACGACATTGCAGATGGCCTGTCAAAATGCGCCGCGCTCAAGTTGCCTGTGGAACCAGGGATCTTTGTGCTCAAGTTGACTCAACCATCTGTAACACCGTCAACTGGACAAAGCAAGAAGAGGAAGTTGATTTTTGGTGACTACTTTCCGGCTGAGCTCCCCGAAGCCGCCGCCGAGAAAGTCCCCAAGATCAACACCAAGAATGCTGAGGAGCAGTCTGCTCCGACAAGCCCTAGGGTTCGTTTCGTTGAAGCAGATGCTCCCGACAAGTTTTGCTCCGGCGAGCTTGCCGGGGAACATCAAGCTCCCGCTGAACCTCAGGTTCTTGCCGTAGAAGCTGATGTTCCCGCGGCAACATTTGTGCCTTTAGTCCTTGTCGTTGAGCCGCAGGCTCCGGCATGGGCGCAGCAAATTGTCCGTTTCCTTCAAACAGGAGAACTTCCCGAAGAGCAAGAAGAAGCGGAGAGAGTAGCCCGGCAATCAAGTATGTACCAGTTTGTCGATGACATACTGTACAGAAGAAGATTCAACGGAGTGAAATTGAAGTGCATTTCCCGGGAAGAAGGACAGGAGCTGTTGGCGGAGATACATGGAGGCATATGTGGTCACCACATTGGTGCAAGAGCACTTGCCGGCAAAGCATTCCGGCAAGGTTTCTTTTGGCCGACAGCCCTCCAGGATGCAACTGCACAAGTAACCAAGTGTGAAGCGTGCCAGTTCCACTCCAAACAGATACATCAACCAGCTCAAGCTCTCCAAACAATCCCTTTATCCTGGCCATTTTCGGTCTGGGGGCTCGACATCCTCGGCCCCTTTCCCCGAGCTGTCGGGGGCTTCGAGTACTTGTACGTGGCAATCGACAAGTTCACGAAGTGGCCGGAGGTGGAAGCAGTGAGGAAGGTGACAGCACAGTCAGCGGTCAAGTTTTTCAGGTCAATTGTTTGCCGCTTCGGAGTCCCTAACAGGATCATCACCGACAATGGCACACAATTCACGAGCCGCACCTTCATGCAGTACGTCCAAGATCTTGGCGCCAAGATCTGCTTCGCTTCTGTTGCTCACCCGAGAAGCAACGGTCAAGCGGAGAGGGCAAACGCTGAAGTGCTGCGCGGGCTCAAGACCAGAACTTTCGACAGGCTGCACAAGTGCGGAAGAAATTGGATCGAGGAGCTGCCAGTGGTTCTTTGGTCGATCAGGACGACACCAAATTGAGCCACCGGCCAGACACCTTTTGCTCTAGTCTATGGAGCAGAAGCAGTTCTCCCCACGGAACTCGTATACGGATCGCCTCGAGTGCTCGCTTATGATGAGCTTGAGCAAGAGCAGCTGCGGCAAGATGACGCGCTGCTCCTTGAGGAAGATCGTCTTCAGGCTGCTGTACGAGCTGCTCGATACCAGCAAGCTTTGCGTCGCTACCATAGCCGCAAAGTTAATGCCAGAATTTTGAGGAAGGCGACCTTGTTCTTCGGCGCATTCAATCCGCCAAGAATTCCAACAAGTTGATGCCGAAGTGGGAAGGCCCTTATCGGGTAAAACGAGTCACTAGGCCTGGCGCTGTCCGCCTTGAGACCGAAGATGGCTTTCCGGTGAGCAACTCCTGGAACATAGAGCATCTCCGTAAGTTTTACCCCTAAGGCGCGGTTGCCGGAACCTGCTGTTCCGACAACCACCTTTTGTACAAGCCTTGCCACTGTTGCATGTAACCCTTTGTACAAAGCCAGGCGCAGATCCCGTGCATAAATAAAGTTCATGTGCTTCGCACATCTTGTCAAATTTCATGCATTCTTTCTTTTTTGCATGCTTTATCTGACACTTTGTGCAGCACTTGCCCCGGTAAGCAATAACGAGCCTTAAGGCTCCATATCGTTATTTTCTCTTCTTTTTCTCAAAGAGAAGGTTCCTTCACCCACAAGTTCACCGGGGGGAAGGAGAAGATAAGAAGATAATGGTGTGGACTAGGCGTCGTTCAAAGAAGTTTGGCCTTGCCGGGACACAGACGACAAAAACAAAAAGCTAAGTAGCCAAAGTCTGAGCATGATCAGTTCTTAAAATTTAAGTTATCTTCCTTGAACGACCGTGCTTTGTATGGAAAACCTGTGCGCGGAGGAACCTCCTCGTAGCTAGTTGCACCCTTACTTTGTTTCGAGTCCGCTCAACAACTTAAGTGTGCTGCAACTAGTTGCGGCAAGGTTTCTTGCCGGAGGCGGCACCGCCAGCAGGCTGCTGATGTTCCGCACTCAGCGCTCGCGGCAAGCGTGCCTGCGCCGGCAAGTTCCCTAAAAGCGTAGGGTAAAAACATACAAAGAAGAGAATCAAGTAAAGGAGATAGCGTAGCAAGCATTGCCCAGAATAAAGTTATACTACAAAAGTAACTTGTTGCGGCACTGACTAAATTGTTCTCATAACTTAAAAAACAGCGACAAGGAAGGGAGAAGAAGGGTGGCCTAATCCACGCGCTCGCCGTCGATCCTCCTGACTTCATTGACCTTGTCCACAATGGGTGCGACAATGGCTTTGAGCTCTTCAAGATCAGCACCCACTGGCAGCTTCTTGAGGACGCGGGTGAGGTCGAGGCCCGGATTGCGGAAGAGTATCTTCACCAACACCTTCTCCAAGACCTTGGCGCAGATTGCGCGCGACTCGTCAGCCAGCTTCTTTGGGATCCTTTCTCGGAGCTGCTGGAGAGCCGTCGCCACACCCTTGAAGAAAAGAGTAAGCTTGGCGCTGGGCTGGAGGTTCTCGTCGGAGGAGTACCCGAAGCCCGCCAAGTCCAGTTCCGCCAGCTCTTCATCGATGACTGCAGCGATGTTGACAAGGCCCTCCGTCCAGAGCTCCACCGTAGCCTTGAAGGTGTTTTGAGTCTCGGCGGCCCTCGTTAGCAGCTCCTCGTTGGCCTTGATCTCTTTCTTCAAATCCTCCTCTCGCTTCTTGGCGCCGCCCAGCGTCTCCGTCAGTGTAGCCAGCTTCAGCTCCAAATTGGCATTTGAGTCCTTGGCGGCGTTCAGTTCCTTGCCCTTGTCGGCGAGTTGGACTTGCAGATCACCATGAGCAAGCGCATCCTTCTCGCGTTCGTGCTGGAGCGCGGCAAGCTCCTCATCTTTCCCTTTCAGATCAGCCTTCAGCTGCGTCATCTTCATCTCTAATTCCTTCTTGGCGGCCTCGGCAGCTGCGGCAGCGTCCTACGCTTCTTTGAGTGCCCCGCCAAGTGATTGCTCGCGTGCGACGAGCTCCTCCTCGTAGCTGTCCAGACTGACTTTCCGCTGTGTCAGTTCACCTTCCCGGGTGGACAGCTCCTCAGCGGCAAGCCTCTGCTGCTCCTCGGCTTCAGCCTTCTCAAGGATGAACGCCTTCTTCGCCTCGACAAGCTGCGCCCTTTCCTCCATGATGGACCGGAGGGCCTCTTGGTTGCGGCTCTGGAGCTCCTCCGCATGCTTCTCTATGTCAACTCCCGCCCGAGCAACAAGCGCTTCCCGGGACTCCAGCTTTGCTTGTCGGGCGCGGTAGAGCGACACCAACTTCCAGAGCAGCTGCTCCTCTTCAGATTCGCCACTGCTGCTGCTTGGCGCGTCAACCACCGCCAGCCCAGCGGAGGCGAGTACTTCTCCGTCAAAAGCCTCTCCCTCGACCGGCGCCCTGGAACTCGACGCCCAGGGGAGCCTGATGAAGATACCTTCGCCGGCCTTCAAGTAGGCGCCGGGCTGGGGCTCTTCGGGGCCTGGCGCTGCGTCAGCGGCGGAGGGATCGGCGTTCGGTGTAGCGCCCTGCGCTCCTGCGGCCCCCGGGTCGTCAGTACGATCGCCGGATCCCTCGCCAGCTCCAGCGCCAGCAGCCTTGGCGGCCTCTTCGTCGGCAGGGTCATCAGCGCCGGCCTCCTCTTCAGTAGCAGCGGCATCACCAGTAGCGCCGCGCAAGTTCTCCTCGCCGGTGGTCTCGGTCTCCATTGGCTCCGCAGAGGGAGGATCTGAAGGCAGGAAAAGGGGGGAGAAAAAGTCAAGCAAATATCCAAAAAGAAGACCAGAAGAAGAAGAACCCAAGGGAAAATTTCCGACAAGGAGGGTTACCTGTGCTGGCTCTGTGACCATGGGTTCCACCACCGAAGGCTCGCTGGTCCCGTCCCTTGCCGGGGAACTGCCCCTTACCGGGGACCGCTCCCTTGCCGGAGAACGCTCCCTTGTCGGAGAATCACCCCTTGGCGGCGTAGTTGAAGCAGATTGTACTTCCGGAGCGGCTTCTGTTTGCTCCTGATGGGCCTGATCTGCTCCTACACAAGCAAGTCAACAATCAAGATATCAACAAGGAAAGACACCCATGCGCGCCCCACAACAGGAAGTGAACAAGTACTTACGCTGGGGGCTGCGCTGGGGGCTGCTTCGAGGAGAGGGTGCCGGGTCCGTCAAGGTAGTCTCGGACGTGTCCTTTGCCATCACAGCAGGATCGTCCTCGATGACAACTACGGGCACCTTGGCCCTCTTCGCCGCTCTCTTGGCCAGAGTCCTGGAATGGAACGAGGTTCAGAGGGAAGCAGATCAGATACAAAGACAAGAAACAGCGAAAATCGAAGAAATATAAGTACAACAGGAAGAAAGTCTTACTCCTCCTCCTCTTCTTCCTCCTCGTCAGAGCTGAGCGCGGAAAGGTCGAAGTCCGGTACCCTTTCGGCGCGATGAGGCGGAGGAGTAGACTCCCTTGGACGCTTGGCGGGAGCTGCAGCAGGATCGGAAGTGGCGGCCCGAGAAGACCCCTCTTCAGTTGCCGGCACGGCATGAGACGCTCCCGTGTCAGCGGTGCTTGGCGCGGTGGAGCGTGTCCCGCGGCGCGACGGCTGTTGGCCCGTCTGCCGCCCTGTTGTGTCTCCGGTCCTGCGGAGGCGCCTCCTTGGTTGAGCTGGGGGCTGCGCTGAGGGCCCCGTCTGCGGCAGGCTGCTTGAAGACGGCTGGCCACTTGCGCCCCCGGCAGGCTCGCTTGCCTCGGCTTCGGGCTCCCCCTCGCCAGCGACCTCCCCGCCAAGGTCCTCTCGGTCGGCAAGGCTTGCCGCCTCGGCCGCCTCTGCCTCCTCCAACGTGAACCCAAACTCGCCCGCGGCGGCGGCTGCCGCCGCCTCTTCGGCCTTGGTGGCGATGTACCGCATTTTGTCGTCGGTGGTGTCGTGGGTGAGGAGCCTCTGCTCGTCGGCACGGACTGCTACCTCCACCAAGATGTCGAAGAATTGCCGCACGACGTCGTCGGCGGGCTCCTTCCAAGTTGGGATAATCCCGTGCAAGTCGCACTCCGGCATCATTGCACGGATGCGATCAAGCTGGGAGTTGTTGCACAGTGGGATGACGCCCTGCGGCAGCCTAAACCACTCCGGATGGTTGGCGTCGTGCTTGAATAGCTCCCTGAGCATTCCGTCCAACTCCAGAATGGTGAAGTTAAAATTGAGGCCTGGGCGCAGCCTCATGATATCTGCCGGGCCCCCGAACAGCCAGGCGGGCCTCCTCCTCTCCTGCAGAGGGGCGATGCGGCGGCGAAGGAAATCCGCGCCGACGGCCCCTACAGTAAGCCCGGCAAGCCTGAGTCGCAGGATCCTGGTGGTGGCGATCTTCAGCTTGGCGTCGTCCGCCGCCAGGGCGCTCCAGTCGCCGCCGCGCACTACCCGGGCCTGGCGCAGATTGGTGAAGGGCTGCGGATCTGAGTCAACAATCCAACACCATTCAGCCCTCCACTCGTCCCATTTGCTGCGGAGCTCCCCCTCCAGATACACCTCCTTCTTGCCGGCCCTCGATATCCAGGAGACCCCGCCAGACAAGGGCTCTCCTTTCTTGACCCGGGGCATGAAATAGTGGCGGAAAAGAGCAACGTTGGGGTGGATTCCGACGAAGTTCTCGCAAAGATGCGCGAAAACCGTCATTGTCAGAACGGCGTTGGGGGTGAAGTCAAGGAGGTGGAACCCGTATGTGTTTATGATATCGCAAAAGAAATCGGAAAAGGGCGGGCAGAGCCCGCAATAGAAGAACAGAGGGAAGAAATAGTATCCTCTGGGACACCTTTTCGAAGTAGAAGCTTCGGCGGAGAGTACCTGCGTGCGCGGATGCGCCCGCGTCTCCGTCGACCAGAAGAGATAGAACTCCTCCCGCAGCGCCTTCGGGGTGAGCTCGGGGGGGGGGGGGAAGTGCTCGTTCCTTGCGCAGCGCCTCAAGCCGCAGCGCCTCAGCTGACTTCACGCTCTTCCCGGTCTTCGGAGCCATGGCGGAAGCGGTGGAGGAGGTTGGCGGCGACGGCGGCGGCGGCGGCGGCGAGGGCGGAGCGCTGCTCTCTTTCGGCTTGGGAAGCGGAGGGGAGCGGCGGAGCTTTCTGAGGAAGGAACCGCAAGTGGCGAAGGTGGGGGAACGGCCCCTGTTTCCCCTGCTTATAAAGAGGAGAGACGAACGTTACGCCTTTCCTGATTAAAGAATTGCCCACGATCTCTCCCACGACGCCGCGTTTGACGCGTGCCGTTACGGGAGGGCGCGGTGGATACGGAGTTAGATTTGGTATGGACCCAGGCCGCGCGTGCCCGTGCCCTGTTTTGGGCCTGGCGCAACAGCGCTCGGCACCGTGTGTGGCCCAGGCCCGGGGGCTCCTGTCGATGTACTAAAATAGGGGTACCTTAGTATCCCGAACTTGTGCACGGGCAGTCGCAGCACCCAGCGGCAAGGCTTGCCGGGCATCCGCCAAGATCCTCCGCAGCTCATATTTGTGCCATTCAAGAACAAAGTGTTTTAACTAAGAAGACGAGGCCCCGGCAAGAGTAGCTCGCCGGGAAGGACAAGGCCCCGGCAAGAGGAGCTTGCCGGGAAGGCCAACCAAGGCACTGCGAAGAACTTGCCGCGACGCGCCGCGCGTCCCGGCAAGGCCCGACGAGAGGCAAGCTCTCGGGTGCGGCCAGACAACGACCGCGGCAAGGCGCTTGCCGCGGCAAAGCCATCACTCCGCGCCCACGCTCCAGCGCATCCGACGACGTGTCGCCCCAAGATCATTCCTGGCGCACGTGGCGGGCGGCTGCGCAGCCAAGCGGTGCAAGGTGGCAAGTGGAGATGACTAGAAGGCCATCGTGGCAGGCGGTGGCGCCCCTAACGGTCGCATCTCTGCACTGTTGGGCGAGGCGGACGGGCATTAAATGCGCTTGTCCCCTGCCGTCAGAGTTAGGTAGGGTGCACTGTAGATGGCAGTTGTACCAACCCCTCTTTTTACATTTGTACCCCTCTCTGCGTTGCCACCTGTCGGTGACCCCTTTAGCCTATAAAAGGAGGCCCATGCGCAACGTAGAGGGGGTTCGACTCCTTCGAAAACACAGAACGCTCACGCTCTTGAGCAAGAACATAATACCACCACAAAGCAGCAGTAGGAGTTTTATCTCTCCGGAGAGCTCCGAAGCTGGGTAAAATCCCTCGCGTGCTTCGCCTCGATCTGCTCTTCGTGCGCTCTCCGCTCCCTTGCCGGACCGAAAAGGGGCCCTGCCCCATAGGTGTTCGTTTCCCACGACATATACATATGTAGCACAGTTTACAAATTAAATCCCAATTGTGCATTTCTGGGTGTTCTCTTCAGGTAGACCCTACTCGTATTTATCACATGGGGTGTTGATTTCCAAGATTCCTCCCATGTATAGTTGGTGCGGGAGCTAGTGAGCTACAGACCGTGAAGAAAACTCTTTCTTGGTTTGTTTTGTATTTCAGTACCACCCAGATATGAACAAGAGCCCTGGGGCAGAAGAAAAATTTAAGGAGATAAGTGCTGCATATGCGGTATCGTCTGTTCTCTGGTCTTTGCTGAAGTTATTCTCTGAATCCTGGATATGCTGAGTGTTAGACTATTATACCAAGATTTAGTTATATTTTACTCTTCGTACTAAAGTTACCCATTTTTTTCCACCATGCTGCACTTTATGTGCGCTGTAGCCTGATGAAGCTATACTGGAATAGTTGCAACAATTTCATGAAGCCGCTTAAAAAACCTATTACTTACAATGCTATGTTTTCTGTGTCTCTGTTGTTTTCTTTTACTATGCAGATGTACTATTACTTTATTTTTTTAATTTTCCTTTATCTGCTAGCTGAAACTTGATCTAAAGAGGGCCAGTTTGAAACTATTCTTAACCTTTAATTTGTGCAAGCATCCTTGCTAGTTACTTCACCGATAATCCACTGTGTCAAGGGGTTCACACTTAACGGTGACCATTGTACATACTGGTTCCTTGTTTATCAACAACATCATTGAATCAAAATCAAGTAATATATACTATATTGTAGTTGTGCTGTAGTTAAAGAGCTTAGATGACCATATACTTCCAAACTGTGATGTTTGACAATGTTATGAAATGACTACGCTTTTATGTGATTCACTTACACTGTGGCCTCTTTTAGGTCCTGTCGGACAAAGAGAAAAGATCTTTGTATGATCGGTTTGGAGAAACAGGACTTCATGCAGATTATGGAGGTGGAGATTTCAGTGCACATGGGGTATTTACTTATTCAAAGCGTGATGGTTTTGCTTTCAAACAGCTATTTTCCTAATTTAGGGTATAAGTTTATTTCTACTACTTGATGTTGTTTTGTCTTGCTAATTATATTCTTCAACTTACACCAACAATTGTTGTCTAAATTCTCTTTCATTTTCACAATAATATAATAGCAGCCAGATAGGTTCGATCGTGAAATTATTATGGGCTGAATTGTAAAAATGTTTCTCACTTAACCCTCTGTGTACATTCTATATTCCCTATCATATACATTGGCATGTGATTCTCAATTTTTCTGAAGGACTAGCTGAACTCTGCTATAATTGCATTAACAGCTGATGTAAACAAAACTAGAGACTTTTTTTTACAGAGAACTGTAGTATATATATTATTAATAATGAAAAGGATTTACAGGATATGTACAATAGTATTTACAAGAGACCCGTGGAAAGAATATACAGATAAACGCCAAGTAAAAAATCTAACTGAAAAATTAAGCTAGAGAATCTATCCAACAAAGTACAAAGTTATCCATAGATACAATGCAATAAAGAAAAAACAACAGCAGCAGCATGTGATTCTCATTTATGCGTGATAAACTTGCATATAGTTGTATGTTGTGTGCATCTTGCATCCTAACTAACAAGCCACTTAACATGGAAGGTCTCAGTCGAATAAAGTTAATGTAACATGATATTCAACCTTTTGTTTTCTTTTGCAGGTTGATCCATATGAACTCTTCAATGCATTTTTTGGCAGTTCTAACAAGTTCTTTGGAGATAGCATGGGTCCAGGGCGATTTCATTACAGTTCAAATGTCAAGGACAACAGGAAACTTGATATCCGGTAAACAATTTAAGCCTCACATTAGAGTGGGGATAATTAATTCTTGGATACCTGTTTACACCCTTTTTCTGCATTACAGCTATGATCTTCTCCTTCCTTTTGAAGAATCAATCCTTGGAGGCAAACGGGAGATCGGTATTTCTAGACATGAAACCTGTGGCGCTTGCGATGGATCTGGAGCTAAATCTAGCAATAGCATAACAGAATGTACACGATGCAGAGGTCAAGGGAGGTCGATGAAATCTCGGAGGACACCTTTTGGTATAGTATCTCAGGTGACCTAGATGTGCTACTGGAATGTTGTGTTTTCTGTCATTGTGTAACTTGCGTTTAATACTGGCTTACTGAGTTCACTATATGGCTTTTGCAAATTCAGTGCACCTTTATTAGAGCCTACAATACACAAATTGTCTGTTAAATGAAGTTGCCTCTCTGGAATTTTGTTTTTCTGTTGGATCACCACTCACCACGGTTACCTGTGGAGTTCATTGAATATGGGAGTTACTTGTGAATCTGTATTTCATTAAATATGGGAGAAGAGATGTCATATTGTAGAAAACCACCGTATATCAAGTGTTGGATTCTGCTCAGTTAACTAGCCTGGGATTTATTTATTTTTGAAACAACGAGCCACCTTGTCGATTTCCATTATAGAAACCGCGAATAGTTTTATGAAAACATAAACCCCTCTTGCGGAAACTATTAGGGGATTTCAACTAATCCTTTCCGGAGAATTAGACGGCCTACCTGAACAGGCTTTTTATTTGGTGGGTAACATCGATGAAGCTCCTGTTTTGGGATTTTGATTGAAATCCCCCTTATGGGTGTTTTATGTAGAAATACTATTTTTGCTTATTTTGACGATCCCCGATACAGAAAAGATAAAAAGGGTTCAGGAATTGTTAAATTTAGATATAGGACCCTAGAAGAAGAATATAGGACTCGACCGGAATGTGCCCTTTTTTAACCAATGCCGAATCGACGACCTATGTATAAAAAAGAGAATTTTTTTGGATTTGAAGAAAAAAAAGAATTCTATTAATTTTCATTTTCCATTTATTTAGTTAGTTTTTCTTAATGAAATTGAAATTATTAACTAGAGGGCAAATAAAAATAAAGAAACAACTTTGCTGACCATGATATATTTTTATCTAGGCGGAAGAGTCCTCTTAATATTTAACTAGCCTGGGATACTCTTGTCTTCTGGACATGCATAACAACAATGTCTTGCATGCAATAAATTTTACTCCCTCCGTCCCTAAATATATGTCTTTTGAGAGATTTCAATATGAACCACATATGGATGTATATAGACGTATTTTAGAGTGTAGATTCACTCATTTTGCTCCGTATGTAGTCCATATTGAAATCTCTAAAAAAGACTTATATTTAGGAACGGAGGGAGTATAAATGTTGATATGTCATAATCCATCATTCGGTGCATTTACCACATAATGTAGTCTGTTTATCACTGTTTACTATTGCTCATGTCTAGCATGCTTAGCTTAGTCCTCCCTTTCCTGAAGTTCAGAATGATACACTTTAGTTATTATCTTTTGCTGTATGACCCTTTAGTTACTATCTGTTGGTGTTACATTCTGCAGATATCTTCTTGCTTAAATTGTGATGGCAGTGGGAAGATAATTACTGAACATTGCCCAAGCTGTGATGGTTCAGGCAAAGTCAAAGTTGAGCAAAGTATACAAGTAGACATACCTGGAGGTATTGAGGATGGCTCAGCCATTCGAATTACCGGAGGAGGTAGTGTTGATAAGCAAAGGCAAGCACTGGGCAATTGATACTTAATTATGTAAATTCATGAACCCTTTATGTAGTTTTCCACATGTTTAATTTAAACTGTAACTTGGTCAAAGCTAGGCCTAGGCTGTCCATACTGTAATTTCTCTCAATTAGCAAAGTGCTCATAATTATTAATTGGTATATATTAAGTATAGTAACACAGTCTGGATGAAACATTACTCACATTTTAGTTAAGTTGATTAGGATCCACTTACTGTGAAAAGAAGTTATTATTATTATTATTATTATTATTATTATTATTATTATTATTATCATCATCATCATCATCATCATCATCATCATCATCATCATCATCATCATCTTATCATGCAGGGGTGTAAGTGGTGACTTGTATATATTTGTTCGTGTTGAAGAAAAACAAGGCATCCACAGAGAAGGTCTCGATTTGTGCTCGGATGTCACGATTGATTGCACCGATGCAATTTTAGGAACTACAGTGAAGGTGAGCTGTCAAGACTCAATAGCTCGGAACTTTTTTGGACGTGTAATCTTTGTCCTCAAGTTAGATCACACAAAACTTACGTGTTGTCTTAGTGAAGCATTTTCTTTTGTTAATTCCATCACGTTGCAAACATTCTCGTTTTGTCCTAGAAAGGCTCCCACTTAAGCTTAATTGAGAAAGCAATCTTGTTATTGCAGGTTGAGACAATAGAGGGATTGAGGGATCTTTATATT
The DNA here is from genome assembly GCA_963921465.1 of Triticum timopheevii. Lineage (NCBI taxonomy): Eukaryota > Viridiplantae > Streptophyta > Magnoliopsida > Poales > Poaceae > Triticum > Triticum timopheevii. The sequence continues at coordinate 484,106,783 of OY997268.1, read as the reverse complement.
CCCCCTGGAACTCAGCCTGGGGAGAAGCTGAAGATTGCGCAACTGGGAGCTCCGGACATTAAGAGACCTAACCATAGAGGAGATCACAACTTTGTGATAAAGGTGAAGATCCCGAAGAATATCAGGTGTGAATTGCTAGTGTTTTCTAACAGCACGCGAGCTCCCGACAAATGTTGTTTTTACACTCTGATGAGTTGATCTTTAGCTATTGCCGAAATCGCCACTTATCCAAAAGTTTTTTAAAACTAGTTGATTTCTTGTTCAAAGAGTGAACCAAACTTGACATGCTTGATTCAGGGCTCAACAGCCAACAACAATCACCTGACTTCATTTTCATCTGACCTGTCCTTGCATCCTTTTGTTGTTTGCTCTCTGTGGCATTACTGGTTGGCACCTGTAAGTGTGCTGCTACTCGTAGTGGTCTTCAGGAGGCTGACCTGGAAACAGTAGCATTGCTTGTTAGTTTTTATAGTGTTAACACCATAGTCACTTTTATTGTGTTATTACTTTCTCATTGTGTTTATTTATGCAGTGACCAGGCACGTTCACTTGTTGAAGATCTTGCCGCACTAAAGGGGACTCGGGGCATTTCAGTTCCTAGTGATGGTACATCGTACTGTTCCTGAGTTAATTGTAGTTAGCATCTTATGCATGAATATACATAACATAATTCACACGACTTTTTGCTTCCTAATATTTTGGCTTAATCAGAAACTATAGATCGAGGAAACTTGAGAAACAGAAGCCATCATTCTTCTGCAGGGAAGAAATCATCGTTTTGGGGGTCTGTCAGGAATCTGTTCAGGTACATATAATATCTTATTAGTATTATACAACTATGGACTACATACGGAGCAAAATGAGTGAATCCACACTCTAAAATATGTCTATATACATCCGTATGTAGTTTGTAGTGGAATCTCTAAAAGGACTTATATTTAGGAACGGAGGGAGTAGTTCATTTTTGTTCGAATAAGCATCCCCTAGTTCTGTAGAATTATAGTTCATTTTTGCCCGAATTTAACAATGTTATTCATACCATGCCAGGGGTGAAGAAGGGGATCAGAGATTTGCTTCGATCAGTTCACAACCTCTTATTCCACGGTGGACTTATCAACGCGGAGTTCATCGTGCTGCCCCATTGTTGGAAGGATGCTTCATGATCGCAGCACTCATCTTCGTGATGAGCAGAAGGGGCAAATTCAGGTTTTGCCCCAAGGGGGATCATCGCACAACTAAACCTGAAGATGGAGAGTGAAGTTCGGCAGCGCTGTTTGTTGGATGTCAATAGTGTGTGGATTGGAATCCGGTTGCACAAATATGTTTCTCGGATTGGCGATCATATTGTTTGCACCCCGCCAGTTTTGTTTTTGTGTGGGGAGAAGCAGGGGCCGGAGTAACATCAGTGAATACAGAACAGCACATTTTGTACTAGTACTTCTAGACTGGTGCTCATGACTAGAACAGGTTACAGTATGTGATGGAAAATACCCACAATTTTAAAGAAGCTGTTGGCTCAAAGAATGAAACAAGTTACATGCAAAAGGGATTGAAATATGTTTATCAAAATTGTTTGAAGAAGCTCGTGGCAAATGCGGTGGAAGTTTTTAAAACATGTTTCAAATATTTCAAAGAGATTGAAATATGGTACTAGTATACTAGCATCTGTAATGCGTTCCACTTGATTGGTTGGTCCACACGGGGCAGAGACAGACGCCGCCGCATTCGTCTCACCGGCTGCTACCGCAGCCGACCGGATCCATCACCCGCCATGCGTCCGCGTCCACCGCTCCACCGGATTCAACGGCGGCGGACCCTCGCCGCCTGCGGCTGCCTCCTGCTCTTCCTCGCTCTCCTCATCTCCCCCACCGCCGCCGCCAAGTCCTCTGGCCGCCCCATCACGGTACGTCTCCTCATCTGACCTCTCCCCACGCTTCTCCCTGCTACCCACCCGTCTGACCCTGCGATTCCGCGCTGCAGGACAAGGAGATCCGCGAGAACAAGGCCGCCTGCTACACCGACGTCGAGAAGTACGTGGCCGCCGTGTATGCTGCTCGCGCTCGATGGGGATGCATCTGATGTTGTTTCTGACGGTCTTTTTTTTCTCTTGGCTCCGCGCAGCGGGCTGTGGGGATTCGCGTGCAGGTCCTCCACCACGGAGAAGGAGAACTGCGTGCTGCGCTGCCTCTCGCCGGAGTGCTACAACCTCATATACGGCGGCGACCCGGTGAGTGGAGGCGCGGTGTGGAAGGCTGCCTTTTGTGATGTTTGCTTTGATTTCTGACGGGGGATTATTTTTACTCTGTTGTGGCAGCTTGAGGAAGGGGAGTTGGACTATGTCCGCAGCCATGAGTACAAGTACTGCATGCACAAGTAAGACAGCAGGAAATATACAAAATATGTAGCTTTAATGTTTCTGGATTTACACTGAATTGTACTGTATCTACCTAGCATTGTGAACGATTGCATTGTTTGGCTCTCTGTTTGGGTGTAGAGAGTGGAAAAGGAACAAAATAATTTTTGAGTAATGTCTCCTGTCAGATGGTGTATTTAGGAGAGGGTGGGAAGAAGTCTCATAGACAAGTAGAGTTCTTAGCAATTCTAACCACATACCAATTTCGTATAACTATATCTTTTCATGTAGTTCCTTATGAAGGACAGTCTTAGGTATATGTTTAGCGTCTAATGATTAGACTTGATGTACTTATGGTGGAACAGTTAGTTATGGCTTGTGTTAAAAGCCTGACCATGAAGCGTGTCATAACATGTTAGCCAAATGGATAATTCAGTCAGGGAGATTACGTTGCACCCATCTCATATCGTTTACTGCATGTTGTCTGTTTAAGTGATAACTGAGCAAGGGAGATTACATTGCGCCAAATAACGCTCACAAACAGCAAGCATAGAAGCACCCAGGACATTTTATTCCTACCAAGCAAATCATTATGTTAGTCTGCTCAAGTGTTATCACTCACATTCCCAACCTCCATGATCTGCAGTAGAACAAAGGTTCAGTCCTTATGTATTCTACCCAGCTGTCTCTTGGATTCTACGGTCTACATTTGTGTTTAATTTTGTCAACTCACAACTCGACTCATCCTAATGTGGACTTCTTGTTGCTATATCTCGCAGTTTTACTTCTCCAGAACAAAAAAGAAAATATTAGTTACTGGTGCTCTTCACATTGTAAATACCTGTACTTCCCAGAATATCACTTTGATTCCCATGATCATTTGTTATTTACTGAGAAATTACACCCAGAAAATGAAAACAGAAATCACTTTATTTCGGACTGAGGTGTTTTGGATAATTTACATTAGAGTTTACATGCTGCTACTTTTATTATTCAGCTTGTTGTATAGGTCTGAAAAAATAATCTCATTTTTATACTGTAATGAACCAAACTTGTATCCATATTGTCATTGCATCATTTTTTACTAGTTGACCATTGACTCTCTGGCATTTTAGTTTTTCTTTTCTCGAATACGCACAGCACGCGTATCATATATTAAAGATAGAAGATGGGTAAAGAGCCCAAGCCACTGTGGATGCTACTTTCAAACTTTCACACCCACATTCGCCACTTCACTCCACCTAATACTATAGAAGATGGCATTTTAGTTTGGTTAGCTGCTCTTGCTCCGTCGCCCCAACTTGTGTTTCTTGTTTCTGTTCTTTTCAGGGTATCCCTTGGAGAAAGCTTGGATGGTGTGAAGGGTTCCTTCAGCTATTCATGAAAGATTTATACTTTCTGCCAATGGAGTGAACAGAGAAACATTCTCCAAGTCTGCTGTAAACAGTAAACTGTAACATTTCCTAACATATGGTGTATCTTTATGTTGCATTATGCAGTAGGTATATTTGTATGAAATTCTTAGTCACCAATCGAACATACTCCCTCCGTCCCAAAATAACTGTCTCAACTTTGTACTAGCTCTAGTACAAATTTGTACTAAGCTCAAGACACTTATTTTGGGACAGAGGGAGTATATCTTTCCAGTGTTTTCATTTCATGCTGGAAAATTTAGTAGGAGTATCTAACAGTAGCTCTTATCCGGAAAAATTGTGTCAAGTTATTCCTGTGTTTCCACTGTCATCTCTGTCTGATATACCAATAGACTTGATAATAGACATCCGAAGATAACGAAACGAGTCAGATATGCAAATATAACAAGGTACTATAGGGAAACCATATTTAAGATTCATTGAGATCACTGTTAGTGTTAGATAGACAACAGAATCGAAGCTTCAGTTGCACAAACAACATTACAAAGGAAAGGGTTCAACAAGAAAGAAGCACCCAGAACAACAATCTCCTGAAGTTCATGTCAACATTCAGATTTTACTGCCAATGAGTGACTAAAAGGGGGTTAGCAAATACATCACTTCGTGGCTGTTTGGTTTCTAGCCACACTTTCCCACACGTTGCCACACCTCATATTAGGTGTGTGTTTGATTCTAAGCCACACCTTATGCGATATTTTTTTTGTGAAAAATAACCATATGTCATACACACAAAAGGTGTGGCAAGATTTCTCGATCGACAGCCCCTTGCATTTTCAGATAATAAGTGCTCAGTCAAGAGGAGAGGCTCATGATAATTGTTGCCACTAATGAGAAGCTTGGGAGGCATATTTGTCAATCATGCAAAATGCTTTCAGAATCAGTACGAGGCACATCTCTCAATCCAGAGAAGTAGCTGGGTCAAAAGCTTCAATATTCTGCCGATTCATTTTTCCTGTTTTAACTCTGCGATTGTGACAAGTGGGAAAAACCATTCGGCTGGTCCACTCTTTGGAAATAGCATAGCTGCCGTCATGTAGGATCAGTCAACTTCACAAAGAGGTGCCTCAGCCTCATTATATGTCGGCACTATTTTGCTGTCCGTTGACTTCAGGTGCAGAGTTACCCAGCTGGGTAGCCTCTACATTGATGGATCTTGGAAGGTGTTTAATTCCTCAGAGATGGTGTGAAGCTGAACGATTCCGCCATGGTTGCTGGTATTGTGTCAATGTCAATGGATGAGTCTTGCAGGCGCGATTCAGCAAATATTTGGGTACGAAAATAAACAAAGGCGCCATTTTGAGTTTGCGAAGTTTGGTTGGTTTCGGTGGAATTCAAAGGGATGAATGAAAGGCATTTGCTTGAGTTTATCTGCCGATTATACGTGTCAGATATCTTCTCTGCCCAGTTTCAGTCGCTGCATCTCCTGGGACAAACCTCCCTTGGTAGAACAGGAGAGAACCACGTCGTATGCAACATTGCTCAGCTTCGAGATGACAACAAGTGCAGCATCCATCTCATCGCTGTCAACAAGTTCCAGCATTTTCTACGACCAGTTCAGCATGGTAAGTAGGTAAACCATCTGCACCATCCTGTAGCATACGTTGTCTTTCTGAATCTTGGTACGAAACCCAGTACGGTAAGCAGGTGCGTCTGCAACAGCCTCTAGTGTTATTTGTCCTTTTTCAAAATGCAATACGAAATCATCTGATTTGCATAGCTTCACATTTCTGAAGGATTATCACTTTCTTTTGAAGGATTGTCATTTACAGAAAGCTGTTTTGGAATCCATTGCAGGGCTTTGGTCAATTTTCTGACATTAGAAACTAGTATCATTGTCGCCCCTTTGGTTGCTGACTTGCTCTGCATGTATTATTTTTGTCTCCTCCTCGATGTCTTTCAGCCGTGTCTGTAGCTATTCTATGGAATCCATTGCAGTCCGGGTTCCTCCTCCCGTGGGCATTATTATTAGCACCATGTTGAAATTATGTCAGCTTCAGGCCCTTTCCAGTGCTCCACGGTGTACAGGTGCTAAGAGTGCCACATAGGCAGAAAAATGAGGTGGCACAACAATTAAAGAGGAGAGAGAGCATTGTGGTGACCCCAATAAGAACCATTGCTAAGCACGTGAACCTAGACAAAGAGACCAGCAACCAATACATGAAGAAATTTTAATACTAAACAGTTAAATAGAGGAGGCTTAGCTACAAAGCCTAAGCACCAATGCATTGGGGACATTAGTTGCTAAGCATTTTAATGCACTTAGCACCCCCACCTTCGCACCAATGCATTGGGAGAGGTCTCAACCAACCTGCATGCTTATAGAAGTACTAGTACAATCTCGAAGGAAGAAAGGTAGAAATGGAAGAAACGAAATGGGAAGTCCCTAGTGAAACCTAGCCAGTCGGTCAATGCATCATCAGCAAGCCTGGCATACGATTGGGCTGGACCGATTTGCTCCGGCAGACAAAAGAATCTAGTTGGTGGGCTCTCTCACAATTTCCAACCGATGGAACAACAAGGGAGTTCGTTGTACCCGATACGATACCTGCTGCCTGGAAAGACCTACCGTACGCACCGTCGATCGATCATTGCCAAACCAACAACACACACAAAAAAAAAAGAGGTGCCACACTTCCCTGGGCCACACCATCATCATTTGCCAGAGCTCCTCGCTCTTGTTCTCCCGGGACATGAACAAGCTGGCCACCATTCTTTTCTCTTGACGAGTAGCCGAGTCTCGAGCGTGAAGATGCGGCTCAGCCGGCGAGTCCTTGACCGGAACCAAAAAGCCTGTGAAGCGTGCGATCCTGAACCTGCCCAGTTAAATTTGCCTTTTCACACAACCGTGAACCTGCCGAGTTTTACTGCTGCGTCTTCAGGCACCGGGTACGTACGTATGTACGTACGTACGTGTTGCCCAAAATTCAAGTTTATGTACACCAGCAGAAGACCGTGCTCGTGTGCCTTGCCCGGGGAACTGGCCGATAAATGCCCGTGAACTGGATAACATGCGATGCTCGGGTACTACCACTGGCACTTGCACTGGCCGAGTGCCGCACCTAGCAGCAGTAAACAGCAGTACTACTACTCACAAACCTTTTGCTCGTGGTTGGAAGCTTGGAATTCACTCAACCCCGAGCGCAGCAGCATTCCAACTCCAAAAGAATCTCCAGCGCGGTGGGTAGGAATTTCTCCAGATGGAATTCCGGGTGAAAGCGAGCGCGCGGTTCACCCGTCTAGCTCACGATTTCCTAAACAATCCATCATGGAAATATATATTATTAGCACTGCAGCAGTATTATTTTTCTCGTGTCTTTTGCCCCGGCTGGTGCTGGTCCCGCGTCCAGCCTTTCATCTCATCGGGCCTCAAAAGACTCCACCTGCTAATCTGCCTTTCTCCCCTCCGAGCGAGCTTTGGATTAGAAAAAAAGAGGAAAGCGGGAATTCTCCAACTAGGCTCCAGTAAGCGCCACCGGGCTAATCTATCATTAAAGCAATCAAGCCCATTTGCGCCAATCAGGCCCGCCGCTCCAGCTCCTTGGGCTAACCAAACCTTCCATTATAATTCAAGATTCCCCTGCCCCTGCCTCGCCCACTCTATTTCTACTACTGCCAGTACTACCACCACACAGAGAGAGTGTCTCCATGGCCATGGCAGTGCTCTCCTTGAGCTGACAGAGCAAGAAGACTCTCGCCGCCCACCTTCCTCCCGCTCTCTCTCACCCCGCGCCGCCGGCGATGGCGGCAATGCCGGGGCCGGCGAGGCTGGCCCTTGCGGTGCTGGTGCTCGCGTCGGCGCTCCCGGCGTACCGCTCCGACGACCTCAACACCGACGCGCAGGCGCTGGAGGCGCTGCGCAAGGCGGTGGGCCGGTCCGCGCTGCCGGCGTGGAACAGCAGCACGCAGACGTGCCAGTGGCAGGGCGTGGCCTGTGAGAACGGCCGCGTCGTCGAGCTCCGCCTCCCCGGCGCCGGGCTCATGGGCGCGCTCCCCTCGGGCGTGCTCGGCAACCTCACCGCGCTCCGCACGCTCTCCCTCCGCTGGAACGCGCTCACGGGCCCTATCCCCGACGACGTCTCCCGCATGACCGAGCTCCGGGCCATGTACTTCCAGCACAACGCCTTCTCCGGCGAGGTCCCCGCGGCGCTCTACACGCTCAAGAACCTGGTGCGGCTCAACATCGGGCAGAACAAGTTCTCCGGCGAGATCTCGCCCGACTTCAACAAGCTCAACCGCCTCGGCTCGCTCATCCTCGACAGCAACGACTTCTCCGGCGAGATCCCCAAGCTGGACCTGCCCACATTGGAGCAATTCAACGTCTCCTACAACAAGCTCAACGGCTCCATCCCCCGCAAGCTCCGCAAGATGCCCAAGGACTCCTTCCTCGGCACCGGGCTCTGCGGCGGCCCGCTCGGCCTCTGCCCCGGCGAGACCGCGGAGACGCCCGCCGGATCGCCGGAGGCCCAGCCAGGCGCAGGCGGCGCCGCCGCTGACGTCGGTGGCGGCAAGAAGAAGAAGCTCTCCGGCGGCGCCATCGCCGGCATTGCCATCGCGTGCGTGTTCGGCCTGCTGCTGCTGCTCGCCCTGCTCTTCTTCCTCTGCCGGAAGAAGAAGTCGAGCAGCGCGCCGAGGTCTTCTACGGCGGCGGTGGAGAAGGGTCGGGACCTGGGCATGGGCCCGCTGGACGCGGAGCCCAAGGGGCAGAACGGCAACGGCGTCCACGGCGCCGCAGCGGTGCCGGCCGCCGCGGCCGCAGCTGCGGCCGTCGCCGCCAAGTCTGGAGGAGGCTCGACCACGGGGTCGAAGAAGCTGATCTACTTCGGTCCCATGGCGGCGGCCCCGCCGTTCGACCTGGAGGACCTGCTGCGCGCGTCGGCGGAGGTGCTGGGCAAGGGCGCGTTCGGCACGGCGTACAAGGCGGTGATGGAGAGCGGCGCGGCGGTGGCCGTGAAGCGGCTCAAGGACGTGGACCTCCCCGAGCCGGAGTTCCGCGAGCGGATCGCGGCCATCGGCGCCGTGCAGCACGAGCTGGTGGTTCCCCTCCGCGCCTACTACTTCAGCAAGGACGAGAAGCTGCTCGTCTACGACTACATGTCCATGGGCAGCCTCTCCGCCCTCCTCCACGGTAACAAAAATAAAAACCTTGTCTTTCACAGAGCAGTACGAGTAACTTTTTACAGGTTCGCGCCGGGCCGGTTCGTTATCGCCGCTGCCGCCCTGTCGGTGGATCGATCCAAACAGGCTGGCGATATTCCGTCGCCGGCGTGAAAAAAGTCCAACGCGGTGGCGCGTCGCTTTCGCCCGATCCATTCCGTCTCCCTCCCTTTTAACCAGCAGTACTCCCTCGGACACGATCAATTCGCTCGCTCACATCGCGGCCACCTACTCCGCCGCGTCCATGGGCCCGATTTTTTATGGCTCTGCCATTGCCAAGGTGTACATTTCATACGCTGGAACTGCAATTTGTACGCTAGTATGTACTACGACCACAGTAGTAGAGTTGTCGGGTTCAGCGTTTGCCAGCCGAGTTGCGTGGGATCTAATCCACTAGTTTAAGGCAGCGAGCAACGTGGCAGCCATGACTGCCCTTGGCACGACCCGCCATTTGCGACCAACTTGCCTAGCTTAAGCTCGTGGTCCATGGAGGCTCGTTTTGAAATCCACTAGCACTGTCCGATACGACTATGCGAGCACGTACATGGAGTTATTAGTTGCAGATTGATTCCTGGTAGTACGAGTAATAAAATTTCCTTGGCAAGTTGCGCGCGCATGTGAGCGGGGAAGGCGTCCCGGGGCTGGCAGGGTGGTTGATGAACTCGATATGCGTCCATGTGACATTTAGTTGGCGCCACTGCTCCGGTCCTCGGGATTCCTCCCCTCCCCGCGCCAATAATGGCTGGCCTACGTACACACACAGATTTAAAAGGATCATTCGTGAGCCCGGACGGAGTAGATAAGAACACATGCCATGCACATGCGCATGAAACGTAAAACCAACGGAAGCCAAAAAGAAAGAAACAACCGTGCTGCACCGTGGACGCGGTAACTGTGATGAGATGTGTGTTAATAATAATCTTCATGTGATTGTGGTGTGCGTGCAGGGAACCGGTCGTCGGGGCGGACGCCGCTGGACTGGGAGGCGCGGTCGGCGATCGCGCTATCGACGGCGCGCGGCGTGGCGCACATCCACTCCACGGGGCCGACGGCGTCGCACGGCAACATCAAGTCCTCCAACGTCCTGCTCACCAAGAGCTACGAGGCCCGGGTGTCGGACCACGGCCTGCCCACGCTCGTCGGCCCCTCCTTCTCGCCCACCCGGGTGTCCGGCTACCGCGCCCCGGAGGTGACCGACATCCGGCGCGTCTCGCAGAAGGCCGACGTCTACAGCTTCGGCGTGCTGCTGCTGGAGCTGCTCACCGGCAAGGCCCCCACCCACGCCGTCGTCAACGAGGAGGGCCTGGACCTGCCGCGCTGGGTGCAGTCCGTCGTCCGGGAGGAGTGGACTGCCGAGGTGTTCGACCAGGAGCTCCTCAGGTACCAGAACGTGGAGGAGGAGATGGTGCAGCTGCTCCAGCTCGCCATCGACTGCTCCGCGCAGCACCCCGACCGGAGGCCCAACATGTCCGACGCCGCCGCCCGCATCGACGAGATCCGGCGCTCCGCCTCCTCCGCCCAGCACGCGACCACGGACGCCGCCGCCCCCGACGGCGACGAGCCGTCCCTATAACCGACCGGCATTGATCGATCGCGCGACCCCGCTCGTTCTCCGCAGCGAACGGAAATTCATCAGTTGGAAAAAAAAGGAAATTGCTTAGTTCTTTGCATGGATCTTATCTTTGCTCATCAGCAACTTGTGCATGTCTTCATTTTTCTTCTTCTTTTCTTCTCCTTTTTGGCCCCTTTTTTCTTTTTCTCACGGGCTTTGATTCTGTTCTATAGCACATGTCAGTCACTACTGTAAGCGTTTGATTCTTGGAAAGTAACACATGGATGATGCCTGTACTGTACCTAAGGACGATCCCACGGATGCCATGCCACCAGCTGTTGTAATGCTTGCTTGCTTGCTTATTTAAAACACCGAGTGATTTGCTCGCGGTAGCTAGGCTTTCGCTGCCAGTGCTTTGCTTGCCTATGCATGCCAGCTCCCGACCCTCCCTCACTTTCACCTCGTCTAATCGGCCGATCTCGGTTGATAATGGTTGTTGGGCTGCCCATTTTCCTACCGTGATGAGCCTCCTTTTGCCTGTCACTCCGCCGCTCGATGGCTCCGCCTGTGGCGTCTAGCACTCGGCCTGTGAGTGAATGGACGAAACCTGGCTACGGCTACGGCTACTGGTCTTGGTGTGGTAGGTCGGAGGAGACATCCCTCTTTCTTTATCGGAGAGTGCTTTCGAAGTAACACGGCGACGGAGAGAGACCCGGCCCAGCCCAGAGGTCATGTACGTAGCGTTGCGTTTATACGTGTGCAGTTCCATGACGCTGACGGGATTGTCAAACTCGGCGAGCAGTGTGACAACAAGACATCATCGTCGTCTATGCACGGTTAGTGGCTGGCTGAATTCATATCGCCTGTCTGTAGCCCGGTTTTGTACTGGTACTGTACGCCGGCGAACCGACAGTACAGACCATCTGTCCCGTGTCAAACCAGCTGGAATACCATGCCGCGTTAACCTCCATGTAGTATGCGTAATAAACTGACGCATTTGTGCAGTGTTTTATGCTACTACTACTAGTAATAGTATCTGTACTGAGCAGCAGCGGAGAGCTAGGCTGGCCAGTGTGCGCTGCTCGGGCAGCCCTGTCGGCTGGCAAGTGGAGCAGCGCGCGCCGCTTCTCTCCTGGCACACAGCTCAAAAGCCATGTCCGCCTTTTTTTTTGGTTTGGGTCACCTCCTGCTTCAAATGTTTTGAGTTCAGTACGTAGTATATCTCCCACTCACGACAGTAGAGTAACCGTTAGAAACTGAATTACAAATTTACTCGTATTGTGACGTGCTTACGATTAGAAACAAAGAAAGGAAAAAAGAGAGACCAAATATAAAAAAAGTTTGCTGATCAGAGTTGGTACCACTCCAAGGACCAAGGGGAGGTAAAAGCTAGCTAGGTCGACCTTTTGACTTGTTTCCCCGACGAGACGAACCAGCCAGCCCCATGTTGGCCACTGCCTGGACGTCCTTTTAGCTGCTCACCTAACCTAGACCTAAGTCCTCGACATACTTATAATGGAGTCGGGTGACAGAAATGGGCCCCTCTTCGCGCTTCTCATCCCGTCTCCTGTGCTTCCAGTTCCATGGCGCTGGCTTGGCTATCTCTCGCTGGGATGCCGCGCACTGGTGGCGCACCGCACAGCACATCCCCGGCGCGTCCACGTGAAGAAGTGACCTGGATCGGACACGCATGATCTTCGCGCATATGAGTCACAAGAGTGAGCTGCGAAATTCCCGCTTGGTTGCAATGATGTGATATGCGCCGGCCGGCCAAGGCTTTCGATTTCATATATTCGCCATAGGTCAAGGCCTCGAGGGGTAGGGAGGAGCGAGGAGGTGGTGTGGGCGTCCTGCTGTTTTCTTTTGTTGTTGCTAAAATAATGCTTGCAAGTTGCAACTTGAGACGTTGGTTCGAGTTCTTTTGTGTTGTTAGACTAGTCACAATGGAGAGTAACATACACTAGTAACATACACATATCCCTAGACTATGTTACTATCTCAATAGTGGGTAGTAATATAAGTGTGGTAACATGCAAAACTTCATTTATTAGGTTATAGACTCATATTGCATTGGGACATGTGATGTTACAGTAACTAGCTAAGTTACTAGTACTACATCTCTCCTCATTAACTCATTGTCACATAAGCAAATTTGCTGAGTTGGACTCGATGTTACTACCGAAGTTACTCCCACTGTGGCTAGTCTTAAGTATTGAAGTGGTCCTTACAAGAAAATTAGACGTTGCTTCGAATTTTCTTAGAGTGTCACATTATTTTATTTTATTTTGTATAGTATTGGAGCGGATGTCTGGAGCCGATCGGCCCAAGGAGCGTCAATGCGCGCGATTCAGACGGGTTTCTTTTCCAGACGTTGCGTGGAGCAATTAATAAAAGAATGGACAAACATGTTGACGGACATTAAAATGCATGTGGAGGGTTGACGATGCAAAACAATCCGTTGTACTCACTATGTTATATGTAGCCGTTCAAGCAAAAATCAATCTGTTGTATAGATGGTACCTGCGTGGTGCTGTGAACCCATTATGGGAGGAGACTCAGAAGAGGAGAGCGCAAAAGGAAGAGGGCAAAGGAGTTGACAAATGGATAAAAGTTATCATTAGTTAAAAATCTGGTGCTGTTAGGTTTAGCATTTCATTATTTTGTGAAATATAGTATCCTTTGGAAAGTCGCATAAGGGCATCCATAGAGAGAGAAGTCAACATTTCACATTCCTAGATATTACGCTGCTAGGCGACCAACCAGGGCTTGGGCCAGTCGCACGCCCACCGTCCGATTGGCTCAACTGTAGTCGTTTGATCCCTACCTCACTTTTATCCTCCCAGTACGAGTCTTCCTTTCATCATTCCACCCCACTTTATATAAAAGACTTGATTTGAATAAACCCACAACTACTGAAAAATCTTTGCAAATGACTGATAAATCAACTGTCATATCTATCGGTGTTTGTGAGGATGTGCCCGTTGTTTTTGCAAATGTTACTATCTTAACTAACTTTGTTATACATGATATGCCCGAGGACGACAACATGTCGATTATCCTTGGTAGACCCTATTTAAATACTGCAGGTAGTGATGTAAAATGGGCCCCGTTTAATCCCGTTTGAAGTCCACTCATGGTCTCATAGTTCAAAAGAGTTTTCGTTTTTTGAGGAAAATGAACTAGCGAGCTAGCAAAAACTAACTAGATGGGACTTGCGGATGCCACTTATTTACCACTTACATCCCTAACTGCGTGGAATATTATTGATTGCAATAAAAGTAAGGTCACTTTTCGTATCAATGGTAATGAGCATATGGTGCACTTTCCGAAGAAACAATTCCAAGTGAATGGTATTAATATTATTGAAAAATCTCCGACACTCACTATTGAAAGTTTTCAACCACCTCTATCTACTGCCAAAAAGAAATATGATATACTTATTGTTGGGGACATGCATATCCCCGTTGAGGTAACTTAGTGTTTTACGAAAGTCTTCGGTTTCATGCTAATCAAAGGTGGTTATTAGTAAGACTTGATCAAGCTTATTAATGGATCATTTTTGAGAGGTATGAAGTCGATGAATTTAGTAAGCACAACCTTCTATCCTTACCTTTTGTTTTCTATTTTTCTTAGTTAAATAAAATAAAATGCCATGTTTATCCTGTTTTCTAGATTTTCCGTGTAATAAAAAATAACCCAAAAATAAAAGTGCTTAGAATGCCCAAAAAATTTAACATGATTTTTCTGAATATTTCTGAATTTTTAGTACAAATAACATCAGAGGGGTGTGCACCAGTTGGGCACAACCCACCTGGGCACGCCAGCAGCCCCAAGTGCGCCCTGTGGGTTGTGGGCCCCATGTGGGCCCCCTCAGTAATCTCTTTAGCTCATGTCATCTCCTATCTCCAGGAAAAAATCACCATTGCTCTCTCTCTCTCTCTTTCTCTCTCTCTCCCTCCCTCTCTCTCTCCCTCTCCCTCTCCCTCCCTCCCTCCCTCCCTCTCTCTCTCTCTCTCTCTCTCTCTCTCTCTCTCTCTCTCTCTCTCTCGTGTTCTTGCTCTCAAACCCGTGGATTTTGATCTCCTTGCTCGAAGCTCCGTTTCCAAAACTATTTTGGGGAATTGCTACTTGAAATTGTACGCAAATAAAAATGCAATTCTTTAGGCGTTCTTCGAGGAGGAGGTCTACAGAGGCATCATCTAGTAGTGGCTCGATACGTCAATCTTATGTTGAACCAAGCGCAAGGGAAATGCGGGATGCGGCTATCAAATCACGCTTATGGCCGTGTAACGGTTTCATGGTGAGCGCATGTATTAAGGAAGAATTTGAGCAGTATGTTCACAACGCCGAGCTCGGCCCCTACATTGAAGATAAGTGCATCCAGCATCTCAACCTCGCAGAGACCTTTACTAAGAAATTTAAATATTTTCCTCGCGAGTCTAGAGTTTCGTTTAACCTGTATGATAATCCATTCACCATGCCTCTAGAGATGTTTTCTATTGTATGCAAAATTCCATTTTGGGGTTTGCTAGACAGCAACCAAGAGCTGAATATGAGACATTCTTAACTAGTCTTTGTTACGGTGAGGATAGAGGAGTGACACAAGGTAGAATAAAAAGTATTCATTTCCCATCCATTCAGTACTTTGCACTCTTTAATGGCGAATGCATCATGGGCAAGCAAGATTGTAGCATACTATGTGCTCCTGACTTGAGCCTTATACACACCGCCCTGACTGGAACTAAAAGTTATAATCTTGAGGCGGTTGTTGCATGTAGGTTGCAGCATAACACTGGTAGTGGTTATTTTTATGGGGAGATTTATGCTTCTCGTTTAGCTAAAGAGGTTGGTGTTACACCTCAGCCTTATGACCCCATCTTACCCACTCACTACTAAGACTTTTATGCCATGAAACATCACAAGTTCCTCACGGGCACGCACACGAATTATACTTATAACTTGAGGTTTGATAAGAAACCTGTCGTGCATGTTGTTTTGCCTACGCCTACTCTCTTTGATTATCATAGCAAAGGAAGATATTATGTTTTTGAGAGCGAGGCCCGCGCGCACAACGAGGAGGTCGCGGCTGCTCGGCGGGCTGAGGAGGTTGCACCAAGAGCCTCCGTGAGCTATCACTCTAATTATTATGCAAGCCGCGAGTGATGATTACCGAGCTAGGCCAAAAGCCTAAGTTTGGGGGAGTACGTATTTCCACCGACATTACATTCTTGTTCACACATTTCATTCCAGTTGTCGGTGTTCACAATTTTTCATTGTATTATCCATGCTAGATTTATTTTCTCGCTTTCTTTGTGTGTCTGAAAAACTTTGAGAAAACCCAAAAATATTTCCTGCTACTTTTCGGTTTTTCTTTCTTGTTTAATTACTGTAGTATTAAAAGAATATCCAAAAAGATTTTTTGATTCTTATTTTGCTTGTTGGGAGCTTTCCCGTGTAAATAGTTTTTCACGTTTTTGTTTTCTTGCTTTAATTTTGCTTTCTTCAAGAAAAACTAAAAACTCCAAAAATATTTTAGTGTGTTTCTCTGAATTCTTTTCTTTTTATCGAGTCATACCAAGGGGAAGACCACGATGAAAATGTTGAGTGGCTCTCATATGCATTACTGTTGATTTAACAAAGAGCCATATTACCTTGTCTTCTCCTTTTGAATAAAATGTTTGCAGATTCCAGCTTAGTACACGACGCTCTTGCGCTAATATTATTTTCATATCGTTCAGTCGTGCAAGTGAAAGGGCAATAATAACGATATTTGATGAACTGGCTCTGGCAGAGAGAAACAGGTATGAACTCAACTTGTTCTGTTTTTGTAAATATGTTTAACCTGTTGGGGAGCGTAGCAAAAATTCAAAATTTTCCTACGTGTCACCAAGATCTATCTATGGAGAAACCAGCAACGAAGGGAAGGAGAGTGCATCTACATACCCTTGTAGATCGCTAAGCGGAAGCGTTCAAGATAACGGGGTTGAAGGAGTCGTACTCGTCGTGATCCAAATCACCGGAGATCCTAGTGCCGAATGCACGGCACCTCCGCATTCAACACACGTACAGCCCGGTGACGTCTCCCATGCCTTGATCCAGCAAGGAGAGAGGGAGAGGTTGAGGAAGACTCCGTCCAGCAGTAGCACAACGGCGTGGTGGTGGTGGAGGAGCGTGGCAATCCTGCAGGGCTTCGCCAAGCACCGCAAGAGAGGAGAAGGGAGAGAGGTAGGGCTGCGCCAGGGAGAGGTCAAAACTCATGTGTTGGCAGCCCTCAAGACCTCAACTATATATAGGGGAGAGGGAGGGGGGTGCGCCCCCTTTAGGGTTTCCACCCCAAGGGGTGCGGCAGCCCCAATCCCATCTAAGGGTCGCGGCCAAGGGGGGAAGAGGGGAAACTTGCCCCCCAAGTTAGGTGGAAGCACCCCCTCCCCAAACCCTAGGCGCCTTGGGCCCTTGTGGGGGGGGGGCGCACCAGCCCACCTGGGGCTGGTCCCCTCCCACACTTGGCCCATGTAGCCCTCCGGGGTTGGTGGCCCCACTTGGTGGACCCCCGGGACCCTCCCGGTGGTCCCGGTACGTTATCGATAAAATCCGAAACTTTTCCAGTGACCAAAACAGGACTTCCCATATATAAATCTTTACCTCCGGACCATTCCGGAACTCCTCGTGACGTCCGGGATCTCATCCGGGACTCCGAACAACATTTGGTAACCACATACAAACTTCCTTTATAACCCTAGCGTCATCGAACCTTAAGTGTGTAGACCCTACGGGTTCGGGAGACATGTAGACATGACCGAGACGTTCTCCGGTCAATAACCAACAGCGGGATCTGGATACCCATGTTGGCTCCCACATGTTCCACGATGATCTCATCAGATGAACCACGATGTCAAGGACTCAATCAATCCCGTATACAATTCCCTTTGTCTAGCGGTATTGTACTTGCCCGAGATTCGATCGTCGGTATACCGATACCTTGTTCAATCTCGTTACCGGCAAGTCTCTTTACTCGTTCTGTAACACATCATCCCGCGATCAACTCTTTGATCACATTGTGCACATTATGATGATGTCCTACCGAGTGGGCCCAGAGATACCTCTCCGTCACACGGAGTGACAAATCCCAGTCTCGATTCGTGCCAACCCAACAGACACTTTCGGAGATACCTGTAGTGCACCTTTATAGCCACCCAGTTACGTTGTGACATTTGGTACACCCAAAGCATTCCTACGGTATCCGGGAGTTGCACAATCTCATGGTCTAAGGAAATGATACTTGACATTAGAAAAGCTTTAGCATACGAACTACAATCTTTGTGCTAGGCTTAGGATTGGGTCTTGTCCATCACATCATATCATTCTCCTAATGATGTGATCCGTTATCAACGACATCCAATGTCCATGGTCAGGAAACCGTAACCATCTATTAATCAATGAGCTAGTCAACTAGAGGCTTACTAGGGACATGGTGTTGTCTATGTACCCACACATGTATCTGAGTTTCCTATCAATACAATTATAGCATGGATAATAAACGATTATCATGAACAAGGAAATATAATAATAACTAATTTATTATTGCCTCTAGGGCATATTTCCAACAGTCTCCCACTTGCACTAGAGTCAATAATCTAGTTCACATCGCCATGTGATTAACACTCACAGGTCACATCGCCATGTGACCAACATCCAAAGAGTTTACTAGTGTCATTAAACTAGTTCACATCATCATGTGATTAAGACTCAATGAGTTCTGGGGTTTGATCATGTTCTGCTTGAGAGAGGTTTTAGTGAATGGGTCTGCAACATTCAGATTCGTATGTACTTCGCAAATCTCTAGGTCATATTGTAAATGTTGCTTCCACGCTCCACTTGGAGCTATTCCAAATGGTCGTTCCACTATACGTATCTGGCTTCTCTACTCAAAGCTATCCGGATAGGTGTTAAGCTTACATCGACGCAAATCTTTACGTTGAACTCTTTATCACCTCCATAATCGAGAAACATATCCTCATTCCTCTAAGGATAATTTTGACCGCTATCTGGTGATCCACTCCTTGATCACCTTTGTACCCTCTTGCCAGACATGTGGCAAGGCACACATCAGGTGCGGTACTCAGCATAGCATACTATAGAGCCTACGTCTAAAGCATAGGGGATGACCTTCGTCCTTTTTTCTCTATTCTGCCGTGGTCGAGCTTTAAGTCTTAACTTCGTACCTTACAACTCAGGCAAGAACTCCTTCTTTGACTGATCCATCTTGAACACTTTCAAGATCATGTCAAGGTACGTGCTCATTTGGAAGTACCATTAAGCGTTTTTGATCCAGGTTTTCTATTGAAAAACACTTTTCAAATAACCCTATATGCTTTCCAGAAATTCTACATCATTTCTGATCAACAATATGTCAACAACATATACTCATCAGAAATTCTATAGTGCTCCCACTCACTTCTTTGGAGATACAAGTTTCTCATAAACTTTGCATAAACCCAAAATCTTTGGTCATCTTATCAAAGTGCATACTCCAACTCCGAGATGCTTACTCCAGTCCATGGAAGGATCACTGGAGATAGCAACCTTTTAGCATCCTTAGGATCGACAAAACCTTTCTGATTGTATCACATACAACATTTCCTTTATGAAAACTGGTAAGGAAACTCATTTTGACATCCATCTGCCTGATTTCATAAATGCAGCTAATGTAACATGATTCCGACGGACTTAAGCGTCGCTACGGATGAGAAAATCTCATCGTAGTCAACTCCTTGAACTTGTGAAGAACTCTTCGCCACAAGTCGAGCTTCATGGACGGTGACATCACCGTCCATGTCCGTCTTCTTCTTAAAGATCCATTTATCTCAATGGCTTGCCGATCATCGGGCAAGTCCACCAAAGTTCAAGCTTTGTTCTGATACATGGATCCTATCTCGGATTTCATGGCTTCTAACCATTTGTTGGAATATGGGCCCACCATTGCTTCTCCATAGTTCGTAGGTTCATTGTTGTCTAGCAACATGACCTTCAAGACAGGATTACTGTACCACTCTGAAGTAGTACGCATCCTTGTCACCCTACGAGGTACGGTAGTGACTTGATCTGAAACTTCATGATCACTATCATAAACTTCTACTTCAATTGGTGTAGGCGCCACAGGAACAACTTCCTGTGCCCTGCTACACACTAGTTGAAGTGACGGTTCAATAACCTCATCAAGTCTCCACCATGCTCCCACTCAACTTTCCGAGACAAACTTTTCTCGAGAAAGGACCCGATTCAAGAAACAATCCCTATTGCTTTCGGATCTGAATTAGGAGGTATACCCAACTATTTTGGGTGTCCTATGAAGATGCATTTTATCCGCTTTGGGTTCGAGCTTATCAACCTGAAACCTTTTTCACATAAGCGTTGCAACCCCAAACTTTTAAGAAACGACAACTTATGTTTCTCCAAACCATAGTTCAAACGGTGTCGTCTCAACGGAATTACGTGGTACCCTATTAAAGTGAGTGCGGTTGTCTCTAATGCCTAACCCATGAACGATAATGGTAATTCAATAAGAGACATCATGGTACGCACCATATCCAATAGGGTGCAACTATGATGTTCGGACACACCATCACACCATGGTGTTCCAGGTAGTATTAGTTGTGAAACGATTTCCACAATGTCTCAATTGCATACCAAACTCATAACTCAGATACTCATCATATCATAGACATTTTATCCTCTTGTCACGACGATCTTCAACTTCACTCTGAAATTACTTGAACCATTCAATAATTCAGACTTGTGTTTCATCAAGTAAATACACTCAGTATCTACTCAAATCATCTGTGAAGTAAGAACATAATGATATTCACTGCATGCCTCAGCACTCATTGGACTGCACACATCAAAATGTGTTACTTCCAACAAGTTGCTATCTTGTTCCATCTTACTGAAAACGAGGCTTTTCAGTCATCTTGCCCATGTGGTATGATTTGCATATCTCAAGTGATTCAAAATCAAGTGAGTCCAAACGATCTATCTGCATGGAGTTTCTTCATGCGTATACACCAATAGACATGGTTCGCATGTCTCAAACTTTTCAAAACGAGTGAGTCCAAAGATCCATCAATATGGAGCTTCTTCATGCGTTTTATACTAATATGACTTACATGGCAGTGCCACAAGTAAGTGGTACTATCATTACTATCTTATATCTTTTGGCATGAAAATGTGTATCACTACGATCGAGTTTCAATAAACCATTCCTTTAGGTGCAAGACCATTGAAGGTATTATTCAAATAAATAGAGTAACCATTATTCTCCTTAAATGAATAGCCGTATTGCGATAGACATAATCCAATCATGTCTATGCTCAACGCAAACACCAAATGACAATTATTCAGGTTTAATACTAATCTTGATGGTAGAGGGAGCATGTGATGTTTGATCATATCAAACTTGGAAACACTTCCAACACATATCATCAGCTCACCTTAGCTAGTCTCCGTTTATTCCGTAGCTCTTTTATTTCGAGTTACTAACACTTAGTAACCGAACCGGTATCTAATACCCTGGTGCTACTAGAAGTACTAGTAAAGTACACATTAACATAATGTATATCCAATATACTTCTATCGACCTTGCCAGCCTTCTTATCTACCAAGTATCTAGGGTAATTCTGCTCCAGTGGTTGTTCCCCTTATTACAGAAGCACTTAGTCTCGGGTTTGGGTTCAACCTTGGGTTTCTTCACTAGAGCAGCTGATTTGCCGTTTCATGAAATATCCCTTCTTGCCCTTGCCCTTCTTGAAACTAGTGGTTTCACCAACCATCAACAATTGATGCTCCTTCTTGATTTCTACTTTCGCGGTGTCAAACATCATGAATACCTCAAGGATCATCATATCTATCCCTGATATGTTATAGTTCATCACGAAGCTCTAGCAGCTTGGCGGCAATGACTTTGGAGAAACATCACTATCTCATCTGGAAGATCAACTCCCACTCGATTCAAGTGATTGTTGTACTCAGACAATCTGAGCACAAGCTCAACGATTGAGCTTTTCTCCCTTAGTTTGCAGGCTAAGAAAATCGTCGGAGGTCTCATACCTCTTGACGTGGGCACGAGCCTGAAATCCCAATTTCAGCCCTCGGAACATCTCATATGTTTCGCAATGTTTCGAAAACATCTTTGGTGCCTCAACTCTAAACTGTTTAACTGAACTATCACGTAGTTATCAAAACGTGTATGTCCGATGTTCGCAACATCCACAAACGACGTTTGGGGTTCAGCACACTGAGCGGTGCATTAAGGACATAAGCTTTCTACTGTCCGCATAATCGCTACTGTCAACTTTCAACTATATTTTCTCTAGGAACATATCTAAACAGTGGAACTAAAGCGCGAGCTTACGACATAATTTGCAAAGATCTTTTGACTATGTTCAGGATAATTAAGTTCATCTTATAAACTCCCACTCAGATAGACATCCCTCTAGTTATCTAAGTGATTACATGATCTGAGTCAACTAGGCCGTGTCCGATCATCACATGAGACGAACTAGTCATCATCGGTGAACATCTTCATGTTGATCGTATCTACCATACGACTTATGCTCGACCTTTCGGTCTCTTGTGTTCCGAGGCCATGTCTGTACATGCTAGGCTCGTCAAGTTAACCTAAGTGTTTCACGTGTGTAAATCTGGCTTGCACCCGTTGTATGTGAACGTAAGAATCTATCACACCCGATCATCACGTGGTGCTTCGAAACGACGAACTTTCGCAACGGTGCATAGTTAGGGGGAACACTTTCTTGAAATTTTAATGAGGGATCATCTTATGTACTACCGTCATTCTAAGCAAATAAGATGCATAAACATGATAAACATCACATGCAATCAAAAAGTGACATGATATGGCCAATATCATTTTGCTCCTTTTGATCTCCATCTTCGGGGCTCCATGATCATCATCATCACCGGCATGACACCATGATCTCCATCATCATGATCTCCATCATCGTGTCTCCATGAAGTTGTCTCGCCAACTTATTACTTCTACTACTATGGCTACCGGTTAGCAATAAAGTAAAGTAATTACATGGTGTTGTTCAATGACACGCAGGTCATACAATAAATTAAGACAACTCCTATGGCTCCTGCCGGTTGTCATACTCATCGACATGCAAGTCGTGATTCCTATTACAAGAACATGATCAATCTCATACATCACATATCATTCATCACATTCTTCTTGGCCATATCACATCACATAGCATACCCTACAAAAACAAGTTAGACGTCCTCTAATTGTTGTTTGCATATTTTACGTGGCTGCTATGGGTTTCTAGCAAGAACGTTTCTTACCTACGCAAAAGCCACAACGTGATATGCCAATTGCTATTTACCCTTCATAAGGACCCTTTTCATCAAATCCGTTCCGACTAAAGTGGGAGAGACTGGCACCCGCTTGCCACCTTATGCACCAAGTGCATGTCAGTCGGTGGAACCTGTCTCACGTAAGAGTACGTGTAAGGTCGGTTCGGGCCGCTTCATCCCACAATACCGTTGAAACAAGATTGGACTAGTAACGGTAAGCATATTGAACAAAATCAACGCCCACAACTACTTTGTGTTCTACTCGTGCAAAGAATCTACGCAATAGACCTAGCTCATGATGCCACTGTTGGGGAACGTAGCAGAAATTCAAAATTTTCCTACGTGTCACCAAGATCTATCTATGGAGAAACCAGCAACGAAGGGAAGGAGAGTGCATCTACATACCCTTGTAGATCGCTAAGCGGAAGCGTTCAAGAGAACGGGGTTGAAGGAGTCGTACTCGTCGTGATCCAAATCACCGGAGATCCTAGTGCCGAACGGACGGCGCCTCCGCGTTCAACACACGTACATCCCGGTGACGTCTCCCATGCCTTGATCCAGCAAGGAGAGAGGGAGAGGTTGAGGAAGACTCCGTCTAGCAGCAGCACAACAGCATGGTGGTGGTGGAGGAGTGTGGCAATCCTGCAGGGCTTCGCCAAGCACCGCAAGAGAGGAGAAGGGAGAGAGGTAGGGCTGCGCCAGGGAGAGGTCAAAACTCATGTGTTGGCAGCCCTCAAGACCACAACTATATATAGGGGAGAGGGAGGGGGTGCTCCCCCTTTAGGGTTTCCACCCCAAGGGGTGCGGCAGCCCCAATCCCATCTAAGGGTCGCAGCCAAGGGGGGAAGAGGGGAAACTTGCCCCCCAAGTTAGGTGGAAGCACCCCCTCCCCAAACCCTAGGCGCCTTGGGCCCTTGTGGGGGGCGCACCAGCCCACCTGGGGCTGGTCCCCTCCCACACTTGGCCCATGTAGCCCTCCGGGGTTGGTGGCCCCACTTGGTGAACCCCCGGGACCCTCCCGGTGGTCCCGGTACGTTACCGATAAAACCCGAAACTTTTCCGGTGACCAAAACAGGACTTCCCATATATAAATATTTACCTCCGGACCATTCCGGAACTCCTCGTGACGTCCGGGATCTCATACGGGACTCCGAACAACATTCGGTAACCACATACAAACTTCCTTTATAACCCTAGCGTCATCGAACCTTAAGTGTGTAGACCCTACGGGTTCGGGAGACATGTAGACATGACCGAGACGTTCTCCGGTCAATAACCAACAGCGGGATCTGGATACCCATGTTGGCTCCCACATGTTCCACGATGATCTCATCGGATGAACCACAATGTCAAGGACTCAATCAATCCCGTATACAATTCCCTTTGTCTAGCGGTATTGTACTTGCCCGAGATTCGATCGTCGGTATACCGATACCTTGTTCAATCTCGTTACTGGCAAGTCTCTTTACTCGTTCCGTAACACATCATCCCGCGATCAACTCTTTGATCACATTGTGCACATTATGATGATGTCCTACCAAGTGGGCCCAGAGATACCTCTCCGTCACACGGAGTGACAAATCCCAGTCTCGATTCGTGCCAACCCAACAGACACTTTCGGAGATACCTGTAGTGCACCTTTATAGCCACCCAGTTACGTTGTGACGTTTGGTACACCCAAAGCATTCCTACGGTATCCGGGAGTTGCACAATCTCATGGTCTAAGGAAATGATACTTGACATTAGAAAAGCTTTAGCATACGAACTACAATCTTTGTGCTAGGCTTAGGATTGGGTCTTGTCCATCACATCATTCTCCTAATGATGTGATCCCGTTATCAACGACATCCAATGTCCATGGTCAGGAAATCGTAACCATCTATGGATCAACGAGCTAGTCAACTAGAGGCTTACTAGGGACATGGTGTTGTCTATGTACCCACACATGTATCTGAGTTTCCTATCAATACAATTATAGCATGGATAATAAACGATTATCATGAACAAGGAAATATAATAATAACTAATTTATTATTGCCTCTAGGGCATATTTCCAACATAACCTAGTATTCACGATTCAGCATGTTATGATCAAACATGTTTGCAATGACAATTAGAGATTATAGTTTCTCATGCCATGCTTAAGTAGCTAGGAGTGGATAATGATTTAATTATCTTGGATGTCAACATGCATTAAAATGATTGTGATGTAGTATGATGATATGGTATCCTCCTTTGAATGTTTCAAGTGGCTTGACTTGGCACATGTTCATGCATGTAGTTGAATCAAAACCAACATAGCCTCTACGATATTTATGTTCATGGTGTCCATATCCTACTCATGCTAGTATTCAATTTTAATTATGCATAACGCATGTTCATGGCCGTTTTCGCTCTCTAGTTGGCCGTTTATCAACCTATCTGCCAACATTTGCCTGTACTAAGCGGGAATACTACTTGTGCATCAAAATTCTAAAATCCCAGTTATCCCAGATGAGTCCATCATATCTACCTATATGCGGTATTACCTTGCCGTTCTAAGTAAATTTGCATGTGCCACCTCTAAAAACTTCAAATAAACCTCTGTTTTTGTGTGTCTGGATTGTTCATAGAGCGACAGGGGGTAGTCGGTATATTCCATGCTAGGGGCTTATTCTCACGATGAGTGTTTATTGATGTCTACTACGCAACCTTCTTCTTGTAGATGTTGTTGGGCCTCCACGTGCAGAGGTTTGTAGGACAGTAGCAAATTTCCCTCATGTTGGGGATATAACTACCGGGTATGAACCGCCCAGGAGGGGCCGGGTCATACTGCTAGCGATAACCCATAAAGGGGGCGGGTCATAAGAAGCCCACTGACGGCCTAAGACCCAGAGGCGACTTAGGGCCTAGAAGGATAAACCGCCATGAGGATAAACTTGTATTGTATATTTTTAAGGTAGGCGTAGTTAGTCACCGAGCCGGACACGTTGTCTATGAGTCGGCCGAGACTCTGTAAGCCACCGGGCGTTAACCTGTGTATATAAAGGGACGACTCGGCGGTGAGTTAGGGTAGAAAAGAAAGAGATCGAGAACTAGGTCAAGCGTATTCGCTCCTTGGTAACCGAAGCCCAAGCAATAACCACCCTACACTGGATTAGGCTATTACCTCCACCGCGAGGGGCCGAACCAGTATAAACTCTCTATAAGGGCATATTTATCCCTTAGTAGTTTTGGTGATTTATGACAATGCTTTTGCGGACTAATCGTGTGCATTGAGCATTTCAGATATATCATGTCTAAACACAAGACGATTTGGTGCCCCTCAAACACTATTGAAGACGACGTTTCTCTACGTTTCTTTTCCGTGGATTTGAGTCATAGGAAAGCCGTACTATTAAGAGGGGGTCCGCGTTGGAAAGGTTTGGGTGGAATCATCACGTACATGTTTGTTCCTTCCCGCACCCCCTTTCCTTTGGCTCTTTGGAGCATCCTTCGTTTCTCCATGTCTATGCAAAATAATGGACTTCTAGTGTTGCTGAACTGGGACATGCGGTAGTACTGCTTTGCGGAGCAGTAGTACTGCAGGGCCTTGCGGTAGTACCGGCCATAGGCGCGGTAGTTCCACAGGTGCTCACAGTAGTACCGCTCCTTTGGAGCGGTAGTACCGTGGCCTCAGGCCAGGCGCAGCTGCTCGAGCGGTAGTAGGGGCGGATGTAATTTTTTACATCCGCGCCCTACGCGGTAGTACCGCTCCATGGGCGCGGTAGTACTGTGGGCTCTGGCCAGTCACAACAGCATGAGCGGAAGTAGGGGCAGATGTAATTTTTACATCCGCGCCCTACACGGTAGTACCGCTCCAGGCTTGCAGTAGTACCGTGTCAGATTTTTGCATAGATCAAAACTCAGCGGAACTAGTCACAGATGTATTTTTATATGTCCGTGCCTTCTCAGCCTAGACTATCCCTGCCTTGCGGTAGTACCGCGCCGGTGGTTCTACCGCTCTCTACCTCTGTGCTATAGGTCTGGTCTAGCCCCTGCCTTGCCAGCGGTAGTACCGCAGTGCCATGCGGTAGTACCGCTGGCCCTTGTGGTAGTACCGCATGTCTGGTGCGATAGTACCGCTCTTCGCGGGCTGAGTTGGTCGATAACGGTTGGATTTGTTCTTTCACTATATAAAGGGAGTCTTCTTCTCTGAGTTGACCACCTCTTCCACCTCTAAGCTCCATTGATGCTCTAAGCTCCATTTTCGCCCGATCTCTCTCCCTAGCCAATCAAACTTGTTGATTCTCTAGGGATTGGTTGACAAGGCCTCGATCTACACTTCCACCAAGAGAAATTTGATTCCCCCCACTAATCCCTTGCGGATCTTGTTACTCTTGGGTGTTTGAGCACCCCAGATGGTTGAGGTCACCGTGGAGCCTTAGTCCATTGTGGTGAAGCTTCGTGGTGTCGTTGGGAGCCTCCAATTAAGTTGTGGAGATTGCCCCAACCTTGTTTGTAAAGGTTCGGTCGCCGCCTCCAAGGGCACCAATAGTGGAATCACGGCATCTCGCATTGTGTGAGGGCGTGAGGAGAATACGGTGGCCCTAGTGGCTTCTTGGGGCACATTGTGCCTCCACACTGCTCCAATAGAGACGTACTTCCCCTCAAAGGGAAGGAACTTCGGTAACACATCCTCGTCTCCATCGGTTCTACTCTTGGTTATCTCTTTCCTTTACTTGTGCAATCTATATTGTGTTATATCTTTTGCTTGCTTGTGTGCTTATTGTTGTTGCATCATATAGGTTGCTCACCTAGTTGCATATCTAGACAACCTACTTTGATGCAAAGTTTAATTTGGTAAAGAAAAGCTAAAAATTGTTAGTTCCTATTCACCCCCCCTCTAGTCAACTATATCGATCCTTTCACTCTCTGTGTCCCTTGTCCCGTTTAACCCCATCAAGCTAATTACGTCACGATGGTTCCACACTAAGTCCTTTTGCTAGGACATCTGACGTGATAATTCCACGAGACCTCAAGTGGATGACCTAAGGTTTATCAATCCGTGGGAGGCGTAGGATGAAGATGGTCTCTCTCAAACAACCCTGCAACCAAATAATAAAGAGCCTCTTGTGTCCCCAACACACCCAATACAATGGTAAATTGTATAGGTGCACTAATTCGGCGAAGAGATGGTGATACAAGTGCAATATGAACGGTAGATATAGGTTTTTATAATCTGAAAATATAAAAACAGCAAGGTAGCAAGTAATAAAAGTGAGTGTAAACGGTATTGCAATGCTTCGAAACAAGGCCTAGGGATCATACTTTCACTAGTGCAAGTTCTCTCAACAATAATAACATAATTGGATCATATAACAATCCCTCAACATGCAACAAAGGGTCACTCCAAAGTCACTAATAGTGGAGAACAAACAAAGAGATTATTGTAGGGTACGAAACCACCTCAAAGTTATTCTTTCCGATCAATCCATTGGGCTATTCCTATAAGTGTCACAAATAGCCCTAGAGTTCGTAGTAAAATAACACCTTAAGACACACATCAACCAAAACCCTAATGTCACCTAGATACTCCAATGTCAGCACAAGTATCCACGGGTTTGATTATACGATATGCATCACACAAACTCAGATTCATCTATTCAAACCAACACAAAGAACTTCAAAGAGTGCCCCAAAGTTTCTACCAGAGAGTCAAGACGAAAACATGTGCCAACCCCTATGCATAGATTCCCAAGGTCACGGAACCCGCAAGTTGATCACCAAAACATACATCAAGTGAATGAATAGAATACCCCATTGTCGCCACGGGTATCCCACGCAAGACATACATCAAGTGTTCACAAATCCTTAAAGACTCAATCCGATAAGATAACTTCAAAGGGAAAACTCAATCCATTACAATAAGGTAGAGGGGGAGAAACATCATAAGATCCAACTATAGTAGCAAAGCTCGCGGTACATCAAGATCGTGCCAAATCAAGAACACGAGAGAGAGAGAGAGAGAGAGAGAGAGAGATCAAACACATAGCTACCGGTATATACCCTCAACCCCAAGGGTAACTACTCCCTCCTCGTCATGGAGAGCGCCGGGATGATGAAGATGGCCACCGATGATGGATCCCCCCTCCGGCAGGATGCCGGCACAGGGTCCAGATTGGTTTTTGGTGGCTACAGAGGCTTGCGGTGGCGGAACTCCCCATCTAGGTTATGTTCTAGAGGTTTGGGGATTTATATGAGAGGTTGGCGTCGAGAACAAGTCAGGGGGCTCCACAGGGAGTCCACGAGGCAGGGGGCATGCCCCGGGGGGGTTCCCTCCACCCTCGTGGGGCCCATGGGACTCCGCTCCAGTAACTCTTCGTTCCAGTATTTTTTATATTTTTCCAGAAAAATTCTACATTGATTTTCAGCACATTCCGAGAACTTTTATTTCTGCACAAAAACAACACCACGGTAGTTCTGCTGAAAACAACGTCAGTCTGGGTTAGTTCTAACCAAATCATACCAAAATCATGTAAAAATATTATAAACATGGCATGAATACATAAAAAATTATAGATACATTGGAGACGTATCAAGCATCCCCAAGCTTAATTCCTGCTCGTCTCGAGTAGGTAAATGATAAAAACAGAATTTTTGATGTGGAATGCTACCTAACATATTTGTCAATGTAATCTTGTTTATTGTGGAGAACATTCAGATTCATAAGATTCAAAACAAAAGTTTAATATTGACATAAAAACGATAATACTTCAAGCATACTAACAAGGCAACTGTGTCTTCTCAAAATAACATGGCCAAAGAAAGCTTATCCCTACAAAATCATATAGTTTGGCTATGCTCCATCTTCATCACACAAAATATTCAAATCATGCACAACCCCGGTTTCAGCCAAGCAATTGTTTCATACTTTAGTATTCTCAAACTTTTTCAACTTTCACGCAATACATGAGCGTGAGCCATTGACATCGCACTATAGGTGGAATAGAATGGTGGTAGTGGAGAAGACAAAAATAGGGAGATAGTCTCGCATCAACTAGGCGTATCAACGGGTTGTGGAGATGCCCATCAATAGATATCAATGTGAGTGAATAGGGATTGCCATGCAACGGATGCACTAGAGCTGTAAGTGTATGAAATCTCAAAAAGAAACTAAGTGGGTGTGCATCCAACTTGCTTGCTCATGAAGACCTAGGGCATTTGAGGAAGCCCATCGTTGGAATATACAAGCCAAGTTCTATAATGAAAAATTCCCACTAATATATGAAAGTGATAAATAAGAGACTCTCTATCATGAAGGTCATGGTGCTACTTTGAAGCACAAGTGTGGTAAAAGGATAGTAACATTGTCCCTTCTCTCTTTTTCTCTCATTTTATTTGATTGGCTTCTTTGGCCTCTTTTCTTTTATTGGCTTCTTTGGCCTCTTTTTTATTTCCTCACATGGGACAATGCTCTAATAATGTTGGATGCATCATGACTGGATCTTTTCTACCATGAATTTCAATGTTTAGTCACTGCTTGAACTTTGGAGGTGCTCTGCATTTATGTTTTGCGGTCTCAGAAAGGGCTAGCAAGATACCACTATTGTCATATTATATCAAGGTTGTTTTGACAAAGTGTTGGTATTTGAGATATCTTATTATTGCTCGTTAGTTGATTATGCTATTGATATGAGTTAATATAATTTTTAAGAGTTATTGCTGATATGGTTAGTCATAATACTTGCTGAAAACCTCGATGCTACTTCAGCTTATTTATGTAAACAAGAGCAAAAGAGTTCGTAAAAGTTTTTCTTTTTCACTTTTAGTCTATCAACTAAATTGCTTGAGGACAAGCAAATGTTTAAGCTTGGGGGAGTTGATACGTCTCCGTCGTATCTACTTTTCCTAACATTTTTCCTCTTGTTTTGGACTCTAATTTGCATGATTTGAATGAAACTAACCCGGACTGATGCTGTTTTCAGCAGAACTACCATTGTGTTGTTTTCTGTGCAGAAATAAAAGTTCACAGAATGGAACGAAATTTTTTGAAGAATTATTTCAGAATATAT
This sequence comes from Triticum timopheevii, assembly GCA_963921465.1. Lineage (NCBI taxonomy): Eukaryota > Viridiplantae > Streptophyta > Magnoliopsida > Poales > Poaceae > Triticum > Triticum timopheevii. The sequence continues at coordinate 484,075,886 of OY997268.1, read as the reverse complement.
AAAAAATACTGGAGCCAAGAACCACCGGAGGGGGCCCCGGGGTGAGCATAACCAACCAGGGCGCACCCCCTCCAGGCGCGCCCAGGTGGGTTGTGCCCACTTGGTGGCCCCACAGACCCTAATTCCAACTCCTTAAATACCCATATTTCGAGAGAGAAATCAGAGAGAAAGTTTCATCATGTTTCACGATATGGAGCCGCCACCACCTCCTGTTCTTTATCGGGAGGCCAGATCTGGAGTCTGTTTTGGGCTCCGGAGAGGGGGGGGTCTTCGGTCTTCGTCATCACCAACCCTTCTCCATCGCCAATTCCATGATGCTTCCCACCGGAAATGAGTAATTCCTTCGTAGGCTCGCTGATCGGTGAGGAGTTGGATGAGATTCATCATGTAATCAAGTTAATTTTGTTAGGGCTTGAACCCTAGTATCCATTATGGTCTGAGATTGATGTTATTATGACTTTTCCATGCTTAATGCTTGTCACTTTGGGCCCGAGTGCCATGATTTCATATCTGAACCGTTTATGTTTTCACCATTACATCTATGTTCTAGATCCGATCTTGCAAATCATATTCGCCTATTACGTTGATAACCCACAAGTGTAGGGGATCGCAACAACTTTCGAGGGTAGAGTATTCAACCCAAATTTATTAATTCGACACAAGGGGAGCCAAAGAATATTCTTGAGTATTAGCAGTTGAGTTGTCAATTCAACCACACTTGGATAACTTAGTATCTGCAGCAAAGTATTTAGTAACAAAGTAGTATGATAGTAAAGGTAATAGTGGCAAAAGTAAGATAATCGTTTTGTAGTAGTTGTAACAGTAGCAACAGAAAAGTAAATAAGCGAAGCACAATATGTGAAAAGCTCGTAGGCATTGGGTCAGTGATGGATAATTATGTCGGATGTGATTCCTCATGTAATAGCTATAACATAGGGTGACACAGAACTAGCTCTAGTTCATCAATGTAATGTAGGCATGTATTCCGTATATAGTCATATGTGCTTATGGAAAAGAACTTGCATGACATCTTTTGTCCTACCCTCCCGTGGCAGCGGGGTCGTAGCGGAAACTAAGGGATATTAAGGCCTCCTTTCAATAGAGAACGGGAACAAAGCATTAGCACATAGTGAATACATGAACTCCTCAAACTACGGTCATCACCAATAAGTATCCCAATTATTGTCACTTCGGGGTTGTCGGATCATAACACATAATAGGTGACTATAGACTTGCAAGATAGGACCAAGAACACACATATATTCATGAAAACATAATAGGTTCAAATCTGAAATCATGGCACTCGGGCCCTAGTGACAAGCATTAAGCATAGCAAAGTCATAGCAACATCAATCTCAGAACATAGTGGATACTAGGGATCAAACCGTAACAAAACTAACTTGATTACATGGTAAATCTCATCCAACCCATCACCGTCCAGCAAGCCTATGATGGAATTACTCACGCACGGCGGTGAGCATCATGAAATTGGTGATGGAGGATGGTTGATGATGATGACGGCGACGAATCCCCCTCTCCGGAGCCCCGAACGGACTCCAGATCAGCCCTCCCGAGAGAGATTAGGGCTTGGCGGCGGCTCCGTATCGTAAAACGCGATGAAACTTTCTCTTTGACTTTTTTCTCCGCGAAACGGAATATATGGAGTTGGAGTTGAGGTCGGTGGAGCGTCAGGGGGCCCACGAGACAGGGGGGCGCGCGCCCCCCCACCCTCGTGGATAGGGTGTGGGCCCCATGGTCTTGATTCTTTCGCCAATATTTTTTATATTTTCCAAAACTTATCTCCGTGGATTTTGAGGTCATTCCAAGAACTTTTGTTTTCTACACAATAAACAACATCATGGCAGTTCTGCTGAAAACAACGTCAGTCCGGGTTAGTTTCATTCAAATCATGCAAGTTAGAGTCCAAAACAAGGGCAAAAGTGTTTGGAAAAGTAGATACGTTGGAGATGTATCAACTCCCCCAAGCTTAAACCTTTGCTTGTCCTCAAGCAATTCAGTTGATAAACTGAAAGTGATAAAGAAAAACTTTTACAAACTCTATTTGCTCTTGTTGTTGTAAATATGTAAAGCCAACATTCAGGTTTTCAGCAAGTATTATGAACTAACCATACTCACAATAACACTTAGGTCTCACAATTACTCATATCAATGGCATAATCAGCTAGCGAGCAATAATAATAAAACTCGAATGACAACACTTTCTCAAAACAATCATAATATGATATAACAAAATGGTATCTCGCTAGCCCTTTCTGAGACCGCAAAACATAAATGCAGAGCACCTTTAAAGATCAAGGACTGACTAAACATTGTAATTCATGGTAAAAAAGATCCAGTCAAGTCATACCCAATATAAACCAATAGTAATGAATGCAAATGACAGTGTGCTCTCCAGCGGGTGCTTTTTAATAAGAAGGCGATGACTCAACATAAAAGTAAATAGGTAGGCCCTTCACAGAGGGAAGCAGGGATTTGTAGAGGTGCCAGAGCTCGGTTTTAAAATAGAGATGAATAACATTTTGAGCGGCATACTTTCACTATCAATGCAACAACTATGAGATGGCTATATCTTCCATACTACATGCATTATAGGCAGTTCCCAAACAGAATGGTAAAAGTTTATACTCCCCCACCACCAACAAGCATCAATCCATGGCTTGCTAGAAACAACGAGTGCCTCCAACTAACAACAGCCCTGGGGGAGTTTTGTTTAATTATTTTGATTTGCTTTGATCTTTTTGGATCATGGGACTGGGCATCCCGGTTACCGGCCCTTTCTCGTGAATGAGGAGCGGAGTCCACTCCTCTTGAGAATAACCCACCTAGCATGGAAGATACAGGCAGCCCTAGTTGAAACATGAGCTGCTCGAGCATACAAAATAGAATTTTATTTGAAGGTTTGGAGTTTGGCACATACAAATTTACTTGGAACGGCAGGTAGATACCGCATATAGGAAGGTATGGTGGACTCATATGGAATAACTTTGGGGTTTATGGAGTTTGGATGCACAAGCAGTATTCCCACTTAGTACAGGTGAAGGCTAGCAAAAGACTGGGAAACGATCAACTGAGAGAGCGACAACAGTCATGAACATGCATTAAAATTAATTCACACCAAGTACAAACATGAGTAGGATATAATCCACCATGAACATAAATATCGTGAAGGCTATGTTGATTTGTTTCAACTACATGCGTGAACATGCGCCAAGTCGAGTCACTCAATTCATTCAAAGGAGGATACCATCCCATCGTACCACATCACAATCATTTTAATAGCATGTTGGCACGCAAGGTAAACCATTATAACTCATAGCTAATCAAGCATGGCACAAGCAACTATAATCTTGAAATGTCAATGCAAATATGTTTACTTCATAATAAGCTGAATCAGGAACGATGAACTCATCATATTTACAAAAACAAGAGAGGTCGAGTTCATACTAGCTTTTCTCATCTCAATCAGTCCATCATATATCGTCATTATTGCCTTTCACTTGCACGACCGAACGATGTTTATAATAATAATAGTGCACGTGCATCGGACTAAGCTGGAATCTGCAAGCATTCAACTCAAGAGAGAAGACAATGTAATATTGACTCTGAGTTAAATAAACAATCATGCATATGAGAGCCACTAAACATTTTCAATATGGTCTTCTACTCTCGACCCCCAAAGAAAAGAAAAGAAAACTATTTACACGGGAAAGCTCCCAACAAGCAAGAAGAAGAACGAGAAATCTTTTTGGGTTTTCATTTTAATTACTACTATAAGCATGGAAATTAAACTAACTAATTTTTTTTTGGTTTTCTTAAGGTTTATCAAACACACAAGAAGAAAGCTATAAAAAGAAATTAAACTAGCATGGATAATACAATGAAAGAGTATGAGCATTGATGTCTTCTACACAACCTTCTTCTTGTAGATGTTGTTGGGCCTGCAAGTGCACAGGTTTGTAGGACAGTAGCAAATTTCCCTCAAGTGGATGACCTAAGGTTTATCAATCCGTGGGAGGCGTAGGATGAATATGGTCTCTCTCAAACAACCCTGCAACCAAATAACAAAGAGTCTCTTTTGTCCCCAACACACCCATTACAATGGTAGATTGTATAGGTGCACTAGTTCGGCGAAGAGATGGTGATACAAGTGCAATATGGATAGTAGATAAAGGTTTTTGTAATCTGAAATAATAAAAACAGCAAGGTAACAAGTGGTAAAAGTGAGCGTAAACGGTATTGCAATGATAGGAAACAAGGCCTAGGGTTCATACTTTCACTAGTGCAAGTTCTCTCAACAATAATAACATAGATAGATCATATAACAATCCCTCAACATGCAACAAAGATTCACTCCAAATACACTAATAGCGGAGAAAAAACGTAGAGATTATGGTAGGGTATGAAACCACCTCAAAGTTATTCTTTCCAATCAATCTGTTGGGCTATTCCTATAAGTGTCACAAACAGCCCTAGATTTTGTACTAGAATAACACCTTAAGATACAAATCAACCAAAGCCCTAATGTCACCTAGATACTCCAATGTCACCTCAAGTATCCGTGGGCATGATTATACGATATGCATCACACAATCTCAATTCATCTATTCAAACCAACACATAGAACCTCAAAGAGTGCCCCAAAGTTTCTACCGGAGAATCACGACGAAAACGTGTGCCAACCCCTATGCATAGGTTCCCAATGTCACGAAACCCACAAGTTGATCACCAAAACATACATCAAGTGGCACGTGATATCCCATTGTCACCATAGATACGCACGGCAAGACATACATCAAGTGTTCTCAAATCTTTGAAGACTCAATCCGATAAGAATACTCCAAGGGGAAAACTCAATTCATTACAAGAGAGTAGAGGGGGAGAAGAAACATAAGATCCAACTATAATAGCAAAGCTCGCGATACATCAAGATCGTATCACCTCAAGAACATGAGAGAGAGAGAGAGAGATCAAACACATAGCTACTGGTACATACCCTCAGCCCCGAGGGTGAACAACTCCCTCCTCGTCATGGAGAGCGCCGGGATGATGAAGATGGCCACCGGTGATGGGTTCCCCCTCCGCAGGGTGCCGAAACGGGCTCCCGAGAGGTTTTTGGTGGCTACAGAGGCTTGCGGCGGCAGAACTCCCGATCTATCTTTTGTTCTGGAAGTTTTAGGGTACGTAGGTATATATGGGTGCAAGGGGTACGTCGGTGGAGCTTCGGGGGGCCCACGAGGCAGGGGGCGCACCCTCCACCCTCGTGACCAGCTCCCGTATCTTCTGACGTAGAGTCCAAGTCTATCCGGTGGCTTTCCTTCCAAAAATAACTTCTCTAGTTGATTTCGTTCCGTTTTGACTCCGTCTGATATTCCTTTTCCTCGAAACACTGAAATAGGCATAAAACAACAAATCTAGGCTGGGCCTCCGGTTATTAGGTTAGTCCCAAAAATAATATAAAAGTGGATAATAAAGCCCAATATTGCCCAAAATAGTAGATAATATAGCATGGAGCAATCAAAAATTATAGATACGTTGGAGACGTATCAAGCACCGACGACTAGAATAGTGTGTGAACATGAATGTAAAGTCGGTGAGAAACACGTACTCCCCCAAGCTTAGGCTTTTGGCCAGGTCTAAGGCCAAGGGTAGCCTAGATGATATCCGTAGTTGTAACTGGGGTCGTACTGGGATGCAGCAGCAAATGCCTCCTGAGCCGCGGCATGTTGGCGAGCCGCCTCCGCTCTCCCCTCGTGTTCAGCTGCCTCCTCCCTGGTAACAACATATCTTCCTTTTGCCTGGTAATCAAAAAGGAAAGAAGCAGGGAGAGTAACATGGACAGAGCTATGTCTGTCAAAGATTAGTCGATACTGGAGGAATTGTTCATTCCTCCTAAGAAAATGATGTTTGACCATAGCGTCATAATCTAAATAAGCAGGTGGCAACACCATATCCCCCTCTCGTGGGGCTATACCAAGATAATTAGCCACACGGGTCGCATAAATTCCTCCAAATAAATCTCCAGCCCTACCATTATTATGCAACCTACGTGCAACTATTGCCCCCAAGTTGTAATCTTTATAACCTAACACAGCGCTCTTGAGGACACAAAGATCAGGGACACACATAGGACATGCTTCATCTTTACCGTTAATGCATCTACCTATGAAGAGAGCAAAATAATGTATAGAAGGAAAATGAATGCTCCCTATGGTAGCTTGTGCTATATCCCTTGATTCTCCCACAGTAATACTAGCAAGAAAGTCTCTAAATTCAGATTTGTGGGGATCATTAACATTGCCCCACTGCGGAAGTTTGCAAGCAGTTGTAAGATCCTCTAAGTCCATGGTATAAGATTTATCATAAATATCAAACAAGACACTCTGAGAATTACGTGAAGATTTATATTTAAACCTTCTCACAAAAGAATCAGTCAAGTGATAGTACTGAGGACACTTATCTTGTAAGAAGTCCTCAAGATCAGCATTATGCACATATGCGTCAAATTCATCCTTAAAACCTGCATTGACCATAAAATCGTCTGATAGCCACTCACAAGCTCGCATTTCTGCGTCCCTTGGTAGTTCGTCGTCTTGCTCACGCATAGCAAGCCTGGGTCCTTTCTTTATTGAGGAACCACCTTGATACATTCTCCTAGACATATTTCTTTTTCTGAAAAATTTCTGAAATTTTAGTAACTTCAAAATAAAAGTGAATAAAACTAAACAAGATTGCTAGCAACTACTCCTACAAGTGCCTAGAGCCTATATCATGCATTAGAATTACTTGGGACCTCAAAACTTTAACATGCAAGCTCAAGAACAAGGTCACCTATGCAGCAAAAATTTGCAATGAATAAAGCACTAGAACAAAAACTGATTGGACCAATGGAGGAGTCACATACCAAGCAACAATCTCCCAAAGCAGTTTTGTGAATTGAGCTTTGAGCAAGGAGATCGAAAATCACAGCAAAATAAGCTAGAAGTCGTGCTTGAGCTGGATGGGGATTTTTTTGGGAAGAAGATGGAGTGTGTGGGTGCAGGAATAAGTGGAGGGGGCCACCATGGGACCACGAGACAGGGGGCGCACCCAGGGGGTGTGGGCGCGCCCTCCACCCTCGTGGCCTGGTGCTTGCCCCTCCTGCAGTGTTTTCAGTGCCTAAAATCCTCAAATATTCCATAAAAATCATACTAAATTTGCAGGGCATTTGGAGCACTTTTATTTTCGGGATATTTTTTATTGCACGGATAATTCAGAAAACAGACAGATAATACTATTTTTGCTTTATTTATTTTAAATAACAGAAAGTAAAAAGAGGGTACAGAAGGTTGTGCCTTCTAGTTTCATCCATCTCATGATCATCAAAATGAATCCACTAACAAGGTTGATCAAGTCTTGTTAACAAACTCATTCCGAATAACACGGAACCCCGGAGAAATTTCGAATAACACTAAGTTACCTCAACGGGCATATGAACATCCCCAACAATAAGAATATCATACTTTTTCTTGACAGTAGGAAGAGGAAATTCAAAACCTCCAATAATAATAGTTGGAACTTTTCCAATAAAATTGATGCTATGAACTTGAGATTGTTTCCTCGGAAAGTGTATCGTATGCTCATTACCACTAACATGAAAAGTGACATTGCCTTTGTTGGAATCAATAACAGCCCTTGCAGTATTCAAAAAGGGTCTACCAAGGATAATCGACATACTGTCGTCCTCGGGAATATCAAGAATAACAAAGTCCGTTAAAATAGTGACATTTGCAACCACAACAGGCACATCCTCACAAATACCGACAGGTATGGCAGTTGATTTGTCAGCCATTTGCAAAGATATTTCAGTAGGTGTCAACTTATTCAATTCAAGTCTACGATATAAAGAGAGAGGCATAACACTAGCACCGACTCCAAGATCACATAAAGCAGTTTTAACATAGTTTCTTTTAATGGAGCATGGTATCGTTGGTACCCCTGGATCTCCAAGTTTCTTTGGTATTCCACCCTTAAAAGTATAATTAGCAAGCATGGTGGAAATTTCAGCTTCCGGTATCTTTCTTTTATTTGTAATGATATCCTTCATATACTTAGCATAAGGATTCACTTTAAGCATATCAGTTAAGCGCATACGTAAGAAGATAGGTCTAATCATTTCAGCAAAGCGCTCAACATCCTCATCATCCTTTGTCTTGGATGGTTTAGGAGGAAAAGGCATGGGTTTCTGAACCCATGGTTCTCTTTCCCTACCATGCTTCCTAGCAACAAAATCTCTCTTATCATAACGTTGATTCTTTGATTGTGGGTTATCAAGATCAACAACATGTTCAATCTCTACTTCATTATTTTTGCTAGGTTGAGCCTCAACATGAACAATATCTTTAACATTATCACCAGGTTCATGTTTATCACCTGACTGTGTTTCAGCATCAGAGATAGAAATATCATTGGGATTCTCAGGTGTGTCTACAACAGGTTCACTAGGATCATGCAAAGTCCTATCGTCTTTCTTTTTCTTCTTTTTGGAAGAACTAGGTGCCTCTAAATTATTTCTCTGAGAATCCTGCTCGATTCTCTTAGGGTGGCCTTCAGGATACAAAGGTTCCTGAGTCATTCTACCAGTTCTAGTAGCCACTCTAACAGCAAAGTCATGTTTATTATTTAATTCATCGAGCAAATTATTTTGAGCTTTAAGTACTTGCTCAGCTTGAGTGGCAACCATAGAAGCATATTTGCTAATGAGTTTAAGTTCACCTTTAACTCTAGCCATATAATCACTCAAGCGTCCTATCTCGAAAGCATTATTCTTTAACTCTCTACCAACATAAGCATTAAAACTTTCTTGTCTAGCCATAAAGTCATCAAATTCATCTAAGCATGGCTATGAAATTTAGTAGACGGAATTTCAACTTTGTCATATCTATAGAGAGAATTTACCTTTACTACCTGTGTCGGGTTATCAAGACAATGTTTTTCTTCAACAGGCGGTATATTAAGACCTTGTATTTCTTCAATAGGAGGTAGATTCTTAACATCTTTAGCTTTAATACCTTTTTCTTTCATTGATTTCTTTGCCTCTTGCATATCTTCAGGACTGAGAAATAGAACACCTCTCTTCTTCGGAGTAGGTTTAGGGATAGGCTCAGGAGTTGGCTCAATTGATTCACGAATTGCCTCGGGAATTGGTTCAGGAAGAGTCCAATTATTTTCATTAGTCAACATATTATTCAATAGTAATTCAGCTTCGTCGACTATTCTTTCCCTGAAAACACAACCAGCACAACTATCCAAGTAGTCCTTGGAAGCATCGGTTAGTCCATTATAAAAGATATCAAGTATTTCATTTTTCTTAAGAGGATGATTAGGCAAAGCATTAGGTAATCGGAGAATCCTCCCCCAAGCTTGTGGGAGACTCTCTTCTTTGATTTTCACAAAATTATATATATCCCGCAAGGCAGCTTGTTTCTTATGAGCAGGGAAATATTTAGCAAAAAAGTAATAAATCATATCCTGGGGACTACGCACACAACCAGGATCAAGAGAATTAAACCAAGTCTTAGCATCACCCTTTAATGAGAACGGAAATATCTTAAGGATATAATAATAGCGAGACTTCTCATCATTAGAAACAGGGTGGCTATATCATTCAACTTGGTAAGATGTGCCACAACAGTTTCAGATTCAAGGCCATAAAAAGGATCAGATTCAACCAAAGTAATAATCTCATGATCAACGGAGAATTCATAATCCTTATCAGTAACACAAATAGGTGAAGTAGCAAAAGCAGGGTCAGGTTTCATTCTAGCATTAAGAGATTGCTGCTTCCATTTAGCTAATAACTTCTTAAGATCGTATCTATCTTTGCAAGCAAAGATAGCTCTAGCAGATTCCTCATCCATAACATAACCCTCAGGAATAATAGGTAATTCATAATCAGGGGTAGAACTTTCATCATCACTATCATCAATAATAGCATCTTCAATAATTTTATTCTCTCTAGCCCTAGCAAGTTGTTCATCAAGAAATTCACCTAATGGCAAAGTAGTATCACGCACAGAAGTAGTTTCATCATAGGTATCATGCATAGCAGAGGTGGCATCATCAATAACATGCGACATATCAGAATTAATAGCAGTAGCATGTTTAGGTGTCGCAAGCTTACTCAAAACAGAAGGAGAATCTAGTGCAGAGCTAGATGGCAGTTCCTTACCTCCCCTCGTAGTTGAGGGATAAATCGTTGTTTTCGCGTCTTTCAAGTTCCTCATAGTGATCAACAAATATAAATCCCAAGTGACTCAGAGAATAGAGCTATGCTCCCCGGCAACGGTGCCAGAAATTAGTCTTGATAACCCACAAGTGTAGGGCATCGCAACAGCTTTCGAGGGTAGAGTATTCAACCCAAATTTATTGATTCGACACAAGGGGAGCCAAAGAATATTCTTGAGTATTAGCAGTTGAGTTGTCAATCCAACCACACCTGGATAACTTAGTATCTGCAACAAAGTATTTAGTAGCAAAGTAGTATGATAGTAAAGGTAACAGTGGCAAAAGTAAGATAATAGTTTTGTAGTAGTTGTAACAGTAGCAACGGAAAAGTAAATAAGCGAAGCACAATATGTGAAAAGCTCGTAGGCATTGGATCAGTGATGGATAATTATGTCGGATGCGATTCCTCATGTAATAGCTATAACATAGGGTGACACGGAACTAGCTCCAGTTCATCAATGTAATGTAGGCATGTATTCCGTATATAGTCATACGTGCTTATGGAAAAGAACTTGCATGACATCTTTTGTCCTACCCTCCCGTGGCAGCGGGGTCCTAGCGGAAACTATGGGATATTAAGGCCTTCTTTTAATAGAGAACCAGAACAAAGCATTAGCACATAGTGAATACATGAACTCCTCAAACTACGGTCATCACCGAGAAGTATCCCGATTATTGTCACTTCGGGGTTGTCGGATCATAACACATAATAGGTGACTATGGACTTGCAAGATAGGATCACGAACACACATATATTCATGAAAACATAATAGGTTCAGATCTGAAATCATGGCACTCGAGCCCTAGTGACAAGCATTAAGCATAGCAAAGTCATAGCAACATCAATCTCAGAACATAGTGGATACTAGGGATCAAACCTTAACAAAACTAACTTGATTACATGGTAAATCTCATCCAACCCATCACCGTCCAGCAAGCCTACGATGGAATTACTCACGCACGGCGGTGAGCATCATGAAATTGGTGATGGAGGATGGTTGATGATGACGACGGCGACGAATCTCCCTCTTCGGAGCCCCGAACGGACTCCATATCAGCCCTCCCGAGAGAGATTAGGGCTTGGCGGCGGCTCCGTATCGTAAAACGCGATGAAACTTTCTCTCTGATTTTTTTTCTCTGTGAAACGAAATATATGGAGTTGGAGTTGAGGTCGGTGGAGCGTCAGGGGGCCCACGAGACAGGGGGCGCGCCTCCCACCCTCGTGGACAGGGTGTGGCCCCCCCGGTCTTGATTCTTTCGCCAATATTTTTTATATTTTCCAAAACTTATCTCCGCGGATTTTCAAGTCATTCCGAGAACTTTTGTTTTCTACACAATAAACAACATCATGGCAGTTCTGCTTAAAACAGTGTCAGTCTAGGTTAGTTTCATTCAAATCATGCAAGTTAGAGTCCAAAACAAGGGCAAAAGTGTTTGGAAAAGTAGATACGTTGGAGACGTATCATACGTGTTATGATCCGTAAACCCTGGGGTGACAATAATCGGGATACTTTCCGGTGATGACCGTAGTTTGAGGAGTTCATGTATTCATTACGTGTTAATGCTTTGTTTCGGTTCTATATTAAAAGGAGGCCTTAATATCCCTTAGTTTCCTTATGGACTCCGCTGCCATGGGAGGGTAGGACAAAAGATGTCATGCAAGTTCTTTCCATAAGCACGTATGACTATTTATGGAATACATGCCTACATTATATTTATGAACTTTGTATCACCCTAGGTTATGACTGTTATATGATGAATATCATCCAATGAATTCATCGATCGAATGCCTACGAATTTTCCACATTGTTCTTGCTAAGTTACTACTGCTGCTGTTACTGTTACACTTGCTACAAAATCATTGCTATCACTGTTACTGTTACTGCTACTATTATCTCTGCTATCAAAACTATCATATTATTGTGCTACTAATCATATTGCTGCAGATATTTAATCTCTAGGTGTGGTTGAATTGACAACTCAACTGCTCATACTTGCAAATATTCTTTGGCTCCCCTTGTGTTGAATCTATAAATTTGGGTTGAATACTCTACCCTCGAAAACTGTTGCGATCCCCTATATACTTGTGGGTTATCACGTGCTTGCCGCAACACCCGCACTGGCTGATGAGCTCATAGCTACCTCACCTCCCCACGCATCATATTCCTCTCCCAGCATCTCAGCATCTCGCCTTGTTGTTTCCAACACCATCCGATTGCTGGTCACAACATCTCAACACCTCGCCTTGTTGTTCCTAGTGCCACTTCATCATTGGTCCCAACATCCATGTCATTGTCGCAATACCCTCGCCTCGTTGGCCCAAGCATGACATCTCGCATGTCGCTGTCGCAACACCTCGCCCCCACTGGTTCCAGTGCCACACCTCGCCAATCCCAGCTTCTTGCCTCGTTGGTTGTAGCATCGCTACATGCTCATCGCAGCTTTTCTCCCCTCGCCGATTGTAACTTCTCACCTCGCCATCACTAGCAAAAAGGCTCGCCGATCATAGCTTTTTTGGTTGTCAATTACAACAATCACGGCGCCACCCCCCTGCTGATTACCCCAACGCCACTCCATCGGTTGTAGCAAAAATTCTGTCGGTCCCAGCTTATACAGTTGATGGTTGTAGCCATCTCGACACCACAGTTTGTTGCCATGGCACCACCTCTCGGATGAGCTCACGAAGTTGTCGAATCGTCGTGGGGTCGTCAATCCCGCGATAGGTCCAGGCCACCTCATTAGTCATATCATAATCTCCCACTTTTGAACCATCACCCTATATTCATTTCACAGTAGGTGCTTTCCCAGGGGTACCTAGCACTCAAGCCCCCACATCAACACTACCTCCCCCTCCATTCACCAAAAGCATGACTATCCCCGCCACTTTGTTTGCTAAGGTTGGGACATTTTGATCATTAACATTGACTGAACCATCTGGCCCAACAAGTATCTTCCATGCACTTTTACTTCTGTCATGAGCATCAACGGGGGCGGACTCCTAAGGATCAACAACTCCTGAGTAAGACCCCGAGCTTACCCTGTGACCTTGTCCCTTGCCTCCTCCTCCTCTGCATGTCCGTACTCCAACATCAACTCTACCCCTTTCACCACTACCTCATCCTCTCCCACGACCTCCCACATCAACCCTCTCGTCTCCACCTTTATTTCCACGCATTCGACATGCGGTTTTCTTGGATCCAGACACATCAAAATTCCACTTGAGTCATTCTCCCCATTCACACTCTTCTGGATTATGAACCCCGTCTCCACATTCCTGCACAAGCGACCCATCACGCCACAATAATAATAGAAGTCAGATAGCTTTTTGTTGTACATGTGGTATTTCTTCCTCTCCTTTACCGTGATCACACAAATCTCACTAGTGGAACATGAATATTGAGATAAACTCTTGCTCTCAAAAACTTTGAGGGGTTAATTATACCCTCATTCACTACAGGTGGTTCTCCAACTTCTCTAGCAACTTTCTCAGCCAACTCCTTCCTCATTAAACCGCGGGACTCCATGAGTTCTAGCCCGAACTAGGATCTTGTATAGCTTGTAATCATTCTTCTCACTGAACCCATTGTACTCTTATATCACAACGATCACGCCTTGAAACAGCCAAGGTCCTCCATCCATCATCCTCTTCCAATTCACCAAGGCACCGGAACTGAACAATAAAAATAGGTTTGGACCCATCGTGTTGAAGGTAATTTGTTGCGTCAACAACCACGCAGTGCGCATTGCGTTGAACAGCGGCACACGGTTGAACTGTCGAGTAGTGTGGACCTTGAAAATTCTCAACCATTCCACCTCTTTAATCAGCTCCTCAAGGTCATCAGAGAAGTCAAGATCTACATCCTCCTCTCCATAGAGATTAAGCCCCTCAAAGCGATCTTCTAGGCTCGGTTCAGGCCCCCAATCGTTCTCCTCCTTCTCATCCTCTACGCGACCTCCTCTCCGGCTTCCTTCTCCCCATCCCTTCTCTCTCCGAATTGGAACATATTTTCCTCCCGCATCTACCTTTTGTCCTAGACCTCCCTCCACTTCACCTTCTTTCATCCCTCCATCACTTCCACCACCAAGTAGTGGTTGCAATACAATTGTCGATCTGGATGCCCCCTATACTAACTCCCGCCCCTCCGGTGGAACGCCGGTGCAACTTGAGGATTTGGTGGGCCCAGGCGAGAATCGCCAGAGGAAGAGTAAACCCTAGGAAACCGTAAGAAAAAACCCTATAACCGGGTTGGAATCATGCTTGACATTTTGGGTTTGGGTTTCGAACCAGGGCGAATCCTATTCGCCGCATTCTACAACAAATTGTCGGTGCTTCGCATAGTGCGAGTGACCTGTTGAACCAAAATGGGCCGGTCCATTTGTAGAAGAGAAAGCTGTACATGACCCCGTTTTTGGGAAACTTCTAGAAAGGTTCATGAACCGGTTACTTCTCTATTGTTCATTAGTGGTTTTTAGTTTTTTGTCCTTTTCCTTTTCAGTCCCCTTTTTCTTTTTTATATATTTTTTTAAATTCACAATTTCCAAAAAATATTCACGTTTTTTAAAAATCGCATTTCCAAAAGAAGTTCAAACTTTGGAAAAATCTTCGCGTTTTATAAAACACTCAAATTTCGCAATTTTTTATAAATTTGCATGCTTTGAAAAAAGTGTTCGCAATTTTTTTTAAATGTATCAATTTAAAAATACGTTAAAAATTTTAAAAATTGTTGTCGTATTTCAATTTTTTTTTCACTTCTTCAAAAAATGTCCGTGTTTAAAAAAATGACATATTTTCCAAAAATTGTTCACTCACTTTTATAAGGTAAACGACTGAAACCCGTAATAAACTAAGAAAACTAGAAGGCAACGAAAAAAAATCTTGAACGGACGAACCTGCAGTGCTTGCATAGTGATAGATGCCTAAATATCGTGCCCCCTGCGTGGCACCCCTCCAATTCGATGCAATTAGCGTCAAATAGGAGGTCCTCTCAACTTTGCCAAGTGTCGAGTAAGTTTTTTACCGGCAAATTTAAGCAACTAGTGCCATTTTCCAACAAGCAAGTTCTTGTAGAAGCTGACATTCGCATCTCAATTACTCCTACACCTATTCATGATTAGTCCCTCCGTCCGATAATATAAGAGTGTTAGTGTCAAAAATGCTCGTATATTATAGGACAGGGGAGTATCTTTTTGAAACACAGCGACCACCGACAGATGCGGTCCAGTCCTTGACTCAGTTGACTATATGCTGATGTGTGCACGTCAGCTGAACCCTGGACATTGTACTTCTGACGGGAACGTGCCTGTCAGACTCAAATGCGCCATTAGATGCAGGCATCTCCTTGGTTTACTTGATCAAACGGTGAAGGCAATGTATTACCCAACGCCGAAAACGAAGCATGTCCAAACCCACGTATGAATATGATCATGCAGTAGTATTTTGGAATGGAGGTTACTCCCCCCACAAACCGCACCTACCTAGCTAGATCACCATCCGCTTTGCCCTCTTGAGGACGGAACGGCCCAAATCGCAGGGTGACTCACCCCTGACACCCGCCGCATTTGCTCCTCCTGAGAGGCGGTTTAAATAGTCATCGCTGACAGAATAGACAAATCGCCAATTAGCCCATCAGATTATTGTTTAAGTACTGTTTTTTCAAACAGTGGGCAAAGCTAATTAACAACTGAGTAGTACACACAGACTAACAATAATCTTTCTTGACAAAGGAATCGTTCGTTGGTCACAGTGAACGTGCGCCGGGTGATGGAACTCGCAGATGCTTCTGTGTCGGCAATATTTTGGTTGATGATTGATCCTGATTGCTCCCTAATTCCTAGCCCCTTTTTCTTCCTTGCAGTGTCGCTGCAGGTTGCCTAATTAACTGGGCTAGCAGTGCCCTGGTTCTTCTCGCTGGACATACTTAGCAGAGGCAGGGGGGAGCTTTGTCTTGTTGTCGAAATGGAATCGAAACAGTGGAAGCCTTGCGGGCAACGCAAAGCCCGCTTCGATGGGGGCAACAGGTAGAGGAACACAAAGCAAAGCAGGGAGCGCGTGTGCTCTTTATCGGGAGAAGGGAAAGTTGGAAGCAAAGCATGACCGAGAAAGAGATGGTTAGCTCAGACTTGCTAATCGTACAACAATAAGAGAGCTTAGTTCAGTCACATGTACACATAAACAGGCATATGGCATTCCCGCAAAATAAAAGGAAAGGCATACAGCACGAGCAGCAGTAGAGTGCTTGTGAGTGCCCGTGATCCGGTCACGGAGAGTTCTTGATTTAATCAGTGTCTGCCGTTTTCCTCACTTGTATTTCGATATTTTGTTGAGAACATCGCTTTGGTGACCAAGCTAACTGGAGCTTGAAAATTTTGGAAAATTTGAAATTCGAACTTTCTGGTTTCAACCAATTCTGAAAAAAATTGTGAGAGGATGTTCTGTGTATGTGTGTAATTTTTTAGGATGAAATACCTTGAAATGCGATCTGTACAAAAAAAGATAAATTTATGGTTTGGGAGGATGAATAGTATCATATGTTAAACAACCTCAGATTTTTTTTCGCACAGCCCTCGTTTCAATGTCTTTTGCCCTAAAACTTTACACACATGTGTGTGTTATGCCTTCATACGTATCTGTATTTTTTTAGAAATTTTTAAAACGTAAAAATATGACTTTTGATGAAATTTGAACTTTGAATATGGAGGCTGAGCTCCAAAAGCAATTTTCATATTTCGTTAGACTTATTAAATGTCTTTTCTAGGAACCTACGGGAGCGCTGCCATTTCTTTCATTTAGGAGAGTAAAGTATTATATGTGAGAATTCACAAAAAAAAATATTATATGTGAGATCGGGAGGAGCAAGACACTATATGAGCTGCACAATTCTTTTCCCCTTTTGTGAAAAGGCGTAAAGCCAGATATTGAGTATCACGTGTCCTTCCATTCACATCTAAACAAAAAGATAAAATTGTAATCAAATACTTGGAAGTGACGAAGTCTTCTTTCTCCTGCATCCATCGACGACGTGTCATGAGCATCTTTCCTATCTTTTAAGATCCACCCTACAATATGGGGTAAAAAAGTGATTTTGGCCCTTACTAAAAGAAGATGGATTCTTCGTGTTGTGAGTATAGCTCGATGCCGCCCCTGGACATACGCCTCGACGAAGCAAGCTTTTATGAACCCTGGAGCTTATAGAAGGAGTGATGGGAAAGTCGCCGATGCAGAAAACGCCAGCGGCTACGATCTATGAAGCAAATCGCCGCCCCAGAGAAGAAAACGCAGATAAGGGCCTATAGAAACTTCGAAGACCATGCAAGTCGGCTGAATTCAGATGGATCCACCGAAAACCTAAACCAACCAAATATAGGAGGATCCATCGGAGACATGGCTCCGCACACCCTCCGTCAGCGAACGAACATCAACAGAATAGGGAAAGGGCGGGGAGAACATTATTCCTACACCGGGACATCGCCCCCTCCTCGCTGCCCCAAACCAAGCATGAACACTTTCTAAACAAAACCTGGAAAAAAATCACCCATGTTGTTGCACAACAGGTCTACGTATGATGTCTAGCTTTTCACTGCCCAAGCCCGTTTGTCAATGCCCTCTTTCCGATAACCTAGCCAAGCCAGGTCGCTATTGAAGATTGTCGCGTTGGATCCCGTTGGCCACCCTTCAGCTTCACTAACACCGCAATCGAGCACCGCCTCACGCATATCACTCGAACATGCATCTCCTTCGCCACATCATAACAACCCTCCAATCCTCCACAGTGGGATGTCCCCGAAAAATATCTCTCCACCAGCGTTGCGCGGGATTTGCCTGGTGATGTTCCTAGATGGCGGCGAGAGGAAGAGAACATGGGTGGCGGCTAGGGTTTCCTAGTCGCCTATGGAGCTGCCTATCACATGAGCTGCACAATTTATTTCTCTAATATAAACTGTATTTTTTAGCTCATACTCCCTTTTTTGCGGAACCTGTCGATCTACTCATATCCAATCATGGCAGTACAACGAACATCAGAAGTAATGAAAATTACATCCATATTCATAGACCACCTAGCGACAACTACAAGCACTGACGCGAGCCGAAGGCGCGCCACCGTCATCACCCCTCCCTCTTCGGAGTCGGGCACAACTTGTTGTAGTAGACAGTCGGGAAGTCGTCGTGCTAAGGCCCCATAGGACCAACGCACCAGAACAGCAACCACCGCCGATGAAGAGAAGTTTAGATCGATCCAACCTAAAGACACATGAACAAAGACGAACAAAGACCGGATCCGAGCGGATCCACCAAAGACAACCACCGACCGAATCCCGCGAGATCCGTCAGAGACACACCTTCACATGCCCTCCGACGATTCTAAACACACCATCGGGACGGGGGCTAGAGGAGGAGAACTTTATTCCATCTTTAAGAAGCCGCCGTCGTCTTGTCTTCTTGAGCAGGACACAAACCATAACAAAACTTGAAGAAACACCTGAAAACGGAGCCCTCCCGCCAGCAAAGGCCGGGATCCACCGCGTACCCATGGCCCTAAGGCCACAAGAGACGTGGGAGATCGGCGGCATCGTCGACGGGAGGCAGAAACCCTAGCCGCCTTTCCTTGGAGTAGAGACAAAGGGAGGAGAGGCTTTGTTTGTGGACGATAAAGTATATTGTTTCCTAGCACATACTCCCTTCATCTAATGAATAAATCCTGCACGCATTTCAAATTTAACTTTGATCATTAATTTGACCAACCAATGTAGGTTATGTGTGATAAAAATTATACCATTGAACTTGTATTCAAAAAATGTTTGTAGTGGTATAATTTTGAAGTCACATGACACATGTTTTATTAGTTAAACTAATGATCAAAGTTCAATCTTATACTACCTCCGTTTCAGTTTACAAGTGCTACGCGTATACCTAGGTTGCCAATTTTTAATTGCCTTAATATAAACTATATAACACAAAAATTATATCTTTTGAAAATAGAACATCTAAAGTTTATATTGGTATACTTTTTGTAATATATGACTTGTATTAGGTTGGTCAAATTGACAACCTAGGGGTACGCGCATGCCCTGTAAACTGAGAGAGAGGTAGTAAATAACTTTTTTTAGACAATCATTTTTTCTGAGACAATCATGTATAACTTCAGAAGGTTACCTCGAGAAGGAAGAAATTTATTTTTGGACCAGAGAAGGAGGCACGTTCAACATCGGAGAGGTGGTAGACGCAAGATGTCTTATCCTTTGTCTCGGCCCATACATTCACAATCTGGACATTCTTCGGCCTCGCCTGGCAAAAGAAGTGCCTTATACACAAGAGCGACAGGAGCTATCTTTCGCCTTAGCGAGATCTATGCTACCCTCGCTTGAAGCTTTTTTGTTTTGACGTATACATATTTCTTTTTTCAATACATGGTTAACATTTTTTAAAACAGATATTGTTATGTCTATTTTATTACATACACATTATACATTTTTTTATATACATCAATGATATTATTCCTATACACTTTTAACTTTTTAAATACATGATTGAATTCTTTTTCAACATACTCCATCCTTTCCAAAATAAGTATCTCAAAAATATTATTTTGCCACAGAGGGAGTATATTTTTTGTGTCCACTTTTTTCCATGTACATTGTACATTTCTTATAAACACCAGTAACATTATTTTATATTAGTTTAACATTTTATAAATACATAATTAGTATTTTTATATATGTGTTTTGATTTTTTCATACACATTATACATTTTTTATGTACATCTAAAACATTTTGTAAATACATGATTAACAATATTTTCATATACATGTTTTGATGTCTACTTTTTTCCATGCACATTGTACTTTTTTTTGTATATATGAGAAACATTCTTCTATACACGTTCAATATTTTTTAATTGTGTGAACAACATTTTTCAGTCCTGTATGTATGGTGATTTCTATAATAGATATATTTAAAATATTTTGAAATATAAGAAAAGATAAAAATAAATAAGAAAAAGTGTGAAGAAAAAACGAGCTTGAAGGCCTCTCTTCCCCGCTCGGCCTACACATTCTGGCAGCTCTTGACGCGACGATGCGCTTTGTCTCGCGTAAAGCGAGACATAGTCGCGCCCCAAAAGAGCTCCTCTTCAGTGAAAGCTCCGTCACAGGAGCGATGCAAGGGTCGGCCCATTTGTATTTGCAGTTCGACTAAATAAAAAAGACGTAAAATGTATAGACTCGTCACTGTAGCGGTTCGTTACTGTAGTCCCCGATTCACTGCAGCTAAACGATAATGTTACCATCCGGTTCATAGTAAAAACCCCCGCTTTTTGCTCGGTTTTTATTTCTAACATTTTTGAAAATATGAATATATACGCCAGTTAATTTTTACATACGCATTGAAACTTTTGCAATATACTTTGAATAATTTCTGAATACACGTTGAGCATTCGTGGTATATGAAAATTTTCTTAATATAGGATGAATATTTTATATTGCATGGTGAACTCTTAATACACAATGAACTTTTTGTATAATACACATGAAAAAAGAAAGGAAAAATGAAAAATAGAAAAAAGAAAATGGAAAATTATATATATAAAAAAAGAAACAACTTCAGCGAAGGTCCCCATGGACCAGCCCAAACCGGGGCGACAGGAGGGATGCCTTCAGCATTGCGGGCGTCATGTACGCGGGAGCCCTACCTGTCGCACTCTGGGTGCTTCCTTCACATTTTGTTTATTTTTCTTTTTTTACCCGTTTTTGGCTTTTAAATAATTTTTTTCGGCTTCTCGGTTTTCCCGTGGTTTATCTTAGCTTTTGGAAAAAAATGTTTTTGAAAAGAATTTCTTTTTAAGCAAAAAATGCGTTTTAATTTTTTTTTGTTCGGCGGAAGGCACAAATATACTTCTCGTAAAGGCACATATTTTGTTACGCATGAGGAACGGATGTGCCTCTCGTAAAAGGGAAAAACACGTTTTTTTCCTTCCACGAGAGGCACGATTATTTCTCATGGAGTCACGGATTTGCTTCCGTGAGAGGCGCGGTTATGTCTCTCGGAAAAGGAAAAAAATGTTTTTCTTTCTGGCGCGAGAGGCACGGATTTACTTCTCGTAGAGACATGGATTTGCTTACTTGAGAGACACGGCCGTGCCTCTTGGAAAAGGAAAAAATGTGTTTTCTTTTTTTTCTTCCACAAGAGGCACAATTTGTTTCCACGAGAGGCACGTCCCTTGGAAAAGAAAAGAAAAATGTGTTTTTTTTATTTATTTTTCCTTCCGCGAGAGGCACGAATTTACTTCTCGTGGAGAGAAGGATTTACTTCCACGTGAGGCACGACCGTGCCTCTCGGAAAGGGAAAAATGCAATTTTTTCCTTCTGCGAGAGGCACGGATTTGCTTCGGCGAGTGCCTCTCGAAAAGGGAAAAGACATGCTTCAGGTTCGGGTTTTTTCGTCTGTCATTTTTGTGATCAAAAGTTTGTCGAAACCTATCAACATGGGATCTAGTTTTGAAGATCATGCCGCGACTAATCCAACGATGGAAACAACTCGAGATTTGGACGCTTGGTTTAAAAGATAAAATATTTTGAATAAACGAATCCACGAGAAAAGAAAAAAAAACTACTAGGTTGTGACAAGTGGGGCACATACAAAGTGACACTTGTCGCAATCTGAAGAGATGGGACTCACCATTGCAAAAGAGTGCTCGTTAATTGGTGATTTCGGCGATATCTTGCTTATTGCTTATAGTGGGATGGTAGCTTCCCTAGCCTGAAGTATGGTCCAGCCCACTAGCGTGTTTTCTCAGTTGTGTGTCCAATCGTCGGTACTATTTTTATTTATTTCTTTTCTTTACTGGTTTCTATGGTTTTCCTTCTTTCTTCATTGTAATTGTTGTTACTTTGTTTTTTCACATGTTTTCATGATTTTTATTTTTCTTTGTTACATATTTTTAGATTTTATTTGATTTCTTTACTTTTCTTTTTGTTTTTCCTTTGTTGGTTTTCTTTGGATTTTTTAACACTTGTCTACATTTTGCTTACATACTTTACGTTTCTTGTGTAGATGAAGAACATTTTTGAATACATGTTTATTATTTTTCAAATACATCATGAATTATAATTTTAAATATAAGCTTTTCATGTCTATTATTTTCGTACACACTGTACAATATTTTCATACACGTTAACATTTTTTATTACATTGTTAATACTATTATTGTGTTTTTTTATATCTATTGTTTTCATACACATCTATACATTTTTATATATATCTTTATCTTTATATTTATCTTTAACTAATAATAAAGAAAATTGGGTTTCTGGTCGTCCGTCATGGCATTTTGCAGAAAAGTCCCTTTCTTTCAAATAATTCAACCCACAAAAGTTCCTCTGTTTCAAATAATTCAACCCACAGTCCTGTTTTAAGTAAGAATGAATCATTTTTTTTGTATTTTACATAAAAGCCCCTGTGTTTTCTTCAAATCAACCCCTCATCCGGATTTAAGTCACACCTGAACAGTTATTTTAGACTTTTTGAAAACCCCCTGACCTTTTAGGTAATTCATGCGCGCATCATATTTAAGTCAAACAAATACTTTTCTAACTCATCATATATGAAATTTGATTAAAAATATATGTAAAACATGAATATGAGATTAATTTTATCTGTTAAGTATTTTAAAATATTATTTTGGAAGATATTTAAGTCAAACAAATGATTTTCTAAATTATCCGTACCTTTTAGACTGTAACTCCGATTTTAACATGTTATATATGAAATTTGATTAGAAAAATGTGTGGAATCTGAATATAATGTTAATTTTCACCTGTTAAATATTTTTTAAATATTGTTTTGAAAGCAAACTTATAATTTATAGTGCACGATCCATTTTTCTTTCGTACCGGCGGATTGCAAATAAACACCCCAATATAACCATATAGAGAAAAAAACATCAATAACAACACATGCATACCTCTGAAAAATGTCCCAGGGGAAAACAATAGGTTTCTCATCGCGAGAGTGAGAGAGAGAGAGAGAGAGAGAGAGAGAGAGAGGGAGAGAGAGACGCCTTGGGATTAAGCATATTCAAACAAGTTTTGTTTTGTGTGAACACTGAGACCATTGCTGGCGAGGGTGAGAAGGAGGATAAGCGGCAACACAAATATGATGCCTCGCTAAAATAAAGGAGATGGACCTATTGTGGTCTTGAGTGATTGTTGTTAGGTTAAGAGCGTGCGTTATGTTTTTTCTCCCATTGCAATGCATGGGCTCTTTTGCTAGTATAAACTATCTTTTTAAACAGGTTTAACATTTTTCATATATATGACTACAATTTTTTTTGGTGTTTACTTTTTTCGTACGCATCATACGTTTTTTTTATATAATAGAAACATTTTTTTTCATACACGTTGAACTCCTTTTGAATATTATGAACATTTTTGGTACATTGCTTAACCATTTTTACATGTGTGAACATTTCTGAAAATGTCACAGGTATTTTAGTAAAGCTATCACATTTTTCTTAGTCATGCTAACAATTCTTTTACTATGTTAACATTTTTGAAAATCTTGATTTCAGTTTTTTAAGAAAATGTGATACTTTCCGTTTCAAAATTGTAAATGAAGTTATAAAACAAGAAAGGAAAATATACAACCAATGAACAACCGTAGCAAACTAGCGAATGCAGCGAAGAACTAACTGTGTCGACCTTCTACTAGCTTCCAACTAACTGAAGATTACAACTTGCAAGGACTTCAGAGGTCACTTTTAGTGCACTTAGACATGCCAAGTGGTGCGTGCAGCCACTTCCTCATGTCACGTGCTTGATGCTCCCTTTGTTTTTTTTTTTACTTGTTTTCGGATTTTAGATGTTTTCCTTTTGTGTTTTTTAGGCCTTTTGGTTTTTGACCGGGTTCCCTATGTTTTGCAAAAACAACATCATGATTTTTTTGGGCGAAAAGATGGTGCTTCATGAGAAATACATATAACACAACTCAAAAAGTGAAAAGTTTTAACTTCCGCGAGAAGCACATATTTATTTCTCATGGAGGCATATATTTGCTCTGTGCTTATTTGAAAGGGAAAAAAAATTGTGCTTACAGAAAAAGCACAAATGTGCTTCTGGTGGATGCGTAAATTTGCTTCCTCGAGAAGCACTGTTGTGCTTCTTGGAAATAGAAGAAAATCCGTGCTTCCACGAGGAACACATATTTGCTTCTCGTGCATGCACAGATTTGCTTCCATGAGAAGCACAATTGTGCTTCCTGAAAAGGGAACAAAATAAAAAAAATATGCTTCCAGCTCTGTTTTTCTCTTTGCTTTTTCCTAGGGGTTTTTCATGAAAAAGTTTGTCAAAATTTATTAAAATGGAATCCAATTTCGAAGATACGCGAGAAACAGAACGGCAAAAACGGTTCGGGATTTGGACGCACGGTTTTAAGAGATAAAACGTTCAAAATCGAGTCTATGTGCGCCACTTGTACGTGTATGAGAAGATGGAAGTGATCTTTGCAAGGTGTTTGCCTTAACTAACTAGTGATTTCGTATGATTTGCCCTCTTCGACGCCTTGTGCGCCAGTTGGCGCAGGAGCGCATAGGGGCGTCCACGTGGGACTTGACCCAGTAGACTATCCGCCGCTCGCTCAGCAGCCTTGTTGTTTGTTTTTTTGCTTGCCCGCTTAGTAGAGGACTCGCTCAGCTTCACTGCTTTTGTTAATAGCTCGCTTCGACTCGCTTGTTATTTTTATCAAATGTTCAATGCTTTTTTGTGCTTGTCTTTTCCTTCCTGCTTTGTTGTTTTAGAAAATCCACTAGTTTTATCGGTTATTTTTCTAAAATGGTAAAGAAAATGAATTTTGAAAAAGGTTCAAAAATTTGGAAAAAGTTCAGGAATTTGATAAAATTTCATGCATGTGAAAAACTGTTGATAAATTTGAAAGGGTTCATGATTTTAACAAAATTTTAGAAAATTGATTTAAAAAGTCACCAAATAAAAAAATAGCAAATTTGAGAAAAGTTAACAATCTTGAAAAAAGATTGCATGCTTGAAAAAGTTCATGAAGTTAAAAAAATGTCTGTGAAGTAGAGAAATTGCACGTATTTCAAAAAAATTTAGAAGTTCAAAAAAGATCATGAATTTTTAAAAAGTGCACTAATTCTAAAAAATGTCTGCAAATTTGAAGAAATATCATTAATATTAAGAAAAAATAAACCCTAAAAAACCCCGGCCAAAACGCTTAGGAAAAACGGGTTGAAAAAGCAGTCCGGAAGCTTCGAAACAATGGACTGTGTAAGAAAAATGAAACAAAAGTTTCTCGCAGATTCAAAGACCGCGGGCAAACTTATATTGGGCCCATGCAAAACGTACATGAGCGCTTCCTACCAATAGCGCGCCATAAGCGCCAAATAGGATATGACCTTATACACAACCAACATGTCAACATGTCACTTATGAAAATAAATCAAAGCTGTCAGCCAACAATGGCATAGTCACCACCATTATTTTAGCTTGAAACCCATTACAACATCCCACTTCCTGACTCCCAGCGACCTTTTGTGCCTCATCAGAGACAGGGCTCATCCTAGACAAGCCAGAGTGCAGGATGTGTCGATGCACTTTCACCCCTGACGGCTGGAATAGTGTCCCCCTCACGGCCTCATCGTGTAATCCATTGATGAGACCAGCTGGTGGCCCGAGGCAATGGCGCAGACTGTGCTACAACGAAGCAACCTCGACTCCAATAGGCGGTTTGGTGCCAATTTTTCTAGCTTCAATCCTCTCTGCTACCGCTTAAACGTAACCGTAAAGTCATCCCGCTGCCACCCCTACCAACGCTTGATTGGCTGATCACACTTTTCAAATCATGAGATATCGTTAAGTGTAACGATAGTCTCAAGACAACATTGAGAATATGACGTTAGAAGAACGATCATATTGAATCGACCCAAACTTGTTTGTTATATTTTGAGATAATATCATCATAAGTCAATCATTATAACATAGAGTGTTAAGGTGTGATTTAGTTTCTTAGACCATGAAAGTATCGTAGTCACTTCTTACCGTACGATGAACTTTGAGGTTGCTCAAAAGTCATCTGTAACATAGTGATCATAACAACAATTTACAGGTTCATCAGAAAGTTTGACAAGGGACTTGATAGCTCAAGAGTGGAATTTTCTCCTCCGACGATGGAGAGATATTCTTAGGGCCCTCTCGGTGTGACGGCATCCATCGTTATTTGGCCAGACATAGGTGACTATGTCACGGGGATGCCGAAACATGTCAACAAGAAAGAAGAACAAAATCGGTATCAAGGAGACGGATATAGTGAGCATGTGATGACTCAAAGAGGACATTGATACATCTCACCTCGGGTTTTGTAAAGTATCGTGAAGCAAAGGGAACAACACATGATAACCAAAGGTTCACTTGAATGCCAATAGTGTACTCATAGGGATCGATATGGACGTCCACGGTTCCGCTATCGGTCATTGAACGAACGGAGTTTTGTTCATGTCTATGTTTTACCGAACCTGTAGGGTCCCAAGCTTAAGGTAATCATGATCTGTTTAGTGTTAGTAGGACGAGAATAACGATAATATATTTTTGAAATAGTTTTGTTAATATTCTGAATAGTTTCGAGAGGAACTGGAAGCGTTTCGGGGTCACCAGAAGGGTTTCGAAGTTTATCGAGCAATACTCGATATTTCCGATAAATAATATATATGTGGAAAATGTTTCCGGTGATGTTAAATTAGTAATAAAAGGCTCTAGTAATTGTTAAGAGACTTCTATATTTCATTTAATATCAACGGTCCTTAAAAGGCTAAGTGGTGGAAGGAGAACTGGGCGACAAGGGCCTAATAGGGGAGGTGCCCCCTCTCCTATGGAAAGAAGGGAGGGGAGGTCGAATTGGGGAGGGATTCCATCCCCTAGGCCGGCACAAGGGGGAGTCATTCCCCCTTGTGTGGCGCCCCCTTGCCGCCTCCAATCTATATATACTAGAGGTTTTGGGCACTTTTGAGATATACAAGTTTTTGAGCATCCTCTAGTTCTCTATAGTCTAGTTCTAGTTGTTCCAATTAGAGCTAGATCTACTTTCTCTAATTCTCATAATCCTGTCTGGTTCTAATTTCCTCCCTCTAATTGTCTGACGACGATTAGCTCTGAATGGTGAAGCGCCCTGGGATCATGAAAGATCATGCGCTTGCAATATGTGGAGAGACCGTGCTTTCGGTCTTACGTTCGAGGGACTATTTGTGGGCGGTTCGCGGGATCATTCATCTATGGTTTGAGGGACTCCGTGAACATGACAGAAATATGCCCTAGAGGCAATAATAAAGTTGTTATTTTATATTTCCTTATTCATGATAAAGGTTTATTATTCATGCTAGAATTGTATTGATCGGAAATTAAATACATGTGTGAATACATAAACAAACACCGTGTCCCTAGTAAGCCTCTACTAGACTAGCTCGTTGATCAAAGATGGTTAAGGTTTACTAACCATGGACATGAGTTGTCATTTGATAACGGGATCACATCATTAGGAGAATGATGTGATGGACAAGACCCATCCGTTAGCTTAGCATAACGATCGCTCAGTTTTATTGCTATTGCTTTCTTCATGTCAAATACATATTCCTTCGACTATGAGATTATGCAACTCCCGGATACCAGAGGAATGCCTTGTGTGCTACTAAACGTCACAACATAACTGGGTGATTATAAAGATGCTCTACAGGTATCTCCGAAGGTGTTTGTTGAGTTGGCATAGATCGAGACTAGGATTTGTTACTCCGAGTATCGGAGAGGTATCTCTGGTCCCTCTCGGTAATACACATCACAAGCTTGCAAGCAAACGACTAAGGAGTTAGTCACGAGGTGATGTATTACAGAACGAGAAAGAGACTTCCCGGTAACGAGATTGAACTAGGTATAGAGATACTGACGATCGAATCTCGGGCAAGTAACATAGCGATAGACAAAGGGAATTACGTATGTTGTCATAACGGTTCGACCGATAAAGATCTTCGTAGAATATGTAGGAGCCAATATGGGCATCCAGGTTCCTCTATTGGTCATGTCTACATAGTTCTCGAACCCGCAGGGTCCGCACGCTTAACGTTCATTGACGATACAGTGTTATATGAGTTATATGATTTGGTGACCGAATGTTGTTCGGAGTCCCGAATGAGATCACAGACATAACGAGGAGTCTCGAAATGGACGAGAGGTAAAGATTGATATATAGGACGATGGTATTCAGACACCGAAAGGGTTGCAGGATGCACCGGATAGCCATCGGGTCACCGAAAGGGGTTCCGGACACCTCCGGTAGGTGTTATGGGCCTAATGGGCCAAGGGAGAGACAGACCAGCCCCTGGTACGCCCCTTCTTTGGACAGCAGGCCCTAAGGGAAGGAAAGGAGGGAGGGCTAGCCCCTCCCGCCTTTCCCTCTCATGGGAGAAAGGAAAGGGGGGGGGGCGCCACCCTCCCTTGCCTTTCCCCGCACCTATATAAGGCAGGAAGGGGGCGCGGCTTGGGAGGGACTCCAAGTAGGATTCCTACTTGGGCGCCTCCCTTGGCTTCTCCTCCCTCTCTCACACCTATATATATGTGGGAGGGGGACGCCTAGCACAAAACAGACAATTGCCTAGCCGTGTGCGGCGCTCCCCCTTCACCGTTTACACCCCCGGTCATATTTTCGTAGTGCTTAGGCGAAGCCCTGCGGAGATCACTTCACCATCACCACGCCGTCGTGCTGACGGAACTTATCTACTACCTCGACGTCTTGCTGGATCAAGAAGGCGAGGGATGTCACCGAGCTGAACGTGTGCAGAACGCGGAGGTGTCGTGCATTCGGTACTTGATCGATTGAAGCGCGAAGAAGTTCGACTACATCAACCGCGTTGTGAAACGCTTCCGCTTACGGTCTACGAGGCTACTTAGACACACTCGCCCCCTCGTTGCTATGCATCTCCATGGATAGATAATTGTGTGTGCATAGATTTTTTTCCATGCAACGATTCCCAACAGAACGATCTAGACCGACTCTTCTTCTGCTGCAACTCGGAGGTGGTAACGATCCGATCCAAATCTCATCTTCATAGTGTTCCTAGATGATCGTAGGGCGACATTTTTTTTTGTTTTCTACTACGTTTCCAGCACTATTAAGCCCACATGTGTGTGTGGCATTAGAATTAAGCTCAGCGGAGCCGAGACACAAGGCATCGATGTTTAGATGCCTGAAGCGTCATCTCTCATTTCCCCTTTTGCTTTATCCTTAATCTCCTCCTTCGTTAAGCAAAACGACCGATTCTACGTGTCAAAAAAGACAACTGGTTCTAGGATTTACCGTCGTTTGGTGTGTTGCCATTATGCTTACAACGTGACATTTGAATCTGGATGCTCTTCATCCAACACAACCCTATCTACAACAACAACAACAACAACAACAACAACAACAACAACAACAACAATAACAACAACAACAACAACAACAACAACAACAACAACAACAGAGGGGTGACAACTTTCTAAACTGTGGATGGAGAAACAGGGGCATACCCGATAATTTCGAGAAACATGTAGGCGGTACAAATAGCATCGACAAACACGATTGACATAAATACGTTGTGAAATAAAAAATATCAATTGCCAATGCATTGAGCTGGATGATGATGAACTCTGTTGTTCGGCATGAGTTGGTTAGGCTTACTGTCAGTTGGTCAGGCTGGGACTATGTCATCTTGTTCCATTCTCGGTGGATTACAATTCAGTTTCGGGTGCATTGACAACTGAGTTCGGTGTGCATCATGTGTCATGGTCTTGGTGAGCTAGGTGTGCTCATAATACTTGGGGAGAGGTCTGATCGTTCTATCTGAAGTCGGGTTAGCGAGCAGACCCATTCGTGGTTCTCCTCATTCTCCTCCGACATTCCTTTTGTGAGGGGTTCTTCTCGTTCTCCTCAAGGCATCTGGCTTTTCTTGGTTAGATGAAGATTGACACTGAAGACCTGTGTCCAACTCTTAACTTTAGGATGCATGTTGTTGCTCCAAGGTTTAGGCTTTCCCTTAGTGGTATTGGTGTTAAAATGACATATTTGAATTACTTTTGTCATCTTCTATTCATCTAAGACTGTGTTAGAACTATTTGTACACTAGTTTGGGCATATTTTAACCCGTGTCAGAAAATATGATTCTATAATACTTTAGTAAATGATTTGCACTGCACTTCTTACTTTTTTAAGCTGACTTGTTTTTTTTCCGGTTGGTAAAATCCTAGATGCGTCATTGAATATTTAGCTTTTCCTCGGACGCCTTTCTCTCCCGAATGGAAGCTGTGTTCCTGACGGAACAACAGTTCAAAGGATGCCTAGCTAAGAAAAAAGGAAGTACTAGTGCCTACACCAAGCTCATTGTACCCAGGACGAAAAGTAAAATAATACTCCCTCCGTTTTTTTTAGTCTGCATATAAGATTTGGTCAAAGTCAAACTTTATAAAGTTTGACTAACTTTATAAGAAAAAATATCAACATCCACAATACTAAAGCTATAGGGTATGAAAATTAATTTCATGATGCATCTAACAATATTGATTTCATATTGTGAATCTCGATATTTTTTCAGAAACACTAACGCCCACACGTGTGGGCGTTTGCATCTCGCCCACCCGCGTGAATCCGCGTCCATTTGTGAGCGCACGAATCTTGGCATGTTTCTAGTGCCACGTAGGACTGGGCTGGTGTGTGGGCATTCACCCGGTCGCCGACACGTCCGTTTCACCACACGGGAGGGACCGGTGTGTGGGCGTTCAGCAGTTCACCCACACGCCACTTTTCACTAACGCACAAGGGCTGGTGTGTGGGCATTTGTCATCTCGCCCACACGCCCGTCTGCTCTCCCACACCCAAGCTGCTAGTTGCCATGTGTTTGGCAGTGTACATGGCAACTACCCTATTGTGCTTGTAAGCAGATGACAACTCTTTTTTTAGCCGAACATGTCAGTTGCCATGTGTTTTGCAGGGTACACGACAACTGCCTAGTGTGCACTTAAGCAGATGGCAACTCTCTTTTACCCGAGTTGCCATGTGTTTTTGCATTGTACATGGCAAATGCCCTAGTGTGCACGTAAGCAGATGACAACTCTTCCTTTTACATGGCAACTGCCCTAGCGTGCTTGTGAGCACATGGCAACTCTCTCAACTGGCTAGTGTTAGTAGGTGGCAACTCCTAAAGTTTTGAAATCGTGGCAACTGCAGTAGACCAGACCATATATAGCAACTGCAGTTGAGCAACCATGGCAACTGTAGTTGTCCGACATGGCAACCGTAGTTCAGCGACATGGCAACTGCAGTTAAACGAACATGGAGGAGGGTCTGGACCATGGCAACTGCGGGCGCGCGGCGACTGTACGCGGGGCGTGCGAGACCACGAGGTACGAGGCCCGACGCAAGGGGCGTGTGGGCGTTATCTATTTCACCCACACGCACGCGTGTGAGAGGGATCGGGAGGGAAAAAAAGGAGGTATGTGGGCATTACTTGTTTTGCCCACACGTAGATGTGTGGGCTGTTTCTCTTATACACCACACAAAATGTGTGGGCAGACCTCCTAACGCCCATACATGTGGCACTTATCGGCCTCCTATTTTTTCTATAAACTTACAAAAAAACTAACGCCCACACGTGTGGGCGTTTACACATCGCCCACACGCCTCCATCACCACTCATTTTGCCACGTATGAACAGATGACATCAGCAAAAATCTTTTTGGTTTTCGGCTTAAAAATGTTTTATCTCCTAATTAAAAAAGCGTATTAAAAATCCATTTTCACCATTAAATCTGCCTCGACGAGATCTTCAAAACTAGACCCCATGTTGATATGTTTCGACGAATTTTTCCCCAAAAGTTGCCATGATGTTTACACTATAGTTGCCATAGTGCTTAAACTAAAGTTGCCATGTGGCAATTTTAGTTTATAGATCATGGCAATTTTAGTTTTTTGATGATGGCAATTCCAGTCCTTTGACCATGAAAATATTTTTTTGTATGAACCATGTTAATTTTAAGTGTATGTATCATGGCAATTTTAATTTATGGTGCATGGCAAGTCTAGTTTTTTAATTCCCTGTTTTATAATATGTCAAAATTTATTTTTAAATATAGAAGAAAATAGCTGAAATATATCATGACAACTTCCGTGTAAACTGTTGGGAGTAAACCACTTCTCGGGGCGATGACTGATGTGCGCGCGCAAGTATGCGCTCCAGGTCTGGCTCGTAAGGCAGCGGCCGTTGGCGAGAGTGGAGGGCTGGTGCGTTGGTTCGTTAGCTAGCCCGCATGGCCGGGTCTCCTCTGTACGCGCGTGCACCGTAGTTAGTAGGTTGGTTAGTTAGTGCATGCATGCATCATGGATATGGACGCCGTGCATGTAGCTGGCTTAGAGAGTTTGTTAGCTAGACTAGTGCGTGCGTGCGTGGAGTTAGTGGCCGGTGTGGTGCCGGATGCTGTGTGTGCAGCCGGGTATAAAAGGCCCCCTGATGTATTCATCGAGGGAAGCCGTGTGTAGCCATGTAGCCATTGTAAGGAAAAAAGGATTGTGGTGTTCGTGCGCCCGTGGCGGCGTTCGTGCGTCGGCCGGAAAATCTTGTGTCCACTGTTCTTCTTTCACCTCCGTTCGAGTGAGAGGAGAGGTAGCTAGAGGGCTGCGGTTCCAACAATTGGTATCATGAGCTTGGTGTTTTGGGCGTGCTTGCCGTGTCGGAGGCGTGGCGGCGGTGGCGGCGTTCGCCGGCGGATGCGCGGTGAAGCTCCGGGCCGTGTGTCGGTCTATGGCAGGGTTTTGAATTTCGGCCGAAAAAAACGGATTTCGGCCGAATTTCGGCCATCTCGGCCTAGGGCGAAATCTATCTTCTGCCGAAATTGGTCAAATTTGAGAAATTTTGGTCAAATTTTAATCAAATTTTAGTCAAAATTTGGTCAAATTTCGGCCGAAATTTTTAAAAACGACCGAAATTCGGCCATCTCGGCCTAGGGCGAGAAAAATCACAAACCGAAAATCAAAACCCTGGTCTATGGAGGTGCGCGGCGCGACGAGGAGGCCGCGGTGGCCGCAGCGGACGCGGCGTGCGCGGCCGACATGGATGCATCGGTTGCGGCGCGCGGCGAGCGCGTGGTGACGGCGACGCGTGGCGAGTCCACGGCTGTGCGGTGTGATGTTGTGCGCGCGAAGATCATGGTGGTCGCGGAGACGAGGAGGTCGCGGAGGACCTGCGTGGTGGCGCAGAGATCGCGGTGGCTCGGCGCGAGAACCGTGGAGGCGCGTGGCAGGGAGCCGCGACGGCCCCGGCGGTGGCGCGGCGTGGCGGCATGGAGGTGTTGCGCTGCGGTTGAGGCCGCGACGGAGCAGGGCAATAAGACGCGGCGGCGAGCCGGGCGCGACCGGTGCGTGTTATGGGTGCGCACTGGACGCGTCGGCTGCGTCGGGACTGCGGGCGCGCGTACGAGCGTGCGGTTGACGTTGGGAGGAGGCGTATGTCGCCGTGGTGCTCGAGTTCGTGCTCGAGTTCGGCTACATCCTTCCAGTATTTGTCGCTGGCGGCTGCCATGGCGGACGCGGAGGCGGCACGCGGTGAGCGTCTGGTGCTGTCGGGCTCGTCGGGCATGTTGGATGCGCGCGGGACGTGCGGGACGCACTGGTGCGGTCGGGCTCGTCGGACGCGCCGGGTGCGAGCGGGACGTGCGGGGCGCGGAGGAACGCCAGGCGTTTGTCGCCGGCGGAGATGAAACTCGGCGTATGTCGCCGGGGTCGTGACGGAGCACGGTGCGACCGGCGTCAGTGCGCCAGGTCGGGTCCGTGGCGATGCGACTGGTGCCGATGCGCCAGGTCGGGTCCGCGGGCTGGGTTACGGCCATGACAACGACAATGACGGAAGCTACAACAACTCCGGCGATGGCGAGGTTGTGGTTTAGGAGGAGTGTGTTGGGAGTAAACCACTTCTGATGTGCGTGCGCGAGTATGCGCTCCAAGTCTGGCTCGTAAGGCAGCGGCCGTTGGCGAGAGTGGAGGGCTGGTGCGTTGGTTCGTTAGCTAGCCCGCATGGTCGGGTCTCCTCTGTGCGCGTGTACCGTAGTTAGTAGGTTAGTTGGTTAGTGCATGCATGCATCATGGATATGGACGTCGTGCATGTAGCTGGCTTAGTGAGTTTGTTAGCTAGACTAGTGCGTGCGTGCGTGGAGTTAGTGGCCGGTGTGGTGCCGGATGCTGTTTGTGCAGACGGGGATAAAAGGCCCCCTGATGTATTGATCGAGGGAAGCCGTGTGTAGCCATGTAGCCATTGTAAGGAAGAAAAGGATTGTGGTGTTCATGCGTCCGTGGCAGCGTTCGTGCGCCGGCCGAAAAATCTTGTGTCCATTGTTCTTCTTTCACCTCCGTTCGAGTGAGAGGAGAGGTAGCTAGAGGGCTGCGGTTCCAACATAAACATCATGGCAATTCATGTGCAATAGACACGGCAACTTTTAACCAAAAAAAATTCATTGAAATATATTGATATGAGATATAGTTTCGAAGATCACGTCGCGAGAGATTTAATGGTGAAACGGATCTTCAAAGGATATTCATTTAAGAGATAAAACATTTTAAAAATAGAAAATCCAAAAAGCTTTCCACATGCATGCGTGACATGGCGTAGTCTGTGTGCTATAGGGCGTGTGAGCGGGTTTGACTACCACCACACGTGTGGGCGTTAGCGTTGTCCTAAACTTAGTCAAAGTTGACAAAGTTTGACTTTGACTAAATCTTATATGCAGACTAAAAAAATCGAGGGAGTAATAAAAAACTGAAACTTCATAGTATTGATTATGAACAGATGTTTTAGGTGCTTTCAAAGTTTGGTGGCCAAAATGACCTCCATACAAACGAAATACAAATTCTGCTTGAAAGTGCATACACGCTTGAGCACTTTTTTTTTAGAGGCTCCTTGGATGTCATTTGGCCTCGAAATTTTACAAGCACCT
Source organism: Triticum timopheevii (assembly GCA_963921465.1). Taxonomy (NCBI): domain Eukaryota; kingdom Viridiplantae; phylum Streptophyta; class Magnoliopsida; order Poales; family Poaceae; genus Triticum; species Triticum timopheevii. Next base: position 484,040,600 of record OY997268.1, on the reverse strand, counting down.
AAAACATTTGGTCATAATCGAAGCCATCAAGTTTCAGATCTTTTTGAGCATTTTTGCTATGTTTCCTATCATAGGTGCATCAGGTGCAATGTCTGTGGGCGTAGAAAACCCACTCTCCTAAGAAAATGACAATTGTGTGTATTCTGGAATCCATCTTTCACTCACTGACGTTCTTCTATACGGTTACCTTATTTAAAACAAAATTTCCCTCCATCTTGCTGTGTACTCAATTCACTCTAGCCTTCACCCTCATCGGGAGCCCGTCCGCCATCCGCAACGTCAGCGAGGTCACCTGCCGCGGCCAGTATGCGCCGTCCACCGCGAGCTCGAACTCTTCCAGCACGCATGCCACGATGGACTTCATCTGGATGTAGGCCATCTCCTTCCCGAGGCAAATCCTCGGTCCCGCGTGGAACGATATGTAGCGGAACGGGCTGTCCGGCTGGAACGTCCCCTCCGCCGGGTCAAGCCACCGCTCCGGCCGGTACGCCCGCGCGTCCTCTCCCCACACGGACTCCATCCTCCCCATTGCGTACGAGTTGTACGCCACGAACCAACCTGCCCCCACCGCCGTGCCGTCCGGCAGGACGTCGGCGGCCTCTGCCCGCAGAAAGTTCACCGGCACCGGCGGGTAGAGCCGCATCGACTCCGTGATGGCCGCGTGCACGTAGTGCATCTCCCTTAGCTCGTCGAGATCGAACCCGGCTCTGCCGAGATCACCGATCGCTCTGCGGGCGCGCACGGCGGCGACCTCGTCGCGGATGCTGCGCTCTACGTCCGGGCGCGAGGACAGCAGCCAGAAGAACCAGGTGAGCGCCGAGGACGTCGTTTCCCGCCCCGCGAGGAGGAAGCTGATCACTACGTCCCGGAGGGCCGTCTCGGTGTAGCTCTCGCCCTGGCTCGCCATGAACCTCGATAGCAGGTCGTGCTTCTCGCAGCCCATGCTCATCTCCTCCCGCCGCGACCGTATGATGCGATCGGCGAAGCCGTGCACCATGGCAATTGACTCGCGCAGCCGCCGCTCGGAGCCCAGATTAAGCGCCTTCTTGATCATCCAGAATCCTGGGACGGCGTACTGGAACCTGCCCGCGCTGAGATTGGCCGCGTCCCGGAACGCGTCGGCGAAACTGCTGCTCGCGTTCGTCGCGGCGCTCTCGACTTCTGGGCGAGCGCCGCAGCCGTCATCTCCGTCCGGGAGCTGGCCGGGGTCGTGGTCGAAGGCGACGCGGCAGATATTATCAAACGCGTACCGCTCAAGCGTGTCCTGGAGGTCGAGCTGGCTGCCGGACCCGGCGGCACGGCGCAGGAGCGGGAGGAGCCTGCCGTGGAGCTCGCTGTGCACGCTTTGGGCCACGAAGACGCGGAGAGAGCGCGTGTTGAACTCGTAGCTGGCCGTCTTCCGCTGCGCGCGCCAGGCCTCGCCGTCGGCGTTGAAGATGCCCCGGCCGTGGAAGTCGTGGAGCAGCGCCGCAAAGCGCGGGCCCTTGGGATAGTTGTCGAAGCTGGCGCGCATGATGTGCTCCAGGTTGGTCGGGTTCGCGGTGATGACGCCTCGGACGCCGCCGGGCCGACGGAACACCAGCGTGCAGGTTGGCAGGAGCGCGAGCACCTCGGTGAGCCAGTCCAGCACGCGGTGCCGGTTCGCCAGGAACTGCGGCAGGTGGCCGAGCAGCGGGTACGGCCGCGTCCTCGGCGTGCGCTGCGCCGGCGCCTTCTTGTCGAGTCGCCACGCACGGAGGAAGACGGCTGCGCCGAGGGAGAAGAGCGGTATCAGGAGGAAGGCTGCCAGTGCGATTGCCATGGCCGCTAGCTGGACTCTACCTACCGTGTGAGGAAATTGGTGGGGTTTATCTCCATCGTTTGGTATAATTTTGTGGAGTGTAGGTGAAGGGGGAGAAGATAAGGGAGAGGAGGAAAAGAGCGTGGTGGTGAGCGAGCCGGTCGGTCGGGAAGCGCCTCCGCCACTGGTGAGTTCTTGTGCTGACCGCAACGTTTGACATTTATGCATGCAGCCGACACTTCTTTGCCTGATATGTAGCCAAGGGCATCTCCAAGGACCGGCAAATTTGCTCCCGCGTTCGTACACGGACAGGAGGACCGGTCCGTGGACGGATACGAAAGACGGTCATCCAGCGCCGCTTGTATACATTTCAAGCGGGTTTAAACAAACCGTACAAAATTCATGCAAATATGCTTAAGTTTTTATCAAAGTTCGGGTAGAATATAGCACAAATCATCAATACATAGCATGCAAATAAGTCTAGTACAACTAGTTCAAATTTAATGAGATTAAACGGATCTTTAACAAGTTTTCCATGAACAGATCCCAACATACTGCCCCTTCAGTTTTATCTAACAGTGTATGTGCGTAAATGAGTGTCCCTTTTTTTTTGAATTAATAAATGACTGTCCCTCTATCCTATGATACGTCACGGCAGCGCGTACGAGCTATACAATGTGTAGATCAACATTGAATGAATGAATCAACCAATTAACGAGTTGAGCAAGAAGAAGCAAAACTTATGATCTTCTTGGCTTGCGCCCGCAATGACCACATTGCCTCCAGCATATCAACCCTGCCACAAAACTTGGTGACAGCGGTCTGGATGGCGTACCCATCGATACGATAGCGATCTCACATTGCATTGTTGGATGATGTGTATGTTAGAGTGCGCAATGTGCTTTCACGCGTGAAACGGAACATGCACGCGCAGCCAAAAGAGCCCCCCTTGCTCCCACCTACTAAATCCGCAGATATGGTCAACCGCACATCACACAACAACTCATCCTCCATGGCCGAGTACCTCGCCATCATTCGTACTCTAAAAGAACAACATGGCGTTCGAATAAGCTCAACGGCATTTGACCAAACACATACCGAGCATGATGTCTGTTGTGTGCCGTTTTAATTACTGGTTGTGTGATCCGTGATGTTGTGAAGAGTTTCGATCTTGTACGTGCTCTAGGAATCATTTTGATGCAAATTATCAGCTACTAGTCCATATCAATGACTCAAAGATTTCATATCGTGAATTTATGCAATATATTTATTTTGAAGACGCAAGTTCAAACTCTATGAAGAGAAAAGCGCAGCCAAACACCATTAAGATTAATTCATGGTTTGAGCATGTTGTTGCGACTAGATATAATTCTCCGAGTCCCAATGGCAAGCGCAAAGCGACTTTTTCTTCAGCTATTAAAATTTCAAAGACACGTCTTTGCAATAAAATCTGAGACAACTTGCTTCACAATTGCATGATAATATACATCGAAAGGTAATTAGCAGCTAAAATACCTCCTGATTAAATTAATAAAAAATGATTTATCGGAAGCATAGAGGCAAATTTGAACTAATTCAAATGTAATTGTGTTCTTATAGCGCCGAAGCGAAACCTTGTTGTAATATTAGAACATCTTTAAAAGGCGCGCAAAAAAAGACTTTACAACGCCGAAATAGCCAGTTTTTGCTCGCAGCTGAGCACTGGCTCCAGCGGTCGCTGCAAAATATAGCACGCGCAAGCCGCTCCAGCAGGCGCTGCAAAAAAAGGCGCGCGCCTAGCACAAACAATATATGCACTCCAAACAATACCAAGAAGATCAAACACATAAAAAATAAATAAAAAATAAATAGTTCAATTTTATATCAACTCAAACAAATAGTTTATCTTCCAATACAAAAATAGTTCAACAACACAACATCAGACATACAAATCATCATGTGTTTTGTCGGCCATTCCATGCCCATCACTCCTGGATGAGATCCTTGTGAAGATCATCATACGTTTCGGCACGTCGAATGGCATGATAGGAGGCAACAAATCGGGCCACCATCGCGACCCTCCGCCGCACTCACACGGGATGTCCTAAGAGCTCATACTGAGAGTAGTCTAAATCTTGGCCATGCTCATTCTCGATGATCATATTGTGCATGATCACACAAGCGTGCATGATGTACCAAAGCATCTTTTGATCCCATAATCTAGCCGGTCCTCTCACAATACCAAACTGGGCTTGCAAAATCCAAAAAGCTTTCTCCACATCTTTCCTAGCCGCCGCCTGAGCATTGTGAAAATCTAGATTTTTCTTACCTTCCGATTATTCCAACGGCTTCACAAATGTTTGCCACTTTGGGTAGATGACATCCGCAAGATAGTAGCCATAGTTGTATGTATGGCCATTTGCAACAAACTACACCGGTGACAATTCACCATTTGCAATCTTATTCATGAGTGGTGACCGATTAACAACGTTAATGTCATTCAAAGATCCAGGCATTAAAAAAAAATGCCAAATCCAAGTCTCTTGATCGGCCACCGCTTCAAAAATATAGGGCGTGTTTGGTTGCCCGGGTCACATTTGGCTGCATCGCGTCTAGCATGCTGGCTGAGTGTGGCCTGGCTGGGCTAATGCAATGGTATATTGAGATGGGTGTTTGGTTGCTTGTGTGCGCTGGGACTGGCCAAGATGAATATGTGTTTGGTAGGTTGCATGACGCGTCACGGGCTGAGTGAAATGTTGTCTGGTAAACTGGTCATTGTTTGAAGCAAACAAGAGAAGCATGTCTCTTTCAGATAAAATCAATAGGCAATCTTTGTTTACAAATACAACAACATACACACATATATATGGAATCAATTCCTGGAATCATCCCACACATATATGGAATACTAGATTATCAAGATATACTACTCCATACACAACAAAAAAAATTCCAAGCAAACTGAATGGATCATTGCTCACGAGGATGTTTGACAGGGACCAGATGAACAGAAGAAACGGACTATGGGCATGGCAGATCTGGATTCTGCTGCAATTCCTTGATCTTGCTCCAACCGACGCCACAAGATCCAGATCGCGCGGCGCTCGTCATGACCTCGTCTACTCGTGGACCAGCATCCCCCCACCGTCGCGGGATCCAGTCGCGATGAGCCTCCGGTAGTCGCTCGACGCGGGATCCAGCAAAAAGGAACGGCGGCGGCCAAGACGAGGAGGCGACGGCGGCGGCAAAGACGAGGAGCCTGCGACAGCGGCAAGGACGAGGAGCCGGCGTCTGCGGCGGCAGCGGCGGCGACGAGGACGAGGAGCCGTCGGCGGTGGCGAATCTGAGGCCAGGCAAAGGGGATGGGAGGAGGAGTGATGGGCGGACGGGGGGTTAATGCGAGGGGGGTCGTGACCCCCTACCTGAAACTGCACGCGTGGGTGCAGGCTCGCGGAAACGGCCGGAACTTGCGTTTCAGCTCAGCCTGGCTGGGAGGCCCTTTTTGCATCCGTCGGGCCAGGCCCAGCTGGACATGCAGCACACCAAACAACGAGATAACTGCATCGTGGGTGCGAGCCAGGTGCAGTACAACAAACCAAACACGCCCATAGTGGAACCCCTTTTTTGGCTGTGGAATTGCCCATTCCATGCCTTAGTACAATTCTTTCAACTCCAATGCATGCAATTTGTTGAGCCAAGCATACCTGGGAACCCTCGAGCTTTGTTCATCTTCAAAAGCCTTGCGGCGTCTTTAACATTGGAGATCTCAAATACTTCGGGCCAAACAGTCGCACAATTCCGACTGCGAAGCGCTTGACACACATGATGGCTTGACTCTCACCCATGGCCAAGTGGTCATCAACTAGATCAGCCGGAATACCGTAAGTCAACATACACAAAGTGGCTGGCACCTTCTGAAAGGTTCTATACTCGAGTTCTCCGACGGCATTCCTCCTTTGCTAAAAAAACCAATCATGGCTTGCCAGTTTCTCTGCAATGCGCCTGAACAACTTGGTGCTCATTCTAAACCGGCGCCGGAAGTACGACTCGGGTTACATGGGATTATCAACAAAATAGTGCCTCATCAATCTGTTGTCGGCATCGATCTTATCCCTCCAAATTTTTTGCCGACACATAACCGAACCACTGTGCTTTGGTTTTTTATTGATGTGCATAGCTAGGATCATTGCAAGGTCCTCCTCCTCTTCAATATAAAATTCTTCTTCGGAAGAATCATATGACGAACTCATCTACAATGTTGAATTTAAAGTAGTCTATAAAAACTACAAACAACATGCACCAAATTCATGTAAAAATGTGAAGTTGAAACAATACATACCTTGCAAGCGTTTTGTCGAACACTTTGTGGGCGCCGAGCGGCAGTGGGCGGCCGGGCGCTGTTTGTCGGAGGAATGGCACGCGTGAGGGGCGGCGGCGACTAGAGGGAGACGAAGGAAGCAGCGACGGCGCGAGGATAGGCCAGGGAAGCGTCGTCGAGTCGCTGGAGCAAATGGGGTGGTGCGGGCCAGCGCCTGGATTGGTGGTAGGTGGAAGTCGCGGCGCGGGCGCTTGAGTGTGCAACGCGCGGGAGCGGGTGCACGAAATAAGTGGCGCGCGATGCCGTTCGCCCCGTGCGCTGAACCACTTATACCGCGCAAGCGTTTTTTGCGCCTCCGTTGGAGCGTCCGGAGCGCCTGCGCGCGCACAAAAAAAACTGTATATTTTTCCAACAAAGCGCTTATATCGCGCGACTGTTGGAGATGCTCTTATATATAGTATTTTTTTTGCACTTTATTTATTTTATTAACTTGATTTAGTCTCCCTATGTGCAAATCCTGGCTCCATCACTGTTTTTCCATTTTTGAATTGGCTCCTGTCAATGGCATAAATCCATGGAAGTCCTTGGGAGCCAAAGCGTGAAAAGCCACCACAAGATTGAGCTTGATGATGGACCAACACACAATAAGAAACGCCCTGTGAAACCATCCGGGCCCCATGAATCCATCTTTCACTCACTGGCATTCTTCTACACTGTTATCATTCAAAGCAGACTTTCCATCATCTAATTGTCGTACACTCGTACTCAATTCACCCTTTTTTGATTAAAAGGGATTTCTCCCCCGATTTCATATAAAGAAACCAGAGTATATTACAGCCCAAACACAACAACCTCCACCACAAACCAGAAAAACAACAACGAGAGAGCCGAACCAAGCTGGACCACAAGCTAGAACACCTAAGAGCATCTCCAGCAGCCGCGCTATATAAGCACCACGCTGAAAATTTTGGGTTTTCTGCGCGTGCGCAACCGCACCGGAAGCTCCAGCAGAGGCGCAATAACCGCGCGCGCGGCATAAAGAGTTCAGCGTGCGGTCCGAAACGCCATCACGCGTTGTTTATTTGTTGCGCACGCTTCCGCGCGCCGCACACTCGAGCGCCCGCTCGCGACTTCCACCTACCCCGACCCAGGCGCTCGCGCCGCCGCCCGCACCACCCCATTTGTTCCCGCGCCGCCGCCGCTTCCTCCTTCTCCCTCCAGTCGCCGCCGCCCCTCGCGCGCGCCATTCCTCCGACGAACAACTCCTGGCCGCCCACTGTCGCTCAGCGCCGACAAGGTGCTTGACAAAATGCTTGCAAGGTATCTATTGCTTCAACTTCACATTTTACATGAATTTGGTGCATGTTGTTTGTAGTTTTTATAGCCTAGTTTAAATTGAACATTTTAGATGAGTTCGTCATATGATTCTTCCGAAGAAGAATTTGATATTGAAGAGGAGGAGGATCTTGCAATGATCCTAGCTATGCACATCACTAAAAAAACGAAGCACGGTGGTTCGGTTATAGGTCGGCCGAAAATTTGAAGGGATATGATCGATGCCCACAACAGATTGATGAGGCACTATTTTGCGGATAATCCAGTGTACCCCGAGTTGTACTTCCGGCGCCGGTTTAGGATGAGTACCGAGTTGTTCAGGCGCACTACAGAGAAACTAGCGAGCCATGATCGGTTTTTTCAGCAAAGGAGGAATGACGCAGGAGAGCTCGGGCATAACACCTTTCAGAAGGTGATAGCCGCTTTGCGTATGTTGGCATACGATATTCTGGCCGATCTGGTTGATGACCACTTGGCCATGAGTGAGACTCAAGCCATCATGTGTGTCAAGCGCTTCGCAGTCAGAATTGTGCAAGTGTTTGGCCCGGAGTATTTGAGATCTCCCATTGCTACTGTCCAAGGCTATTGGAGATGAACGAAGCTCGCGGCTTCCCAAGTATGCTTGGCTCAATAGATTGCATGCATTGGAGTTGGAAAAATTGTCCTAAGGCATGGAATGGGCAATTCCATGGTCAATAAAATGGTTCCATTATAATTCTTGAAGCGGTGACCGATCAAGAGACTTGGATTTGGCATGCTTTTTTGGAATGCCTCGATCTTTGAATGACATCAACGTTGTTAATCGGTCACCACTGATGAATAAGATTGCAAATGGTGAACTGCCACCAGTGCAATTTGTAGCAAATGGCCATACATACAACTATGGATACTATCTTACGGATGACATCTATCCAAAGTGGCAAACATTTGTGAAGCCGTTGAAAGAATCGGAAGGTAAGAAAAATCTTGATTTGCACAATGCTCAAGCGGCGGGTAGAAAAGATGTTGAGAGAGCTTTTGGGATTTTGCAAGCCTAATTTGCTATTGTGAGAGGACCTACTAAATTTGGGATAAAAAAATGCTTTGGTACATCATGCACGCTTGTGTGATCATGCACAACATGATCAGTGAGAATGAGCGTGCCCAAGATTTAGACTACTCTGAGTATGAGTTGTTGGGACATCCCGTGTGAGGCTACGGAGGGTGATGCATCTCCAACGTATCTATAATTTATGAAGCATTCGTGCTATAATATTATCTGTTTTGAATGTTTATGGGCTTTATTATACACTTTTATATCATTTTTGGGACTAACCTATTAACCGGAGGCCCAGCCCATATTGCTGTTTTCTTGCCTATTTCAGTGTTTTGAAGAAAAGGTATATCAAACGAAGTCCAAACGGAATGAAACCTTCAGGAGCGTGATTTTTGGAACGAACATGATCCGGGAGACTTGGAGTACAAGCCAGGGAAGCTTCGAGGAGGCCAAGAGATAGGAGGGCGCGCCCACCCCCCTAGGCGCGCCCCCTGTCTCGTGGGACCCTCGTGGCTCCCCCGACCGACTTCTTTCGCCTGTATATTCTCATATACCCTAAAACCATCGAATATGAAGATAGATCGGGAGTTCCGCCGCCGCAAGCCTCTGTAGCCACCAAAAACCTCGCGGGAGCCCGTTTCGACACCCTGCCGGAGGGGGAATCCCTCACAGGTGGCCATCTTCATCATCCTAGCGCTCTCCATGATGAGGAGGGAGTAGTTCACCCTCGGGGCTGAGGGTATGTATCAGTAGCTATGTGTTTGATCTCTCTCTCTCTCTCTCTCTCTCGTGTTCTCTTTATGGCACGATCTTGATGTATCGCGAGCTTTGCTATTATAGTTGGATCTTATGATGTTTCTCCCCCTCTACTCTCTTGTGATGAATTGAGTTTTCCTCTTGAAGTTATCTTATCGGATTAAGTCTTTAATGATTTGCGAACACTTGATGTATGTCTTGCCGTGCTTATCTGTGGTGACAATGGGATATCACGTGATCCACTTGATGTATGTTTTGGTGATCAACTTGCGGGTTCCGCCCATGAACCTATGCATAGGGGTTGGCACACGTTTTTGTCTTGACTCTCTAGTAGAAACTTTGTGGCACTCTTTGAAGTAATTTGTGTTGGTTGAATAGATGAATCTGAGATTGTGTGATGCATATCGTAATATCATGCCCACGGATACTTGAGGTGACAATGGAGTATCTAGGTGACATTAGGGTTTTGGTTGATTTGTGTCTTAAGGTGTTATTCTAGTATGAACTCTATGATAGATTGAACGGAAAGAATAGCTTCATGTTATTTTACTACGGACTCTTGAATAGATAGAACAGAAAGGATAACTTTGAGGTGGTTTCGTACCCTACCATAATCTCTTCGTTTGTTCTCCGCTATTAGTGGCTTTGGAGTGACTCTTTGTTGCATGTTGAGGGATTGTTATATGATCTATCTATGTTATTATTGTTGAGAGAACTTGCACTAGTGAAAGTATGAACCCTATGCCTTGTTTCCTACCATTACAATACCATTTGCGCTCACTTTTATCATTAGTTACCTTGTTGTTTTTATATTTTTAGATTACAAAAACCTATATCTACCATCCATATTGCACTTGTATCACCATCTCTTCGCCGAACTAGTGCACCTATACAATTTACCATTGTATTGGGTGTGGTGGGGACATAAGAGACTCTTTGTTATTTGGTTGCAGGGTTGCTTTAGAGAGACCATCTTCATCCTATGCCTCCCACGGATTGATAAACCTTAGGTCATCCACTTGAGGGAAATTTGCTACTGTCCTACAAACCTCTGCACTTGGAGGCCCAACAACGTCTACAAGAAGAAGGTTGTGTAGTAGACATTAAGCTCTTTTCTGGCACCGTTGCCGGGGAGGTGAGTGCTTGAAGGTATATCTTTAGATCTTGCAATCGAATCTTTCTGTTTCTTGTTTTATCACTAGTTTAGTTTATAAAAGAAAACTACAAAAAAATGGAATTGAGTTTGTCTCATACGCTTCATCTTTTTAATATCTTTTGTGAGAATGATGGAAAGGAAAATTGTGCTCAAGTGCTAGAAGAAGAATGCATTAAAATGTTTGGTACTAGATCTTTGAATGATGAGCATGATTGCAATGTTGTTAGTATGAATTCCCTGAATATCTATGATGCTAATGCTATGCAAAGCCACAAGCTTGGGGAAGCTATGTTTGATGAAGATGATATCTTTTGTCCCCCAAGTTTTGATGAGCAAATTTGTTGTGATGATAGCATGCCTCTTACCTATGATGATTATATTGATGAAAGTGGGTTTGGAAGAGTGTCAACTTTAGGAAGTAATGATCCCACTATTTTGGAGGATGTTGAATCTTATTGTGATGAATATAAAAGTGGATTTGGAAAAGTGTCAACTTTATTTAGTGATGATTCCACTATCTTGGAAGAGGTTTCAATTGATTATGATGAGAACAAAGTAGCTACTTATGATGATTATTGTGATGAAACTTATGCTACAAAAAGTAGTGATGATTATATTTATAAAACTTGTCATGATTATGATTACCCTTTTTCTAAACATTACTCTTTTAATGTGGAAACAATATATAGTATTCAAGTCTTTTATGATACTCCCACTATTCCGAATGAGAAGAATTTTGCTTATGTGGAGAGTAGTAAATTTTCTATGCTTGTAGATCATGAAAAGAATGCTTCATGTGCTGGTTATATTGTTGAATTCATTCATGATGCTACTGAAAATTATTATGAGGGAGGAACATATGGTTGTAGGAATTGCAATAATATCAAGTTTTCTCTCTATGTGTTGAAAATTTTGAAGCTATGCTTGTTTCACCTTCCTATGCTAGTTGATTATTGTTCCCATAAGTTGTTTGCTCACAAAATCCCTATGCATAGGAAGTTTGTTAGACTTAAATGTGCTAGTCATATACTTCATGATGCTCCCATTATGTTTCAATTCTTATCTTTTAGGTGAGCATCATTGTCATCATCATGCCTAGCTAGAAAGGCATTAAAGAAAAGCGCTTGTTGGGAGACAACCCAATATTTATCCTTACCGTTTTTGTGTGTTCACATGATGATGCTACTTTAGTAATCATGTTTTATAGCTTTTGTTTCAATAAAGTGCCAAGTAAGACCTTTAGGATATCTTACGGTGATAGTTGTGTTGATCCTGCTGAAAATCAGAAACTTTTGCACCCAGTAAATTAGTTTTGGTAATTCACGAAAACGTGATTATGATCTGATTCGTTTTGCTCTGGACTGGTACACGAATTTCTTAGGACTTCCTAATTTGGTAGGATTTTTGGAGTTCCCAGAAGTATACGTTTGATACAGATTACTATAGACTGTTCTGTTTTTGACAGATTCTATTTTCTATGTGTTGTTTGCTTATTTTGATGAATCTGTGAGTAGTATCCGAGGGTATGAACCATAGAGAAGTTGGAATATAGTAGATATTACACCAATATGAATTTAGAATGAGTTCATTACAGTACCTAAGTGGTTGTTTTATTTTCTTATACTAACGGAGCTTACGAGTTTTCTGTTGAGTTTTGTGTTGTGAAGTTTTCAAGTTTTGGGTAAAGATTCGATGGACTATGGAATAAAGAGTGGAAAGATCCTAAGCTTGGGGATGCCCAAGGAACCCCAAGGTAATATTCAAGGACGACCAAGAGCCTAAGCTTGGGGATGCCCCGGAAGGCATCCCCTCTTTCGTCTTCGTTCATCGGTAACTTTACTTGAAGCTATATTTTTATTCACCACATGATATGTGTTTTGCTTGGAGTGTCATTTTTCTTTTGTTAGTATTAGCTTGCTATTATTTATAATAATGTTTTGCATCTTTAGTTTCAATAAAAATGTTAAGGATAGCTTTTACCATGCTTATTTTGCTAGTATACATGTTGCTGTTTGAAAACAAAAAGTTTACCGCTGTTGCAAAAATTCCCTAGAAAAGTTAGAGAATGGTATAATGTTGAAACTTTTTGCATATTGAGATCTGATAAATCTTCTACAACATAGTATTTTCTCATAATTTTTGGAGTTAGGGAAGTATGATGAATCTTGCATTCTTTACAGACTATACTGTTTTGGCAGATTGCTATTATGGTTGTATTGTTTGCATATGTTGGCTTGTTTAATGATTCTATTTGAGGATAGGAGTATTAAATATGCAGAGGCATTTAGTATGCAATGTTGAATAATAATTTTAGTGATTTGTTACAGTAGAAAATGATAAGGTTTTGCATTAGTTTATACTAATCTATCTCACGAGTTCTTGTTGAGTTTGGTGTGGATGAAGCTTTTGATAAAAAGAGAAACCATGATATGAGAGGAATTAAGGAGACACAAAAGTTCAAGCTTGGGGATGCCCAAGGCACCCCAAGATAATATTTCAAGAAGTCTCAAGCATCTAAGCTTGGGGATACCCCGGTAGACATCCCACCTTTCTTCTTCAACAACTATCGGTTAGTATCGGTTGAGCCTAAGTTTTTGCTTCTTCACATGAGTTGTGATATCCTTACAATGTCATTTTATTTTGCTTTGCTTGCTGCTTGAATAAAGTATCCAAGATCTGAAATTTTTTATTGAGAGAGAGTCTTCACATAGTTACATAATAATTTAGCTACTCATTGATCTTCACTTATACCTTTTTGGAGTAGTTTGTCATTTACTCGTGTGCTTCACTTATATCCTATGAGTAAATGGTTGAATGAGTTGAATGTCATAAATCTGAAATTATATATGTTTCATTTGCTTATCCCATGGGGAGTAATGACTTCACATCTAAGAAGTAGAGGTTTTAAATTTATTGAAGGTTAGCAAGCATTGTATTAGTCATTTGAACAATTCATGAAAGAATATTGAAGGAAGAGAGATTTCACATATAAATATACTAGCATAGACATCTTTTATAATTGTGAGCACTCATTAAGTATGACATGCTAAAGAGTTGATGTTGGACAAGGAAGACAACGTAATGGGTTATGTTTTCTCACATCTCAGTTAAAGTATATTATCATGGATCATTCAAACATTTTGAGCTTGCCTTTCCCCCTCATGCTAGCAAAATTCCTTGCACCAAGTAGAGATACTACTTGTGCTTCCAAATATCCTTAAACCCAGTTTTTGCCATGAGAGTCCACCATACCTACCTATGGATTGAGTAAGATTCTTCAAGTAAGTTGTCATCGGTGCAAGCATTAAAAATTGCTCTCTAAATATGTATGATCTATAGTGTGAAGAAAATAATCTTTATACGATCTTGTTGTGGAAGCAATAAAAGCAATGGACTGCATAATAAAGGTCCATATACAAGTGGCAATATAAAGTGACGTTCTTTTGCATTAAGATTTTGTGCATCCAACCATAAAAGCGCATGACAACCTCTGCTTCCCTCTGCGAAGGGCCTATCTTTTACTTTATGTCTTTTACTTTATGCAAGAGTCAAGGTGATCTTCACCTTTCCCTTTTTCATTTTATCCTTTGGCAAGCACCTCGTGTTGGAAAGATCCTAATATATATATCCAATTGGATGTAAGTTAACATGAACTATTACTGTTGACATCACCCAAAGGTGAATACGTTGGGAGGCAACACTATAAGCCCCTATCTTTCTCAGTGTCCGATTAAAACTCCATAACCACAAGTATTACGTGAGTGTTAGCAATTATAGAAGACTATATGATAGTTGAGTATGTGGAGTTTGCCAAATCAAAGCTCTGACATAGACCCTTCCTGAAAATAAGATGAATTGTAATTGTTTGATGACTGAGAATGAAGTTTGCTAGTTTTCAAGAAAGTTTATGGTCTATGCTTTAACATGTGAATAGTTTGTTACTTGATCGTGAGAAGTTTTATGAGATGAGCTACTGTTATGACATATAATCATGCTAGAAAAGGTGATTGAAATTATCATTGATCAAACTTGTGCACCTGCTAGCATTCACACTTCATAAATTCTTTATTTTATCATTTACCTACTCAAGGACGAGCAGGAAAAAGGTTGGGGATGTTGATACGTCTCCAACGTATCTATAATTTATGAAGCATTCATGCTATATTATTATCTGTTTTGAATGTTTATGGGCTTTATTATACACTTTTATATTATTTTTGGGACTAACCTATTAATCGGAGGCCCAACCCATATTGTTGTTTTCTTGCCTATTTCAGTGTTTCGAAGAAAAGGAATATCAAACAGAGTCCAAACAGAATGAAACCTTCGGGAGCGTGATTTTTGGAACGAACATGATCCGGGAGACTTGGAGTACAAGCCAGGGAAGCTTCGAGGAGGCCAGGAGATAGGAGGGCGCGCCCACCCCTCTGGGCGCGCCCCCTGTCTCGTGGGCCCCTCATGGCTCCCCCGACCAACTTCTTCGCCTATATATTCTCATATACCCTAAAACCATCGAATACGAAGATAGATCGGGAGTTCCGCCTCCGCAAGCCTCTGTAGCCACCAAAAACCTCTCGGGAGCCAGTTCCGTCACCCTGCCGGAGGGGGAATCCCTCACCGGTGGCCATCTTCATCATCCCGGCACTCTCCATGACGAGGAGGGAGTAGTTCACCCTCTGGGCTGAGGGTATGTACCAGTAGCTATGTGTTTGATCTCTCTCTCTCTCTCTCTCTCTCTTATTCTCTCTATGGCACGATCTTGATGTATCGCGAGCTTTGCTATTATAGTTGGATCTTATGATGTTTCTCCCCCTCTACTCTCTTGTGATGAATTGAGATTTCCTCTTGAAGTTATCTTATCGGATTGAGTCTTTAATGATTTGAGAACACTTGATGTATGTCTTGCCGTGCTTATATGTGGTGACAATGGGATATCACGTGATCCACTTGATGTATGTTTTGGTGATCAACTTGCGGGTTCCGCCCATGAACCTATGCATAGGGGTTGGCACATGTTTTCGTCTTGACTCTTCGGTAGAAACTTTGGGGCACTCTTTGAAGTACTTTGTGTTTGTTGAATAGATGAATCTGAGATTGTGTGATGCGTATCGTATAATGATGCACACGGATACTTGAGGTGACAATGGAGTATCTAGGTGACATTAGGGTTTTGGTTGATTTGTGTCTTAAGGTGTTATTCTAGTATGAACTCTATGATAGATTGAATGGAAAGAATAGCTTCATGTTATTTTACTACGGACTCTTGAATAGATAGAACAGAAAGGATAACTTTGAGGTGGTCTCGTACCCTACCATAATCTCTTCGTTTGTTCTCCGCTATTAGTGGCTTTGGAATGACTCTTTGTTGCATGTTGAGGGATTGTTATATGATCTATCTATGTTATTATTGTTGAGAGAACTTGCACTAGTGAAAGTATGAACCCTATGCCTTGTTTCCTACCATTGCAATACCATTTACACTCACTTTTATCATTAGTTACCTTGCTGTTTTATATTTTCAGATTACAAAAACCTATATCTACCATCCATATTGCACTTGTATCACCATCTCTTCGCCAAACTAGTGCACATATATAATTTACCATTGTATTGGGTGTGTTGGGGACACAAGAGACTCTTTGTTATTTGGTTGCAGGGTTGCTTGAGAGAGACCATCTTCATCCTACGCCTCCTACGGATTGATAAATCTTAGGTCATCCACTTGAGGGAAATTTGCTACTGTCCTACAAATCTATGCACTTGGAGGCCCAACAACGTCTACAAGAAGAATGTTGTGTAGTAGACATCAGAGGGCTGCCAGGGTGGCCCGTTTTGTTGCCTCCTATCATGCCATTCGACGTGCAGAAACGCATGATGATCTTCAGAAGGATCTCATCGAGGAGTGATGGGCATGGAATGGCCGACAAAGAGCATCATGATTTGTGCGTTTGATGTTGTATTATGGAACTATTTGTTCTATTGCAAGATAAGCTATTTGTTTGAGCTGTAATAATAAAATTGAACTATTTATTGTTGATTTATTTTGTTTGTGCTTGATCTTCTTGGTTATGTTTGGAGTGCATATGTTGTTTGTGCGAGAGCGCGCGCGCAGTTTTTTTGCAGCGGTTGCTAGAGCGGCTCGCGCGCGCTAAACTTTTCAACAGCTGCTGGAGCAAGCGCTCTTCGCCACGCAAAAACTCGATCGCGTGCTGCAAACGCCTTTTTAGCGCGCCGGGCGTTGTGCGGCTGTTGGTGAGATGCTCTAAGACAAAAACCTAGAGCAAAGACATAACCATCCTCGACGCAAAACAAGGCACACACCCAAGAATATCACTCTTTTTTACAAGCTTGCCAAATGAAACTTCAACACACAGTCTGATTTTATTTATTCTTCCAGCCGAGGTAACCACGACGCCCAGCTTCGCATTGCTTGGAAAGTTTCAGTTGCGGCTCGCTCCAGAATTCTTGCGCATTGTCGTAGCACCACCTTTTTGTCCTCCTTCACCTGCAAAAAGCTCCAATCAGTAATCCAATGTGCAGTTCTAAACATCATAATAGACAGATTCGAAGGCCACTTATGCTCAAAGCATTCCATATTCCTTGTTTCCAAATCCCCCAGAAAACTGCACACATTAAGGCACAAGTCTGTACCCAAATAGGAATAATCAAGCCCTAAACAACAGTTCACCACACACCAAACGTGTTTAGCCAGAGGGCATTCAAAAAATAGGTGTCAAATCGTTTCTTTTTGCCCACAAAACAAACATTCTGACTCACATCTTCCCCCCTATGTACCAAAAAAAATCTCTAGTCGAAATGCTTTTTTTTGAGCACTAACCATAGAAATGTTCTGATTCTAGGAGGGAATTTAACTTTTTACATAAACCTATATGACACTTTTCCACCAACCTACATAGCCGAGTAGAAGGATTTCACACTGTAAACCCGGTTTTATCCAAAATCCACCGCAATCTATCCTCAGATTCTGATAATGTAACATCAGCACAAGTGCCTAGCAGTTTGACCCAAAGAACCTCTTTGTCCCAAACCAATGCCCTCCTAAAAAGGAGAGATTGGAGACCCCCTCGGTAAACACTTTATTCACAGTAATATTATGATTCAAGGAGATATTATAAAGCCTTGGAAAGGATTGAGCTAGGCTTTCTTTTCCCAACCATCTATCCTTTCAAAACCTTGTTTTCTCTTCATTTCCCACACAAAATTTACAACAAGCCAGGAAGAGATTTTTTATTTTCAGTAAGCTTTGCCAAAAATGTGAGTCTCCTTGCCTCTGTTGTACTTGGCCAAGGGTAGAGCCAGCCACATACTTGGCCCATAAAAAAATCTTGCCACAAGCCCTGTCCATTGAATAGCTTCCAGAGCCATTTTTTGCTAGCCGGGTCACATTCATCAAATCTAAATCTAAGACCCCAAGGCCACATAAATCCTTAGGTAAGCAAACAGTGGGCCAAGAAACCACATGATACTTTCCCTTTTCCTTGTCCCCACTCCATAAAAATCTAGCTCTAGGTCTATCAAATTTCTTCTTGACTCCCTTAGGAAGACCATAGAAGGAAACCATATATAAGGCCAGACTAGATGAAGAAGAATTCAGTTGGGTGGTTCGCCTGCTATATTTGAAAACCCGCCTAACCAACAACTCATCTTTTTCCCCATCTTGCCTATGAAAGGACTCCAATCACTATTCTTCAACCTTTTGTCATCAAGAGGGCTTCCCAAATATTTCATAGGCAAACTCCCTTTTTTGCAAGTAAAGATTTCCTCAAACAAGTTGATCCTACAATTGTCTAACCAATCCCAACTACCTCGCTCCTATGAAAATTCTTTAGTCCAGACATAATTCAAATAGACATAGCAGAAATTTTAAATTTCACGCTTGTTCTAAATCATCTTGCAAAAGTAAAATTGTCATCTGCATATTGCAGTACAACAATATCCTCTTCTTTTTCGCTTTTTGCCAGCCCAGGAATCAAACCATGCTCCACAGCCCTTCCTACCAATATGGCTAGTATATCTACTATCAGATCAAAGAGAAGAGGAGAGAGAGGACCCCCCATGTCTCATACCTTGGTGGATCCGGAAGTACGGGCCCACTTCTCCATCACTTTAACACTTACTTTCCCTTCAGAAATAGTTCTTATAATCCAGTTATTCCACTTATTAGGATTTTTTTTCATTTGCAGAGTTTATAGGAGAAAACGCCATTTTACTTTATCAAAAGCTTTCTCAATTCACTCTAGCCTTCACCCTCACCGGGAGCCCGTCCGCCATCCGCAACGTCAGCGAGGCCACCTGCCGCGGCCGGTACGCGCCGTCCACCGCCAATTCGAACTCCTCTAGCACGCATGCCACGATAGACTTCATCTGGATATACGCCATCTCCTTTCCGAGACAAATTCTTGGCCCCGCGTGGAACGCCATGTACCGGAACGGGCTCTCCGGCCGGAACGTCCCCTCCGCCGGGTCCAGCCACCGCTCCGGCCGGTACGCCAGCGCGTCCTCGCCCCACACGGACTCCATTCGTCCCATTGCATACGAGTTGTACGCCACGAACCACCCCGCCCCCACCGCCGTGCCGTCCGGAAGAACGTCCGCCGCCTTCGCTTGCAGCGAGTTCACCGGCACCGGCGGGTACAGTCGCATTGACTCCGTGATGGCCGCGTGCACGTAGTGCATCTCCCTCAGCTCGTCGAGGTCGAACCCGGCTCTGCCGAGATCGCCTACCGCTCGGCGGGCGCGCACGGCGGCGACCTCGTCGCGGATGCGGCGCTCCACGTCCGGGCGCGAGGACAGCAGCCAGAAGAACCAGGTGAGAGCGGAGGATGTCGTCTCCCGTCCGGCGAGCAGGAAGCTGATCACCACGTCTCGGAGGGCCCTCTCGGTGTAGCTCTCGCCCTGGCTCACCATGAACCGCGACAGGAGGTCGTGCTTCTCGCATCCCATGTTCATCTCCTCCCGCCGCGACCGGATGATGCCATCAGCGAAGCCATGCACCATGGCGATGGACTCGCGCAGCCGCCGCTCGGAACCCACGTTGAGCGCCTTCTTTATCTTCCAGAATCCTGGGATGGCGTACCGGAACCTGCCCGCGCTGAGATTGGCCGCGTCGCGGAACGCGTCGGCGAACCTGCTGCTCGCGGTCCCGGTGCTCTCGACCTCCGGGCAAGAATTACCGTCGTCTCCGTCACCGTCCGGGAGCTGGCGAGGGTCGTGGTCGAAGGCGACGCGGCAGATATTGTCGAACGCGTACCGCTCGAGCGTGTCCTGTAGGTCGAGCTGGCGGCCGGAGCCGGCGGCACGGCGCAGCAGCGGGAGGAGCCTGCCGTGGAGCTCGCTGTGCACGCTTCGTGCCACGAAGAGGCGCAGCGAGCGCGTGTTGAACTCGTAGCTGGCCGCCTTCCGCTGCGCGCGCCACGGCTCGCCGTCGGCGTTGAAGATGCCCCGGCCGAGGAAGTCGTGGAGCAGCGACGCGAAGCGCGGGCCCTTGGGGTAGTTGTCGAAGCTGGCGCGCATGATGTGCTCCAGGTTCGCCGGGTTGGCGGTGATGACGCCCCGGATGCCGCCCGGCCGGCGGAACACGAGCGTGCAGGTGGGCTGGCGCGCGAGCACCTCGGTGAGCCAGTCCAGTATGCGGTGCCGGTTCGCCAGGAACTGCGGCAGGTGTCCGAGCAGCGGGTACGGCCGGGTCCTCGGCGAGTTCTTCTGCCGCTGTGCCGCCGCCTTCTTGTCGACGAGTCTCCACGCGCGGAGGACGAAGAGAGCGCCGAGGGAGAAGAGCGGCAGCAGCAGGAAGGCTGCCAATGCGATTGCCATGGTCGCTAGCGAGCTGGACTGTGCCTACCGTGCCAGGAAATTCGTGTGGTTTATCTCCATCGGTTTGTGGAATGTAGGTGGACGTACGGGAAGATGATAAGGGAGAGGAGAAAAAGAGTGTGACGGTGAGCGAACGACGAACCGGTTGCGCTGGAAGCGCCTCCGCCGCAGGTGATTTCTTGTGCTGGAACTGGAAGCGCCTCCGGTCAGCCTCCGCTATTACGTACGTTCGACTGGTGGTGGGTGCCGCCTAACGGGAGACCTGATGCGGACTTTTCGTTACGTTCAATAACAAATCGTCAGCCCACCGCCATGAACTGCGTCACATTCGGCGGATCGGAAGATATTCCTCTCAATATTCCGAGTTTATGCTCCACATAACCGTTTGCATAGGTTTTTGTTGACGTACTTCCAAGCGCAACATATGTCTGTCCCCCGGAGCTCTGAAGTTCATAACTGACCGCTTCCTCTTTCCTTTGGAAACGTCGATAACAGCTTTTTATCGCCTCCATCCATCTCGAAATAAGTGTCTTAACTTTAATTTTCCCTCCCATTCATATTACTTGTCGTTTAAATATATATATATATATATATATATATATAGCACTAAAATACATATAAATACATTCATTCGAGCGACAAATAATATGAATTGGAGGAAGTACAATTTTATACTAAACATTGGGACACTTATTTTGGGACCGACGGAGTATCATATTAATTGGTTCAAGAAAATAAAACTACTCGTACTAATCGCATGCACATGAACCATAACCGGGGAGAAAAGGGATGAATTATTCTCAGCGGGCTTCTGGAATCTGGAGTGAATATTCTTAGCATCTATTATTTCAGGGACTTGGTTGCAGCGCTCCACCACAATAGCCACTCCGGCGACCGCGTTGAACTCATGTGTGTTTCTCCATGGATATGGATGGAAACAAAAACAAATTTTTTTTTGACAAAGAGCAGCAAAGTATTCATGCACGTGTAATAAGGAGAAAATTATCTTACATAATTGCATGGTTAAACCACACAGGCTACAAAGGATAGAGAAAGGAAAACCAAACATGAGAAAATCTATGGAGAGGTCTCCATATCTTACTGGTCGCAGCTCGCGCAACATTGTCAGGGCGCAGAAGTTTATGACCTTTGATCATCTCCATTAGGTACCCAATGGCAAAAGAATTGAAGCCCCTCTAATCTTGTCAAATCTCCATTCTGACGGTTCCTCTCTGATTTTATATATTATGTCATCGGTAGTTTGCGTAGTAGCCCTGAATACCTGAGCGCTCCACTCAATCCATATGAACCACGAAACAGTGGTTGCAACGGCCGACCATCTCTCCATGTGCGCCTAGATAGCAGCCACAACATAGCCCTGCTCCCACAAACCACTGAATGAGATCGTATCCACCATGAGAGCGAGGTTTAGAGGGATACTGAAGAGGTCGGACGCCCTGTACCACAACTCTATGGAGAAAGGGTATTGCATGAAGATGTGCAACGCCATCTCTAGAGCGCTGGAACACGGGGGGCAAATAGGGTCATGCTTCTTGCCACGCTTGGTAAGATGATTCCTCTTGGACGCATAGCAGGCAGAGAGCTTCAGTTTCGACGGCACCGGGGCCTTCCAGATATAAGGGCCAAGGTTGGATGGAGAACTGCCAATGAATTGGATGTTGTAAGAAGATTCCAAAGAGTAGAAGCCATCTATTGTCCATCTCCAAGCGATCTTATCACGTCTTTGCAACAACATTATATCCTACGTGGCATTCCAAAGCTGGAGGTAGTCCTGCAATACTTTGAGGCCTGGCCTAGGCTTAATCGCAGAGATCCACGCAATCGGCAGTAGGCCATCATAGAGTGAGTGCTTTTTTTTTTCCTTTATGTGAGAAAACAGGTCCGAGAACAACTTCCTCGGAGCACCGTGACCCAACCAATTATCATTCCAGAATAGAATCTTAGTTCAATTCCAAATCTCAACTTTTGTTGAAGCTTGGAACAGAGAATCAACATGCTCATCAACGAGAAGAGGGAGATCTTTCCAAGGCCTCTCCACATCTGTCCACCCCAGCCACAACCATCTGCATTAGAGAGCCCGACTATTTTCATTATCAACAATACCTAGCCCATCATAGTCAAAAGGCCTACATAACCTCTTCCAAGCCATGAGGCACCTTGCTGACCCCAAACCCTATTTGATGCCTTAAGCGTCAAATAAATGCCATTTGGCAACTAGCGCACTCTCCCCCCTAGGAACTAATGGTCTGGTCCATATAATGCACTATAGTGGTTTTTTAGGTGGTTATGTGTTTCACGTTGGCTAGTTATTCTTTGTTTTTTTGTTTTTTCATTTTTTCCTTTCCTATTTATTTATCAAATGTGTGAACACTCAAATTCGTGAAGTTTTTCCCAAAATTTGCTAGTTTTTGACTTATTTTCAAATTTGTTTTGAACTTTTTTTAATTTTCGTGAACTTTTTCCAAATCATGACGTTTTCAAATTCATGAACTCTCTGAAAAAATTATGCGTTTTTTCCCAAAATTGTGAAGTTTTTCCAAACTTTTGTGAACTTTTTCTCAAAATCGTGAAATTTTCATTTTTTTGAACTTTTCCCAAATTCATGAAACTTTTTCTAAATTTATGAAGCTTTTGAAATCCATGATTTTTTTTCAAATTCATGAACTTTTTCAAACTAAGGATTTCTTTTCGAATTTGAGTTTTTGAAGGAAATATGCCCTAGAGGCAATAATAAAGTTGTTATTTAATATTTCCTTATCCATGATAAATGTTTATTATTCATGCTAGAATTGTATTAACCAGAAACTTGATACATGTGTGAATACATAGATAAAACACCGTGTCCCTAGTATGCCTCTACTAGACTAGCTCGTTGATCAAAGATGGTTAAGTTTCCTAGCCATGGACATGAGTTGTCATTTGATGAGTTGTCATTAGTGGAATGATGTGATGAATAAGACCCATCCGTTAGCTTAGCATAATAATCATTCAGTTTTATTGCTACTGCTTTCTTCGTGTCAAATATATATTCCTCCGACTATGATATTATGCAACTCCCGGACATCGGAGGAATGCCTTTTGTGCTATCAAACGTCACAATGTAACTAGTGATTATAAAGATGCTCTACAGGTATCTCCGAAGGTGTTTGTTGGGTTGGCATAGATCGAGATTAGGAGTATCGGAGAGGTATCTCTGGACCCTCCCGGTAATGCACATCATATGAAGCCTTGCAAGCAATGTGACTAATGAGTTAGTTATGGGATGATGCACTACAGAACGAGTAAAGAGACTCGTTGGTAACGAGATTGAACTAGGTATGAAGATACCGACGATCGAATCTCGGGCAAGTAACATACAGATGACAAAGGGAATAACGTATGTTGACATTATGGTTCGACCGATAAAGATCTTCGTAGAATTTGTGGGAACCAATATGAGAATCTAGGTTCCGCTATTGGTTATTTACCGGAGAGGTGTCTCGGTCATGTCTACATAGCTCTCAAACCCGTAGGGTCCGCACGCTTAACGTTCGATGACGATATGTATTATATGAGTTATGTTTTGGTGACCGAAGGTTGTTCGGAGTCCCGAATGAGATCACAGACATGACAAGGAGTCTCGAAATGATCGAGAGGTAAAGATTGATATATTGGAATGTTATATTCGGACACCAGAATGGTTCTGGAGTGATTCGAGTATTTTTTTGGGTACCGAGGGGTTACCGGACCCCCCCCCCCCCGGAGAAGTAATGGGCCTCATGGGCCATAGGGGAGAGGAGGAGGCAGGCCACAGGAGGTGGCGCGCGCCCCCCATGGGGAATCCGAATTGGACTAGGGGTGGGGGCGCGGCCCCCCTTTCCTTCTCCCTCTCTCTCCATTCCCCCTTTCCCCCTCCAGAAAGGAAGGGGGTCCGAATTGGACTGGGAGTCCTAGTAGGACTCCCCTCCTTGGGGGCGCGCCCTGGCCGGCCCTCTCCCCTCTCCCTTCTTTATATGGGGGCAGGGGGCACCCCAAAAGCACAACAGTTGTTTCTTAGCCGTGTGCGGTGCCCCCTCCACCATTTACTCCACCGGTCATATTGTCGTAGTGCTTAGGCAAAGCCCTGAGCGGATCACATCACCATCACCGTCACCACGTCGTCGTGCTGACGGAACTCATCTCCTTCATACCTCTACTGGATCAAGAGTTTGAGGGACGTCATCGAGCTGAACGTGTGCAGAACTCGGAGGTGTCGTACATTCAGTACTTGATCGGTTGATTCGAGAAGACGTTCGACTACATCAACCGCGTTAAGTTAACGCTTTCACTTTCGGTCTACGAGGGTACGTGGACACACTCTCCCCCTCTCGTTGCTATGCATCTCCTAGATAGATCTTGCGTGAGTGTAGGAAAATCTTTGAAATTGCATGCTACATTTCACGACAATGGCATCCGAGCCAGGTCTATGCATAGATGATATGCACGAGTAGAACACAAAGAGTTGTGGGCGGTGATCGTCATACTGCTTACCACCAATGTCTTATTTTGATTTGGCGGTATTGTTGGATGAAGCGGCCCGGACCAACCTTACACGACCGCGTTCATGAGACCGGTTCCACCGACAGACATGCAACTAGTTTTGCATAAAGGTGGCTGGCGGGTGTCTGTTTCTCCAACTTTTGTTGAATCGAATTTGACTGCGGCCGGTCCTTGTGAAGGTTAAAATAGCAAACTTGATAAATCATCATTTTGGTTTTTGTGCCGTAGGTATGTACGGTTCATGCTAGAAGCCCGTAGCAGCCACGTAAAACTTGCAACAAACAAAGTAGAGGACATCTAACTTGTTTTTGCAGGGCACGTTGTGATGTGATATGGTCAAGACATGATGTGATATAAGATGTTGTATGAGATTATCATGTTTTTGTAAAAAGTTATCGGCAACTGGCAGGAGCCATATGGTTGTCGCTTTATTGTATGAAATACAAACGCTGTGTAATTGCTTTACTTTATTACTAAGCGGTAGCGATAGTCGTAGAAGCAATGGTTGGTGAGACGACCACGACACTATGATGGAGATCAAGGTGTCAAGCCGGTGACGATGTGTTGGAAATATGCCCTAGAGGCAATAATAAAAGTATTATTATATTTCATTGTTCATGATAATTGTCTTTTATTCATGCTATAACTGTATTATCCGGAAATCGTAATACACGTGTGAATACATAGACCACAATATGTCCCTAGTGAGCCTATAGTTGACTAGCTCGTTGTGATCAACAGATAGTCATGGTTTCCTGGCTATGGACATTGGATGTCGTTGATAACGGGATCACATCATTAGGAGAATGATGTGATGGACAAGACCCAATCCTAAGCATAGCATAAAGATCGTGTAGTTCGTTTGCTAGAGCTTTTCCAATGTCAAGTATCTCTTCCTTCGACCATGAGATCGTGTAACTCCCGGATACCGTAGGAGTGCTTTGGGTGTATCAAACGTCACAACGTAACTGGGTGACTATAAAGGTGCACTATAGGTATCTCCGAAAGTGTCTGTTTGGTTGACACGGATCGAGATTGGGATTTGTCACTCCGTATGACGGAGAGGTATCTCTGGGCCCACTCGGTAATGAATCATCATAATGAGCTCAAAGTGACCAAGTGGTTGGTCACGGGATCATGCATTACGGTACGAGTAAAGTGACTTGCCGGTAACGAGACTGAACAAGGTATTGGGATACCGACGATCGAGTCTCGGGCAAGTAACGAACCGATTGACAAAGGGAATTGTATACGGGGTTGTTTAATCCTCGACATCATGGTTCATCCGATGAAATCATCGAGGAGCATGTGGGAGCCAACATGGGTATCCAGATCCAGCTGTTGGTTATTGCCCGAGAGTCGTCTTGGTCATGTCTGCGTGTCTCCCGAACCCGTAGGGTCTACACACTTACGGTTCGGTGACTCTAGGGTTGTATGAATATGAGTATGCAGCATACCGAATGTTGTTCGGAGTCCCGGATGATATCCCGGACGTCACGAGGAGTTTCGGAATGGTCCGGAGGTAAAGAATTATATATAGGAAGTGGTATTTCGGCCATCGGGAAAGTTTCGGGATCACCCGGTAATGTACCGGGACCACCGGAAGGGTCCCGGGGGTCCACCGGGTGGGGCCACCCATCCCGGAGGGCCCCATGGGCTGAAGTGGGAGGGGAGCCAGCCCATAGTGGGCTGGTGCACCCCCCTAGGCCCACCCCCTGCGCCTAGGGTTGAAACCCTAGGGTGGGGGGGCGCACCACATGCCTTGGGGGGCACTCCTCCCCGCTTGGCCGCCGCCCCCTTGGGAGATTCAATCTCCCAGGGCCGGCGCCCCCCCTGGGGGCCTATATAAAGGAGGGCAGGGGGGAGGGCAGCCGCACCCTTGTGCTTGGCGCCTCCCTCCCCCTGCTACACCTCGTCCTCCTCTCGTAGTCGCTTGGCGAAGCCCTGCTGGAGTTTTTCTGCATCCAACACCACGCCGTAGTGCTGCTAGATCATCATCAACCTCTCCCCCCCCTTGCTGGATCAAGAAGGAGAAGAATCTCCCGTCCCGTACGTGTGTTGAATGCGGAGGTGCTGTCCGTTCAGCACTTGGTCATCGGTGATCTGAATCACAACGAGTACGACTCCATCATCACCATCCCCTTGAACGCTTCCGCACTCGATCTACAAGTGGTATGTAGATGCAAACTCACTCCCTTGACTCGTTGCTTAGATGAACTCATAGATGGATCTTGGTGAAACCGTAGGAAAATTTTTAATTTTCTGCAATGTTCCCCAACAGTGGTATCAGAGCTAGGTCTATGCGTAGTTCTCTAATGCACGAGTAGAACACAATTTTGTTGTGGGCGTGGATCTTGTCAACTTGCTTGCCACTACTAGTCTTTTCTTGCTTCAACGGTATTGTGGGATGAAGCGGCCCGGACCAACCTTACACGTACGCTTACGTGAGACCGGTTCCACCGACTGACATGCACTAGTTGCATAAGGTGGCTGGCGGGTGTCTGTCTCTCCCACTTTAGTTGGAGCGGATTCGATGAAAAGGGTCCTTATGAAGGGTAAATAGAAGTTGACAAAATCACGTTGTGGTTATTCGTAGGTAAGAAAACGTTCTTGCTAGAACCCAATTGCAGCCACGTAAAAGATGCAACAACAATTAGAGGACGTCTAACTTGTTTTTGCAGCGATTGTTCATGTGATATGATATGGCCAGAAGTTGTGATGAATGATGATTAATATATTGTGATGTATGAGATCATGTTCTTGTAATAGGATTCACGACTTGCATGTCGATGAGTATGACAACCGGCAGGAGCCATAGGAGTTGTCTTTATTTTTGGATGACCTGCGTGTCATTGAAGAATGCCATGTAAATTACTTTACTTTATTGCTAAACGCGTTAGCCATAGAAGTAGAAGTAGTCGTTGGCGTGGCAACTTCATGAAGACACGATGATGGAGATCATGATGATGGAGATCATGGTGTCATGCCGGTGACAAGATGATCATGGAGCCCCGAAGATGGAGATCAATGGAGCTATATGATATTGGCCATATCATGTCACTACTATATAATTGCATGTGATGTTTATTATGTTTATGCATCTTGTTTACTTAGAACGACGGTAGTAAATAAGATGATCCCTTACAACAATTTCAAGAAGTGTTCTCCCCTAACTGTGCACCGTTGCTACAGTTCGTCGTTTCGAAGCACCACGTGATGATCGGGTGTCATAGATCCTTACGTTCACATACAACGGGTGTAAGACAGTTTTACACATGCAAAACACTTAGGGTTAACTTGACGAGCCTAGCATGTACAGACATGGCCTCGGAACACGGAGACCGAAAGGTCGAACACGAGTCGTATGGAAGATACGATCAACATGAAGATGTTCACCGACGATGACTAGTCCGTCTCACGTGATGATCGGACGCGGCCTAGTCGACTCGGATCGTGTAACACTTAGATGACTAGAGGGATGTCTAATCTGAGTGGGAGTTCATTGTAATAATTTGATTAGATGAACTTAATTATCATGAACTTAGTCTAAAACCTTTGCAAATATGTCTTGTAGATCAAATGGCCAACGCTCATGTCAACATGAACTTCAACGCGTTCCTAGAGAAAACCAAGCTGAAAGATGATGGCAGCAACTATACGGACTGGGTCCGGAACCTGAGGATCATCCTCATAGCTGCCAGGAAACAATATGTCCTAGAAGGACCGCTAGGTGACGCTCCCATCCCAGAGAACCAAGACGTTATGAACGCTTGGTAGTCTCATGCTGATGATTACTCCCTCGTTCAGTGCGGCATGCTTTATAGCTTAGAACCGGGGCTCCAAAAGCGTTTTGAGCATCACGTAGCATATGAGATGTTCGAAGAGCTGAAACTAGTTTTCCAAGCTCATGCCCGGGTCGAGAGATATGATGTCTCCGACAAGTTCTATAGTTGTAAGATGGAGGAAAACAGTTCTGTCAGTGAGCACATACTCAAGATGTCTGGGTTGCACAACCGTATGACCCAGCTGAACATTAACCTCCCAGATGAGGCGGTCATTGACAGAATCCTCCAGTCGCTCCCACCAAGCTACAAGAGCTTTGTGATGAACTACAACATGCAGGGGATGGTGAAGACCATTCCTGAAGTGTTCTCAATGCTGAAGTCAGCAGAGGCTGAAATCAAGAAAGAACATCAAGTGTTGATGGTCAATAAGACCACTAAGTTCAAGAAGGGCAAGGGCAAGAAGAACTTCAAGAAGGACGGCAAGGATGTTGCCGCGCCTGGTAAGCCAGTTACCGGGAAGAAGTCAAAGAATGGACCCAAGCCTGAGACTGAGTGCTTTTATTGCAAGGGGAAGGGTCACTGGAAGCGGAACTGCCCCAAATGCTTAGCGGATAAGAAGGCCGGCAACACCAAAGGTATATTTGATATACATGTAATTGATGTGTACCTTACCAATACTCGTAGTAACTCCTGGGTATTTGATACTGGTGCCGTTGCTCATATTTGTAACTCACAGCAGGAGCTGCGGAATAAACGGAGACTAGCGAAGGACGAGGTGATGATGCGCGTTGGGAATGGTTCCAGAGTCGATGTGATCGCCGTCGGCACGCTGCCTCTACATTTACCTACGGGATTAGTTTTAAACCTTAATAATTGTTATTTAGTACCAAGTTTGAGCATGAACATTGTATCAGGATCTCGTTTAATACGAGATGGCTACTCATTTAAATCCGAGAATAATGGTTGTTCTATTTATATGAGAGATATGTTTTATGGTCATGCTCCGATGGTCAATGGTTTATTCTTAATGAATCTCGAGCGTAATATTACACATATTCATAGTGTGGATGCCAAAAGATGTAAAGTTGATAACGATAGTCCCACATACTTGTGGCACTACCGCCTTGGTCACATTGGTGTCAAGCGCATGAAGGAGCTCCATGCTGATGGACTTTTAGAGTCTCTCGATTATGAATCATTTGATACATGCGAACCATGCCTCATGGGCAAAATGACCAAGACTCCGTTCTCCGGAACAATGGAGCGAGCAACCAACTTGTTGGAAATCATACATACCGATGTGTGCGGTCCAATGAGCGTTGAGGCTCGCGGAGGATATCGTTATATTCTCACTCTCACTGATGACTTGAGTAGATATGGGTATGTCTACTTAATGAAACACAAGTCTGAGACCTTTGAAAAGTTCAAGGAATTTCAGAATGAAGTAGAGAATCAACGTGACCGAAAAATAAAGTTCCTACGATCATATCGTGGAGGAGAATATTTAAGTCACGAATTTGGCACACACTTAAGGAAATGTGGAATCGTTTCACAACTCACGCCGCCTGGAACACCTCAGCGTAACGGTGTGTCCGAACGTCGTAATCGCACTCTATTGGATATGGTGCGGTCTATGATGTCTCTTACCGATTTACCGCTATCATTTTGGGGATACGCTCTAGAGACAGCTACATTCACTTTAAATAGGGCACCGTCTAAATCCGTTGAGACGACACCGTATGAATTATGGTTTGGGAAGAAACCTAAGCTGTCGTTTCTAAAAGTTTGGGGATGCGATGCTTATGTCAAGAAACTTCAACCTGAAAAGCTCGAACCCAAGTCGGAAAAATGCGTCTTCATAGGATACCCTAAGGAAACCGTTGGGTATACCTTCTACTTAAGGCCCGAGGGCAAGATCTTTGTTGCCAAGAACGGATGCTTTCTGGAAAAAGAGTTTCTCTCGAAAGAAGTAAGTGGGAGGAACGTAGAACTCGATGAAGTACTACCTCTCGAACGGGAAAGTGGTGCAGCGCAGGAAAATGTTCCTGTGATGCCTACCCCAACTGAAGAGGAAAATAATGATGATGATCAAGGTACTTCGGATCAAGTTGCTACTGAACTTCGTAGGTCCACAAGGACACGTTCCGCACCAGAGTGGTACGGCAACCCTGTCCTGGAAATTATGTTGTTAGACAACGGTGAACCTTCGAATTATGAAGAAGCGATGGCGGGCCCAGATTCCAACAAATGGCTTGAAGCCATGAAATCCGAGATAGAATCCATGTATGAAAACAAAGTATGGACTTTGATAGACTTGCCCGATGATCGGCGAGCGATAGAAAACAAATGGATTTATAAGAAGAAGACGGACGCGGATGGTAATGTTACCATCTATAAAGCTCGACTTGTCTCTAAGGGTTATCGACAAGTTCAAGGGATTGACTACGACGAGACATTCTCTCCCGTAGCGAAGCTAAAGTCCGTCCGAATCATGTTAGCAATTGCCGCATACTATGATTATGAGATATGGCAGATGGACGTCAAAACGGCATTCCTTAACGGACATCTTAAGGAAGAGCTGTATATGATGTAACCGGAAGGTTTTGTCGATCCTAAGAACGCTAACAAAGTATGCAAGCTCCAGCGATCCATTTATGGACTGGTGCAGGCATCTCGGAGTTGGAATATTCACTTTGATGAGATGATCAAAGCGTTTGGGTTTATGCAGACTTATGGAGAAGCCTGTGTTTACAAGAAAGTGAGTGGGAGCTCTGTAGCATTTCTCATATTATATGTAGATGACATACTCTTGATGGGAAATGATATAGAACTTCTGGACAGCATTAAGGCCTACTTGAATAAGTGTTTTTCAATGAAGGACCTTGGAGAAGCTGCTTATATATTAGGCATCAAGATCTATAGAGATAGATCAAGACGCCTCATAGGTCTTTCACAAAGCACATACCTTGATAAGATTTTGAAGAAGTTCAAAATGGATCAGTCCAAGAAGGGGTTCTTGCCTATGTTACAAGGTGTGAGATTGAGCTCGGCTCAGTCCCCGACCACGGCAAAAGATAAAGAAGAGATGAGTGTCATCCCCTATGCTTCAGCCATAGGATCTATTATGTATGCCATGCTGTGTACCAGACCCGATGTAAACCTTGCCGTAAGTTTGGTAGCGAGGTACCAAAGTAATCTCGGCAAGGAACACTGGACAGCGGTCAAGAATATCCTGAAGTACCTGAAAAGGACAAAGGACATGTTTCTCGTTTATGGAGGAGACGAAGAGCTCGTCGTAAAGGGTACGTCGACGCTAGCTTCGACTCAGATCTGGATGACTCTAAGTCACAAACCGGATACGTGTATATGTTGAATGGTGGAGCAGTAAGCTGGTGCAGCTGCAAGCAGAGCGTCGTGGCGGGATCTACGTGTGAAGCGGAGTACATGGCAGCCTCAGAGGCAGCGCATGAAGCGATTTGGGTGAAGGAGTTCATCACCGACCTAGGAGTCATACCCAATGCGTCGGGGCCGATCAAACTCTTCTGTGACAACACTGGAGCTATTGGCCTTGCCAAGGAGCCCAGGTTTCACAAGAAGACCAGGCACATCAAGCGTCGTTTCAACTCCATCCATGAAAATGTTCAAGATGGAGACATAGATATTTGCAAGGTGCATACGGACCTGAATGTCGCAGATGTGACACCCCAAAAATTTGGCCTTGTTTTAATGAAATAAAATTTTTGCCAGGAATTAAAACTTTGAATTTCTGAGCTCCATTTTGATTTTCAATCATTTCCTTCCCTGTTATGATGAGTTTTTCCCTAAGAGAAAACTTTCCAAACATGTTATTGGACTTATTTAACCTCTCAAGAAAAACTTTTCTTTTATCAGTATAACTAATTAACTAATTAAATTGCTTGATCTTTATTTTCTTGAAAAATGGTTTTTCAAGGTTATATGGCCATATTTGAACTACAACCATTTGATAAATTCACCTAAAATTCTAAACAAAAATTGGAGATGTCATGTGATGTTTTTAAATCACTTTTATACAAAAATATCTCTTATTCATGAAATAATTTGAGCTCTGCATCAATTTTTCCTTCTCTGGTCCAGAGTGCAATTTGCACTACAACCCTTTTAAATATTTCTTTCTGGCCTCCACCAAAATTATGGGATGTCAGTAGGAGCATATCATTCCATTATATGCAAAAACCCAGTGATGTTATTTGCAAATTTTGAGTGAATCAACCTCTTTTTCATTCTGGTCCAGCCTTGTGATTTCTACGGCAACCCTATTTAAATTTGCTCAAATGATCTTGTGCTTTCTCCCACTTGTAGATAGCCCTACCAAACCCCTAAATCCAGGAGCACGCACCCATTGGATTAATTTTGGTTCATGAAATAATGTCATTTATTTCCTGTCCAGAATTGTAGTTTTGCAAAACTTGCACTAGAAAGTTTATGCTTTTCACCAACTAACATCACCACACTCTCTTTCATCCACAGAGACACTGATCTGGAGATTTTGGCCACCCCAAGTATTTCCTAAGTGCCCTTAGCATTTTGTCAAACACCTTATGGGCATGATCTGTTTTGGCATGAATTTTTGGTTTGCACTGTGAACCTGATCCCCTGACCAAACCAGCTTGTCCACTGATCCCCTTGCAAGCCCAAACCTAGCCCTGTTTCTACCCAGCCTCAACTGCGACCTCTAGCATGCTCTGGCATTACGTCGAGCACGTCCCGTGCACGCCTAGAGCGCGAGCAGAGCGTGCGTTTGGCACGCGCGTGCGCCGAGCCAACACGCTGGCCCCACGGTCTTGGCCCGCTCTGCAGCACCGCGCCACGCGCTCCCTTTCTCACCGCAACACGCCAAGCTGCCCCTCGCCACGCCCCGGCAAGCCAACAGCTAGCCGCCACCGCCGCCCGACAGCCCCTGCGCTGGCCAGCACCGCCAAAGCCACCTCCGCTCGCCAGCTCGCCCTGGAGCAGTGCCCACTCGTCCGCTAGCTCCTGCCGTCATCCCCAGCCACGCCACATTGCCCTGCAAGCTACAGAGAGGCGGTTCGCCGGAGAGCTTATCCGGCCGCCACGGAACCGACCTCGACGAGCTATAAAAGGAGGCCCCCGAGATTCCCCAAGCACACAGGCAACCTTAGAATGCTCCCCTAGTTCTCCCACGGCAGCCAATCGACCCGGGGAAGGTCTTCTTCCCCACCTCCGGCAACTGCAGCCGCCACCACTGCCCTGGCCAATTCGGCACCACCAGGGCCTCCTCCTCTCCGTTCTCTCCACCAAGAACTTCCTCATCCTCCCGTGAACCATTCCCACTACTCGATTTCGATCGGGGCTCACTGCGGGAGAATTTTCACTCCGCCCCCGAAGCCTCCTCCGCCGCGAAGCTCGCCGCCGGCAGCTCCGTCCATCCCCATCGGCCTGGCAACCACCGGGAGGACCGCACTGGAGTGGCGGATCCATCCCCGCCCTCGGGGCCCCGCGAAGAGCTGCCAGTCGCTGGCGACGATCGCCTGAGCTCCGCCTCCGCTCGGACAGGGGAAGGAGGGGGAAAGAGAGACTAGTCAAACCTGACTAGTGGGACTTCCAGGACCTACTGTCAGTGTCTCACCGCGCAGTCCACATGTTTAAGTGAAGGCGTAAAACCCCCAGTACGTCTCCCCCGCTCCGAAAGCGTATTCTGCCCAAAACGTTTTCTTTTTCTGTTTTTATTAAAAACAGATTTTGACCAAATCTTTGACTGCCTATAACTTTTTAAATACAACTCCAAATGAAATGATTCTTTTTCCTACCTCTCTCAAATTTCACCTAGTTTATTTTAAGATTTATTTGAAAATTTTTTAGAACAACTTTTGGTGCTGTTTTTATTTTGTGTGTTAATTCTTTTATATTGCTAAAAATAGGATTTTTGAAGAGAGGAGAAATGTTTCAAGTTTTGGAGTGCACCCTGCCTTTCCACACGTTGAAGGCAAGCATTCTGAATCCCGGCATAATATTTTGGTGTGATCGTTGATACATTTATAACACCACCGCATTTTGAAGGACTTGTTATTTCATGTGGTATGATCATATGCATGAGTGCATATTAATGATTTCCATGCTGTTGGAAATGAAGACACTTGTGATGATAATCATCCTCATGTGCCTTGCATGCATACCGGCAGGAACCCGGGAAAACCTCTGCCTTGGGTAGGCATGAGTTTGTCGCCGGTGACCGTCGGGACGGTTATGTCTGGTATGGCATGGCAAGGTGATATGAGCAGTGACTCTGTTGGATGAAATACATTCTTATACTAATCATGCAGGGAATACTTAAACCTCCTGAGTCGACCGTAGATCGAGTCTTGTGCCAGTAACCCCCATACTTGTTTCGTACTACCACTCGTCTCTACAGCAAGTAGAGTATGGTTCAGTAAGTTGTCAACCTCTTTCTAGCACACACCGTACAGAGAGGCCATGGTGGAAGATACCGGTTGTAGCTGGTAGGCAGGCCACCTGGTCCGGGGGCATGGGTGTTTCCGATTGGGACCGAGAGGGGAGGCCACCCCTTAGAGCGCGCGATATAAATTTGATCCCATGCTACGCGAGGTTGTAGCCTCCCCACTTAGAGTTTGCTTGATAGGTGTCGTGGGTGATTCCAGACACGTGTGAGTTAAGCTGGTGTGCGCAAGTTAGGTGTGTTTTCAACAAAAAGACCGTAGACGGAATTAGTCCCGATGGACTAAAGAAATCCGTTACTCGTGGGTAAAGAGTACACCCTCTGCAGAGATTAAACCTATTTGAATAGCCGTATCCATGGTTAAGGATTACAGTCTGGGATGGGTCAAGTGTCGGTCTTAGTGTCGGTCTTCGGAGGTGAAACTGTTAACCAGAACTGGAACTACTACTTGTGACTTGTGATAATTATGATTATTATTATTGTTGACTAACCCGTGATATTATTGTTATTATCGAGTATCTCTGGGACGGTTCTACCTTCGGGATATTCACTATGATTGTTTATTTTAAAGCCCTTTATGTGGTGTCGCTCAGACGCCCACCTGTGGCATTTCTTTTAAAGCCCTTTATGTGGTGTCGCTCAGACGCCCGACTGTGGCATTTCTTTTAAAGCCCTTTATGTGGTGTCGCTCAGATGCCGGACTGTGGCATTTCTTTTAAAGCCCTTTATGTGGTGTCGCTCAGACGCCTGACTGTGGCATTTCTTTTAAAGCCCTTTATGTGGTGTCGCTCAGATGCCCGACTGTGGCATTTCTTTTAAAGCCCTTTATGTGGTGTCGCTCAGACGCCCGACTGTGGCATTTCTTTTAAAGCCCTTTATGTGGTGTCGCTCAGACGCCCGACTGTGGCATTTCTTTTAAAGCCCTTTATGTGGTGTCGCTCAGACGCCCGACTGTGGCATTTCTTTTAAAGCACTTTATGTGGTGTCGCTAAGACACCCGACTGTGGCATTGCTTGTTTTTATTTCATAAATTTTAATACTACTATGTTATTGCATTTTTATAAATAACTTGCTTGCACGCATCAGAGTTTTATTTATCTTTTGTGACCGACGTCATGAGCATGAAATATTTTCAGCACATCATTGTTATATTGTACCTGTGTTCATAATGTTTGCGAGTACATTCAATGTACTCACTGGCTTGTCCCTGGCTATTGTCTTGGCCAGATTTTCTTGCACGGAGAGGAGCGACGCGATGACAGCCCCGGAACCTAAGCAATGGAGATAGCAGCCTCCCGAAGATAGGAGTTAACCTGGTCAGCTGTTCCTGTGAGAAATGGAGTCCCATAGACACTGATGATCCACAAACCGCT
Organism: Triticum timopheevii; assembly: GCA_963921465.1. Classification (NCBI taxonomy): domain Eukaryota; kingdom Viridiplantae; phylum Streptophyta; class Magnoliopsida; order Poales; family Poaceae; genus Triticum; species Triticum timopheevii. The sequence goes on along the minus strand of OY997268.1, from coordinate 484,004,252 downwards.
TCCGCCATCAACCACTAGAAACCTTTTGTTGTACTCACAGACCAGAATGGTCTTGTACTACATCTTTTTTTGTATCTTTCTTGGAATTTCTGTATCAAGTTGGAGCCTCATCAGCTAACAGTAATCCTGGGGCTGATGAGCACGACGGTCTTTTCTGGAAATTTATACCCGGAAAACCGGTCGTGACAGACTTGGTATCAGAGCCAGGCTGACCATTGGCTAATCCTATCTTAGCCGGACCTATAAAATTAGGCAAACCAACCCACCAGACCATAACCAAACCCCAGCCAAGCTTCTCGTGCAAGATAGCCACACAGTGACCCAACACCTTTTGGCAGTCGGTGCCCAACCTATCAACCTAACCTGTCACTCATGCGCCAGTGATCGAATCCTAAATAGTCCTTGCTCGCAAGCGTGCAAAGGAAGACTCCGTCCCCTTTTTCCTATAAAAAGGGGCATACTAGCACCAACACAGCACAACACAGCCTCTACTCCAAACCAGGCTACAATGCCCGGCCCCGTCGTGCACAATGAGACCACAGCAACCAACCTTGGAGGTTTTGTGACCATACTCGCCAACCTCACCCGTCGTGCCTATGCGTTAGAAGAGCCACCTGAATATGTTGTGTACCAAGGACCCATGAGCGGTGAAGACCGTCAATTCTGGGCCACTGTGCACATCTACGGTAGGGGTCTAGCACCCAAGCGCCCCTACAGGTTCACCGGAAGAACAACTTCCTTTGAGCCACAAGCCATACAACTAGCTGCTCGAGAGGCTATAGTTCATCTCAGGCACTTGTCACCCAGAGTTAACTGTCGCTCGTTCCACTACTACCCCAGACGTGAAGGGTATGGTAGACCACCCCAAGTTGCCAACGGAGATCACGAGACAGACCCCGCATTGTTGCACCTAGTGCGCTATGTAAGTGCACTAGAGGCACTGTTCGACCAGATCACTATTGATCTGATCACAGCTCGAGGAGAGCTGGTTCGTCGAGCCCCAGCAAGAAGAGAAGACGAGCCCGACGCCGACAACCCAGTCGTGCTGTTCGGACAACCGATCGAGACCCTGAGATCAGCTCCAGCCACCAACCGAGATGCTTTGATGACCCCAGAAGTGCTTCGTCGCCTTTTGGGAACACACTCCAACGGGATTGTGGCTAACAATCCCCGTGATGGTCATCATCGCTACCCCGACCCTGCAGTTCCTCCGCCATCTCCGACTAATCCCGGCAGTGAGACACGTGGAGAAGCCTCGACATCCACCAGGCACGCCCGTTTAGACATAAACGAGGTAGATTAAGCCGTACGAATAGTACCGATTCTCAGGGTATCCTCACTTTGTAATTGTGCGACCGTGTATATTAACGCAGCCTGTTGTCGTGCCTCTATTTTTTTTGTAGCCTTGCATATTTGGTCAGCGCATAGTTGCATATTTTTCCGGGCACAGCTACCAAAACCAACCCGACGTCAACCACAGTAACACGTCTCTTTATGAGATATGTGTATCTCTGACACTGACCCGACCTTTGGAGGTGATCTGGCAGTTTTATTACCTTTCACCATGGTAAATAAATCAGCCCAGATGCTATATAAGAAAGCCACCTTGTGACCTTACCCAGCAACCCTCACCTCGTGCACCACTCTCACAACCATTTCTTGTCATGCCAAGCCCCAGCATTCATCTGAGAACCCCAGATGCAACCCCGGGTAGTTTTGTCAAAATATTGCGGGACTTTACCCGCAGTACCATGGGTTCTACCCAGCCACCCCAGTACGAGCTGTTCAAATCAAGGATCACCCCTTCCACCTCGGAATATTGGGCAGCAGTACACATTCCTCCTGTAGACCCCAACCAAGACCCAACAGAAGTTTCCTTCGTGGGAAAATCTATGCCAACCCCACACATGGCCATAGAAGATGCTGCAAAAGAAGCGATTGCTCGCCTTCGATCCGCTGTACCTTATGCCCGCGAACGAGGATATTATTATTTTCCGAGCCGTGCAACACCCGGGGGAGTGACGTCTTTTCCCGGTGGGCGTATTGAGAAAGACCCAGTACTAGCCAACCTTATCCAGTACATCATCGCTCAAGAGCATTTGAACCAGCGAGTGATGGATTATCTCCAGAGTCTCGCTGATTTGAATCCTCAGATTGCCATCGGCAGAGCACTAAGGCCTGACCAGGAGAGACACGTGCATCGACTGGTCAACCCACTTCCTCCGATAGAAGAGGAGTGTATCCCTTTATCAGAGACATTTTATCAGGACCCCAACCAGTTACCGTTTTCATTTTAGACGTCACTACTGTATTTGTTATTTCAGCATTTATTTATGTGTGTGACTTATGTGTGATACCCTGAGTTTGTACGACGAGTCAATTATTTGGCTTCTATTAATGTGTGTAGTTTTTGTTGTGATTTATGCTCCTTTAAATTAACTGTTTTTCCCTCGCAAAATTCTGGAGTGAGATTTCTTATCCCTGAGTTGCTACATCTACACTTTCTCACGGCGTGGATTTATTAATTTCACACAGCACCATGGCAGCAGACTCACAACCATAATCTTTCGGACACATACACTGTTTGCAAAACTTTGCAACAGTGTTGCATCCAGCTAATCACCCCCTAACAACAGTTAGCACCCGACACACCTCACCTACTCCTCGTGATCACCACCACCGCGGAGAGCCAACACCCGAGCAGCAGCGTCGCGACGATCGTCGAGGATCATCGTGCACAGGAGCACGGAGAGCCCCAGCAGTGTCGCCAGCCCTACGCATATCAGGATCGCAAACCAGTCCGGCATCGCCTCCGCCATTAGAGCCTCACCCGAGCTTCTGTAAGCAGTAATGGAGAAAGAAGGAGGAGGAGAAGTGAGGCCAGGTGTGAGGAAGAAGAGAGAGGCACCCCGGCCGTTTTATAGCTCGAGCTCGGTGTACGGTGGGCGAAGTCCACCAGCGCCGCTCGTCGCCCGATCGCCGGTGTTCGGAGTCGAATCCGCGAGCAGTGCCGACAGGGCGCTGGCCCGCGAGGTGAGTGCACGCTACACCGGCAGCTAGCACGCCGCGCACTACCACGGTACGGCCTAGATGCCCTACACACTAGGCGTCGCCGGTGGAGAAAGCGCACGGGAGAGAGGAAGAAGAAAGAGCCACAGGAAGAAGAAGAGGCTGACAGTGGGCCCCGGGTCCACCTGTCGGCCAGAGAGAGCACTGTACTCTCGGGTACGACCAGCGTATATTTAAATTTAGAAGTTATTCTAAATTTATATCCAGCATAGAAATCTCACGTTTTTGTCCTGAACCGTGGACTTTTCCACGCAGCACCAGTTTTCACACTGTGGTTTTCACCACTTATTGCTCTGTCACTGTAGCCACATTTTTATTGCGTATAGTTTTTCTTAAAACAGCTTTTAACAAATCTCGAGGACGAGATTTTTCTTAAGGGGGGTAGTGTTGTGACACCCCAAAAATTTGCCCTTGTTTTAATGAAATAAAATTTTTGCCAGGAATTAAAACTTTGAATTTCTGAGCTCCATTTTGATTTTCAATCATTTCCTTCCCTGTTATGATGAGTTTTTCCCTAAGAGAAAACTTTCCAAACATGTTATTGGACTTATTTAACCTCTCAAGAAAAACTTTTCTTTTATCAGTATAACTAATTAACTAATTAAATTGCTTGATCTTTATTTTCTTGAAAAATGGTTTTTCAAGGTTATATGGCCATATTTGAACTACAACCATTTGATAAATTCACCTAAAATTCTAAACAAAAATTGGAGATGTCATGTGATGTTTCTAAATCACTTTTATACAAAAATATCTCTTATTCATGAAATAATTTGAGCTCTGCATCAATTTTTCCTTCTCTGGTCCAGAGTGCAATTTGCACTACAACCCTTTTAAATATTTCTTTCTGGCCTCCACCAAAATTATGGGATGTCAGTAGGAGCATATCATTCCATTATATGCAAAAACCCAATGATGTTATTTGCAAATTTTGAGTGAATCAACCTCTTTTTCATTCTGGTCCAGCCTTGTGATTTCTACGGCAACCCTATTTAAATTTGCTCAAATGATCTTGTGCTTTCTCCCACTTGTAGATAGCCCTACCAAACCCCTAAATCCAGGAGCATGCACCCATTGGATTAATTTTGGTTCATGAAATAATGTCATTTATTTCCTGTCCAGAATTGTAGTTTTGCAAAACTTGCACTAGAAAGTTTATGCTTTTCACCAACTAACATCACCACACTCTCTTTCATCCACAGAGACACTGATCAGGAGATTTTGGCCACCCCAAGTATTTCCTAAGTGCCCTTAGCATTTTGTCAAACACCTTATGGGCATGATCTGTTTTGGCATGAATTTTTGGTTTGCACTGTGAACCTGATCCCCTGACCAAACCAGCTTGTCCACTGATCCCCTTGCAAGCCCAAACCTAGCCCTGTTTCTACCCAGCCTCAACTGCGACCTCTAGCATGCTCTGGCATTACGTCGAGCACGTCCCGTGCACGCCCGGAGCGCGAGCAGAGCGTGCGTTTGGCACGCACGTGCGCCGAGCCGACACGCTGGCCCCACGGTCTTGGCCCGCTCTGCAGCACCGCGCCACGCGCTCCCTTTCTCACCGCAACACGCCAAGCCGCCCCTCGCCACGCCCCGACAAGCCAACAGCTAGCCGCCACCGCCGCCCGACAGCCCCTGCGCTGGCCAGCGCCGCTAAAGCCACCTCCGCTCGCCCGCTCGCCCCTGGAGAAGTGCCCACTCGTCCACTAGCTCCTGCCGTCATCCCCAGCCACGCCACGTTGCCCTGCAAGCTACAGAGAGGCAGTTCGCCGGAGAGCTTATCCGGCCGCCGCGGAACCGACCTCGACGAGCTATAAAAGGAGGCCCCCCGAGCTTCCCCGAGCACACAGGCAACCTTAGAATGCTCCCCTAGTTCCACGGCAGCCAATCGACCCGGGGAAGGTCTTCTTCCCCACCTCCGGCAACTGCAGCCACCACCACTGCCCTGGCCAATTCGGCACCACCAGGGCCTCCTCCTCTCCGTTCTCTCCACCAAGAACTTCCTCATCCTCCCGCGAACCATTCCCACTACTCGATTTCGATCGGGGCTCACTGCGGGAGAATTTTCACTCCGCCCCCGAAGCCTCCTCCGCCGCGAAGCTCGCCGCCGGCAGCTCCCTCCGTCCCCACCGGCCTGGCAACCACCGGGAGGACCGCACTGGAGTGGCGGATCCATCCCCGCCCTCGGGGCCCTGCGAAGAGCTGCCAGTCGCCGGCGATGATCGCCTGAGCTCCGCCTCCGTTCGGACAGGGGAAGGAGGGGGAAAGAGAGACTAGTCAAACCTGACTAGTGGGACTTCCAGGACCTACTGTCAGTGTCTCACCGCGCCGTCCACGTGTTTAAGTGAAGGCGTAAAACCCCCAGTACGTCTCCCCCGCTCCGAAAGCGTATTCTGCCCAAAACGTTTTCTTTTTCTGTTTTTATTAAAAACAGATTTTGACCAAATCTTTGACTGCCTATAACTTTTTAAATACAACTCCAAATGAAATGATTCTTTTTCCTACCTCTCTCAAATTTCACCTAGTTTATTTTAAGATTTATTTGAAATTTTTTTAGAACAACTTTTGGTGCTGTTTTTATTTTGTGTGTTAATTCTTTTATATTGCTAAAAATAGGATTTTTGAAGAGAGGAGAAATGTTTCAAGTTTTGGAGTGCACCCTGCCTTTCCACACGTTGAAGGCAAGCATTCTGAATCCCGGCATAATATTTTGGTGTGATCGTTGATACATTTATAACACCACCGCATTTTGAAGGACTTGTTATTTCATGTGGTATGATCATATGCATGAGTGCATATTAATGATTTCCATGCTGTTGGAAATGAAGACACTTGTGATGATAATCATCCTCATGTGCCTTGCATGCATACCGGCAGGAACCCGGGAAAACCTCTGCCTTGGGTAGGCATGAGTTTGTCGCCGGTGACCGTCGGGACGGTTATGTCTGGTATGGCATGGCAAGGTGATATGAGCAGTGACTCTGTTGGATGAAATACATTCTTATACTAATCATGCAGGGAATACTTAAACCTCCTGAGTCGACCGTAGATCGAGTCTTGTGCCAGTAACCCCCATACTTGTTTCGTACTACCACTCGTCTCTACAGCAAGTAGAGTATGGTTCAGTAAGTTGTCAACCTCTTTCTAGCACACACCGTACAGAGAGGCCATGGTGGAAGATACCGGTTGTAGCTGGTAGGCAGGCCACCTGGTCCGGGGGCATGGGTGTTTCCGGTTGGGACCGAGAGGGGAGGCCACCCCTTAGAGCGCGCGATATAAATTTGATCCCATGCTACGCGAGGTTGTAGCCTCCCCACTTAGAGTTTGCTTGACAGGTGTCGTGGGTGATTCCAGACACGTGTGAGTTAAGCTGGTGTGTGCAAGTTAGGTGTGTTTTCAACAAAAAGACCGTAGACGGAATTAGTCCCGATGGACTAAAGAAATCCGTTACTCGTGGGTAAAGAGTACACCCTCTGCAGAGATTAAACCTATTCGAATAGCCGTATCCATGGTTAAGGATTACAGTCTGGGATGGGTCAAGTGTCGGTCTTAGTGTCGGTCTTCGGAGGTGAAACTGTTAACCAGAACTGGAACTACTACTTGTGACTTGTGATAATTATGATTATTATTATTGTTGACTAACCCGTGATATTATTGTTATTATCGAGTATCTCTGGGACGGTTCTACCTCCGGGATATTCACTATGATTGTTTATTTTAAAGCCCTTTATGTGGTGTCGCTCAGACGCCCGACTGTGGCATTTCTTTTAAAGCCCTTTATGTGGTGTCGCTCAGACGCCCGACTGTGCATTTCTTTTAAAGCCCTTTATTTGGTGTCGCTCAGACGCCCGACTGTGGCATTTCTTTTAAAGCCCTTTATGTGGTGTCGCTCAGACGCCTGACTGTGGCATTTCTTTTAAAGCCCTTTATGTGGTGTCGCTCAGACGCCCGACTGTGGCATTTCTTTTAAAGCCCTTTATGTGGTGTCGCTCAGACGCCCGACTGTGGCATTTCTTTTAAAGCCCTTTATGTGGTGTCGCTCAGACGCCCGACTGTGGCATTTCTTTTAAAGCCCTTTATGTGGTGTCGCTTAGATGCCCGACTGTGGCATTTCTTTTAAAGCCCTTTATGTGGTGTCGCTAAGACGCCCGACTATGGCATTGCTTGTTTTTATTTCATAAATTTTAATACTACTATGTTATTGCATTTTTATAAATAACTTGCTTGCACGCATCAGAGTTTTATTTATCTTTTGTGACCGACGTCATGAGCATGAAATATTTTCAGCACATCATTGTTATATTGTACCTGTGTTCATAATGTTTGCGAGTACATTCAAAGTACTCACTGGCTTGTCCCTGGCTATTGTCTTGGCCAGATTTTCTTGCACGGAGAGGAGCGACGCGATGACAGCCCCGGAACCTAAGCAATGGAGATAGCAGCCTCGCGAAGATAGGAGTTAACCTGGTCAGCTGTTCCTGTGAGAAATGGAGTCCCATAGACACTGATGATCCACAAACCGCTTCCGCCATCAACCACTAGAAACCTTTTGTTGTACTCACAGACCAGAATGGTCTTGTACTACATCTTTTTTTGTATTTTGCTTGGAATTTCTGTATCAAGTTGGAGCCTCATCAGCTAACAGTAATCCTGGGGCTGATGAGCATGACGGTCTTTTCTGGAAATTTATACCCGGAAAACCGGTCGTGACAGCAGATCCGTTGACTAAACCTCTCTCACGAGCAAAACATGATCAACACCAGAACTCTATGGGTGTTCGATTCATCACAATGTAACTAGATTAGTGACTCTAGTGCAAGTGGGAGACTGTTGGAAATATGCCCTAGAGGCAATAATACAAGTATTATTATATTTCATTGTTCATGATAATTGTCTTTTATTCATGCTATAACTGTATTATCCGGAAATCGTAATACACATGTGAATACATAGACCACAATATGTCCCTAGTGAGCCTCTAGTTGACTAGCTCGTTGTGATCAATAGATAGTCATGGTTTCCTGGCTATGGACATTGGATGTCGTTGATAACGGGATCACATCATTAGGAGAATGATGTGATGGACAAGACCCAATCCTAAGCATAGCATAAAGATCATGTAGTTCGTTTGCTAGAGCTTTTCCAATGTCAAGTATCTCTTCCTTCGACCATGAGATCATGTAACTCCCGGATACCGTAGGAGTGCTTTGGGTGTATCAAACGTCACAACGTAACTGGGTGACTATAAAGGTGCACTACAAGTATCTCCGAAAGTGTCTGTTGGGTTGACACAGATCGAGATTGGGATTTGTCACTCCGTATGACGGAGAGGTATCTCTGGGCCCACTCGGTAATGCATCATCATAATGAGCTCAAAGTGACCAAGTGGTTGGTCACGGGATCATGCATTACGGTACAAGTAAAGTGACTTGCCGGTAACGAGACTGAACAAGGTATTGGGATACCGACGATCGAGTCTCGGGCAAGTAACGTACCGATTGACAAAGGGAATTGTATACGGGATTGTTTAATCCTCGACATCGTGTTTCATCCGATGAAATCATCGAGGAGCATGTGGGAGCCAACATGGGTATCCAGATCCCGCTGTTGGTTATTGCCCGAGAGTCGTCTCGGTCATGTCTGCGTGTCTCCCGAACCCGTAGGGTCTACACACTTAAGGTTCGGTGACGCTAGGGTTGTATGAATATGAGTATGCAGCATACCGAATGTTGTTCAGAGTCCCGGATGAGATCCCGGACGTCACGAGGAGTTTTAGAATGGTTCGGAGCTAAAGAATTATATATAGGAAGTGGTATTTCGGCCATCGGGAAAGTTTCGGGATCACCCGGTAATGTACCGGGACCACCGGAAGGGTCCCGGGGGTCCACCGGGTGGGGCCACCCATCCCAGAGGGCCCCATGGGCTGAAGTGGGAGGGGAGCCAGCCCATAGTGGGCTGGTGCACCCCCTAGGCCCACCCCCTGCGCCTAGGGTTGAAACCCTAGGGTGGGGGGGGGGGCGCACCACATGCCTTGGGGGGCACTCCTCCCCCCTTGGCCGCCGCCCCTTGGGAGATTCAATCTCCCAGGGCCGGCGCCCCCTGGGGGCCTATATAAAGGAGGGCAGGGGGGAGGGCAGCCGCACCCTTGTGCTTGGCGCCTCCCTCCCCCTGCTACACCTCGTCCTCCTCCCGTAGTCGCTTGGCGAAGCCCTGCTGGAGTTCTGCTGCATCCCACACCACGCCATCGTGCTGCTGGATCATCATCAACCTCTCCTTCCCCCTTGCTGGATCAAGAAGGAGAAGACGTCTCCCATCCCGTACGTGTGTTGAACGCGGAGGTGCTGTCCGTTCAGCACTTGGTCATTGGTGATCTGAATCACGGCGAGTACGACTCCATCATCACCATCCCCTTGAACGCTTCCGCACTCGATCTACAAGTGGTATGTAGATGCAAACTCACTCCCTTGACTCGTTGCTTAGATGAAATCATAGATGGATCTTGGTGAAACCGTAGGAAAATTTTTAATTTTCTGCAACGTTCCCCAACACGATGGAGATCATGACATTGCTTCGATGATGGAGATCAAAAGCACAAGATGATGATGGCCATATCATGTCACATATTTTTATTGCATGTGATGTTTATCTTTTATGCATCTTATTTTGCTTAGTATGGCGGTAGCATTATAAGATGATCCCTTACTAAAATTTCAACGTATAAGTGTTCTCCCCGAGTATGCACCGTTGCGAAAGTTCTTCGTGCTGAGACACCACATGATGATCGGGTGTGATAGGCTCTATGTTCAAATACAATGGGTGCAAGCTAGTTTTGCACACGCGGAATACTCGGGTTAAAATTGACAAGCCTAGCATATACAGATATGGCCTCGGAACACTGGAGACCGAAAGGTCGAACGTGAATCATATAGTTGATATGATCAACATAGAGATGGTCACCATTGAAAACTACTCCATCTCACGTGATGATCGGACATGGTTTAGTTGATTTGGATCACGTATCATTTAGATGACTTGAGGGATGTCTATCTAAGTGGGAGTTCTGAAGTAATATGATTAATTGAACTTAATTTATCATGAACTTAGTCCCGATAGTTTTTTGCATATCTATGTTGTAGATCAATGGCCCGTGCTACTGTTCCCTTGAATTTTAATGCGTTCCTAGAGAAAGATAAGTTGAAAAATGATGGTAGCAACTACACGGACTGGGTCTGTAACTTGAGGATTATCCTCATTGCTACACAGAAGAATTATGTCCTTGATGCACGGCTAGGTGCAAGGCCTGCTGCAGGAGCAGAAGCTGATGTTGTGAACGCTTGGCAAGCTCGATCTGATGATTACTCGTTAGTTCAGTGTGCCATGCTTTACGTCTTAGAATCGGGACTTCAAAGACGTTTTGAACGTCATGGACCATATGAGATGTTCCAGGAGTTGAAGTTAATATTTCAAGCAAATGCCCGAGTTGAGAGATATGAAGTCTCCAACAAGTTCTATAGCTGCAAGATGGAGCAGAGCAGTTCTGTTAGTGAACACATACTTAGAATGACTGGGTACCATAATCACTTCACTCAGCCGGGATTTAATCTTCCGGATTGTGTCATTGACAGAGTTCTTCAATCACTGCCACCAAGCTACAAAGGCTTTGTGATGAACTACAATATGCAAGGGATGGAAAAGACTATTCCCGAGCTCTTCGCGATGCTAAAGGCCGCAGAGGTAGAAATTGATACGTCTCCAATGTATCTATAATTTTTTATTGTTCCATGCTATTATATTATCTGTTTTGGATGTTTAATAGGCATTTATATGCTATTTTATATTATTTTTGGGACTAACCTATTAACCGAGGGGCCAGTGCCAGTTTCTGTTTTTTTTGCCTATTTTAGAGTTTCATAGAAAAGGAATCCAAACGGAATGAAACTTTTGCGATGATCTTTCTTGGACCAGAAGGAAACCAGAAGACTTGGATATAAAGTAGGAGATGCAACAAGGCGGCCATGAGGCAGGAGGGCGCGCCCCTAACTCGTGGGCCCCTCGAGGGTCTCCTGATCTAGCTCCTTCGCCTATATATACTCTTATACCCTGAAAACATCTAGGGGAGCCACGAAACCACTTTTCCACCGCCGCAACCTTCTGTACCCGTGAGATCCCATCTAGGGGCCTTTTCCGGCGTCCTGTTGGAGGGGGATTCGATCACGGGGGGCTTCTTCATCAACACCATTGCCTCTCCGATGATGCATGAGTAGTTTACCACAGACCTTCGGGTCCATAGCTAGTAGCTAGATGGCTTCTTCTCTCTCTTTGATTCTCAATACCATGTTCTCCTCGATGTTCTTGGAGATCTATTCGATGTAATATTCTTTTGCGGTGTGTTTGCCGAGATCCGATGAATTGTGGATTTATGATCAAATTGTCTATGAATATTATTTGGTTCTTCTTTGAATTCTTATATGCATGATTTGATATCTTTGCAAGTCCCTTCGAATTATCGATTTAGTTTGGCCTACTAGATTGATCTTTCTTGCAATGAGAGAAGTGCTTAGCTTTGGGTTCGATCTTGCGGTGTCCTTTCCCAGTGACAGTAGGGGCAGCAAGGCACGTATTGTATTGTTGCCATCAAGGATAAAAAGACGGGGTTTTCATCATATTGTTTGAGTTAATTCCTCTACATCATGTCATCTTACTTAATGTGTTACTCTGTTCTTTATGAACTTAATACACTAGATGCAGGCAGGAGTCGGTCAATGTGTGGAGTAACAGTAGTAGATGCATAATCGTTTTGGTCTACTTGACACGGACGTGATGCCTATGTTCATGATCATTGCCTTAGATATCATCATAATTATGCGCTCTTCTATCAATTGCTCGACAGTAATTTGTTCACCCACCATAATATTTGCTATCTTGAGAGAATCCACTAGTGAAACCTATGGCCCCCGGTCTATTTTACATCATATTAGTTTCCCATCAACTTGCCAATTTCTGTCGATATTCCTTATTTTGCAATCTTTACTTTCTAATCTATAAACTAAAAATACCAAAAATATTTACTTTACCATTTATCTATCTCTATCAGATCTCGCTTTTGCAAGTAACCGTGAAGGGATTGACAACCCCTTTATCACGTTGGGTGCAAGTTGTTGATTGTTTGTGCAGGTATTCAGTGACTTGTGCATTGTCTCCTACTGGATTGATACATTGGTTCTCAAACTGAGGGAAATACTTACGCTACTTTGCTGCATCACCCTTTCCTCTTCAAGGGAAAAACCAACACAAACTCAGGTAGAAGGTAATGGTTACGCGAGTCCACGGAGGGCTCCACCCACGAAGGGTCCACGAACAAGCAACCTTGTCTATCCCCCCATGGCCATCGCCCACGAAGGACTTGCCTCACTAGGGTAGATCTTCACGAAGTAGGCGATCTCCTTGCCCTTACAAACTTCTTTGTTCAACTCCACAATCTTGACAGAGGCTCCCAAGTGACAACTAACCAATCTAGGAGACACCACTCTCCAAAAGGTAATAGATGGTGTGTTGATGATGAACTCCTTGATCTTGTGCTTCAAATGATAGTCTCCCCAACACTCAGCTCTCTCTCACAGATTTGGCTATGGTGGAAAGATGATTTGAGTGGAAAGCAACTTGGGGAAGGCTAGAGATCAAGATTCTTGTGGTTGGATTGGAATGTCTTGGTCTCAACACATGAGTAGGTGGTTCTCTCTCATAAAATGAGTAGGGGAAGTGTAGGCATGTTCCGATGGCTCTCTCACAGATGGAGAAGGGGTGGAGGGGTATATATAGCCTCCACACAAAATCTAACTGTTACACACATTTCACCAAACTCGGTGGGACCGAATAGTGAAACTCGGTGAGACCGGCCTGGATCAAAATGTGAACGTTAGGCTTTTCTGTGGGACCGACAACATCAACTTGGTGAGACCGATGCGCTAGGGTTAGGGCAAAACCTCATCTCGGTGAGACCAATCACATGAACTCGGTGAGACCGATTTCAGTAATAAGCAAACAGAGACTTGGTAAGGCAAACTCGGTGGGACCGATCACTCATCTCGGTTAGATCGAAACGTTACAAAAAGGAAACAGAGAGTTTGCATTGCAAACTCGGTGGTACCGATCGCTCATCTCGGTTAGACCGAAACATTACGAAGGGAAACAAAGAGTTTGCAATCCCATCTTGGTGAGATCGAGATCCCTATCAGTAAGACCGAACTGATTAGGGTTTGCGGATATGGCTATGTCAAGTGAACTCGGTGGCGCCAGATAAATCAAAATGGTGGGTCCGAGTTTGACTTTAGGTTTAGGAGATATGTGGAAATGAGAAAGTGGTTGAGGGTTTTTGGAGCATATCACTAAGCATTTTGAGCAAGCAAGCCATTAAGCAACACCTCATCCCCTTTTATAGTATTGGATTTTCCTATGGACTCAATGTGATCTTGGATCACTCAAATGAAAATGTAGAGTCTTGAGCTTTAGCCTGTCCTTAGCATTTTGAGGGGTCCACATCTCTAGTCCGTGCCATACCAACCATTGAACTTTCTGAAACATTGATCTTGAAAGAATATTAGTTCAATGAGCTATATGTTGTTATGAATTACCAAAACCACCCGGAGATTAGTTGCACTTTCACGTTGTCATGTGGGTTTCTACATACTGTCATAATTTGTCGGTGGGAAACGACACCTATGGGATCACGAGGATCCCTTCTGCGGTTGCGGGGGCTCAGGGTTGTGAGAAGAGCAGGAGTAGCAATCAGCACAAGGATCGTTTACCCAGGTTCGGGCCGCGAGGATGCGTAAAACCCTAGTCCTGCTTTGGTGGATGTATTGAGTGTTCCTGAGCTCTTGAACTAGCTACGGTGGCTGCGTGGTTCAAAAGAGCCGAATCCCTCTCCAGTATGCCCTGGGCCTCCTTTTATAGTCGAAAGGGGCTGCCACAGTGGCACACAGGAGGTGGAAAGGCCTACAGTGCTATGAGCTTATCGCTCGTATTACAGGACAAGACGCATTTAATGCGTTGCTCAGGTGTCCTCTTGCTTTATTGGGGACGGGAGCCAGGCCTGTGCCGTCCATCACCACTCCTCCTCGCTTCGACACGCGCCCTGGCCAGCGATGCATGCGGCGCCATGTAGGTAGGCAAGCAGCTGAGGTGGCACGATGGTGGAGCCTCCACGAAGATCTGCATGCCGCCATGCAGGCGTGCACTGAGTTTGCTTGGGAGCTGCATGTTGCCATGCAGGTGCCTGCCCAGCTGGTTGGGCTGGCAGCTGCATGTGAACGTCGGTGGAGACTTGGTTGGCGCGGGCCTGGCAGTGGCCCCGCTGACGCCCTTGGCAAGGGTCTTGCCGGGGACCCGGCAAGGGTCTTGCAGCGGCGTCGTAGTCGTCCCCAGCAAGGATCTTGCCGGGGGTCTTGCGGGTTTCCTCGGCAAGGATCTTGTCGTGGATCGTTGCCTTCCAATCCTCATCTGATCTTGAATATTCTTTGTCTTCACAAAGACCTGCATGCCACCATGGAGGTGCTTCCCAAGCCCTGGCCCAACGTAGTTGATGGTGTTGGAGACCGTGGGTTCGAGGGTGGCTCACTCCGCTGGTGTGGGCGAGCCGCCCCAGCAAGGGCCTTGCCGGGGCTGCTGAGGCTACCCCAGCAAGGGTCTTGCCGGGGAAACCTTCTTCGTCCATCTGCTCTCTGTGGTCTCGGTCTTTGGCGTTGCTTTGATCATCTTGCGGCTTCGCCTCCCCCCTTTTGCCCTGCTAAGTGTGGCTTCGGCCCGTGGCTCTGACTGCCTGCGCACAAGTAAGGGGTACAAAGGAGCGCCCCTACTTTAGTACACCGACAGGAGCCCCCGGGCCTGGGCCACACATAGGTGCAACGCGTTGTTGGGCCAGGCCCAAAGCGGTGCGCGGGCAGGCGGGGCAGTTTTCACCGCAGTAACTTTTCGTCCGATGCGCTTCCCCCCGACCCGCGTTGGATGCGCGACATGGGGGTCGCACGCGCGTGCGTGACCGAAGCACGCTGGCGTCATCTTGCGGTGGATAGTAAAGAGGTGGCTTGCGTGTCCCCTTGAGACCGCAGGGCCACCGCTCATTTATTGCCCTTACTTGGGAACCGTCGCCCCACGCGTCCCATTGCGCCCATCTCTTGCGCCACGTTTGCTGAATGCATGACGCAGAGCGAATGACAGGTGCGTGGGATACGGGAAGTCGCGCGTGCGTGGGTCGGTTCCCCACGCGCCTTCAATTGGGTGGAGAGGGCGGTCGATGGACCTGCCTGTTGTCACTTCAATGAGCCGGATTGTCTGAAAGGGGGTGGTCGAGCCCCGCCCCCACCCCTTTATAAAGAGGGGAGCGGGAGGAACAGCGCCTCTCAATCCTTCGTCATCTTCTTCTCTTCATTCCTGCTCCTTCCTTCCTTCTGCCATGGCGAGGGGGCATGGCGACGCTTCATCGGTGGCAGCGAGGCTCTTGGCTAGACAATGCATTGCTCCTCCCCAAGAGCTCGTGGCGGCAGAGCTAGCCGTTAGAGGAAGGGGGAGGGGCGAGGTCGAGGCCGTCGCGGTGCCCGGGGAAGAGGAGGACGGGGCAGCACATCGGCCTCGCCTCTGCCAGCGACCCCTCCCCCGGTGGAGGGCCACGTCGGGGACAACCCATGCGAGTTCTTCCTTAGGCTGCGCCAGCCGCCGCGTCGTCGTCTTCGTCTCCCGACCCCATTCGCGCGGGAGATGGAGCTGGACCCGCTGCAGGCACTGCGGCTGCATATGAGGGGCTGTAGGAACAGCGGTACATAGGCCGACGTCGAGTTCCCCGCCCCTCACGTCATGTATCTTCGCCGAGGGTGGAAGAACTTTTCCCGTATCCACAGCCTGACGAAGGGGCTCACTCTCCATTTCAAGTTAATGGAGAGCGGCCTCCTCTCCGTCAAGGTCTTTGGGCACTTCAGGACTCGCGTAAGGTGATGCATGGAGAGCTCCTCTGATGACGAAGATTCCTCCTCGAGCGAGAGTGGCGAGGAGGACAACGGCAGCGACGACGAGGGTAGCGGGCAGCAGGATGACGGGTCTGACTAAGCGTTCGGGCGCGCCGCTCCGGGGCGACACCGGCGACCCCATCATCCGTGTCGCCGGCTCCTTGAACTTCTCGGGGTCGCCTCCTTGGGCGGCTGGCGTAGGGAGGCCGGAGAAGGCGAAGAAGGTGGGTGGCGGGCCGTCAAGTCGGAGTACGATGGCACCGATGCCTTCATAGCGTATTGACGGACCGCTGCCTCACCTTCCAGCTCTTCCTCCGGTGCTACCACCGCCAACCCTCTCCTAGGCGACCACCGACATGTTCTCTTGGCGCCTTCTGCTGCTCGTACCTTGCCTAGGCGCTCCTTCTGCCCTTTTGCCTTCTTGTTTCATTTCCTGAGGAGAGGGACAAGAAAGGGATTACGGGCATCTTATCTTTTTTTTAATTTGTAAGCCCATGGGCCTTATTTAGATCTAAAACCTATAATCTTCATGTTCATGTTTATATTCCGTACAACTGTACCTGTATGGAACGTATTAACGGAAAAAAGGGGTCTTGCTGGCTCTTGTGTGTGCGTATGAGCAAAGCCCATACCAAGGAACAAATCCTTATTATTTTTAATATAAACATCACTGCCCGACAGCAGGCCTTGCCATTCCCCCACTCCGTTCGTCCATACTCACGCCTTTGGCGGAGGTAGGGACGAAGTGGGGGTGGGCCCTATGCTTGCTTCCTTGCCGCCGCGTCTACAACCATATTCCGAACCAAGAAGCCCTTGGGTGATAGGAACGAGGGAGCACGACAACTTTGGAATAAAACGAGGTTCCGTATGTCCCAAGTTTCATACGGAAATGCACGACAGGGAATGGGAGAACTTATCTGAATCTGCAGCTCCCAGCAACCCTAACTTGCCGTGGGTGGACCCTCGTGTCTCTAGCCCTCAGCGAGCTTGCTTGCCGGGTCCGGAACGTCGGCTTGTTCTCTTCCTTCCACTTGTCTTGGTGGAAACATTCATGTACCTGCTACCTCTTGAGCACTGCGTTGGATTTCCCCGAAGAGGAGAGGATGATGTAGCAAAGTAGCGTAAGTATTTCCCTCAGTTTTTGAGAACCAAGGTATCAATCCAGTAGGAGACCACGCACAAGTCCCTCGTACCTACACAAAACGATAGCTACTCGCAACCAATGCGACTAGGGGTTGTCAATCCCTTCACGGTCACTTACTAGAGTGAGATCTGATAGAGATGATAAATAATATTTTTGGTATTTTTGATAGATAGATGCAAAGTAAAAAGTAAAAGGCAAAGTAAAAGCAAAGCAAGTAAATAAAGCGATAGAGATTGATATGATGAGAATAGACCCGGGGGTGAAAGTGCAACTATCCCTAGGTGGTTTTGGTAATTCATAACAACATATAGCTCATTGAGCTAATGTTATTCCAAGACTATTATTTTAGGAAAGCTCAATGAATGGCATGGCATGGATGATGAAAATGGATCCCTCAAAGTACTAATGACAAAGGATTGGCTCAAGCTCAAAAGCTCAAGACTCTTCATTTTATATTTTAGTGATCCAAGATCACATTGAGTCTATAGGAAAAGCCAATACTATCAAGGAGGGATGAGGTGTTGCTTAATGAGCCTCTTGCTTCATGTGCTTGGTGATATGCTCCAAAAACCCTCAACTACTTTCTCACTTCCACAAATGACCTAAACCTAAAGCCAAAATCGGTCACACCGATTCTTTCTATCCGGCGCCACCGAGTTCTAATGTCATAGCCACTGCCACAAACCCTAGGCAAATCGGTCTCACCGATAGGGATCTCGGTCTCACCGAGATGGGATTGTAATCTCTCTGTTTCCCTTCGTAACGTTTCGGTCTAACCGAAGTGAGCGATCGGTCCCACCGAGATTGCAATGTAAACTCTCTGTTTCCCTTTTGTAACATTTCGATCTCACTGAAAAGAGCAAATCGGCCCCACCGAGTTTACCTGACCAACTCTCTGGAAAGCTTATTACCAAAATCAGTCTCACCGAGTTTGCGTGATCGGTCTTACCGAGATTACGTTATGCCCTAACCCTAACCAAATCGGTCCTACCGAGTTGCATGTCAGTCCCACCGAAAATCCTAACGGTCACTAGGTTTACTAAATCGGTCCGACCGAGTCTGTTGAATCAGTCCCACCGAGTTTGGTAAATTGTGTGTAACGGTTAGATTTTGTGTGGAGGCTATATATACCCCTCCACCTCCTCTTCATTCGTGGAGAGAGACATCAGAACAAACCTACACTTCCAACTTACCATTTCTGAGAGAGAACCACCTACTCATGTGTTGAGGCCAAGATATTCCATTCCTACCATATGAATCTTGATCTCTAGCCTTCCCCAAGTTGCTTTCCACTCAAATCTTCTTTCCACCAGATCCAAATCCTATGAGAGAGAGTTAAGTGTTGGGGAGACTATCATTTGAAGCACAAGAGCAAGGAGTTCATCATCTATGCACCATTTGTTACTTCTTGGAGAGTGGTGTCTCCTAGATTGGCTAGGTGTCACTTGGGAGCCTCCGACAAGATTGTGGAGTTGAACCAAGGAGTTTGTAAGGGCAAGGAGATCGCCTACTTCATGAAGATCTACCTCTAGTGAGGCAAGTCCTTCGTGGGCGATGGCCATGGTGGGATAGACAAGGTTGCTTCTTCGTGGACCCTTCGTGGGTGGAGCCCTCTGTGGACTCGCGCAACCGTTACCCTTCGTGGGTTGAAGTCTCCATCAACGTGGATGTACGATAGCACCACCTATCGGAACCACACCAAAAACATCCGTGTCTCCAATTGCGTTTGAATCCTCCAAACCCTTCCCTTTACTTTCTTGCAAGTTGCATGCTTTAATTTCCGCTGCCTATATACTCTTTGCATGCTTGCTTGATTTGTGTGATGATTGCTTGACTTGTCCTAAGATAGCTAAAATCTGCCAAACTCTAAAATTGGGAAAAGGTTAAGTTTTTAATTAGTCAAGTAGTCTAATCACCCCCCTCTAGACATACTTCAAGGACCTACAGGGGGCCATAGGTTTCACTAGTGGCTTCTCTCAAGAGCATAGATATTCTACGGTGGGTGAACAAATTATTGTTGAGCAATTGACAGAATTGAGCATAGTTATGAGTATATCTAGGCAATGATCATGTATATAGGCATCACGTCCAAAACAAGTAGATCGAAACAATTCTGCATCTACTACTATTACTCCACTCATCGACCGCTATCCAGCATGCATCTAGAGTATTAAGTTAAAAACAAAGTAACACCTTAAGCAAGATGACATGATGTAGAGGGATAAATTCATGCAATATGATAAAAAAACATCTTGTTATCCTCGATGGCAACAATACAATACGTGTCTTGCAACCCTTTCTGTCACTGGGTAAGAACACCGCAAGATTGAACCCAAAGCTAAGCACTTCTCCCATTGCAAGAACTACCAATCTAGTTGGCCAAACCAAAAAGGATAATTCGAAGAGACTTGCAAAGATAACTCAATCATACATAAAAGAATTCAGAGAAGATTCAAATATTTTCCATAGATAATACTGGATCATAAACCCACAATTCATTGGTCTCAACAAACACACCGCAAAAAGAAGATTACATCGAATAGATCTCCACGAGAGAGGGGGAGAACATTGTATTGAGATCCAAAAAGAGAGAAGAAGCCATCTAGCTACTAGCTATGGACCCGAAGGTCTGAAGAAAACTACTCACACTTCATCGGAGGGGCTATGGTGTTGATGTAGAAGCCCTCCATGGTGGATGCCCCCTCCGGCGGAGCTCCGGAATAGGCCCCAAGATGGGATCTCATGGATACAGAAGGTTGCGGCAGTGGAATTAGGTTTTTGGCTCCTGTTCTGATCGTTTGGGGATACGTAGGTATATATAGGAGGAAGGAGTACGTCGGTGGAGCAACAGGGGGCCCACGAGGTAGGGGGGTGCCCAGGGGGGCGCCCTCCACCCTCGCGACCGCCTCTGGCACTTCTTGGAGTAGGGTCCAAGTCTCCTGGATCACGTTCGGTGAGAAAATCACGTTCCCGAAGGTTTCATTCCGTTTGGACTCCATTTGATATTCTGTTTCTTCGAAACACTGAAATAGGCAAAAAACAACAATTCTGGGCTGGGCCTCCGGTTAATAGGTTAGTCCCAAAAATAATATAAAAGTGGAAAATAAAGCCCAATGTAGTCCAAAACAGTAGATAAAGTAGCATGGAGCAATCAAAAATTATAGATACGTTGGAGACGTATCAGTACCCTGCGCACCAAAGAGGATAGATAGGAACAAAATGATGCAAACTCAACCTCTATGCTAGGGGTTAGTCGTCGCTTAGCACTATCAACCCAAACCGAGGGAGGGACTCAAACTAGCATGCATGCTATAACTTAGGGCGCCAGCGCTTCGTTTATTTATGCTCAGGGTCTGCGCCTGGCTTTGTACAAAGGGTTACATGCCTTGCCGGCAAAGCTTGTACAAAAGGTGGCTTGCGGGAGGCCCGGCAGCCGCGCCTTATGGGTAAAACTTGCGAAGATGCTCGATGTTCCAGGAGTTGCTCACTGGAATGGCATCTTCGGTCTCCAGGTGGACTGCGCCGGGCCTGGTGACTCGTGTTACCCGATAAGGGACTTCCCACTTCGGTGTCAACTTGTTGGAATTCTTGGCCGACTGGACGTGCCGAAGAACAAGGTCGCCTTCCTCAAAGCTCCGGGCATGAACCTTGCGGCTATGGTAGCGGCGCAAGGCTTGCTGGTAGCGTGCCGCTCTCACAGCCGCCCGGAGACGATCTTCCTCAAGGAGCGTTGCGTCATCTTGCCGCAATCGCTCTTGCTCAAGCTCATCATAAGCGAGCACTCGAGGTGACCCATATATGAGTTTCGTGGGGAGAACTGCTTCTGCCCCGTAGACCAGGGCAAAGGGTGACTGGCCGGTGGCTCGATTTGGCGTCGTTCTGATCGACCAAAGAACCGCCGGCAACTCGTCAATCCAGTGCCTTCCACTCTTGTGCAGCCTATCAAAAGTCTTCGTTCTTAAGCCTCGCAGAACTTCAACATTTGCTCTCTCTGCTTGGCCATTGCTTCGTGGGTGTGCCATGGAAGTAAAACAGACCTTGCTGCCGAGATCCTCAATGTACTGCATGAAGGCGTGGCTTGTGAACTATGTGCCGTTGTCGGTGATGATCCTGTTAGGTACCCCAAAACGGCAAACTAGCCCCTTGAAGAACTTGATGGACGACTGCGCTGTCACCTTCCTCACCGCTTCCACCTCTGGCCACTTTGTGAACTTGTCGATTGCAATATACAAGTACTCAAAGCCCCCGACGGCACGAGGGAAAGGGCCCAATATGTCGAACCCCCAGACCGAGAAGGGCCAGGAGAGAGGGATGGTTTGAAGGGCTTGAGCTGGTTGATGAAGCTTCTTTGAATGGAACTGGCATGCTTCACACTTGGTTACTAGTGCTGTCGCATCCTGGAGGGCAGTGGGCCAGAAGAAACCTTGCTAGAAAGCGTTGCTAGCGAGGGCCTTCGACCCTATGTGGGAGCCACATATGCCTCCATGTATATCTGCCAATAGCTCTAGTCCTTCCTCCCGGGAGATGTACTTCAATTTCACCCCATTCGATCTTTTTCTGTACAAGACGTTGTCAACAAATTGGTACAGAGCAGACCGGAGGGCTACTCTCTCTGCCTCTTCCTGCTCCTCAGGAAGCTCTCCTTTTTGGAGGAACCGGACGGTGTGCTGCGCCCATGCCGGAGCCCGTGGCTCGATGACAAGGACCAAAGGCATCTCTTCTGCCACGGGAGCGGCCGTCTCCATGACCATGGCCTGAGGCCCTGTCGGAGTCGGTTGCCCCGCGGGAGGATCGACATCCACGACAACATCTTTGCCAGCGGCTCCGGGGAGCTCGGTGGGGAGGTACTTGTCGGGGCCCAGCTTCCTCTGCTTGTTCTGCCTGGTTGATGGTTCGACGAATGGTTGAGTTAAACGAAGCACAAAAGTACCTGGTTCCACAGTTAGCTTGAGGGCAGCACGCTTTGACAGGTAGTCGGTGATGTCGTTTTCCGTCCGAGGGACATGTTATGCTCGTATACTGTCAAAGTGCTGATGGGTTCATGTACCTAGGGTAGGGTCATAGGCCTGACCTAAATGTCCTGCCCAAGGACACCCTTAGAAGAGATCACCTTCCAGTCGACCAACGAGGAACCCACTCGACTGACTAGAAGGACTCGACCATGGAGATTCACTCGACCACCAGAAGGTCAAAAGGCACTCTGCACTGCAACGGCCTGTAATTGAATAGACTTAATGATAGTTAAGGCACTTTATGTGGGGCGTTACCAGTAACGTCCCAGACTTAATGTACTTAAATCCCTTCATTATGTGGGCTGGCAGGGGTCCTGGCACACTCTATATAAGCCACCCCCCTCCACAGGCAGAAGGGTTCGCACTCTTGTAACACCTATACACATAATCCACTCGACCGCCTCAGGGCTCCGAGACGTAGGGCTTTTACTTCCTCCGAGAAGGGCCTGAACTCGTACATCGCTTGTGTTTACAACCTCTCCATAGCTAGGACCTTGCCTCTCCATACTTACCCCCCACTCTACTGTCAGACTTAGAACCACGACAGTTGGCGCCCACCTTGGGGCAGGTGTTTTAGCGATTTTGTGGAGAAGTTGCGGTATTTCCGAGTACTTTCATCATGATGACTGCTGGGTTTTGGTCGAGGGGCGCGAGATCCGTCTTGGCGCTCTCACCTTTGTTGCCGACGACTCCGCGTGGCTCCAGGAGGCTCCACTCGACGTTGATGCGCTCCCCGTCCGCGGTGCGACGCATTTCCGCGCATGTGTCCGCGGCGTTCTGCTGCGGCAACCGTCGACCCCCTATCGGTCGACTCCTTTATCGGTCACCCGTCCGGTCTCCCACCAGCGCAAGCGCTCTGGTCGGTCGAGGCTGCAGCGGTGGGTGAAGCACGCGGTGGCTCGCCAGACGGCCATCGCACAAGTTGCGGCAATCGAGCCCGACGAATCTCTCTATGGCCTGTTCGATCTGTCGACTGGCTCCGTAGAGACTGCATCCGAATATGATAGCAGTGATCCAGCGGCGGAAATTCTCATGGTCGACGGGCCCCGCAGTCCTCCCGGCTTCGCCCATGGTGGCGGAGCGGGCGGTGGAGGTGACCCCGCACAAGACCACGAAGAGTACCAGCCCGAGACACTCGACTCTCTGCAGAGAGAAGAGCTTCGCCGCAGGAACTTGGATGCCCTGCATACTCCCATTGCGGGAGAAACCCCCGAGGCTCGCGCCTTGGAGGAGGCACGTTTGGCCAATGTGGCTGAACGCGCTCGTCTGGAGAACCTTCAGCGAGCACTCGACGAGCGCGCGCGGCGACGAGTTCCCGAAGCCAGTCGATGTCGACTCTTCCCGCCGACTCAGGTATACCGCACGCTAATTCAGAATTTAGCAGCTGCAACCCGTATAGCAGAGTCCATCCAGCCTTCACAGTCGGAAGCTGGGAGAGGCTTGATGCAGATCAGAGATTTGCTCCGAGCAGCAGGGGACCAGAACTCAGCCGTGTCGCAGTCGCGCAACAGAATTCACAGTCGATCCGTCGCTGCGAATACGGTATAGTCGGCTCACAGTCCCAGATCGCCTCCGCGGCGGGAAGGGCGCGGCAACCAGCGAGATCAGTATGGAGACCGACACGACCGAGATGACAGGCGTCGAGTGCCCGTTTCCCCTCCGAGGGAAGGGTCTTACTCTCCTCGGCGACAGGATGACAGGCGTCAGTTCAGTGCGGGGTGAAGAGTTCCAGTCGACCCCAGGGAACCAGGCTTTGACGCGCGATCCATTATCGTGCAAGGCTTGGTCGACCTAAACAGAGCCCATCGAGGTGGACCCGAGAGAGATGCACCCACGAGCAGTCGAGTGCATGTTTCTGGTCCAGAGTGTTTTAGCAGGGCTATTAGAGCCGCAGTGATTCCCCCCAATTTTAGGTTGGCGACAGGAGTCAGCAAATTTACTGGGGAGTCCAAGCCTGAAACTTGGCTTGAGGACTACCGAGTGGCTGTTCAGATTGGTGGTGGGAATGACGAGATGGCCATGAAGCATTTGCCCCTCATGCTGGAAGGTTCAGCCAGAGCGTGGTTGAATCAGTTACCTCCTAGCAGTATTTACACTTGGGAAGATTTGTCCCGAGTGTTCATCAGAACTTTTGAAGGAACTTGCAAGCGACCAGCTGGTTTGACAGAGCTGCAAGTTTGTGTGCAGAAGACCAATGAGACTCTCAGAGAGTACATTCAGAGGTGGATCACTCTGCACCATACTGTGGAAAATGTGTCTGATCATCAAGCAGTTTGCGCCTTCAAAGATGGCGTCAAGAACAGGGAATTGAGTCTGAAGTTTGGTCGAACCGGGGACATGACCCTGAGTCGAATGATGGAGATTGCTACCAAGTACGCCAACGGCGAGGAAGAGGACCGACTCCGAAGAGGCAAGTATAAGCCAAGTCAGTCGGAGAAGGGAAATTCCAGTCGGAAACAGAAGCGGAAAGCCGAGCCAGCAGCTCCTGGAGAGGCCCTGGCCGTGACTCAGGGAAAGTTCAAAGGGAAGCCAAAAGGATCCTGGAATCCTAAGAAAGTAAAGGATAAAGAAGGAAACGACGTGATGGATATGCCATGCCACATCCACACGAAGAAAGATGAAGAGGGCAACATCATTTACCCAAAGCACACCACTCGCCAGTGTCGACTCCTGATCCAGCAGTTTCAGGGAAAACAGTCTAAGGACAAGGAGAAGGAGTCAGACAAGGCCGGAGATAAAGAGGACAGTGAGGAAGAATATCCGCATATCAACTCCACTCTGATGATCTTCGCGGATGTGGAAAGCAAGAGTCGTCTGAAAGTCACTAACCGTGAGGTGAATATGGTTGCCCCAGCAAAACCAAGTTATCTGAGATGGTCCCAAACACCCATCACATTCGACCAATCTGATCACCCGACTCATATTGCCACCCCTGGGAGGCAAGCTTTGGTGGTCGATCCAGTTGTCGAAGGCACTCGACTGACGAAAGTGCTGATGGACGGTGGTAGTGGGCTGAACTTGTTGTATGCAGACACACTGAAAGGAATGGGCATCCCGATGTCCCGACTAAGCACCAGCAACATGAGTTTCCACGGAGTCATACCAGGGAAGAAAGCCAACTCACTCGGCCAAATAGCTCTGGACGTGGTTTTTGGCGACTCAAAGCATTTTCGCAAAGAAAAGTTGACCTTTGAGGTTGTGGATTTTTAGAGCGCGTACCACGCCATTTTGGGGAGGCCCTCCTATGCACGGTTCATGGCTCGACCATGTTACGTGTACCTCAAACTGAAAATGCCAGGTCCCAAAGGAGTGATCACTGTCACTGGCGATCGGAAAAAGGCAGAAGAGTGCTTTCAGAAGGGCTCGAAGATTGCCGATTCCCAGGTGACAGCGGTCGAGTTCGAAGAATACAAGAAAAACGCAGATCCGAGTGATTTGTTGCAATCCAAGAAACCAGCCACAGAATCTGCATTTCAGTCGTCTGGTGAGACGAAGCCTGTTCACATTCACCCGACCGACCCCAATGCAGCCCCGACCCACATCTCCACGACACTCGACCCGAAATAGGAAGAAGCGCTCATCCAGTTCCTCCGTGAGAACTGGGACATTTTTGCATGGAAGCCAGCTGACATGCCAGGTGTTCCCAGGGGACTGGCTGAGCATCGCCTCAGAGTCGACAAATCAGCAAAACCAGTCAAAGAGCATCTTCGGCGGTCCGTCGTCCAGAAGAGAAAAGCTATTGGTGAGGAAGTGGCTCGACTGTTGGCGGCAGGATTTATCCGAGAGATATACCACTCCGAGTGGCTCGCTAATGTCGTCATGGTTCCCAAGAAGGACAACTCACTCCGCATGTGCATTGACTTCAAGCACATCAATCGGGCCTGCCCGAAAGATCATTTTCCTCTCCCTCGCATAGATCAAATTGTTGACTCGACCGCGGGATGTGAGGGATTGTCTTTTCTAGACGCATATTCCGGGTATCATCAGATCCGTCTGTATGGACCCGACGAAATAAAAATAGCTTTCATCACTCCATTCGGGTGCTTCTGCTATATCACCATGCCATTCGGCCTCAAGAATGCCGGAGCCACATTTATGCGAATGATTCAGAAGTGTCTTCTCACTCAAATCAGTCGGAATGTGGAAGCGTATATGGATGATATCGTCGTTAAGTGGCGAAAAGGTTCCGACCTGCTTGCTGACCTCGCCGAAACATTTGCCAACCTCAGAAGGTATGATATCAAGCTCAATCCATCGAAGTGCACATTCGGAGTTCCTGGTGGAAAGTTACTCGGTTTTCTCGTTTCCGAGCGAGGGATCGACGCTAATCCAGAGAAGATCGGCACTATTCTCCGAATGAAACGCCCTGTGCGAGTGCACGATGTCCAGAAGCTTACTGGATGCTTGGCCGCATTAAGTCGATTCATCTCACGACTCGGTGAAAAGGCATTGCCTCTTTACCGACTGATGAAGAAGGCAGACAAGTTCGAGTGGACTCCAGAAGCTGATGCAGCGTTTGCCGAGCTAAAAGCTCTGCTCTCCACCCAGCCGGTGCTTGCTGCCCCGATCAGCAAAGAGCCTCTGTTGCTTTATATTGCAGCCACAGGACAAGTCGTCAGTACAGTACTTACGGTCGAGCGGGAAGAAGAAGGAAAAACCTTCAAAGTTCAGCGTCCGGTGTATTATTTGTCTGAAGTCTTGACTCCATCCAAGCAGAGATATCCTCATTATCTGAAGCTTGTGTATGGAATATACATGACCACGAAGAAGGTTGCTCATTATTTCTCTGATCATTCTATCACAGTCGTCAGCGATGCCCCACTATCAGAGATTCTGCACAACAGAGATGCAACTGGTCGAGTGGCGAAATGGGCGATTGAACTTCTTCCCCTTGATATCAAGTTTGAGGCAAAGAAAGCCATTAAGTCCCAGGCAATAGCAGATTTCCTCGCTGAGTGGATTGAGCAACAGCAGCCGACTGAAGTTCACTCGGAGCATTGGACCATGTTCTTCGATGGCTCTAAGATGCTGAATGGTTCTGGTGCTGGGGTTGTTTTAGTTTCCCCCAGAGGAGATAAGCTTAGGTATGTGCTCCAGATTCACTTTGATTCCTCCAACAATGAGGCAGAGTATGAGGTCCTTTTATATGGATTACGCATGGCCATCTCACTCGGCGTCCGTCGCCTGATGGTTTATGGCGATTCAGATTTAGTGGTCAACCAGGTGATGAAGGAGTGGGACGTGAGAAGCCCAGCCATGACTGGATACTGCAATGCAGTGAGGAAGATTGAAAAGAAGTTCGAGGGGTTGGAGCTCCATCACATCCCCCGACTGAAAAATCAAGCAGCAGATGATCTGGCAAAGATAGGTTCCAAAAGAGAAGCCATTCCGAGTGGTGTGTTTTTGGAGCATATACACACTTCGTCAGTTAAAGAGGATCCCTTCACAGAGGAAGCTCCACAGCCCAAGAGTGCCACAGATCCGACTGAGGTTGAGGTCCCAGCAGTGGTCGACTTGGTCATGGAGGTTTTAGTGGTCACTCCCGACTGGACAATTCCCTATATCGCGTATATCCTGAGAAAAGAGCTCCCAGAGGATGAGGAAGAGGCTCGGCAGATCGTCCGTCGATCCAAAGCCTTTACCGTTATCAAAGGACAGCTGTATAGAGAAAGCCCGACTGGGGTTGGTCAAAAATGCATAACGCCAGAAGAAGGTCGAATCATTCTCAATGATATCCACTCGGGGACCTGTGGTCACCATGCGTCCTCTCAGACCATTGTGGCCAAAGCATACCGAGCTGGATTTTACTGGCCAAGGGCGAATGAGATGGCAAAGGAAATAGTGGACAAGTGCGAAGGATGTCAGTTCTACTCCAATATGTCACACAAGCCCGCGTCAGCTCTGAAGACCATTCCACTCGTCTGGCCGTTCGCAGTATGGGGGTTGGACATGGTCGGTCCCTTGAGAACAGGTCGAAGTGGTTTCACGCACGTACTGGTCGCAGTCGACAAGTTCACGAAGTGGATTGAGGCTAAACCAATCAAGAATCTTGACGCCGGTACTGCGGTTACCTTCATCAGGGAGCTGACGTTCAGATATGGAGTCCCGCACAGCATCATTACGGATAATGGGTCGAACTTTGACTCAGAAGAATTCAGGGATTTCTGCAACGCTCAAGGCACACGAGTCGACTACGCTTCGATCGCTCATCCGCAGTCGAATGGACAAGCAGAGCGAGCCAATGGCTTAATCCTCAAGGGATTAAAACCCCGACTGATGCGTGATCTCAAGCACGCGGCTGGAGCATGGGTCGACGAACTCCCCCTTTGGTGCTTTGGGGTTTGCGGACCACACCCAATCGGTCGACCGGAAGAACTCCATTCTTTTTGGTCTATGGAGCTGAAGCAGTCTTGCCGAGTGATCTTCTTCACAATGCTCCTCGAGTTGAACTCTACAACGAAGCAGAAGCTGAGCAAGCGCGTTAGGACGCAGTCGACCTTCTAGAGGAAGAAAGAGAGATGGCTCTGATCCGATCGACCATCTATCAACAGGACTTGCGTCACTTTCACGCCAAGAATGTGAGAGGTCGAGCCTTCCAAGAAGGATATCTAGTTCTCCGAGTGGATCAGCAGAAACAGCATAAGCTCGCTCCTTCTTGGGAAGGACCCTTCATCGTCACCAAAGTCCTCCACAACGGGGCATACCGTCTCTACAACGTCGAACACAATATCGAAGAGCCCCGAGCTTGGAATGCGGATCTGCTCCGCCCGTTTTACACTTAAAGTTTTCCACTCGGATGAGTTGTAATAAAATACTTCTGTAGTTCATGGATTTCGAAATAATAGTGCCATAATTCCTTCATAATTTTTGTCACTTTTTCCCCCAGTGGGTGTCTTAGTCGCGAATCCGTTTCGCCTAAGTTTGTACAAATCCTACCGAGTGGTAAGCCAGACTTCCACTCGGAGGCTTAGCCGCGAATCCGTTTCACCTAAGTTATAAAAATCCTACCGAGTGGTAAGCCAGACTTCCACTCGGGGGCTTAGCTGCAGCCCAGTGCTCGCCTAAGTTATAAAAATCCTACTGAGTGGTAAGCCAGACTTCCACTCGGGGGCTTAGCTGCAGTCCCAGCGTTCGCCTAAGTTATAAAAAATCCTACCGAGTGAAGAGCAAACCTCTCACTCGGAGGCTTAGCTGCAGTCCAAGTACTTGCCTAAGTTATGAAAAATCCTACCGAGTGAAGAGCAAACCTCACACTCGGGGGCTTAGCTGCAGCCCAGCGCTCGCCTAAGTTATAAAAAATCCTACCGAGTGAAGAGCAAACCTCTCACTCGGGGGCTTAGCTGCAGCCCAGCGCTCGCCTAAGTTATAAAAAATCCTACCGAGTGAAGAGCAAACCTCTCACTCGGAGGCTTAGCTGCAGCCCAGCGCTCGCCTAAGTTATAAAAAATCCTACCGAGTGAAGAGCAAACCTCTCACTCGGGGGCTTAGCTGTAGCCCAGCGCTCGCCTAAGTTATAAAAAATCCTACCGAGTGAAGAGCAAACCTCTCACTCGGAGGCTTAGCTGCAGCCCAGCGTTCGCCTAAGTTATAAAAAATCCTACCGAGTGAAGAGCAAACCTCTCACTCGGAGGCTTAGCTGCAGCCCAGCGCTCGCCTAAGTTATAAAAAATCCTATCGAGTGAAGAGCAAACCTCTCACTCGGAGGCTTAGCTGCAGCCCAGCGCTCGTCTAAGTTATAAAAATCCTACCGAGTGAAGAGCAAACCTCTCACTCGGAGGCTTAGCTGCAGCCCAGCGCTCGCCTAAGTTATAAAAAATCCTACCGAGTGAAGAGCAAACCTCTCACTCGGAGGCTTAGCTGCAGCCCAGCGCTCGCCTAAGTTATAAAAAATCCTACCGAGTGAAGAGCAAACCTCTCACTCGGAGGCTTAGCTGCAGCCCAGCGCTCGCCTAAGTTATAAAAAATCCTACCGAGTGAAGAGCAAACCTCTCACTCGGAGGCTTAGCTGCAGCCCAGCGCTCGCCTAAGTTATAAAAAATCCTACCGAGTGAAGAGCAAACCTCTCACTCGGAGGCTTAGCTGCAGCCCAGCGCTCTTCTAAGTTATAAAAAATCCTACCGAGTGAAGAGCAAACCTCTCACTCGGGGGCTTAGCTGCAGCCCAGCGCTCGCCTAAGTTATAAAAAATCCTACCGAGTGAAGAGCAAACCTCTCACTCGGAGGCTTAGCTGCAGCACAGCGCTCGCCTAAGTTATAAAAAATCCTACCGAGTGAAGAGCAAACCTCTCACTCGGGGGCTTAGCTGCAGCCCAGTGCTCGCCTAAGGAATAAGTTGACTGCAGTGGGCATCTTGCTGTGAACCTGCAAAGGACAATTCGAGCCAAGAGCAATCGTATCCAAACATCAAATACAAGTTTAGGTCGATACCTAAAGGAACCGAGAGTGCTCAGGCACTAAGCCTGTTAAGGTTTATCAGTTACAATTCCACTCGGCATACCGAGGCAAATTTAAAGTGTCGGGCTTAAAGAAAGTTTTTTACCCCTCCTGTGGAGGGCTGGAAGGAGCAACGAACTCATCGAGGTCGATCCCGTCTGCGATCCGGGTAGCAGCAGCGATGAAAGTTTCCATGAAGGACCTGAAGTCGTGTTTCTTGGTGTTGGCCACTCGGAGAGCCGCCAGCTTCTCTTCTCGTGCGTCCTTGCAGTGGACTCGTGCCAGACAAAGGGGAACATCTGCGCCACACCGAGCCGAGGACTTCTTCCACTCTTGCACACGGTCGGGGACCGCGTTTAGTCGAGCCATCAACGACTCGAGGTCATTCTGAAGTGTCGCCCTGGGCCAAAGCGTCGAGTCGATGCGAGAAGTGGCGGCCTTCAGCCTTGCAAGATAGTCCACGACAGCTGCAACGCGGGACTCCAGTCGGAAGACATTCATGGAAACTTCATCATTCACCGGAGAATTGACAGGGTCAAGGTTCGGCTCCAACTGGCTAGTCTCTTCTTCAAAGTTTCGACAGAATTCTGCAAGGACAAAATGCCGAATCAAGACAATGGTCGAATGGAAGCATCACAGTTGAAAATGTTGGTCGAGTGTAAAGGATTACCTTCGAGCATAAGGAACAATTTCTTGGCAAGACCACCCAGGAAGCCTTCCAGGTCATTCTTCTTCCCAATCAACTGGTTGATCTTCTCGGTCAAGGTAGTCTTGTCAGTTTTCAGTCGGTTAACATCCTTGGTGGCAATCGCCAGAGCAGCTTTCAGATTGGTATTTTCCTGTTCAAGCTTGGTGACTGAAGCTAACTTCTTGTCAGCAAGCTTGGTCTTCTCAGCTAGCTCAAGGTCCTTCTTCTTCTGGGCCTCCTTCACCTTGCCTGCAAGTTACAGCAAAGTCAGATTTTGAAACAAATGGAAGGAAAAAGGAGTCGGCGAGGTCTCACCGAACATACCTTTGGTCTCCTCCTTCGCCTTCGTCAGATTCTCCTGCACCAGCTTCAGATCCAGCTCGAGCTGAATGTGCTTCTGCTCCAGTTCCGTATAGCGAGCCGCAAGGTCACAGGATTTCTACGAAGAACCAATCGACAAAATATCAAAGATGATTCACTTCCGAGTGGATAGAGAAAAATCATACGTTTCTAAGACTACAGTCGAATGCAAGCATTCGACCGTAGTCTCGGGGACTACACCCAGAGGGTGCACTCAGCGTGCCCCCACTAATTCTGTTCAAGACAGAGTCGACCAGTCGACCTCAAAAAAAAAGACGTGCTCTTCAGACTGTAGTCGACTGCAAGCAATCGACCACAGTCTCGGGGACTACACCCAGTGGGTGCACTCAGCGTGCCCCCACCAGTTTCAGAAATCCATTCGATCCAGTCGAATGACGAAAAGCCTTTACTTATAAAGCCTAAGGCCGACTGCCAGCAGTCTACCTTAGCCTTGGGGACTACACCCAGCGGGTGCACTCAGCGTGCCCCCGCTAACACGGAGTTTTTTATCGACACACCCACTGGGTGATTGCTATGGATTTCAGAAAGAAAAAGTTTTGATAGCATATCCTAACAGAACAGGCGGTGGTCAACTGACCTGAACATTGCTTTGAAGGGCGGAGCTAGCATCATAAGCTGCTTGGCTTGCATCCCGGATGATCTTCACCTGCTCCATCATGATCCCCGCTTGGCGTATCGCCTCCTTAGCAGCGCTGGCCTGGTCCTCTGGGACGTGATGTGTTGTGAAGAGCGAAGGTTGTGCAGCACTCGACGAAGTGGGATGAGCACTCGTCAGCGGCACCGCGAAAGACACGGTGTGTCGAGTGGGGTTCTCCCCCTCCGTGACCACAGTCTCAGGCGCCGTCGCATCCTGGGTTGCTTTATCAGTAGACGCCTTCCTGCTCCTCCTGTGCCTCAGCGGTTCTTCATCCTCATCATCATGATCTTCAGGAAGGGTGATAATGTCATTGGGTGGAGCTTCAGAAAAAGAATCAAAGTTAGAAATCATGAGTCAGTCGACTAAGGACAGAATTGAGAGTATAGTACCAGGATTTGAGGTTGCTGCGTCCTCCATCTCATGGTCGTCAGCCTTGCCTGAGGTCTCAGAAGTTGCAGCACTGAAGATCCAAAGAATCAGTCGACTAACTCAAGTATCAACCAGAGATAAAGCTTATACAAAACAAGAGAACTCAAGTAACATGTTTACCCGGATATGGTGGGGATGGACACCTTCATCTTCGGCAGGAGCTTGGTGGGTTTCGACGGAGCCACCTTCGACTGCTTCGGCGCCTTTTCACTCGGCACCGGAGAAGCGGTCCGAGGGCGTTTGGTCGACTGTGGGGCAGTCGCAACCCCCTTACCGCGTTCAGTCGCGGGGTCATGGACAAGTTTCGACCGCCTTTCCGAGCACGGTGGTGCAACCTCCTCCTCCTCCTCTTCTTCGTCCTCATCATCGTCGTCGTCATCGTCGTCATCTTCGACAGCGTCTGAATCCCACTCATCCTGGCTCTCGCCCCCGCTGGCTTCTCCCTCCTCAGTCGGAGCCTGAGCTCCATTGGGCATCGAATACAGCTCGGTAAGGGCCTGGAAGACGTCAAGACAGAGATCAATCGACCAAGTTGCAGAACATACAGAAACAAATTCGACAAATATACAATAGAAGGCAGAGCAAATGTACCTTGTCTGGAACGCTGTGATGGTCGAGTGGAGGAATCCTCCTGGATCCACGGGGATTATCCTTGTTCCCAGTGACCGCGGCCATCCATCTTTCCACCGTGGCGTCGTCGACTACTTCCGGGTGGACTCGAGTCTCATCTTCAGTTCCGCAGTACAACCACATGTAATGGCTCCGGAACTGAAGAGGCTGGATACGCCACCGAAGGAAAACCTCCAGAAGGTCCATGCCAGTCACGCCATCCCGAACCAACTGCACCACGCGATCCATCAACATCTTCACATTGGCTCTCTCCTCCGGAACCACCTTCAGAGAGGAGGGCTTGTTCACTTGGCTCATGGTGAATGGAGGGAGTCCACTCGACTGCCCCGGCGTCGGCTCATTCTGGCAGTAGAACCAGGTCGACTGCCAGCCCCTGACCGACTCGGGAAACGTCATAGCTGGGAAGGTGCTCTTATTCCTCACTTGAATTCCCAGGCCCCCGCACATTTGGACAACTTGGGTTTTCTCATCGCCTGGACTCGCCTTGTTCACAGTCTGAGAACGACACGTGAAGATGTGCTTGAACAAGCCCCAGTGCGGTCGACAGCCCAGGAAGCTCTCGCACATGGATACAAACGCAGCAAGATACGCGATGGAGTTCGGAGTAAAGTGGTGGAGTTGGGCTCCAAAGAAGTTCAAAAAGCCACGAAAGAAAACGCTCGGTGGCAGAGAAAATCCTCGATCGACATGAGTGGCCAGGAGCACACACTCACCCTCTTCCGGCTGGGGTTGCCACTCTTTTCCTGGAAGTCTTGCGACGCCGTGGGGGATCAGCCCGTCGTCAGCCATGTCGAGGAGATCCTTCTCCCTGATGGTCGACTGGATACAATCTCCCTGGACCCAGCCCTTCGGCAGGCGGGATCTCGACGAAGACCCGCTGCGGCTGGTGGATCTCCCCTTCGCCTTCTCCGCCGCCGACGCCTTCTTTGCGCGCTCCAGCACCGCCGCCTTCGCCTTGACCATGGCTGCCGGCGAGGTGCGTGAAGAAGAGCTTTGCGAAGGCGAAAGCGGGTGCGTTGGGCGGAGACGAGGAGAGCAGAGGAGAAAGAATGGAGCACTGTTCAGAAACCCTCACTAGCCGCATTTATAACATCCCTTCCGAGTGGATGACAGGTGGACCCGGTCAACCTAATCATATCCCGAAACAGTTGCATTGACACGATACGTGGCGGAAAAAGCGGCACGGAGATCGAGGCGTCTATGTCCTGTCCCGTCTGAGCGCCGCGGTTCGTTCCGCTTCGCGCGCTTCCCCAAATTTCATATCCCGTGGAATCCGCGAGCGGCAGATCGGTCTGTCAGACGCGAGATTTCCTGCGATCCGTCGCTCGGGAACCGGCAAAGTCTAAAAGATCACTCGACGAAAGACAAGAATGGATCGAGTCGACTGAAGAAAAGTTGCTCGTTATCAACAAAGAAGATCTTGGTCACGAACGACGCATAGCCAGTATACCAAAAATCAATCGGAAACAGCATCAACTCCTTCCTCATTCAAGCCTCAATCCATTCGGGGGCTAATGATGGGTTCATGTACCTAGGGTAGGGTCATAGGCCTGACCTAAATGTCCTGCCCAAGGACACCCTTAGAAGAGATCACCTTCCAGTCGACCAACGAGGAACCCACTCGACTGACTAGAAGGACTCGACCATGGAGATTCACTCGACCACCAGAAGGTCAAAAGGCACTCTGCACTGCAACGGCCTGTAATTGAATAGACTTAATGATAGTTAAGGCACTTTATGTGGGGCGTTACCAGTAACGTCCCAGACTTAATGTACTTAAATCCCTTCATTATGTGGGCTGGCAGGGGTCCTGGCACACTCTATATAAGCCACCCCCCTCCACAGGCAGAAGGGTTCGCACTCTTGTAACACCTATACACATAATCCACTCGACCGCCTCAGGGCTCCGAGACGTAGGGCTTTTACTTCCTCCGAGAAGGGCCTGAACTCGTACATCGCTTGTGTTTACAACCTCTCCATAGCTAGGACCTTGCCTCTCCATACTTACCCCCCACTCTACTGTCAGACTTAGAACCACGACAAGTGCTCCTCTAGTTTCCTCACTTCATCCACGTAAGCTTCCATCAACGGGCTTTGATAATCTTTGTTGATCTGTCTGACGACGAGTTGCGAATCACCCCTGACGATGAGCTTTTTGACTCTAAGGTCCTCCATGATCCTGAGAACGGCAAGCAAGCCCTCGTACTCGGCGGTGTTGTTAGTGGACATCTCTCGAGGAAAGTGCATTTGGATGACATACTTGAGGTGCTCTCCAGTGGGTGCGGCAAGCAGCACACCAGCACCGGCGCCTTGCAGCGAAAAAGCCCCATCAAAGTACATGATCCAGTTGCGGCTCGTTTCCTTGCCGGGGAGAGTGGTCTCCTGTACCTCTTCGTTGGGTGTCGAGGTCCATTCTGCAACGAACTCCGCCAAGACTCTGCTCCGAATCATCGAGGTGCTTTCGAACTTTAAACCAAAACTCGACAGCTCCAGGGCCCATTCCATGATCCTCCCTGTTGCATCTGGGTTATGCAGTATCCGTTGCAATGGGAGGCGGGTGACCACGGTGATCTCATGCACTTGGAAGTAATGACGCAGCTTCCTCGAGGCCATAAGGAGGCCAAAGAGCAATTTTTGCACACCTGGGTACCTCGACCTAGCCCCCTGCAAGAGGGAGCTGACAAAGTAAACTGGGTGCTGCACCATTTTCTTCTTCTGTGCCACTTCACCCAGTCGCGCGGGCCCTGTCGCACTGGCGTTAGCCTTTGCCGGGGACTCAGTCTTGCCGGGACCGAGCCCTGCCGGAGAGGGTTCTGGCTCACCATCCGTTGACTTTGCCGCTGCCGCTGCCTCTTTGTCGACCTCTCTCTGTGCCACTAGTGCGGCACTAACCACCTGATTTGTTGCCGCTAGGTACAGCAGCAACGGTTCTTGTGGTTTGGGTGCAACCAGCACTGGGGTAGAGGAGAGGTACTTCTTCAAATCCTGCAGCATTGCTTCGGCCTCTAGGGTCCACTCCATTGGGCCCGTCTTCTTCAAGATCTTGAAAAAAGGAAGGGCACGCTCCGCGGACTTGGAGATGAATCTGCTCATGGAGGCAACACAAGCAGTGAGCCAATGCACGTCTTTGATCCGTTTAGGTGCCTCAGTCTGCTCGATGGCCTTTCTCTTATCTGGGTTTGCCTCAATCCCGCGCTGTGACACAAAGAACCCGAGAAGCTTGCCGGACGGGACACCAAGACACACTTCTCGGGGTTCAACTTGAGGTTGATCTTGCGTAGGTTCGCAAATGTTTCCTCCAGATCTTGCAGAAGTGTTGCTTTGTCCTTGGTTTTGACCACTATGTGATCCATATAAGCTTCCATATTTCTATGTAGCTGGGGATCAAAACCAATTTGGACTACTCTTGCAAAGGTTGAGCCAGCACTCTTCAATCCGAAAGGCATCCGTAAAAAGCAATACGTACCACATGGGGTGATGAACATTGTCTTATCCTCGTCTTCTTTCGTCATGAAGATCTGGTGGTATCCTGAGTAGGCGTCGAGGAATGATAACAGGTCACACCCAGCCTCGGAGTCAACAATCTGGTCGATGCGCGGTAACGGGAAGGGATCCTTTGGACAAGCTTTATTGATATCTGTGTAATCAATACACAGTCTCCACTTCTCGTTTGCCTTGCGCACCACTACCGGGTTGGCCAACCACGTCGGATGGAGCACCCCCCTTACCAAACCTGCCGCCTCTAGTTTTCTGATCTCCTCTGTGATGAACTCCTGCCTCTCTAGGGCTTGCTTCCTGACCTTCTGCTTGATGGGCCGTGCATGAGGACAGACAGTAAGATGGTGCTCAATCACTTCCCTGGGAACGCCGGGGATGTCGGAGGCTTGCCATGCAAACACATCGACATTCGC
This sequence comes from Triticum timopheevii, assembly GCA_963921465.1. NCBI lineage: Eukaryota > Viridiplantae > Streptophyta > Magnoliopsida > Poales > Poaceae > Triticum > Triticum timopheevii. Next base: position 483,966,924 of record OY997268.1, on the reverse strand, counting down.
CCACAGGAAAGTGACAAGCTCGCTTTCCTATTTGCTGTCGAGGGTGGAGCTTATGGTAAAAGCTCCCCCCGTGCCATCCTCCTTGACAGGCACCTTCTTGGTCTCTGGTGGTGCAGCCCTGGACTTATTGCTCTTGCCGGTGGAGCTCTCTGGCACGTCCTCAATGGGAGCGCAACACCCCGAAGAGGTGCGCTTGCCGTAGTGGGTGCGAGGGGTCTCGCCGGTCTTTTTCCCTCCCGGGACTCCATCGGCAGGAGCAGGTGCCTTGGCGGCAGCTGCTGCAACTGCTTCCCGGTAGAGTTGGTCGGCGCAAATTAGCGCGTCTTTCTTGTCGGAGGGGACGGTTATAATGTTCATCGGCTCGGGCATCTTCAGCGTGTTGTAGGCATAATGTGAAGCCGCCATGAACTTGGCTAGTGCCGGGTGGCCGAGGATCCCATTGTAGGGCAAGGGGATCTCAGCTACATTAAAGGCAATCCTCTCCGTCTTGTAGTTCAGCTCGCCTCCGAACGTCACGGGCAGTGTGATCTTTCCCTTCAGCTGGCTCCTCCCCGGGTTGACCCCTTGGAACATGCCCGTCTCCTCGAGGTCTCCATCAGGGATCTGCAGCCTCTTGATCATAACAGGCGATATCAAGTTCAGACCGGCCCCGCCGTCAACCAGCATCTTCGTCACCTTGAGTTTGTGGATTGTTGGTGACACCAACAACGGCAAGCACCCAACCACCATAGTGCGGTCAGGATGGTCCTCGGTGTCAAAGATGATAGGCGTGCTGGACCACTTTAGCGGCTTCCGTGCGTCAAACGACGGCTCCACCGCTGTGATCTCACGCGCCCACTGCTTGAGCTGGCGGTGGGATCTATGCAGCGAGGCGCCACCATAGATGCACATGGCTTCTGTGGCTTTCTGGAACTCGTGGTCGCCGGACTCATCGTCCTCGTCGTGATCATCGTCTTCCTGCTTCTTGTCGCGGCCCCGGGCGGGCTTCTGCTGCTGATTATCTTTGCCGCGGCGGCCTCCTTGGCCACCATGCTTCTTGCCGGATCCCTCGGCACCCTCTTGGCCCTTCTCCTTGTCCCGCCGCTCATACTTGGCTTTCTACTTCTCGGCGAGCAGCTCCACTTGCCGACAGTTCTGGAGGTCATGGCCCTTGGTGCAGTGGATCTTGCAACACTGCTTGTCGGGGCCTCCTGGCTTATCGGCAACCGCCAAGGCCCGGCAAGCGACACACCCGACAACCTCCTTGCCGGGGTCGCTCGCCTTGGCTTTCTTGGTGGTGCCGGTATCGTCGGGCCCCTCGACGGCAAGCACGGTCTTGCCCTTGCGCTTCCTGTTATGGCGCCGGCCCTTCTTCGTCGGGGTGGCGGTATCATCCGTGGAGTCGGTTTCCGCGTCGGCGTCTTCGCCGGGGTACTTCCTTCCCTCTTCAGCGCGAGCGCACTGATCTGCTAGAACATAAAGCTCGGCCACATCCTTGACCTTGTTCATCGCCAGCTCCTCCTGCATCTTGCGATTGCGCACATTCTGATGGAATACACTGATCATGGCGGCATGATGAATGTCGGGAATGTTGTACTGCACTCGGCTGAACCTTTGGATGTACTTACACAAGTTTTCTCCTTCTTTCTGGGGGATGATATGCAAGTCGCTCACCTGGCCATGAGCTTGGTGGCCTCCAGTAAAGGCTCCAACAAACTCATGAGATAGATCCGCTCAAGAAGAAATGGAGTCCACCGACAAGTGCATCAACCATGACACAACATTGGGCTTGAGTGCCAATGGGAAGTAATTGGCAAGGACCTTATCGTCGCGGGCCCCAGTAGCTTGCATCGCGATGGTGTAGATGCTGAGGAACTCCGACGGCTGAATCTTGCCGTTGTACTTCTCGCCAACGTCGGGCTTCAACGTGCAGTGGGAGGGCCACTGGAACTGCCGCAGCTCACGGGTGAAGACCGAACAACCCACCTCGTAGGGTAGGCCACCATATCCACCCGGTGCTGGGTGGTCCGTAGTGGGCCCTGCCCACCTATCCGACTGGTGGCGTGCGTCACACCAGCGCTCGATGGTGGTTCGAGCATCTTCTTGAGCTCACTCCTGAAGAACTTGATGTTGGTCGCGGTGGGTTCGCGGGTCGGACGATGCTATGGAAATATCATCATCAGCGTCGTCGTGACGGACTGACACCCGCGGTGGCCGGCATGGAGGAGGGGAGTGCATCGTGGCTGCATCGCCTCCGGACCGTCCTCCGCTAGCATGCGGTGGCTCGACGGAGCGATGTCCTACGGGTCCCGCCGGCCACAACTCGTCGTTGTTAGCGATGCCGACGAGGCTCCGGACGGTGGCCCTCCATTCGTCAAGCTTCTGCACAGCGGGAGGAAAGTCGAGGAGCAGCTACGCGCGTGCTAGGGCTTCTGCTAGCTTGGGCGGCGGCGAAAGCTGTGTGGACCGCGATGCGCTTCGACTTCTAACCGCGTTAGAAGGAGCCCCATCACGGCCCCGCAGCCGGCCAACAGCTCGGCGTGCATGCTGGCACTCCTCATCATGTGAAGAGCGCATGGGACTCTTCCCAGGGCGGCGCCCAGGGTCACCAGCAGGGCAGAGCTGCTCATTGCGCACGATCTGAGAGGAGCGCGCCGTGGGCGCCGGTGTTGTTGTCTTGGAGGTCGCCGTGCCACCGTCTGGCGGCACGACGACGCCCCTGGAGGGCCCCGCGCCGCCTGCGGGGGGCCCGACTCCGTCTTTGGAGCCCGCGATGCGTGGCTCAACGCCTGGCGTACGAACGACGCCGCTCACTAGACCTGGGCTGCCAGGGTGATGTGGATATTCACGGGCCGCGCCACGGGTTCTCTCCGAGACTGGCCCACTACTGGTCCGCACTAGTACTGGCAGTCCGGTCCCGGATGAACCGATTGCCATGGTCGTCTTCTTCTTAGGAGCCATGGCGATGAAGAACTGCTAGGCCAACTACTAGACCAGATTCTCAAAATTGCAACCCCCTACCTGGCACACCAAAGATGTCGGTAGGAAACGACACCTATGGGATCACGAGGATCCCTTATGCGGTTGCGGGGGCGCAGGGTTGTGAGAAGAGCAGGAGTAGCAATCAGCACAAGGATCATTTACCCAGGTTTGGGCCGCGAGGATGCGTAAAACCCTAGTCCTGCTTTGGTGGATGTATTGAGTGTTCTTGAGCTCTTGAACTAGCTATGGTCGCTGCGTGGTTCAAAAGAGCCGAATCCCTCAACAGTACACCATGGGCCTCCTTTTATAGTCGAAAGGGGCTACCACAGTGGCACACAGGAGGTGGAAAGGCTTACAGTGCTATGAGCTTATCGCTCGTATTACAGGACAAGACGCATTTAATGCGTAACTTAGATGTCCTCTTGCTTTATTGGGGACGGGAGAGAGGCCTATCCCATCCGTCGCCGCTCCTCCTCGCTTCGACACGCGCCCTGGCCAGTGATGCATGCGGCGCCATGTAGGCAGGCAAGCAGCTGAGGTGGCGTGGTGGTGGAGCCTCCACGAAGATCTGCATGCCGCCACGCGGGCGTGCGCTGAGTTGGCTTGGGAGTTGCATGTTGCCACGCAGGTGCCTGCCCAGCTGGTTGGGCTGGCAGCTGCATGTGAACGACGGTGGATACTTGGTTGGCGCGGGCCTGGCAGCGGCCCCGCTGACGCCCTTGGCAAGGGTCTTGCCCGGGCCCCAGCAAGGGTCTTACCGCGGCGTCGTAGTCGTCCCTGGCAAGGATCTTGCCGGGGGTCTTGCGGGTTTCCTCGGCAAGGATCTTGTCGTGGATCGTTGCCTTCCAATCCTCATCTGATCTTGAATATTCTTTGTCTTCACAAAGATCTGCATGCCACCATGGAGGTGCTTCCCGAGCCCTGGCTCAACGTAGTTGATGGTGTTGGAGACCGTGGGTTCGAGGGTAGCTCACTCCGCTGGTGTGGGTGAGCGGCCCCGACAAGGGCCTTTCCGGGGCTGCTGAGGCTGCCCCCGCAAGGGTCTTGTCGGGGAAACCTACTTCGTCCATCTCCTCTCTGCGGTCTCGGTCTTTGGTGTTGCTTTGATCATCTCGCGGCTTCGCCTCCCCCCTTTTGCCCTGCTAGGTGTGGCTTCGGCCCGTGGCTCTGATTGCTCGCGCGCAAGTAAGGGGTACAAAGGAGTGCCCCTACTTTAGTACACCGACATAATTGTTTATACGTGAGGAGATATGTGCTCATTTTTCATACTCCCCACCACCTATCCCCAACTTAGACGGATTGTCATATGCATCCGTGTCTAGTTTACAAAACACACTTCTGACTTTAACTTTTTATACTTATGCAGTTCTTTATGCTCTCTCTCAAGAACTGAAATTGGTTTCTTCACGCCAGACCAGATAATCCAAAGTCAAGTAGGAAAACCACGAATGTTGATTAACATGATGTACCATTTTATATAATCAGTTGTGCTTAGAGGTTTTTCATCCTGGGCTGTGTTGGGCATGTCCTCTTGACACAGAATGAACTCTATTGGAGGAGGTTTGTTTATGGCCCTTTTCAGAAAAGAAAATTTAAATAATCACATTTCCGAGTTTCAAAAATATGCATTCATTACTTTTTCACCATTTCCTTTCACAAGATATGACTTTAGTGCATAACTATTTATGATCTTTCACTGCCCCAATTGGATAAGTATTAGAGAAGAAAATCATAACGGTGATAGAATGACTGGCAAAATGGTTATTGGGTGGGAAAAACAAAAAAGTAGACAATACCCCACGCGCTGTGACCGAAATTGGTTGATGAAATTTTTGGTTGATAAAATAAGAAAAAAATAGTACATATGACATTATATTTTATTATTGTTGTAAATATTTTATCAAATATAAGTGGAATAATTGAATGGAAAATACTTTTCATGCATGATTGAATGCCGTGGTGGAATTTTTTGCTATGCATGATTGAATGTTGAGGCAGGCCTTAACCTATTCATATTTGTATCATTGGTACAACGAGGTGCTATACAAATGGTTTTTAACCCCTTTCTGCGACGGCATTTGGAACCGTCGCCAAGTGAGTGTGGGCGATAGGGGGCTCCTTCCCACACGACCCAGAAACAGTCGGGGACAGGGAGCCTTGATGCATACAGTTGCCCCTATATAACTGTTTCCGATGTCTCGAATATCTGAAACGCTTCATCCTTGCTACTCATTTGTGCTTGCATTGCCATCGCAGCCGGAGTTTTGTGGTTTTACCTAAAACCAAGTAGATTCCAGGAACGAGAGTAGGCACATACCAAACTGGCTCTACGTTTACGATGCCTAGCACATCACAAACAGTTCATGATTATAAACCATGTACGATAGGTAGATATTCACACACATTTAGGTTCCCCGCACCGTGACCCATATCGGATTATGATGTATATCGCAAAAGCTGTGCTTTATTAACCGTGTGCACCGTAATGACCTGCACACCGTAATTTTGCCCTAATCTAATTGATGCTATTTAAAATTATACCTAATTTAAACTTGAAAGTAGGCTATAGCTTTATTCATATCCATCAGGTTCAAACAACAATTGCATTATTTGATTCACAGGTACATATGTTTAAGAATTACATAAGAACCAAATAAAGAATGAGGAACCATGATTCTATACTTGTACTATTACAGATGGTAAAGAAAGAGGCAAAAAACATTCTGGTTGCAGAACAAGGTGAAGCGGAATGGCCCAATTGTACTCTCCTAGATGCAGAAGGCACGCACGACTCTAGTCCAACCCCTTGTGATGGCCGGCCGCCAATCATGTAGTATGAGAGGTAATCTTGAGTAAACTGCTTCAGAATCCACTACAAAGGAAAAAAGATTCAGAAATTGTCATCTAACACAACTCATTACGGGCAGTAAGAAGAAGGCTACAGGGTTGTTACTTACCATCCTGCAGTTCACTGTTGTCTTGCATAAAGTGTAAAAAAATAGTTCGATTGACATCTTTTGACCCATTTTAATAACAACCTTTATCAGTTTCCTCACTTGATGCTGGTTCATGAATATCTCATTGCCCCATATGCAGAAAGGGTCAAAGTGTGGATCTTTGGCAATGACATATGTGTTGGGGAACGTAGTAATTTCAAAAAATTTCCTACGCACACGCAAGATCATGGTGATGGCATAGCAACGAGAGGGGAGAGTGTTCGTCCACGTACCCTCGTAGACCGTAAGCGGAAGCGTTAGCACAACGCGGTTGATGTAGTCGTACGTCTTCACGATCCGACCGATCCAAGCACCGAATGTACGGAGCCTCCGAGTTCAGCACACGTTCAGCTCGATGACGATCTCCGGCCTCCGATCCAGCCGAGCTCCGGAGATGAGTTCCGTCAGCATGACGGCGTGGTGACGATGATGATGTTCTACCGGCGCAGGGCTTCTCCTAAACTCCGCGACGATATGACCGAGGTGGAATTTGGTGGAGGGGGGCACCGCACACAGCTAAGGAACGATCCGTAGATCAACTTGTGTGTCTATGGGGTGCCCCCCTGCCCCCGTATATAAAGGATCAAGGGGGGAGGCCGGCCGGCCCCTTGGGCGCACCAAGGGAGGAGGAATCCTCCTCCTAGTAGGAGTAGGACTCCTCCTTTCCTACTCCTACTAGGAGGAGGAAGGAAGGAGGAGAGGGGGAAGGAAAGGGGGGGCGCCGCCCCCCTTCCTAGTCCAATTCTGACCAGAGGGGGGAGGGGGCGCGCGGCCTATGCTGGCCGCCCCTCTCTCCTTTCCCCTAAAGCCCATAAGGCCCAATACTCTCCCGGGGGGTTCCGGTAACCCCCCGGCACTCCGGTTTTCTCCGAAATCACCCGGAACACTTCCGGTGTCCGAATATAGTCGTCCAATATATCAATCTTTATGTCTCGACCATTTCGAGACTCCTCGTCATGTCCGTGATCACATCCGGGACTCCGAACAAACTTCGGTACATCAAAACTTATAAACTCATAATAAAACTGTCATCATAACGTTAAGCGTGCGGACCCTACGGGTTCTAGAACTATGTAGACATGACCTAGAACCATTCTCAGTCAATAACCAATAGCGGGACCTGGATGCCCATATTGGTTCCTACATATTCTACGAAGATCTTTATCGGTCAAATCGCATAACAACATACGTTGTTCCCTTTGTCATCGTATGTTACTTGCCCGAGATTTGATCGTCGGTATCCAATACCTAGTTCAATCTCGTTACCGGCAAGTCTCTTTACTCGTTCTATAGTACATCATCTTATAACTAACTCATTAGTTACAATGCTTGCAAGGCTTAGGTGATGAGTATTATCGAGAGGGCCCAGAGATACCTCTCCGACAATCGGAGTGACAAAACCTAATCTTGAATTATGCCAACCCAACATGTACCTTCGGAAACACCTGTAGAGTACCTTTATAATCACCCAGTTATGTTGTGACGTTTGGTAGCACACAAAGTGTTCTTCCGGTAAACGGGAGTTGCACAATCTCATAGTTGTAGGAACTTTGTATAAGTCATGAAGAAAGCAATAGCAATATACTAAATGATCAAGTGCTAGGCTAACGGAATCGGTCATGTCAATCACATCATTCTCCTAATGCTGTGATCCCATTAATCAAATGACAACACATGTCTATGGTTAGGAAACATAACCATCTTTGATTAATGAGCTAGTCAAGTAGAGGCATACTAGTGACTTTATGTTTGTCTATGTATTCACACATGTATCGTGTTTTCGGTTAATACAATTCTAGCATGAATAATAAACATTTATCATGATATGAGGAAATAAATAATAACTTTATTATTGCCTCTAGGGCATATTTCCTTCAATATGTACCTAAAAGCACCAAGTGAATATTAGAAGCTAAACAACAATTTCAAAATGATGTACTACAACACTCCCTCCATCCCATTATATAAGATTTTATTACATGTATATCTAGACATCATCAGAACATTAAGGTAACACTCTTTCTTGTTGCTATGTAGCCTGGGATTGCATATTTAGTCATTCAGTACAATGCATGTTGCTATGTAGCCTCAGATATATTAAATATGGCCCTAGTTAACCTACTGATAAATGGGTTACAAATATATTCAGTGAAATGTCCTATTCGACGATTAATCCCTTATCAGCCCCCAAGCTATATGGTACTAGCTACCTATATCCTGAACAGTGAGTACATATAATCAATGCGATGAAACTAACCTCGATGGAAAACAACATTGTTCTCAATATTGTCCTGTATGAGTACATATAAAGGCATGTTAAGCACAACAGGCGAAACATCAACCAAATATATCCATGGTAGACAACATAATCTACAAATCATAGCTTCAGTGCAGGCTCAAGCATGCTAATTAAGCAAAACAAGAAGTGGAAAGGTGTGTTAGCTGCATCAGGCATAACATTTAAAAACAAGCAAATAATTATTCAAACTGGTATTGTGCGGGTCTAAAGTACACTAGTTATTGTTAAAAAACGAAAGGGCGTGTTAATTGCAATACCCTTAACAGCAACTCAATATCGTAATTCCTAGTGGTATTGTTGAAACTATTATTGAAGAAATTGAACTGCACGGCAAATAGTTGCACATATAGAGCATCACATTGTGAAGAACTGAAATAAACAAGGCATAAGGCCAGCTCTAGCCGGTCCTTTAAAAGTTAAAGGACTAAAACCCTTAGTGGATATATATATACTCCAACAATTTTTGTCCGTTTCTAGTCGATCCCCTAAACTTAATGGTGTAAACTTTAGCAGGTTCAACCGAAAGTAGCATGCATTCAAACATAAATATAGATAGTTTTGCATAATCGAACATAAAATATAAATTTAAACTAAGCTAAAATACTTTCTATCGAAGTGGAGGTTGAGTCAATCCTTCCTCGTCAGGTACGGTGTGCCGCAAGCCGGGTCCGGTCCGGTGCCATCATCGGGGTCGTTGGGGAAGACACTCCTCCACTCGTCGACATAGATCTCCTCGTACTCGTCGCCCAGCTCGATGCCCTTTGCGCCACCGTCCTTGCTGCCTTTGACCTTGTTATCATAGGAGAGCGCGATAGCCTTGCCGCCCTTCGCGCCGGCAAAGTTCGCCCACTCCGCCTCCGCGAGCTCCGGCTGCTGTCGGCGGAGCTCTTGCATGTAGGCCTCGTCGGTAGCCTCGACCTCGAGGCGCTCCCATGCCTCGCGATCCTCCCGCGCCATAGCCGAGCTCACCACCCCTGGTTCCGGCGGAACGAGGTGGACCGGACGTGTGTGTCGGTGTTAAAACCGGCGGATCTTGGGTAGGGGGTCCCGAACTGTGCGTCTAGGGCTAATGGTAACAGGAGGCGGGGGACACGATGTTTACCTAGGTTCAGGCCCTCTCGATGGAGGTAATACCCTACTTCCTGCTTGATTGATCTTGATGATATGAGTATTACAAGAGTTGATCTACCACAAGATCGTAGAGGCTAAACCCTAGAAGCTAGCCTATGATTATGATTGTTGTTGTCCTACGGACTAAACCCTCTGGTTTATATAGACACCGGAGGGGGCTAGGGTTACACATAGTCAGTTACAGAGAAGGAGATCTACATATCCGAATTGCCAAGCTTGCCTTCCACGCAAAGGAGAGTCCCACCCAGACACGGGACGAAGTCTTCAATCTTGTATCTTCATAGTCCAACAGTCTGGCCAAAGTATATAGTTCGGCTATCTGAGGACCCCCTAATCCAGGACTCCCTCAGTAGCCCCTGAACCAGGCTTCAATGACGAAGATTTCGGCGCGCAGATTGTCTTCGGCATTGCAAGGCGGGTTCCTTCTCTCCGAATACTCCATAGAAGATTTTGAACATAAGGATCGTGTCCGGCTCTGCAAAACAAATTCCACATACCACCGCAGAGAGCACAACATTCCACAAATCTAATCTGCTGACAAATTTTCATTGCGTGACGTCACGCCACAACCCGGTCATTATTCGAACCATTTTTCTCAACCAGCTACTGCACATATTGCGAGGCAGTTTCTTTGGCATGTCTTGTCGAAGCAGAGATCGTGTCCCCTTATCACGGGATTCTCATCAATACGGGTGTGGGTAACCCAACCGCTCCATCAATCGCGGTGCTTGGGGAATAAGCGATTTTAGAGGGCAAGTGGGGAGGCGCACAATTTCTACCGCCTTTATAAAGGGATAATGATTCCTCTTTTTCACCCATGCCTTCTTCTTCCCCTGCCCATCCATTCTCGCACACTCGAGCTCCAGCGCCCAAGTTCTCACCTTCTCCGTAAAGCTATTCCAAACATGTCCGGAGCGGGAGGCAAGTGGATGGCCTCCTCCGTTACGGAGGAGGACATCACGAAGCTCCGGGAGGTCGGATACTTGGCCGCAGACATTGCGCACCGGCTCCCGGATGCAGGGCAGATCATCCCTACTATGGAACCCCATGAGAGGGTTGTGTTTCTTGCCCACTTCGTCCGTGGACTGGGATTTCCTCTCCACCCATTTGTTCATGGGCTCATGTTTTACTATGGGCTAGATTTCCATGATCTAGCCCCCAATTGCATCCTCAACATCTCGGTGTTTATCGTCTTGTGCGAGGCCTTCCTCCGCATCAAGCCCCACTTCGGCCTGTGGCTGAAGATCTTCAATGTGAAGCCGAAGATAGTGGTCAGCCAGCAGGCGGAGTGCGGAGGCGCCATGGTGGGCAAGATGCCCAACGTCACCTGGCTCGAAGGCTCCTATGTGGAGACCATGAAGGGGTGGAAATTGGGGTGGTTCTATATCACCGAGCCGCGCGACTCCAACTAGGGGGCGGCCCCTGAATTTCGATCTGGCATCCCCATGCGGCTTACCTCCTGGAAAAGGAAGGGTTTAGCCTGAGGTGAGCCAGCGGAGCTAACCGGACTCCAGAAATGTGTCAAAAATATGATAAGCAAGAAAATGAAGCTCGTCAACGTGGTCCAGGTCATGCTCTTCCGTCGGATCCTTCCGTGTCAAAGACGGGCATTCAATATGTGGGAGTTCAACCCGGCCGAACACCAGACGTTGCAAGAGATCTTCGACGTGATGCACAAAGACGTCTGGAAGGTGCTGTTCAAGGCCGCCGAGGTGCCTCCTCCCATTGTCGAGGATCGCGGAATCAGCGCAAAGCCTCGCGCCAATCCGGTAAGCTATCTGTATTTCACAGATGTGCCCTTCCCCAGTAATTTCGTGGGAGGAATCTAAGCCTCCACGCTAATTTAACAGGACTGGGTAGCGACAGCGGAGCGGATCGACTGTCCGGCTCCACTACCTGAGGATCCAGCAACGGCTCTCCTAATGGAGATGCTGTTTCCGGTGCCCTATGAGGTGTCGGAGAAGAAGGCCAAGAAGAAGGTCACGGGGACCAGGAAAGGTCTCCAGCGCAAGGTAGTCTTGGACTCATCGTCCGAAGACACCGAGGCGCACTCCTCTAACGAAAACGAGGAGGAGGAAGAGGAAAGTCCTCCCCCCACCCGGGGGGACAAGAAAAGGAAGGCCGCCCCGTCTGGGGAGGCCGAAGGATCCAAGAAGGGGAAGACCCTCCCTCCGGACCACTCCACAACAGCCACCTACAGCGACAAGGAGTGGCTGCCCAAGGACAAGCCCATGGCGAAGTCGTAAGTATCCGGATACCATAATACTTCCGGCAAGTTTTGCTTTATTGCTTCTTATCATGTTAAATATGATCGTGCAGTCCGTCCAAGGCCCGCATCGACTTATCCTCCTCGGAGCGGTCTTTGAGCGCGTCGGCGATGAACCGCGATTCGCTCTCGACGGCCAACACCTCCCGGCCCACGGACGACACCGAGGTGTTATCTCAGAGGATACTGGGCAAGGGGGGACAGTTCTAACGGCGCCCCAAGGCAAAATCCCCGACGCCGGGCACATGCGGGGGAAGACCCCCTTGGATTCTGATGAGGGGGGCCGCAGCAAGTTTGGCCCCCAGCCGGATACTGCGCCGGAACCTCCAGTGGTTTTGGATTCAGGCAGGCAGCCCCTCGCTAAGGGGGGCGAGCCGTGTGTGCTGATGACCTCTGTCCATCCAGAGGCATCGGACAACTTGCTGGAAGCGCTTTAGGGCGCTTCCATTGATGAAGAACACCGTACTCTTATGAGTATGGTGATCGCGAAGGTTCGGTCCGCCAAAAGCGGATTAACCGAAGCCTGCGCCAGCCTCCTAACAGGCTTTGAGGTAAGTAATTAAATTATGAGAGAATATCCCAGCTTAGACAGTAGCCCCTGCTGCTCTGTTTGGTGTTCGGAAAGAAAAGCCGAACAGAGGATCAAATAAGATCCACAGGAGCCTAATCATAATATGTCTATGTGAATAAGCAGGCATCGCTACTAGCCGCTGCTGCCCACACTGCGGAGGTCTCCGAAATGAAGCGGGACCTGGGGTGGGCCGAGGAAGAGCTCGGCCTCGTGAAGAGGCAGCTCGAGGAGAACAAAGGTAAGCGATACCCCGTCTGTATGTGAGATAAAGGAAAAATTGTTGATGCTAATAGAAGCACCATGAATTTTAATAGGGGCCATGACTAAAGTGGCGGCCCTTAAGAAGATGCCGTCCGAGGCCGAAGACAAAGCGGCCAAGGAGCGCACTGAGCGTGAGAAACAGGAGACTCGGGTTGATGAGGTCCAGCAAGAGCTCCAGGACTTCGTCAAAAAATTCGAATCCTTGGAGCGTGATTCCAAGACGCAAGAGTCCGAGCTTGCGAAGGCCCTCGAGTGCGCACAAAACACCAAGGCCAAAGCCCAAAAGGCCCTCCAGGAGATTCAGGCGGCCAAGAAGATAGCGGCGGGTAAGGCATTCATTATGCAAAACAAGCATGTGAAGGAAACTTTCCTTTTACTTACCCGAATTCAGAGCTCTCTAGGAGCGTTCGCAGATCTACCGCGCAGCATATCGGATGCTGCGGAGTTCTACCGTGCCGAAGAAGGGAGCTTGACAGAGAAGTTGTTCTAGTCTCAATATACTGGGACCGAACATCCGATGCCCTTGAGTGACCAGCTGAAGCAACTGGTCGAACTGCACAAGGCGGCCGAACTAGCCATGAAGGACCTCATAGTCCGGTTGTGGCCTAGCGAGCCCCTGGCCAGCAGCTACTTTGGCCTTGTAAAGCGGCTGGTAAGTGCCTGTCCGCGGCTTGAAGTCATTAAGCGGTCCGTTTGCATTGAAGGTGCGCGCGGGGCCTCGGCCCGTGCGAAAGTGCACTTGGCGAAGATGGATGCCGAGAAGCTGGTGACGGAGGGGCCGCCGAAGGGCAAGGAGCATATCGCCGGCCCGAACAGTATTATGACAATGTCCTGAAGGGTGCCCGCCTTGTGGCGGATGAATGTGCTAAGGATGTAATATTTGAATGAATGTACTCATGTCATCCTGTAATATGAAAATGAGTTCGTGTGTGCTATATAACGCTTGTTGATTTAAAATATTACCTTCTATGCGGCCGTTTATAAAGTCTAAGAGTTGGCCAGTCGCCGGCTTCTGCCCCCATGTAACTAGTACTGGGGTGTTCGGGATAGATCTAAACACTCTTTATCCAAATTTTTGGTCCCTTAAGGAGGTGTTTAGCGCAACGAACAAGGCAATCAGACTATATAGCTTTATCACTCTCACTTAGCCATACAAGTCTACAATTTTAAATTTTGGCGGAGCCCCTAGTATTCGTAAGGCCGAACTTGGGGCGCTATACATGCCTAAATCGGACAAGGCCGATTCCTCGCCTGAAGTGGAAAAAATCTTTAAGGATTTGAGACCTCTCGAACAGCGACCAGCTCTCGCCTTATCATGACGGTCAGTTTTCGGCTTTCTCTACTGAGGTGCTCGTCCGGAAGAACCGTGACACAATCGTAGTAGTTCTCCCTGTGCTACCTTAGCCGATATAGCGGAACGTAAGGTACCAAAACATGGGAGCCCGGCAAACCCAACTATTGACCCAAGACATGATTCAGAGCTGATGCATATAATGCTATAAGTTCGGGGTGCCGCACTATCAAAAGTGTTCGGACTTTTCTTGCCATGTTATGGGGTACACCGAAGCCCCTACGAGCCGGACGTACCAAAATGTACGGGTGCAATTTGTAATAAATAAGCAGTAAAGGAAAGGGATAAAGAAATATAATAGTAAGCTTGACGCTATACATTATTTTCCATTGTTATTTAAATAATACGTCAAAGCGTATGTATACAAGTAGTGCGGTAAGCAAAAATAGGACTATTTGACATGTCCTGGCCAAGGGTAAGCTGCATGTGGGTATGTAAAACAGGTATGACGATTGTTAACGAGACCACCTGGGGATTCCCTTGTACGCCAAAGCTTCTTGTCTCCTTGGTGTTTTCATCCCATTATATGTCCGATATTCGGACTATCGGGAGGGCCTCACTTAAATAGGGACCTGAAAAGAAAAGGTGTGAAGATATACGGATCCCGGGGAGGTTGAGCCGCATTTTGGACCGTATCATAGCCGTGCCTCTGCCTATGCCTATGGTATTGTGAGTGCGTAATTATGTACGCACAACACAAATTTCGCCGCTTGACTGGGATAAGGACGGAGGCCAAATTGCTAGGCGAGCTCTGGACGTGCCGGACGATCCTATCGCGGGGTACTCCGGACTTGCTTGACGGTGTCCGGGTTCTGTATCACCGAATTGGCGGTCTGCCTAAGAAGGCTGCTTTGTACTTCTGATGCGAGGGCCGTAGTGTGCTCCTCCTTACGGAACGAGCGCTCTGTGTTTCCATTTACTGTTATAACCCGTGAGGTCCCGGCATTTTGAGCTTGAGGTATGCATAATGCGGTACCACATTGAATCTAGCAAATGCGGTTCGTCCGAGCAGTGCATGATAGCCACTGTGGAAGGGGACGATATCGAAGATTAACTCCTTGCTTCGGAAGTTGTCCAGTGATCTGAAGACTACTTCCAGTCTGGTTGAGCCCGTGCAACATGCCTCTACACCTGCTATGACACCTTTAAAGGTGGTTTTTGTGGACTTGATCCTTGAGGGGTCGATGCCCATTTTGTGCATTGTATCCTGATAGAGCAGGTTCAGGCTGCTGCCACCGTCCATAAGGACTCATGTGAGATGGAATCCGTCAATGATGGGGTCAAGGACCAATGCGGCAGAACCGCCATGACGGATACTGGTAGGGTGGTCCCTGCGATCGAAAGTGATCGGACAAGAAGACCATGGGTTGAACTTTGGGGCGACTGGCTCCATCGCATAGACGTCCCTTAGTGCACGCTTCCGTTCCCGTTTGGGAATATGGGTTGCGTATATCATGTTTACCGTTTTCACTTGGGGAGGAAATTTCTTCTTGCCTCCTATGTTCGGCGGCCGGGGCTCCTCGTCGTCGTTGCTATGCAGCCCCTTTTCCTTGTTTTCGGCATTCAACTTGCCGGCCTGTTTGAACACCCAGCATTCTCTGTTGGTGTGGTTGGCTGGTTTATCGGGGGTGTCGTGAATTTGACATCAGCGTTCTAGTATGCGGTCCAAACTGGATGGGCCCAGATTGTTTCTTTTGAATGGCTTTTTCCGCTGACCGGACTTAGAGCCACTGAATCCGGCATTGACTGTCGTGTCTTCGGCGTTGTCGCCATTGTTGCGACGCTTATGTCTATTGCGTCGTGGATTGCCGTTGCTATCTCTGGCATCTGAAGTGCCAGGATTTCTTGATGTGTTGTTGCTACGAGCCAGCTAGCTGTCCTCGCCCGCACAATAGCGGGTCATGAGTGTCGTGAGGGTTGCCATGTGTCACGCCCAATATGCGACCCTATCCAAAAGGAACTCGAAGGTCCCACCAAGGATAGACCCGCATATTGGAACGCTTTTGCAAGGTGGATATCATTACATCAACATTACATAATAGATGGGGATACATACAAAACATACAATGTCACATGAATACAACAATACAACATACAAGAACAACATCTGACTACGGATGAATCATAAACAGAAACTCAAACGACATCCACCCTGCTAGCCCAGGCTGCCGACCTGGAACCTATCCCCTGATCGAAGAAGCAGAAGAAGAACTCAACGCAAGCAAGCATCGCTCTCGCGTCAAGATCATCGCATAACCTGTACCTGCAACTGTTGTTGTAGTAATCTATGAGCCATGAGGACTCAGCAATCCCATTACCATGGGTATCAAGACTAGCAAAGCTTAATGGGTAAGGAAGGGGTAAAGTGGTGAGGTTGTAGCAGCGACTAAGCATAATATGGTGGCTAACATACGCAAATAAGAGCGAGAAGAGAACAAGCGGAACAGACGTGATGCTAGCAATGATCAAGAGGTGATCCTGAACTCCTACTTACGTCAAACATAACACAGAAACCGTGTTCACTTCTCGGACTGTCGGTGTATTAAAGTAGGGGTACCTTAGTATCCCGAACTTGTGCACGGGCAGTCGCAGCGACCCACGGCAGGGCTTGCCGGGCGTCCGCCAAGATCCTCAGCGGCTACTTTGATGCCATTCAAGAACAGAGTACTCAAGCTGAAGCCCCGGCAAGAGGAGCTTGCCGGGAAGGCCAACCAAGGCCCCGGCAAGAGAAGCTGGCCGGGAAGAAGACAAGACCCCGGCAAGAGGACCTTGCCGGGAAGGCCACTCAAGGCAGTCCAAGAAGACTTGCCGCGACGCCCCGCGCGTCCCGGCAAGGTCCGGCGAGCGGCAAGCATGCTGGTGCGACGAGATAAGGGTCGCGGCAAGGCGCTTGCCGCGGCAAGGCTGCCACTCTGCGCCCGTGCTCCAGCACATCCGATGACGTGTCGCCACAAGATCGCTCCTGGTGCACGTGGCGGCTAGCTGTACAGCATGGCGGTGCGAGGTGGTGAGTGGAGCAGACAAGGAGGCCATCGTGGCGATCGGTGGAGCTGGTAACGGTCGTTTCCTTGCACTATTGGGGCGACCGGACGGGCATTAAATGCCCTTGTCCCCTGCCGTCAGAGTTAGGTAGGGGACACTGTTGGTAGCAGTTGTACCAACCCGTGTTTTTACCTTTCTACCCCTCTTTCTACGCTGCCACCTGTCGGTGACCCCTTTAGCCTATAAAAAGGAGGCCCATGCGCACGTAGAAGGGGTTCGGAGAATTTGGGTTCGGCTCACTCGAGACTAGGAGAGGGTCGACTCATTCGAAACTTGAGAGCACCCACGCTCTCAAGCAAGAACAGAATACAAACACACAAAGCAGCAGTAGGAGTTTTATCTCTCCGGAGAGCTCTGAAGCTGGGTAAAAACCCCCCGAGCGCTCTTCCCTCGATTTGCTCTTTGTGCGCCCTCTGCCCCCTTGCCGGACTAAAAAGGGGCCCTGCCCCATAGGCGCCAGAGAGGGGGTGCGTCGAGGTCGTGCCAACCTGATCCGGCGTTTGTGCGCGCTACATCAACATCTTCATCGACATGCCACCGAAGAAGAAGGCTTCGGAGGTGGCCGCTCCGTCCACGTCTATCCTACCGCCACCGGAGCAAACGGGCGGTGGGGCGGACGCCGGCGGAGGAGCGGGCGCCAGCGGAGGGACTCACATCGTCACTCGGTCCAAGGACAAGGCCCCGCAAGCTTCAGCGTCTGTACATCCGCCGCACCCCTCCCAGGAGGTGCAGGATCGACAACGCCGCGGTGCTCCTAGCACCGTGCTCGCGTTAGAACAAGGCCAAGCTGGTGGGTCGCGGGAAGCTCAAGGCCAACATGCGCGACAACATGCTGGCGCGAGAGCGAGACGGTCGCCTGGGCGAGATGTTGCTCCTTCTAACAATGTTAGAAGTCTGAGCATATCCCACACCTCGCGTCACTCGCCACCACCGCCCAAGACTCCAGAGGAAGCGCTGGCCCGAGCCCAGCTGCTTCTAGATTACCCTCCAGCGTCAGACAAGATCGACGACTGGAGGGCCACCATTCAGAGCCTTATCGGCTTCGCCAACGGCGACAAGCCCCGGCAACCGAGCACATCGAAGCCCCGGAGAGACGCCCAGGCGCAAGCCGACGCCGATAAGACCGCTGGGGGTGCCACCACTGTGTACTCCCCACCACGAAGGCCAAGATCGCCGACTCGCCGGACCAACCTCGACGCCGATTCCACCGCGTCGTCGGACCCGCGAGTTCGCCGCGATCAATGCCAAGTTCTCCAAGAACGACGACAAGAAGACGCTCGTACTCGCATCGAGCGCCGAAGAGAAGCGCGGCGTTAGTCAGACCTGCGCGCTGGGCCCACTGTTGATATGCACGTGCCGGGGGAACCAGGCGACTTGCAGTACGCGGTAGGTTGCCCTGCGTTCACCCGTGAGCTGCGGCAGGTCCAGTGGCCCAGTACCAAAAACTTCAAGCCAGATGTACCCGAGAAGTACGATGGCAGGATACATCCGTCGGAGTTCCTCAGCGTCTACACCATCGCGGTGCAGGCTGCCGGGGGGCGCGACGAGAAGATCCTCGCCAACTACTTCCCGCTGGTGCTCAAGCCCAACGTCAGATCTTGGCTAATGCACTTGCCGGACAACTCCATCTCTTCGTGGGCGGACCTATGTCATCAGTTTGTCGGCGCCTTCACGGGCGGCCACAAACCCCATGGCCAGGAGAGCGATCTTCATCTGCTCGCCCAGAAGGAAGGAGAACCCCTGCACAAGTACATACAGAGATTCAGCCAGGTGCAGCGCAACATCCCAGACGTCCACCCTGCCGCGGTTATCAGCGCGTTCCATCAGAACGTGCGTAACCGCAGGATGAGGGAGGAGATGGCGATGTGCAAAATTAGAGATGTCAGCGAGCTATATGCTCTGGCCGACAAGTGTGCACGTGCTGAGGAGGGGAGGAAACTCCCCGGAGAGAACGCAGGAGCAGAAGGATCTGACAGTGAGGATGCCGCCCCGGCAAAGAAGAACCGGAGGCGGAACAACAGAAACAGAAGAGCTAAGGATGTGCTAGTCGTCGAGCAGTCCGGCAGTGGAGGCGGCGCCGAGAAGGCCAAAGCTGGTGACTCCGGCGAGGCTGTGGTGGCCGCCGACAAGCAGGACGGCTCCGGCAAGCAGTACTGCAAGATCCACCGCACCAAGGGCCACGACCTCCGGGCCTGCAAGAAGGTTGAGCAGCTCGTTGAGCTACAGAAAGCTGAATACGAGCGCCGCGACAAGGAGAAGGCCCAGGGAGGTGGCGGAGGATCCGGCAAGAAGCGTCCCGCCCAGGGGGGGCGCCGCGGCAAAGCCAAGGAGCGGCAAGGAGACAGGCCTCCCCGCGGCCGCGACAAGGACGAAGACGAAGATGATGAGATGGAGGAAGATGAGGCCGACGAGCAGGAGTATCAGAAGGCAACAGACATTTTGTGCGTTGATGGCGGTGCTTCTCTGCACACCTCGCACCGCCAACTCAAACAGTGGATGTGAGAGGTGAACGTAGCAGAACCGTCTGTTGAGTCGCGCAAGCCTCTGAAGTGGTCCAGCACGCCCATCATCTTCGACGTTGAGGATCACCCTGACCGCACAACTGCGGTCGGGTGCTTGCCGATGTTGGTTTCGCCAACGATCCGCAACCTCAAGGTCACGAAGATGCTGGTTGACGGCGGGGCCGGCTTGAATCTGATCTCTTCTGCGGTACTCAAGAAGCTCCAGATCCCCGACAGCGAGCTCGAAGAAACCGGCACCTTTCAAGGGATCAACCCGGGAAGGAGCAAGCCGAAGGGGAAGATCATGCTGCCAGTAACGTTTGGCACTGAGCTGAACTTCAGGACAGAGAGAGTCACATTCGATGTTGCCGATTTTCCATTGCCCTACAATGGGAGACTTGGTCGTCCAGCGCTTGCTAAGTTCATGGCAGCCTCTCATCACGCCTACAATGTGCTCAAGATGCCCGGACCGATAAGTGTCATTTCTGTCCATGGCGACAAGAAAGATGCACTTATCTGTACCGACAAGATCTACCGGGAAGCAGCAGCCGCAGCAGAACACAAACAACTTGCCGCTGAAGCTCCCAGGGAGAAGAAGAAGACCAAGTCTGGCAAGAGTAGCTCTGATGCCTACTCCAGCAAGCGCGCCTCTTCGGAGTGCTGCGCTACCGTCGAGGATGCACCATCGAGCTCCACCGGCAAGTCCAAGTCCGGCAAGAGTAGCTCTGATGCCTACTCCGGCAAGCGCACCTCTTCGGAGTGCTGCGCTACCGTCGAGGACGCACCATCGAGCTCCACTGGCAAGTGCAAGAAGGCAAAGATAGCTTCACCACAGACCAAGAAAGTGGCCACCAAGGAGGACGGCACTGGTGGTACCTTCACCATCAGTGCCACGCTTGATCCTAAATAGGAAAGTGCGCTCGTTACTTTCCTGCGGGCGAATGTCGATGTGTTTGCATGGCAACCATCTGACATCCCCGGTGTTCCCAGGAAAGTAATTGAGCACCACCTTGCCGTCTGCCCTCACGCGCGGCCCGTCAAGCAGAGAGTCCGAAAACAAGCAGTAGAACGCCAAGAGTTCATCGCAGAGGAAATCAAGAAATTGGAAGCAGCAGGCTTGGTCCGAGGATTACTCCATCCAACGTGGTTAGCCAATCCAGTAGTCGTGCACAAAGCAAACGGGAAGTGGAGGCTTTGTATTGACTTCACTGATGTTAATAAAGCTTGTCCCAAGGATCCATTTCCCTTGCCGCACATTGACCAGATTGTCGACTCCACGGCAGGATGTGATCTGCTTTCATTCCTTGATGCATACTCAGGATATCATCAAATCTTCATGGCAGAAGAGGATGAAGAGAAAACCGCATTCATTACTCCATGTGGCACGTACTGCTTTGTACGGATGCCTTTCGGACTAAAGAATGCTGGTTCAACATTTTCAAGAATAGTCAGTCATGCTTTTGAGCCACAGCTGCACAGAAATGTAGAAGCTTACATGGATGACATAGTGGTCAAGAGTAAGGACAAAGAAACCTTGATCCAAGATCTGGACGAGACCTTCACAAATCTGCGCAAGATCAATCTCAAGTTGAATCCCGAGAAGTGTGTGTTTGGAGTTCCTTCCGGCAAGCTCCTTGGATTCTTCGTGTCTCAGCGGGGGATCGAAGCCAATCCCGACAAGATCAAGGCCATCGAGCAAATCGAAGCACCGAAGCGAGTCAAGGACGTGCTAAGGCTTGCTGGCTGTGTTGCTGCTCTCAGTAGGTTCATCTCTAAGTCTGCTGAGCGCGCCCTGCCATTTTTCAAAGTTTTGAAAAAGGCAGGTCCAATGAAATGGACTCCGGAAGCGGAGGCTGCGCTGCAGGACCTGAAGAGATACCTATCCTCTACTCCAACACTTGTCGCACCTAAGCCACAAGAGAAGTTGCTGCTATATCTGGCGGCAACCAATCAAGTGGTTAGTGTTGCGTTAGTAGCAGAGAGGGAGGCAGATGGTGAGCCAGCGACCGCGGCAAGCGAGTCCAGCAACAAGCAGGGGGCTTCCCCGACAAGCTCTGGCCCGACATGCCCTGATCCGGCAAGTTCCGGTTCCGGCAAGGATGCGTCTGCGCAGCCACAAGAAGGGAAACAGAAGAAGATGGTGCAGCGCCCAGTTTACTTTGTCAGTTCCCTTCTACAGGGGGCTAGATCAAGGTACTCTGGTGTGCAGAAGTTGCTTTTCGGCCTCCTAATGGCCTCGAGGAAGCTGCGCCATTACTTTCAGGCACATGAGATCACAGTGGTCACTCACTTTCCATTGAAGAGGATATTGCAGAATCCAGAGGCAACGGGCAGGATTGTCGAGTGGGCACTGGAATTGTCAAGCTTTGGCCTCAAGTTTGAAAGTACTTCAACTATCCAGAGCCGAGCATTGGCTGAATTCATAGCAGAATGGACGCCAATGCCTGATGAAGAAACTCCGGAGAGGAGCATCCCCGTCAAGGAAGCAAGCAAAGAATGGATCATGTACTTTGACGGTGCCTTCTCGCTGCAAGGCGCCGGTGCGGGCGTACTACTTGTCGCACCCACCGGAGAGCACCTCAAGTACGTGGTCCAGATGCACTTTCCCAAGGAGCAAGCAACAAACAATACTGCAGAGTATGAAGGCTTGCTTGCCGGACTCAGGATCGCGGCAGACCTTGGGATCAAGAAGCTTATTGTCCGGGGTGACTCACAGCTTGTCGTCCGTCAAGTAAACAAAGATTATCAGAGTCCGTTGATGGAAGCATACATTGATGAAGTGAGGAAGCTGGAAGAGCATTTTGACGGCCTGCAAATGGAACATGTTCCAAGAGCTCAAAATGACATTGCAGACGGCCTGTCAAAATGTGCCGCACTCAAGTTACCTGTGGAACCAGGGATTTTTGTGCTCAAGCTGACTCAACCATATGTAACACCATCAACTGGACAGAGCAAAACAAGGAAGTTGATTACTAGCGACTACCTTCTGGCAGAGCTCCCCGAAGCCGCCGTCAAGAAGGTCCCCAAGATCAACACCAAGAGCGCTGAGGAGCGGTCTGCTCCGGCAGGCCCTGGACCTTGTTCCGTTCGAGCAGAGGCTCCCGACGAGTTTTGCTCCGGCAAACTTCCCGGGGAACGTCCTGCTCCAGCAAGCCCCAGGCCTTGTTCCGTTCGAGCAGAGGCTCCCGACGAGTTTTGCTCTGGCAAACTTCCCGGGGAACGTCCTGCTCCAGCAAGCCCCAGGCCTGGTTCCGTTCGAGTAGAGGCTCCCGACAAGTTCTGCTCCAGCAAGCTTGTCGGGGAACATCAAGCTCCGGCTGAGTCGCAGGCGCTCGCCGTAGAAGCGTATGTTCCCGCAGCAGCATTTATGCCTTTGGTCCTTGTTGTCGAGCCACAAGCTCCAGCATGGGCGCAGCAGATTGTCCATTTCCTCCAGACAGGAGAACTTCCCGAAGAGCAAGAAGAAGCGGAAAGAGTAGCCCGGCAGTCAAGTATGTACCAGTTTGTCGATCAGACACTGTACAGAAGAAGACTCAACGGTGTGAAATTGAAGTGCATCTCCCGGGAAGATGGACAAGAGCTGTTGGCGGAGATACATGGAGGCATATGTGGTCACCACATTGGCGCAAGAGCACTTGCCGGCAAAGCTTTCCGGCAAGGTTTCTTCTGGCTGACAGCCCTCCAGGATGCAACTGCACAAGTAACCAAGTGTGAAGCATGCCAGTTCCACTCCAAGCAGATACATCAGCCAGCTCAAGCTCTCGAAACAATCCCTTTATCCTGGCCATATTCGGTCTGGGGGCTCGACATCCTCGGCCCCTTCCCCCGAGCAGTCGGGGGCTTTGAGTACTTGTACGTCGCAATCGACAAGTTCACAAAGTGGCCGGAAGTGGAAGCAGTGAGGAAGGTGACCGCACAGTCAGCAGTCAAGTTCTTCAGGTCGATTGTTTGCCGTTTCGGAATCCCTAACAGGATCATCACCGACAATGGCACACAATTCACGAGCCGCACCTTCATGCAGTACGTCCAAGATCTTGGCGCCAAGATCTGCTTCGCTTCTGTTGCTCACCCGAGAAGCAACGGTCAAGCGGAGAGGGCAAACGCTGAAGTGCTGCGCGGGCTCAAGACCAGAACTTTCGACAGGCTGCACAAGTGCGGAAGAAATTGGATCGAAGAGCTGCCGGTGGTTCTTTGGTCGATCAGAACGACGCCAAATCGAGCCATTGGCCAGACACCTTTTGCTCTAGTATATGGAGCAGAAGCAGTTATCCCCACGGAACTCGTGTACGGATCGCCTCGAGTGCTCGCTTATGATGAGCTTGAGCAAGAGCAGCTGCGCCAAGACGACGCGCTGCTCCTCGAGGAAGATCGTCTTTAGGCTGTTGTGCGAGCCGCTCGCTACCAGCAAGCTTTGCGCCGCTACCATAGCCGCAAAGTTAATGCCAGAAGCTTCGAGGAAGGCGACCTTGTTCTTCGGCGCGTTCAGTCGGCCAAGAATTCCAACAAGTTGACGCCGAAGTGGGAAGGCCCTTACCGGGTGAAACAAGTCACCAGGCCTGGCGCTGTCCACCTGGAGACCGAAGATGGCATTCCAGTGAGCAACTCCTGGAACATAGAGCATCTTCGTAAGTTTTATCCGTAAGGCGCGGTTGTCAGACCCTGTCCGGCAACCACCTTTCTGTACAAGCCTTGCCGCTGTTGCATGTAACCCTTTGTACAGAGCCAGGCGCAGACCCTGAGCACAAGTAAATGAAGCGCTGATACCCCAGGGTTATAGCATGCATGCTAAGTCGAGTCTCGTCCTTGGGTAGGGTTGATAGTGCCTAACAGCAGCTAACCCTTAGCTTAGAGGTCGAGAGTCCGTCCTTTTGCTTTTCCTTCGTTCGCAGGGCTCACACATCCTGGCCAGACCGCTTGAGAACGAGAAGGAGAAGAAGGGCACGCCGGCACCTAGGCCCCGGCAAACCAGAATCGCTGGGGGCTGCGAGTGCCAAGATTCGTCCCCGGCAAGCCAGAGTTGCCGGGGGCTGCAATATCAGATAAGTCTTTCGTCCCTCTTCATGCATCCTTTTATGGACTGGGTAATGCAAAACCGCGTTTCTTCCCAAAAACTGCCGTGCTCCCTCAACTCTAGGCCCCGGAGCGCGTTCCCGGGGCCAAGATTGGTCGTAGTCGCGGTAACAGAGGGATGAAACGAGGAGCCCGCACCCACATCGTTCCCGCCTCCGTCAAAGACGTGAGAAAGGTCAAGCGACGTGGGAAGGCGGCAAGGGCCTGTTGCCGGGAGGCAAACTGTCTGTCCGAGGGATACCAAGGACTTGCTCCTTGGCGTGGGTTTAACCCGCGAGACAAATAACCCGGCAAGCAACCCCTTTTTCATTAAAAGACATCCCACTCAGGTACAGTCCTTAAAGGATGAAAAACATGAAAGAGAGGATTACAAGTTTTAGATACAGCTAAGGCCCGAAGGCTTACAAATTAAAAGATAAGATGCCCGTAATGCCTTTCCTATCCCTCTCTTCAGGAGGTAGGTCAAGGAGGCGAAAAGGGCAAAAGGAGCGCCTAGGCGAGCTACGGGTGCTAGAAGACACCAAGAGAACAGCCCGGGGGCTGTCCGAAGACTGGACGGTGATGGCAGCGCCGGAAGCGGGGCTCGAGGATGGGGCGGCAGGACGTCAGCACGCTGTCGAGGGCACCGCGCCCTCGTACTCCGACCTGACGGCCTTGCCGGCCCTCTTCCCCTTTCGCAGCCTCCCTGCGCCAGCCGCCCAAAGCGACGACCCCGGGGAGTTCGAGGAGCCGGCGACGCGGATGATGGGGTCGCCGGTGACGCACGGAGCGGCGCTCGACACCTAGTCGGACCCACCACTCCGCCGCCCGCTACCCTCGTCGTCGCTGTCGCTCTCCTCCTCGTCACTCTCGCTCGAGGGGGAGTCTTCGCTATCGGAGGAGCTGTCCACGCAGCACCTCGCCCGGATGCCGGAGTCCCCGAAGAACTTGATGGAGAGGAGGTCGCCCTCCATTAACTTAAAATGGAGGGTAAACCCCGCCGTCAGGCTGTGGATATGGGCGAACGACTTCCACCCTCGATCAAGATACATCACGCTGGGGGCTGGGAATGCAACGCGGACTCGCATGCCGCTGATCCCACAGCCCCTCATCTGCAGTCTCAGCGTCTCGGGCGGGTCCGGTTCCATCGCGCTCGCGAACGGAGCTGGGAGCCGGAGGCGACGACGAGGCACCCGGCGCAGCCTGACGAAGAACTCGCAAGGATCGTCCCCTATGTGGACCGCCGTGGGGGGAGGAACCGACGGCGAAGGCAAAGCTGGCGCACCGCCCCGTCCGCCTCTTCCCCGAGAGCCTCGACCTCTTCCTCGGCCTCGTCCGCGACCTCGCCCCCTCCCTCTTCCCCTTATGGCCGGTTCTCCCGCCAAGGGCGCGAGAGAGGGAGAGGTGCGCTGTCTGGCGGCGACCCTCGCCGCCACCGATGAAGGGCCAGGATTCCCTTTCTCCATGGCGAATGGGAGAAAGGGGAGTAGAAGCTGAAGAAAGGAGGAGATGGGAGAGTGTGGGCTTCTGTGCTCCCCTCCCGCTCTTTATAAAGGAGCAGGGTGGGGGCTCGGCCGCCCCGCTCAGCGAATCAAGGCACGGGAAAAGTAGGGAGTCAGGGCCGAACCACTGCCTCTACTCGTGACGGCCTAGATTCCCACTTCCACCGTCCGTGACCCCGAGCGCATGGAATCCGCGTGGCGGGGATGCAGAGCCGAGGCGACGGGTGAGGCGGCCTCGCCCCACCCCGTGATCATGGGAGTGGACGCCTCGAAGACCGCGCGCTGGCCCCGTCCAGTAAATGCACCACGCCCCCACGCCTACCTCCATTTAGGTAGGAGGGCGTGAGCCATCCCCTTCATCATGGCTTGACGCATGCTCACGGGGCCCAGCCCCGCACACGCTGCCCACGTCACCCACGACGCTGCGTCTGACGCGTGCCGTTACGGGCGTGCGCGGTGGAAGCGGAG
The DNA here is from genome assembly GCA_963921465.1 of Triticum timopheevii. Taxonomy (NCBI): domain Eukaryota; kingdom Viridiplantae; phylum Streptophyta; class Magnoliopsida; order Poales; family Poaceae; genus Triticum; species Triticum timopheevii. The sequence continues at coordinate 483,940,526 of OY997268.1, read as the reverse complement.
AGATATACGGCGTGTCCTAGGCCGCGCATGCCCATGCACTATTTTGGGCCTGGCCCAACAGCGCTCGGCACCGTGTATGGCCCAGGCCCGGGGGCTCATGTCGGTGTACTAAAGTAGGGGTACCTTAGTATCCCGAACTTGTGCACGAGCAGTCGCAGCGACCCGCGGCAGGGCTTGCCGGGCGTCCGCCAAGATCCTCAGCGGCTACTTTGATGCCATTCAAGAACAGAGTACTCAAGCTAAAGCCCCGGCAAGAGGAGCTTGCCGGGAAGGCCAACCAAGGCCCCGGCAAGAGGAGCTTGCCGGGAAGGCCAACCAAGGCCCCGGCAAGAGAAGCTGGCCGGGAAGAAGACAAGACCCCGGCAAGAGGAGCTTGCCGGGAAGGCCACTCAAGGCAGTCCAAGAAGACTTGCCGCGACGCCCCGCGCGTCCCGGCAAGGTCCGGCGAGCGGCAAGCTTGCTGGTGCGACGAGATAAGGGCCGCGGCAAGGCGCTTGCCGCGGCAAGGCTGCCACTCTGCGCCCGCGCTCCAGCACATCCGACGACGTGTCGCCACAAGATCGCTCCTGGTGCACGTGGCGGCTAGCTGTACAGCATGGCGGTGCGAGGTGGCGAGCGGAGCAGATAAGGAGGCCATCGTGGCGATCGGTGGCGCTCCTAACGGTCGTTTCCTTGCACTGTTGGGGCGATCGGACGGGCATTAAATGCCCTTGTCCCCTGCCGTCAGAGTTAGGTAGGGGACACTGTTGGTAGCAGTTGTACCAACCCGCGTTTTTACCTTTCTACCCCTCTTTCTACGCTGCCACCTGTCGGTGACCCCTTTAGCCTATAAAAAGGAGGTCCATGCGCACGTAGAAGGGGTTCGGAGAATTTGGGTTCGGCTCACTCGAGACTAGGAGAGGGTCGACTCATTCGAAACCTGAGAGCACCCACGCTCTCAAGCAAGAACAGAATACAAACACACAAAGCAGCAGTAGGAGTTTTATCTCTCCGGAGAGCTCCGAAGCTGGGTAAAAACCCCCCGCGCGCTCTCGCCTCGATCTGCTCTTTGTGCGCCCTCCGCCCCCTTGCCGGACTAAAAAGGGGCCCTGCCCCATAGGTGCTCGCTACCCAAACGCGGCGACACGGACTCCGCCGAGAAGAGACCATCACGGCTACACACGCGGTTGATGCTTTTTAATTCGGATCAAGTGTCAAGTTATCTACAACCAGACATTAACAAATTCCCATCTGCCACATAACCGCGGGCACGGCTCTCGAAAGTTTATACCCTGCAGGGGTGTCCCAACTTAGCCCATGACAAGCTCTCGCGATCAACGAAGGAATAGACTTTCTCCCAGGAAGACCCGATCAGTCTCGGAATCCCGGTTTACAAGACATTTCGACAATGGTAAAACAAGACCGGCAAAGCCGCCCGATGCGCCGACAATCCCGATAGGAGCTGCACATATCTCGTTCTCGGGGCAACACCGGATAAGCGAAGCGTACAGGTACCGACGAATCCAAGTTGCCAAGGAATGGTCCCGCACGGTGCTCTAGTTTGGACCAACACTTAGACAAGCATTGGCCCGGGGGGGCTATAATAAAGATGACCCTTGGGTTAATTACTCCCAAGGGAAAAGTAGGTGGTGGTGAGGCAAATGGTAAAGCCAAGGTTGGGCCTTGCTGGACAAGTTTTATTCAAAGCGAACTGTCAGGGGGGTCCCATAAATCACCCGACCGCGTTAGGAACGCAAAATCCAGGAACATAACACCGGTATGACAGAAACTAGGGCGGCAAGAGTGGAACAAAACACCAGGCATAAGGCCGAGCCTTCCACCCTTTACCAAGTATATAGATGCATTAATAATATAAGAGATATTGTGATATCCCAACATAAACCTTGTCCACCATGGAGAAATCTTCAACTTCACTTGCAACTAGCAACGCTATAAGAGGGGCTGAGCAAAGCGGTAACATAGCCAAACAACGATTTGCTAGGAAGGGTGTCAAAGGTTAGAGGTTCATGGCAATTTGGGAGGCTGGATGAGCAAAAGATAGGTAACGCAGCATAGCGATAGAACGAAGCAACTAGCATAGCAATGATAGTAGTGAGATCCAGGGTAGCGGTCATCTTGCCTGAAATCCCGCTAGGAAGAAGAACGAGTCCATGAAGAAGATGAAGCCACGAAGACGAACCAAGCGAAGACGAACGAATCCTCACGATCGCAATAAAACGGGAACTATCGAGAAGAAGCACACAACATGGTAAACACACCACACATAAACAAGACATGATGCACAACAAGCATGATGCATGACAAAGCTAGATGAGGCTACTCATGGCAAGAGATGATGCAAACAAGAACAACACATCAAAGCAAGTTTAAATGAGGCCGGGAACAACATATAACAATTCCGGTAAGTCCTCATATGCAAATTTCGAAATTGGTCCAGAACTGAATAAACCTTATGTTCAAGTTGTTAAACAGCAAGTTAAGATGCACCAAGAGAATCTACACGAAATTCTAGTCAAGTTACATATAAAGTTCATTAGATTCGAAGCTACGGGCTAGAAGATATGAGCAAAACAAGTTAAACATGGCATTGATGCAAAATGCATACAAACATCAAGCAAACACACCAAAACAAGGATGCAACATGATAATATGGAACTACATGCAAAAACAAGCAAGTTTCATATAGAGCACACTCAAAACGGAGCAACGGTTCAACACATAGCAACAATCTGTCCAAAACAGCAACTAGGCATCTTGCAAGCATCAAAACAATATGCTACAGCACCCCAACATAATAACAAAAGAAATGGGCATGAAGTACAGGTAAAGCACAACAAAACATGAACACTGAGCTATCTCCAGAAATCACTAGAACATGCTCAAATACACATGGGAAGATTGCAAATTATAACAGTTTCAGGCTTGGCAGAAATAACATCAGGTTGCAATGTTTAGAGCAAGCAAACAACATGTTACAGGAACATATCATGGCAAACAAAGGCATGGCATGAATCTACTAAATGCATAGAACAAGAGTCCCTTACTGACCATGAGCCAAAAAGGATCAGAAGATATGATGGCACCCATGTAAACATGGCAAGTTATATTACAGATTCATACATGGCAGGAACAACAATAAGTAGGCATGTTGGTGAGCTTGAACCACTCACCACAGTGCAATACATGGCATGGCAAGGCAACCAACAGTAAGAAGGCATGTTTATGAAGCTAAACATGGCAACATTGCTGTTTAACAACTTGAACATAAGGTTTATTCATAGGGTGCATGGATCACTAGCAAACAATCATGGAAACATTGAACTTAATGTTAACAGGCTGACAGCAATATTACGAAGCAAATTTGGAGCAAGATAACAACATGCTACAGCAGGCTATAATTGCAACCAAGGGCATGAATGGATAGAGCAAGACATGTAGATCAAAACATATTTATAGAACATCTCCAGATTATGCATAGAATGATTAGTAGCAACATGTTTATATAGCATCACGAAATAACAGATTCAGCCTAGCAAAACAGCAACAGCAAGTACACTACTTAACAAGCTCGATGCACTCAGCACACAACTCAAAAAAATACATGGTTGGCACCACTGGAAAGATGGCATGGCATAGATCAACATTCATGTAGACATCAACCTCATAGGATGCACACATCAATCATGGCAAAAATGACAAATGAGCAAGTTATAACAGTTTCAGCAGGTTAACATCAACATGCACTCTTCCAACAGCATTTCGGGCATCAAGATGAGCTCAAATGAAAATTATGCAATGTAATGAAATGAAGTACTCGTCGAGTCGAACCATTTGACATATTACACGCACAAAACGGAGCTACGGATGCAGAGATACAATGCGATGAACATGGCATGATACTGCAAAAATATCTTCGGGACTTGGTGGAATTTTCACTTCCGGGAGAAGTCAACGGTGGCGCGGATTTCGAGGATCGCCGAAGAGCGGCCAGGGACGGGCGCGCGCGGCGGATCCGGGCCGGATCTCGCCGGATCCGGCCAGATCCCGGCGAGGGGAGGCGGAGGACGCGGCGGAGGGGCGCCGGGGCGGCGGGCGGCGGCGGCCGCGGCCAGGCGCGGGCGGCAGGCGGCGGCAGCCGCGGCCAGGCGCGGGCGGCGCGCGGCCGGGACGGCGGAGGCCGAGGGCGGCCGGGCCGGGCGGCAGCGGGGCGAGCCCGGCCGGCGGCGGCGCGGGGAGCCGGTCGGGGCGGCGGCGCCCGACGGCGGCGGAGGCGGGCGCGAGCGGCGGCGGGGCCTCGGGCGGCGCGGCGGAGCTGCGCCGGCGGCGGATCCGGGCGGCGGCGGCGGAGAGCGGCGGCGCTCGGCGCGGGGCCAGGAGGCGTGGGGCGCGGGCCGGCGGCGGTGGCGCGCGGGCCCGCGGCGGGCTCGGGCGGGCCGCAGCGGCGGCGGGTGGCGGCGTGCCACGTGGAAACACCGGATTGGGCGGAGCAGAGAAGCGGACATGTCCGGCGGGAGAGCGGACATGTCCGGCGGTGCGAGGGGAGCGGGGCTAGGGTTTGGACTGCGCGAAAAATCCGGGAGGGACACATATTTATAGGTAGAGGGAGCTAGGAGAGTCCAAATGAGGAGCGGTTTTCGGCCACGCGATGGTGATCGAACGACCGAGAGCATGGAGGGGAGTTAGATGGGCTTTGGGCCACTTTGGAGGGGTGTTGGGCTGCACGCAAAAGAGGCCTTTGCGGTTACCCGGTTAACCGTTGGAGTATCAAACGACCTCCAAATGGCACGAAACTTGACAGGTGGTCTACCGGTGCTATACCAAGGCCGCTTGACAAACCTCGGGCCATCCCGAGAACATTAACACCCGCACAAGAGAAGAGGCAAAAAGGGGACGCCGGGGAACATAGGAGTGCCGGATTGCAAAACGGACAACGGGGAAAATGCTCGGATGCATGAGATGAACATGTATGCAAAATGAAATGCACATGATGACATGCTAAAATGCAACACGCAAGCAAATGACATGGCAATGACGGCGAATAACTGGCAGACACCTGGCGCATCGAATCCGGAGCGTTACACCATGGACTTCGGCTTCTCTTGGCCGAGGTGTTGGGCGAGCCACTCGTCGCGGATGTTATGTTTAAAGGCCGCTAGGGCTTCGGCATTCGGATAGTCGACAAGTTGGTTCTTTTTAGTTAGGAACCGAGTCCAGAATTTCCTGGCCGACTCTCCGGGTTGTTGGGTTATGTGACTTAAGTCATCAGCGTCTGGTGGTCGCACATAAGTGCCCTGGAAATTGTCAAGAAATGCGTCTTCCAGGTTCTCCCAACTGCCAATGGAGTTTGCCGGCAAGCTATTTAGCCAATGCCTAGCCGGTCCTTTGAGCTTAAGTGGGAGGTACTTGATGGCATGTAGATCATCGCCGCGGGCCATGTGAATGTGGAGAAGGAAATCTTCAATCCATACCGCGGGGTCTGTTGTACCATCGTATGATTCAATGTTCACGGGTTTAAACCCTTCTGGCAATTCATGATCCATTACTTCATCAGTGAAGCATAGGGGGTGTGCGGCGCCTCTATGCCGGGCTACATCGCGACGCGGTTCAAATGAGTCTAGTCTGTTGTATTCGGTCCGACCGGACTTGTTTTTAGTATATCCGGCGTGACGGTCATCATCACGCGTTGTGGCGTGGCCCCGTGATCCGTAGATCGATCTTGACTGTCCTACTTTGTTTTCCAATACGTCTCGAAGGTCCTTTGTGTAGCCCCGAGTCTTAGTGTCATTTTTGATTGGCGATGGGGTGCGGGCTGGACTTCGGGCTGAAACGCCGCTTTGTCTTGGCCCCTAGGTGGCCGGTCAGCCGCATCATGCACTGGTAGTGTAGGCTTCGATGCCTCCTCCTCTAATTGAGGTAGCAACCTGCGCTTTGGGTAACTTTTGGGAGGGCGCTCGAGTCCTTATTCCTCGGCTGCCAGGACCTCAGTCCATCTATTAGTTAGCAGTTCTTGATCAGCTTGAAGCTGCTGCTGTTTTTTCTTCAGGCTTTTTGCAGTGGCTATAAGCCGGCGCTTGAAGTGCTCCTGTTCGACGGGATCCTCAGGCACGATGAATTCTTCGTCGCCGAGGCTCGCTTCATCTTTGGAGAGGGGCATGTAATTGTCATCCTCTTATTCTCCATCCATTGCCTGTTCTTTAGGGCTAGCTTGCCTATCCTCCCATTCGGCCTGCTCGAAGCCTGGCTGGGCGGGATTGTTTTCGTCTTCGGCACCATCCGGATTGCTATTTGTGCTGATATCGCTATTTTTGCTCTGACGGGGCTTGGAGTGGCGCCTATGACGCCGGTGCTTAGATTGCTTCTCAGGGGGAATATCCTCCATTACCTCACCGCCATCGCTTTCTTTAGGGGTGTCCACCATATATATATAAACACTATTCTGATCACGGGATCAGAATAATATTCTGATCACAACCAGACCTGCCCCGCTAGTAGTACGTTGAACTTCCCTGTGAACTCGGTTGAACTTCTGACAACATTTCCCAAATGGGGCTTGCGATATACCATTGGAAAGCTATGGACACCAATATCATGATCCAACTTAAATTTTTGGCAAAATATAAGCGGTTTAAGAGCAGTTTTGAAAACCATTTTTTCTTCGCACAAAAAACGTGAATCGTATTTTCAATCGCATTTCTAAACCATTTTTTGGAATGAGGCATATAATATGGCATTAGAAAGCTGCTGCAAAACCACTCCTTCCACATGTTGAAAGTTTTTTCTAATTCCCTATGGTTAAAGAGTAATTTGAAAAAACGTAAAATTTCGTAAACCAAAGAGCTGAGGTCGTTTTTTCGATGTCATTTCTAAACGGCTAATCCAATGGAGGCATATGATATGGCGTTGGAAAGCTTATGAAAATGCGCTACTTTTTCATCTTGAAAGTTTTTTTTCTAATTTTGAATGGTTTAAGAGTAATTTAGAAAATGGTCCAAGTCCTACCGAGTTCATATTTTCGAGCTAATTTTTTAACCATGCATCCAAATGCAGCAAATGATATGGGGTTGGAAAGCTTGAACAAATGCGAAACTTTTCGGTATGTATTGTTTCTCCCAATTCTTTACGGTTTTAAGTCAGTTTTGAAAATGGCGAAAAACATATTTTTGCCGTAATTTGTACAAACTTTATCGGAATTGGGCAAATAATATACCGTTGAAAAGCTACGGAAAATGCGAAACTTTTTCATGTTGATGGTTTTCTCTGATTCCTAGCCGTTTTCAAGTAATTCCGAAAACGGCGGGATCATTCGTTCTGCCTCTACCGCGAAACAGATTCTTCGAAAATGCACCGCGTGAAGAACCTGAACTTCTCGGTGCGTGTACCTGAACTTCACTCTGTTTTTCACGTGATTTTTTTGCTCGTAGATCTTCATCCACTGCTCGTAGCTCTCCATCCCACTCACGGGAATTGAGCGGGTGATATACCGATGGAAAGCTGCTGTAAACACGCAACTTTCCCGTGTTGATCTTTTTTCATACTCGCGACGATTTTGAAAGTTTTTCATCTAAAATTAATTTAGCGTAGTAGTTGAACTTCCTGCTGTTTTCACATTGAACTTTTGGGACGTATTTTTGTTTGTAATTTTCTCATCCATTCGTAAGTGTTACACAAATAATATTCCTTTTGTACAAACGTGTCTCATAATAATTTTTTTAACTTTCTCCGACCAAAGACTTGAACTTACACAAATGATATTAGCGTCGTTTTGAGGTAAATTAGAAAATGGCGAGATCATGATTTCTGCGTTCATCCTGAACGGAAATGCACTGCGTGAAGTAGTTGAACTTCTGGGGCATGTCTGTTTGAACTTCACTCTGTTTCACTTTATTGTATTTTTATATGAAATACACACCGTGTAGTACGTGAACTTCTGGTTATTATCACTTTGAACTTCTCTCTGTTTGAGAGAATTATTTTAAAACGCAAAAAACTACATTTTTTATGTATTTTGGACATCTAAATACATGGTGAACCTCTCTCACAAGAATTTTTTGAACTTTTCCTCGCTGAGCACTTGAACTTCTAGCAACCATTTTTTTCATTTATGAGTTGTTTTTAAAAGTGCAAAAAATGGCGTTGTGTTTTTATTTTTTGAACAGGTAAATCCTAGGTTTTAATAAACTCCGAACTTCTGTGTTATTTCAATTTGAACTTCACCTTTTTATATTTTGATTAAAGAATTGTATTCGATTTTTATACGAAAAAAATCGAGCATGGAAATACAAGGTGAACCTCTCTTGCAAGGATTTTTGAACCTCCCCGGGCAGAGCACTTGAACTTCTTTCAACAAACATTTTAAGCTGTTATTTTTCTATACTTTTATTCTCACCTGAAATGCATTCCTTACAGTACTTGAACTTCTCGTTGTTTTCACTATGAACTTATGTCGCATTTTTGTGTATACATCGAATTACACGCAATTGAAGGTTGGACGTAATTTTTTTGCCATTTTAAAACATGTAATTGGATGTCGGACGTCCCGCAATATAAATTCTAAACCATGCACGGAGGTGCACGTGAACTTTTTGCAACAAATCTGAGTTTTTTATATAATTCAAACTTCTATGTTATTTTAAATTAAACTTCTTAGACTTATTCTTAGAAAAAATGTTTTCAAATAAGAATCAAACATTTTTTAAAAAATTGAACCTCATACTTTTATTTTTCGTAGAAATGGAAAGAATTTGAGTTTTCCGTAAACATAAAACTACTCCTTTTATTTTAATTTGAACTTCTTTACTTTTATTCTTTAGTAACGGAAGAAAACCTGTGTTTTTTTATAAATATCGAACTTCTCTATTTTTACAATTTGGACTTCTTATTTTCTTTTTGAAATCAAATTGGTCCCAAATAATAACTGACCTTCTTTGTGGATTGAGAGAATTATTTTAAAACACATTTTTTTTCTTTTTTGTGTTTTTGAACATGGGAATACTAGGTGAACCTCTCTCGCAAGGATTTTTGAACCTCCCCGGACAGAGCACTTGAACTTCTTTCAACAAACATTTAAGCTTTTATTTTTCTATACTTTTATTCTCACCTAAAATGCATTCCTTGCAGTAGTTGAACTTCTCATTGTTTTCACCTTAAACTTCTGTCACGTATTTTTGTTCAACCTCTCTCAGAAAGAATTTGAACCTCTAACCTTTTTTGTAGAAACGGGGAAAGTATATGTTCTCAATAAATATTGAGCTACTCTGTTTATTTAAATTTGCTTCTTTGTTTTGTTCTTATAGTAAAAGGAAAAATATCTTAGTCTTTTTGTAGAAGTTAAACAATCTGAACTTCTCATTTACCTGTTTTTGAATTTCATTTCTTTAAAAACATGGAGTATATGGGAATAAAATGCTCTTTACCAACCTCTCTAGACTTACCATAACTTTCTTCGGGGTATTGGATCTGTTTGTAGTGCTGAAAACACACACTTTTTGGGAGAGAAGAAAAATAGTGGTACACCTTGTGAAGACATGAACCTGCAGGGCAATAATATTTGAACTTCTTTGTATAGATTGTCCCTGTCAGCATGCGCATACTGTTTCAAACCAAAATCTGAAACAGAGTAAGAACGAAAAAGAGTACAAAACAAGCATGAACTAGCATAAACATGTGAGAAAAGTCCATCACAATCTGAATAAAATCTATGGCTTTTCATGAAAAACTCTGTAAAACTTTTTCTTCCCCTGTTATGAATGATCTTCAATTTACAAAATCACAGCAAAAAGAAGAGAAGAGAGCAGGATCCATGGGGAGGCGTAGGAGCATAATAGCAACAGGGGAGTGCTCCCTCAAGTGCACTGCACACACATGTGCACAGACGGCGAATGCGCTGCTGCGCCATCACTAGGAGTGTGCATCGTCCTGCTGCTCCGGTGCAGGTGCGTTGTTTTTTCTTCTTCTATATAAATACACTCCAAACTGCTGTAAAAAACACAAAGAAACCATTATTCAACCATAAAGAAAAATTAGCAAACATCCATTTTTCTTGAACTGAACCATCATTTCTGTATAGGTACATTTTTTCATCAATAGTTTTACCAAAATGAAAGCAGGGAACCCAAATAACTACATGTAATATTTCTGCACACAAAGAACTACATGTAATATTTCTGCACACATCTAATTGATCGAACTGGTCTAGGGATCAAGAATTGCGTGTGTGGAGCTTTGCGCAGATTTTTTTTCCGCATAGGGTTAAAACTTATTCACACAAAGATAATAATTTTCAAATAGCAATATGTTTGGCTATAAAATTTTCTGCTATATCAAAGACTTAACCAAGTTATGATCAGGTTCGAGTATTTTCAAAGAGGCAGAGTATACTCTATCAAAAAAATCATACACACATGAGACTATAAGCTACAATGGAATGTTAATCTTGGAAATTATCTGATAAATTATGAAGAGGCAAAGAAATGAAAAACAGGGGGAAATCCTCTCTGAATGTACTAAAAAACACATCTCTGAACCTTAATCCATGTTCACTCTGAACTTCAGTACCCCTCAAAACCCACTGTGTGATCCCCCGCTGAAAAATTGGATGAGTTGGTTTCTCCTAGTGGCACCGCCAGAAGCCAAGGCGCACAAATAAGGAATGGGAGCAGGACACGCCGGCGGTTCTACTACTCCATGCGACAGAGTTCAATCATCCTAAAGGGGAGGAGGAAGCAGGAAGAGGAGGAAGGTCAGTACGCGTGAGGAGAGAAGGTCACCTGTAGAATATGAACACAGGTAGGTGGATGGCGAGGGAGGTGGTGTGCTGCCGCGGACGGAGCCAAGCGGAGGCAGGAGTTCGGCCACGGGGGCGGCGTCTCGGCGCACATTTTTTTGGCACCTAGATAACAAGATTTAGATAGCAGTAGATACAGATCAAAAGGAGAACGCATGCGTACATTTTTAGTTCCTACAAGTGGATACAGATCAAAACAAGAACACATGAGTACCATGAAGTTAAAAATTAGTTGGTCCAGGGAAGGTCGAGGTGGCGCTTGTGAGAAGTTCAACTAATCGGAGAGAGAGGAGGCAGAGCATGAGGATGCGTGGACGGATGTAGAAGTTACAGGGACTCTCCGGTTGTGCTCACGTACGGAAGCTAGCGAGTAGATGAGGTAGCGACGGCCAACTGCAGCAGCATGCAGATGCACGGGGTAGCTGCCAGCCTCGGTGCCACGCACGGCAGTGGATTGGGTGGGGCTGTGGGAGAAGGCTGGTGGCGGATCGGGGGCCATGGGAGGAGGACGGCGCGCGGCCGTGGGAGAAGATGGCCGGCAGGGCTGCCGGATGAGGACGAGGTTGGTGGGGCGGTGAGGAGTAGCAGCAGCGTCTAGGGGATCCGGCGGACCGCGCGCCGGCGTCTGGTGGCGGGATTGGTCCTGGGGCGGACCCGTGGGCAGCGGCAGCGCGCGGGATTCTGGTGATCCGGCGACGCGCGGCGGTGCTGGGATCCGGTGGCGCGTCCGGTCGGGGGGAGGAGGGGCGGTGGCGGGTGATGCTCCAGGGGAGTTGGCCACCGGCGGGAGGTGGTCGGGTGGATCGGGTAAAAGGTCGTGCGGGAGGGGGTGGGCCGGCAAGCTTTTTTGCAGTTTGGGCAGTCCGGGAACACCGCGTCGCCCCTATATAGCGCCGCTGTGATCAGAATAACTATTCTGCACACCACTTCGGCACTGCACGCTCAACAGAAGTGCACTGCATCATTTTGACGATGAGCACTGCAATAGAGACTAGTGAACTTCGTGTCGAAAAAATTGCACGCGGTGTTTTTTTGGTACTATTTTCTTTCTAATTTTTTAACCGTTTATCGGAATGAGGCGTGTAATATACCGTTGAAAAGCTATGGATTAGGCGCAACTTCTACATGTTGAACACTTTTCGAGATTCCACACGGTTTAAGAGCAGTTTTGAAAATGGTGCGGCCCATGACAGTGGCAGCGAGCGTTTTTTCGCTATTTCTTCTAAACCGCTCGTCAAAATGAAGAAAACGATACGCCATTGGATAGATATCGTTGAGGCGCATCTTTTTCATATATAAATGTTTCTCTAATTCCTTACGGTTTAAGAGCAGTTTCAAATTTACTAAATCGCGGAATTCTGTTTTTCAAAAAAATTCAAATTTTCGGTACTGTTTTCGCTCCAGTTTTTGAACCGTTTAACGAAACGAGGCGTGTGATACGCCATTGGAAAGCTATGAACGAGGCGCAACTTTTATATGTTGATATATTTTTGAAATTCCTTACGATTTTAAGTTAATTTTGAAAATCGTGCGGCGGACAACGAGTGGCAGCGGCCGTTTTTCATGAAATTTTTGCAAACCGCTGGTAAAAATGATTTGAATTATACGCCGTTGGAAAGATATCGACGAGACGCAACTTTTTCATGTAGAACACTCTCTCTAATTCTTTACGGTTTAAGAGGAATTTTGAATTTACCAAAATGCGGACACTCTGTTTTTCACGACACCAAAATCGACGTGTGTATTGCATCAAACAGAACATCGCACTGCTTCAGACTGAAATCCGCACTGCATCAAACAGTGGAGTGAACGTCATGGTTTCTTTCGTCATTTTCCTAACCTTTTTATGAAACACGAAACACCTTGTGGGATGAGTGCAGTGCACATCAAAGGTAAAGTGAACCACAACACAAATCGGAGTGGGCTGCGTGGCTTTTTTGTCGTTTTCAAACTACTTTTTTTATAAATATGTTCAAACTGAATTACCGAGGCTAGTGTACTGCATTTTTTTCCAAACTCTTTTTTGAAGTTTGCATGGTTGAGTTTAGTGAGCTGCACTATTATTTTTCATTTTTTTTCTTCTCACTTTTTTATGAATGCATCTCAGACAAGGCAAGTGTACTGCATCAACAATAGCATGTATCAAAGTGAAGTACTAAGCGAGCATTTTTTTTATCGAGTATATATTGCAGGGACAAGTGAGTCTACAACATCAATTTTTCTTCCAATATTTTTCTTCCAATTTTGAAACTTCTCTACCATTTTTTCATTTAACACCGCATCAAATGGTCAAGTGAACGGCATTACTATTTTTGTCGCTTCTCTACCATTTTTTCATTTACCACATCTTAGCACTGCATTTTCTTCTTTATTTTTTTGTTTGGAGTTTTGGGTTTCCATATTGGCAAGCTGTACACTTGTGAAGAAGCGAACCACATGGTCGAGGGAAATGAGCCGCAACACAACTCGAAATGAGCTTCTTTTGTAAACAATTTTCAAACGAGTCCACATAACTTTTATACATAAAATTATCGAAAACCGCATGTTGTCTTTGTCCTCTCAGGCAAAAAAATCCCAACATGGGGCACGGTTGGAGGCGCGGGAGCATGGATCCTTGATGCAGAACCGAACTGCATGCTCCTCAAATCAAAACCGCATGCTGCCGCCGGCCAAGAGCTCCACAAAAGCTATTAAGAACAAAGTGAACACCGAACTACACACCCTTCGTCATGCCCAATATGCACTTATGCACTGCACGCGGAGTCCCAGTGCACTACACCACCCAACCTGCGCTGCTCCAGGGACGGACGAGGGGGTGTGGAAGGTTATAGGAGATTGAATCAAACTGCATAAAGATTGCCATGGAACCGCACGCTTCCGCGTTGCCGCACTGCATCTGGAAGAAACCTCGCCGGTGGCAGCTCGATCCAAGGGGAGCCAAAGCTTAACACAGGTGGGGGCGCTGCATATTGCAGGTGCGCTTAAAATAGTGATCTAGGAGTAGATCCTACTCTGAGTTTGGCAAGGGAGTACAATAGTGATCTAGGAGTAGATCACTGGACAGCAGTTAAAAATTATCCTTAGTGGAATAAGGATATGTTTCTCGATTATGGAAGTGACAAAAGGTTCGTCGTAAAGGGTTACGTCGATGCAAGTTTTGACACCGATCTGGATGACTCTAAGTCTTGATCTAGATACATATTGAAAGTGGGAGCAATTAGCTAGAGTAGCTCCGTGCAGAGCATTGTAAACAAAGAAAATTGCAAAATACATAACGGATCTGAATGTGAAAGACCCATTGACTAAGATTCTCTCACAAGCAAAACATGATCACACCTTAGTACTCTTTGGGTGTTAATCACATAGCAATGTGAACTAGATTACTGAATCTAGTAAACCCTTTGGGTGTTGGTCACATGGCGATGTGAACTATGGGTGTTAATCACATGATGATGTGAACTATCGATGTTAATCACATGGTGATGTGATCTAGATTATTGACTCTAGTGCAAGTGGGAGACTGAAGGAAATATGCCCTAGAGGCAATAATAAAGTTATTATTTATTTCCTTATATCATGATAAATGTTTATTATTCATGCTAGAATTGTATTAACCGGAAACATAATACATGTGTGAATATATAGACAAACAGAGTGTCACTAGTATGCCTCTACTTGACTAGCTTGTTAATCAAAGATGGTTATGTTTCCTAACCATGGACAAAGAGTTGTTATTTGATTAACGGGATCACATCATTAGTTGAATGATCTGATTGACATGACCCATTCCGTTAGCTTAGCACCCGATCATTTAGTATGTTGCTATTGCTTTCTTCATGACTTATACATGTTCCTATGACTATGAGATTATGCAACTCCCGTTTATCGGAGGAACACTTTGTGTGCTACCAAACGTCACAACGTAACTGGGTGATTATAAAGGTGCTCTACAGGTGTCTCCAAAGGTACTTGTTGGGTTGGCGTATTTCGAGATTAGGATTTGTCACTCCGAATGTCGGAGAGGTATCTCTGGGCCCTCTCGGTAATGCACATCACTTAAGCCTTGCAAGCATTACAACTAATGAGTTAGTTGCGAGATGATGTATTACGGAACGAGTAAAGAGACTTTCCGGTAACGAGATTGAACTAGGTATTGGATACCGACGATCGAATCTCGGGCAAGTAACATACCGATGACAAAGGGAACAACGTATGTTGTTATGCGGTCTGACCGATAAAGATCTTCGTAGAATATGTGGGAACCAATATGGGCATCCAGGTACCGCTATTGGTTATTGACCGGAGACGTGTCTCGGTCATGTCTACATTGTTCTCGAACCGTAGGGTCCGCACGCTTAAGGTTTCGATGACAGTTTTCTTATGAGTTTATGAGTTTTGATGTACTGAAGGAGTTCGGAGTCCCGGATGAGATCGGGGACATGACGAGGAGTCTCGAAATGGTCGAGACGTAAAGATCGATATATTGGATGACAATATTCGGAGTTCGGAAAGGTTCCGAGTGATTCGGGTATTTATCAGAGTACCGGAGAATTACGGGAATTCGCCGGGAAGAAGTATTGGGCCTTATTGGGCCATACGGGAAAGAGAGAGGGGCTGCCTAGGGCAGGCCGTGCGCCCCCCCATGGCCTAGTCCGAATTGGACTAGGGGGAGGGGCCGCACCCCCTCCTTCCTTCCCTTCTCTCTTCCCCTTCCTTGTCTCCTACTCCTACTACTTGGAAGGTCTCCTAGTTGGACTAGGAAAGGGGGAATCCTACTCCCGGTGGGAGTAGGACTCCCCTAGGGCGCGCCATAGAGAGGGCCGGCCCTCCCCTCCTCCACTCCTTTATATACGGGGGCAGGGGGCACCCCATAGACACACAAGTTGATCTTCGTGATCGTTCCTTAGCCGTGTGCGGTGCCCCCCTCCACGATATTACACCTCGGTCATATTGTAGCGGTGCTTAGGCGAAGCCCTACGACGGTTGAACATCAAGATCGTCACCATGCCATCGTGCTGACGGAACTCCTCCCCGAAGCTTTGCTGGATTGGAGCCCGGGGTGCGTCATTGAGCTGTACGTGTGTCAAGAACTCGGAGGTGCCGGAGTAATGGTGCTTGGATCGGTTGGACCGGGAAGACGTACGACTACTTCCTCTACGTTGCGTCAACGCTTCCGCTTCGGTCTACGAGGGTACGTAGACAACACTCTCCCCTCTCGTTGCTATGCATCACCATGATCTTGCATGTGCGTAGGAAATTTTTTGAAATTACTACGTTCCCCAACAGTGGCATCCGAGCCTAGGTTTTATGGTTTGATGTTATATGCACGAGTAGAACACAAGTGAGTTGTGGGCGATATAAGTCATACTACTTGCCAGCATGTCATATTTTGGTTCGCCGGTATTGTTGGATGAAGCGGCCCGGACCGACATTATGCGTACGCTTACGCGAGACTGGTTTTACCGCCGTGCTATGCACACAGGTGACTAGCAGGTGTCAGTTTCTCCAACTTTAGTTGAACCGAGTGTGGCTACGCCCGGTCCTTGCGAAGGTTAAAACAGCACCAACTTGACAAACTATCGTTGTGGTTTTGATGCGTAGGTAAGAACGGTTCTTGCTCAGCCCGTAGCAGCCACGTAAAACTTGCAACAACAAAGTAGAGGACGTCTAACTTGTTTTTGCAGGGCATGTTGTGATATGATATGGTCAAGACGTGATAAGATATAAGTTGTTGTATGAGATGATCATGTTTTGTTGAAGTTATCGGCAACTGGCAGAAGCCCTATGGATGTCTCTTTGTTGCATAAGATGCAAGTGCCAAATAATTGCTTTACTTTATCGCTATACGATAGCAATAGTTGCAAGAGCAATAGTTGGTGAGACGACCATGTGACGACACATTGATATAGATCAAGATGATGGAGATCATGGTGTCATGCCGGTGACGATGGAAATCATGACGATGCTTTGGAGATGGAGATCAAAGGCGCAATATGATCATGGCCATATCATGTCACATATTTTGATTGCATATGATGTTTATCTATTATACATCTTATTCTTGCTTTGATTGACGGTAGCATTTTAAGATGATCTCTCACTAATTATCAAGAAGTGTTCTCCCTGAGTATGCACCGTTGCCAAAGTTCGTCGTGCCTAGACACCACGTGATGATCGGGTGTGATAAGCTCTACGTCCATCTACAACGGGTGCAAGCCAGTTTTGCACACGCGGAATACTCAGGTTAAACTTGACGAGCCTAGCATATGCAGATATGGCCTCGGAGCACGGAGACCGAAAGGTCGAGCGTGAATCATATAGTAGATATGATCAACATAATGATGTTCACCATTGAAAACTACTCCATCTCACGTGATGATCGGTTATGGTTTAGTTGATTTGGATCACGTGATCACTTAGATGACTAGAGAGATGTCTGTCTAAGTGGGAGTTCTTAAGTAATATGATTAATTGAACTTAAATTTATCATGAACTTAGTCCTGGTAGTATTTTGCAAATTATGTTGTAAGATCAATAGCTTGCGTTGTTGCTTTCATATGTTTATTTTGATATGTTCCTAGAGAAAATCGTGTTGAAAAATGTTAGTAGCAATGATGCGGATTGGATCCGTGATCTGAGGTTTATCCTCATTGTTGCACAGAAGAATTATGTCCTGGATGCACCGCTAGGTGACAGACCTATTGCAGGAGCAGATGCAGACGTTATGAACGTTTGGCTAGCTCAATATGATGACTACTTGATAGTTTAAGTGCACCATGCTTAACGGCTTAGAATCGGGACTTCAAAGACGTTTTGTACGTCATGGACCATATGAGATGTTCCAGGAGTTGAAGTTAATATTTCAAGCAAATACCTGAGTTGAGACATATGAAGTCTCCAACAAGTTCTATAGCTAAAAGATGGAGGAGAATCGCTCAACTAGTGAGCATGTGCTCAGATTGTCTGGGTACTGCCATCGCTTGAATCAAGTGGGAGTTAATCTTCCAGATAAGATAGTGATTGACAAAATTCTCTAGTCACCATCACCAAGTTAGTAGAACTTCGTGATGAACTATAGTATGCAAGGGATGATGAAAATGATTCCCGAGTTTTTCATGATGATGAAATCGATGAAGGTAGAAATCAAGAAAGAACATCAAGTGTTGATGGTTAACAAGACCACTAGTTTCAAGAAAAGGGCAAAGGGATAGAAGGGAACTTCAAGAAGAACGACAAGCAAGTTGCTGCTCAAATGAAGAAGCCCAAGTCTGGATCTAAGCCTGAGACTAAGTGTTTCTACTACAAAGGGACTGGTCACTGGAAGCAGAACTACCCCAAGTATTTGGCGGATAAGAAGGATGGCAAAGTAAACAAAGGTATATTTGATATACATGTTATTGATGTGTACTTTACTAGTGTTTATAGCAACCCCTCGGTATTTGGTACTGGTTCAGTTGCTAAGAGTAGTAACTCGAAACGGGAGTTGCAGAATAAACAGAAACTAGTTAAGGGTGAAGTGACGATGTGTGTTGAAAGTAGTTTCAAGATTGATATGATCATCATCGCACACTCCCTATACTTTCGGGATTAGTGTTAAACCTAAATAGATGTTATTTGGTGTTTGCGTTGAGCATGAATATGATTTGATCGAGTTTATTGCAATACGGTTATTCATTTAAGTAAGAGAATAAACTGTTGTTCTGTTTACATGAATAAAACCTTATATGGTTACACACCCAATGAAAATGGTTCATTGGATCTCGATCGTAGTGATACACATATTCATAATATTGAAACCAAAAGATGCAAAGTTAATAATGATAGTGCAACTTATTTGTGGCACTGCCGTTTAGGTCATATTGGTGTAAAGCGCATGAAGAAACTCCATGCTGATGGGATTTTGGAATCACTTGATTATGAATCACTTGATGCTTGCGAACCATGCCTCATGGGCAAGATGACTAAGACTCCATTCTCCGGAACAGTGGAGCGAGCAACTGACTCATTGGAAATAATACATACTGATGTATGCGATCCGACGAGTGTTAAGGCTCGCGGCGGGTATCATTATTTTTCTAACCTTCACAGATGATTTGAGCAGATATGGGTATATCTACTTGATGAAACATAAGTCTGAAACATTTGAAAAGTTCAAAGAATTTCAGAGTGAAGTGGAAAATCATCGTGACAAGAAAATAAGGTTTCTACGATCTAATCGCGGAGACAAATATTCGAGTTACGAGTTTGGTCTTCAATTAAAACAATGTGGAATAGTTTCACAAATTCATGCCACCTGGAACACCACATCATAATGGTGTGTCCGAACGTCATAACCGTACTTTATTGGATATAGTACAATCTATGATGTTTCTTACCGATTTACCAATATCATTTTGGGATCATGCATTAGAGACAACTACATTCACATTAAATAGGGCACCATCTAAATCCGTTGAGACGACACTATATGAACTGTGGTTTAGCAAGAAACCAAAGTTGTCGTTTCTTAAAGTTTGGGGCTGCGATGCTTATGTGAAAAAGTTTCATCCTGATAAGCTCAAACCCAAATCGGAGAAGTGCGTCTTCATAGAATACCCAAAGGAAATTGTTGGGTACACCTTCTATCACAGATCCAAAGGCAAAAACATTCGTTGCTAATAAATGGATCCTTTCTAGAGAAGGAGTTTCTCTCGAAAGAAGTGAGTGGGAGGAAAGTAGAACTTGATGAGGTAACTGTACCTGTTCCCTTATTGGAAAGTAGTTCATCACAGAAATCTGTTCTTGTGACTACTACACCAATTAGTGAGGAAGCTAATGATGATGATCATGAAACTTCAGATCAAGTTACTATAGAAACCTCGTAGGTCTTCCAAAGTACAGTCCGCACCAGAGTGGTACGGTAATCCTATTCTGGAAGTCATGTTACTAGACCATGATGAACCTACGAACTATGAGGAAGCGATGATGAGCCCAGATTCCGCGAAATGGCTTGAGGCCATGAAATCTGAGATATGATCCATGTATGAGAACAAAGTGTAGACTTTGATTGACTTGCCCGATGATCGGTGAGTCATTAAGAATAAATGGATCTTCAAGAGGAAGACGGACGCTGATAGTATTGTTACTATCTACAAAGCTAGAATTGTCGCAAAAGGTTTTCGACAAGGTCAAAGTGTTGACTACGATGAGAGTTTGTCACTCGTATCTATGCTTAAGTCTGTCTGAATCATGTTAGCAATTGCCGCATTTTATGAAATCTGGCAAATGGATAGACAAAATTGCATTCCTTAATGGATTTATTTAAGAAGAGTTGTATATGATGCAACCAGAAGGTCTTGTCAATCCTAAAGGTGTTAACAAAATGTGCAAGCTCCAGCGATCCATCTATGGACTGGTGCAAGCATCTCAGAGTTGGAATATACGCTTTGATGAGTTGATCAAAGCATATAGTTTTGTACAGACTTACGGTGAAGCCTGTGTTTACAAGAAAGTGAGTGGGAGCACTACAGCATTTCTGATAAGTATATGTGAATGACATATTGTAGATCGGAAATAATGTAGAATTATTCTGCAAAGCATAAAGGAGTTTTTCAAAGAAAGACCTCGGTGAAGCTGCTTACATATTGAGCATCAAGATCTATAGAGATAGATCAAGACGCTTGATAAGTTTTTTCAATGAGTACATACCTTGACAAGATTTTGAAGTAGTTAAAAATGGAACAGTCAAAGAAAGAGTTCTTGCCTGTGTTACAAGGTGTGAAATTGAGTAAGACTCAAAACCCGACCACGGCAGAAGATAGAAAGAGAATGAAAGTCATTCCCTATGCCTTGGCCATAGGTTCTATAAAGTATGCCATGCTGTGTACCAGATCTATTGTATACCCTACACTGAGTTTGGCAAGGGAGTACAATAGTGATCTAGGAGTAGATCACTGGATAGCGGTTAAAAATTATCCTTAGTGGAATAAGGATATGTTTCTCGATTATGGAAGTGACAAAAGGTTCGTCGTAAAGGGTTACGTCGATGCAAGTTTTGACACCGATCTGGATGACTCTAAGTCTTGATCTAGATACATATTGAAAGTGGGAGCAATTAGCTAGAGTAGCTCCATGCATAGAAAATTGCAAAATACATAATGGATCTGAATGTGAAAGACCCGTTGACTAAGATTCTCTCACAAGCAAAACATGATCACACCTTAGTACTCTTTGGGTGTTAATCACATAGCAATGTGAACTAGATTACTGAATCTAGTAAACCCTTTGGGTGTTGGTCACATGGCGATGTGAACTATGGGTGTTAATCACATGATGATGTGAACTATCGATTTTAATCACATGGTGATGTGATCAAGATTATTGACTCTAGTGCAAGTGGGACACTGAAGGAAATATGCCCTAGAGGCAATAATAAAGTTATTATTTATTTCCTTATATCATGATAAATATTTATTATTCATGCTAGAATTGTATTAACCAGAAACATAATACATGTGTGAATATATAGACAAACAGAGTGTCACTAGTATGCCTCTACTTGACTAGCTTGTTAATCAAAGATGGTTATGTTTCCTAACCATGGACAAATAGTTTTTATTTGATTAACAGGATCACATCATTAGTTGAATGATCTGATTGACATGACCCATTCCATTAGCTTAGCACCCGATCATTTAGTATGTTTCTATTTGCTTTCTTCATGACTTATACATGTTCCTATGACTATGAGATTATGCAACTCCCGTTTACCGAAGGAACACTTTGTGTGCTACCAAACGTCACAACGTAACTGGGTGATTATAAAGGTGCTCTACAGGTGTCTCCAAAGGTACTTGTTGGGTTGGCGTATTTCGAGATTAGGATTTGTCACTCCGAATGTCGGAGAGGTATCTCTGGGCCCTCTCGGTAATGCACATCACTTAAGCCTTGCAAGCATTATAACTAATGAGTTAGTTGCGAGATGATGTATTACGGAACGAGTAAAGAGACTTGCCGGTAACGAGATTGAACTAGGTATTGGATACCGACGATCGAATCTCGGGCAAGTAACATACCGATGACAAAGGGAACAACGTATGTTGTTATGCGGTCTGACCGATAAAGATCTTTGTAGAATATGTAGGAACCAATATGGGCATCCAGGTCCCGCTATTGGTTATTGACCGGAGACGTGTCTCGGTCATGTCTACATTGTTCTCGAACCGTAGGGTCCGCATGCTTAAGGTTTCGATGACAGTTTTATTATGAGTTTATGAGTTTTGATGTACCGAAGGAGTTCAGAGTCCCGGATGAGATCGGGGACATGACGAGGAGTCTCGAAATGGTCGAGACGTAAAGATCGATATATTGGACGACTATATTCGGAGTTCGGAAAGGTTCCGAGTGATTCGGGTATTTATCGGAGTACCGGAGAGTTACGGGAATTCGCCGGGAAGAAGTATTGGGCCTTATTGGGCCATACGGGAAAGAGAGAGGGGCTGCCTAGGGCAGGCCGTGCGCCCCCCATGGCCTAGTCCAAATTGGACTAGGGGGAGGGGCCGCACCCCCTCCTTCCTTCCCTTCTCTCTTCCCCTTCCTTGTCTCCTACTCCTACTACTTGGAAGGTCTCCTAGTTGGACTAGGAAAGGGGGAATCCTACTCCCGGTGGGAGTAGGACTCCCCTAGGGCACGCCATAGAGAGGGCCGGCCCTCCCCTCCTCCACTCCTTTATATACGGGGGCAGGGGGCACCCCATAGACACACAAGTTGATCTTCGTGATCGTTCCTTAGCCGTGTGCGGTGCCCCCCTCCACGATATTACACCTCGGTCATATTGTAGCGGTGCTTAGGCGAAGCCCTACGACGGTTGAACATCAAGATCGTCACCATGCCGTCGTGCTGACGGAACTCCTCCCCGAAGCTTTGCTGGATCGGAGCCCGGGGTGCGTCATCGAGCTATACGTGTGTCAAGAACTCGGAGGTGCCGGAGTAACGGTGCTTGGATCGGTTGGACCGGGAAGACGTACGACTACTTCCTCTATGTTGCGTCAACGCTTCCGCTTCGGTCTACGAGGGTACGTAGACAACACTCTCCCCTCTCGTTGCTATGCATCACCATGATCTTGCGTGTGCGTAGGAAATTTTTTGAAATTACTACGTTCCCCAACACTGGGACCTCATCGGGAGTTGAGCAATGGGACGTCGGCAGAGAGAGGTCGGAGGACAGGGGAGCGTGGCGGCCAGCGCTCATACTACCCTGCGAGGGTAGCGGGGGTGCCCGGACATGGGGAGGAGGAAGCAGAAGGCTATCCGCACTGCATGGGCGCATCAGGCGAATTGCATGGGGCTGGGGGTGGAGGCCCTCTTTTCTGCTCGTCGTGGTGTTCTCCGGCGATTCAGCTAGTCGCCAGCACACCCACCCCCCATGGAGATGATGGCCGGATCCAGCAGGCGAGGGGTGGCCGGTGGACACCTGCAGAAGTGGAAGATAGGAAGGCGACACACATCCGGTTGGCCTGGCCGAAGGATGAATCGCGCTGCCTCAGTGGTGAGCTCCTTTTGGGGCACGGTGGCTGGCCCTCCCCACCACCGGCCACCCGCGCCGCGCAGAGGTTGGGGGAAGGGAGTGGAGCCCGAGATCCAACGAATCCACATACGGGAGAAGGTGGTGGGCGGGTTGTGTCGCCAGGGATCGCCGGATCTGAAGGTGGCCGGCAGTGGGTTCCAGTGGCGGCGGAGAGCGGTGTATTGGGACTGGGCAAGGCAGTGGCGCGCCGGGTCAGAAGGAAGTAGAGGAGATCCCCGGAGGTTCGGCTGCCGGCGGCGGCAGCGGTGGAAGAAGGTGGAGGGGATCAGCACGGATTATCCAGGGTGGGAGGCGTGGGTTTGTGCGGGATGTGGGGGGATGCGAGCGAGGTTGGGGATAGGGAGGAGGTACTGGGTGGTCGTGGGTTTGGGTGGTAGGGTTTTTCCCCTCTGCGTGCAGTTCATCTGTGTTGGCCGTTTAGCTCAGTTCGGGGTCTGGATAAGTTTTCAGGTGTTATCAGAATAAGGCTAGGTGTTATCATAATAAGGTTTTAAGGGGTGTTATTAGAATAGACCTACCCTACATATATATATATATATATATATATATATATATATATATATCATATGATGAGGTGGCTGTCCAGCGCCCTGTGGGCGGTGGCTCCTGTTCTTCTCCTGCATCGTCGTCCATACCGTTGATGTCTTCGGAGTTGAAGTCAAGCACGTTGGTTAAATCATCGACAGTGGCTATTAAGTGGGTGGTGGGTGGGGAACGAATTTCTTTGTCGTCCGCTTCCCATTCCAGCCGGACATAGTTCGGCCAAGAGTCTTCTGACAAGGAGAGAGACCTCAATGAATTTAGCACATCGCCCAAGGGCGAGTGCTGGAAGATATCCGCGGAGGTGAACTTCATGATCGGTGCCCAATCAGATTTGATAGGCACGGATGCACGCGGTTCGGAGCCTGTAGCCGGAGACGAGTCCGTGGGTCCGATGACACCAGCCTCATAGGAGTTGGAGTCAGTGTTCGGCTCTGTCGCCGCTGAGTGTGCGGCCTCCGTGGCGGGGTCCATCCACCCGTCCTCGGATGGCACGATCTGCTCCAGATTGAAGGTCGGGGCAGCCGCAGGTGTGATCTCCCAAACACTGTTCGATGGCAGATCTAAGTCATGATCGTCGTGACTGTTCGGCGCACCTGACATGGGCTCGAATCCGTTGAAGATCAAGTCTCCGTGGATGTCGGCAGTGTAGTTTAAGCTTCCAAACCTGACCTGATGGCTAGGGGTGTAGCTATCGATCTGCTCCAGATGGCCAAGCGAGTTGGCCTGCAGTACGAAGCCGCCAAATACGAAGATCTGTCCGGGGAGGAAAACCTCACCCTGGACCGCATCATTGAAGATGATTGAAGGAGCCATCAAGCGTTACCGTGCCGACACAGTGGAACTCTCAATGAAAGCACCAATGTCGGTGTCAAAACTGGCGGATCTCGTCTAGGGGGTCCCGAACTGTGCATCTAAGGCTAATGGTAACAGGAGGCAGGGGACACGATGTTTACCCAGGTCCGGGGCCTCTCGATGGAGGTAATACCCTACTTCCTGCTTTATTGATCTTGATGATATGAGTATTACAAGAGTTGATCTACCACGAGATCGTAGAGGCTAAACCCTAGAAGCTAGCCTATGATTATGATTGTTGTTGTCCTACGGACTAAACCCTCTGGTTTATATAGACACCGGAGGGGGCTAGGGTTACATAGAGTCGGTTACAGAGAAGGAGATCTACATATCCGAATTGCCAAGCTTGCCTTCCACGCAAAGGAGAGTCCCACCCAGACACGGGACGAAGTCTTCAATCTTGTATCTTCATAGTCCAATAGTCCGGCCAAAGTATATAGTCCGGCTGTCCGAGGACCCCCTAATCCAGGACTCCCTCAGTGTGCCAAAGGGGAAATTGAGCCTAGCAGCCATGCCATGGTAGCGGACCTACCAGCGGTCGTACTCCTTGGTCGCGAGCTCGGCCGTGTGGAAGCTACCGAGCCACCGATGGGTGTGGGTCTCCCCATCTATAATCTTGGCGACCCACGTCCCCCACCGCCACTATCGGACCCCGAGGTAGGACCTCATCGGCTGCCAGGTCCGAGGGAGGACGGGGAAGTCCTTGAACTAGCGTAGGGGCGCGGCGGCGGGCGGATCGAGGGACCGGTGACGACGGATCGATAAAGAGCCCGCGGTGGACAACGGGGACACCTCGGCGGCCACCTCACCAGCGTCGGGCAAAGAGGTTGCGATAAACCTCTCTTTGTCCATTGGCTCCTCGAGCTCCCCGGCACATAGGCAGAGGTTGAGGATGGAGGCGGTACTGATGGCGACGACCTATCAATGGTTTTGGGCGTGGTGTGTGTTTGTGAGCGGAGGTTTTGGGGATTGTGTGGTGTGTGTGGAGGGAGGGTTAAGGTGGTGTTTGAGGAAATACCGCGGCAATTGAAAATTTTACTAGGCTGGAGTAACAAGCGGGGCTACTAAAAATTTGGATCAAGGGCGATCAGATATTTTTGAGATTGCGAGGGGTGTAGAGGCGGGAGTATTTGGGGAGCGAGCTAGTGTGCTTGACACGCTGGCTGTGGACTGTAGCCGACGCACCTTCTCACGTAAGCCATAGGCATACTATACATGTAACATCCCAATTTTCAATTTGGATGTTATTCATAGATCATTCATATGCATCCATGATTTATGCATTTTTGTTGCATATGTTTCAGTTGCATTTTGATCCAAGAGACCTTAAGCAACTCAAGGACCAATTTTAGAGAGTTGGAGGTTTCACAAAAATCCATTTCTAATTTATCAAAATTTGGTAAATTGGATCAAATTGTTTTTCAAAATTCTTTTCCAATTATTTTAAAATAAACAGAGAAGATAAAAGGACTTCTTCAAAAACAGCAAAGAAATATTGGAAATTGAATTTTGAATTTTTGGAAATTTTATTTGATTTTATTTGCTAGTTTATTTATTTATTTGCGGAGTAATTAGTACTATAATGTTTGTTTTTAGTTTAGGCATTTAGGCCCAGAAAATGTTCACTAGGTCAATAATAAGGCCATATTATTATGTGGTTTTTTCTGGTATTTTTAGGTATTTATTTATTTTAGTTTAGCGTGTTTTTGTCTCTTTGGAAAAAGTTAAAAAAAAACACCGCAGCCAAACTGGGCCGGCCCAACTAGCGCCAGGCCGTGGCCCAGCCTAGCCACCGCCCCTGACCGACTCTGGGCGGACTCCCGCCGCCTCCCGACACCGCCGTCGCGCTGTGTCCGGCTCGGACACGAGCCCCGCCGCCTGGCCCCTTCCCCAAGTTGCCGCCCCCAGCACCTATAAATGTCGAGGCCCCGGCCCCCTCCTCCTCCACAACGCGCGCCGCCGCCGCACTTAGCCCGCACCGCCGCCCGCAAGCTGCCGTTGCCGTACCTCGCCGTCGGCGCCACCGCCAGCCGACGCTGACGCCGCCTCCTCGCACGCAGCCAATGCCGCCCCCGCCGTCTTCTCTGACGCCGTCGACCGCCGCCACCACCGGTAGCCCCCGATCCAATCTCGTCCGTTGGATCGAGATCCGACGGGTTAGATCCCGCCTCTATTTTTTTCGTTTATTTAGTGAACGTTCATCGCTTAAGCTTCTGTAGCGAACAGTTTTCGTTCTGTTAGGTTCTTTAGCGAACGTTTGTTCGATAGAGTTTTCTTTTTATTTTAGTTTTCTGCCAGGGACCTATTCATAGTTTTTAATTATAGTTTAGTCCTTATGTTTCAAACTAGCACAACTTTTTGCTCATTTGTCCAAATTCGTTGAAACCAATGCAAAATTCTTGAGAGCGGTCTCATCTATCCAGTAATCCAACTTGAACATGTTTTTAACAATTTAAAATTTGAGTTTAGTTCAGATTTGAATTTGATCTTGTTTTGTTCGTATCTTGAGTTTCGTAGCTCCGTTTTAGTTGATTCTTTTTCCAAACCGTAGCTAATCACATGTACCTTCTGTTAAGATCTAATCCACATAATTATAATGCTGCTATAATTTGTTTTCTGTTTAGATTAGTTATTTTTTTTCTTGAGTTTTCTGGATCTTTTCTTTGCTTTCTTTTTGCATCTTTTGTTTGAGTGCTTATGTATGCTATTGTTTGTTTACACTAGATTTCTGGAGTGCGAAGCTTGTTACTACGAATCCGTAGAGTTTTCAGATCGTCAGCAAGGCAAGTTACACTTTGATCATACTTTTCAATACCCAGTTTTTACTATGCATTAGTTTTACACCTCAAAGATTTGCATGAGTAGGATTGGGAGCTTGCGGTTTGGTTGTACTTTATGAGGTAGGAACCTATTACCTTTGATCACCCCATGAATATATGTTATGCTCATACATTGCTTAGCCATGCTCATAGACAGGGATTGGTTCGTGAGATTCATGTAAGTTGTGAGAGATAATAATTTTGGACAACATTAAGGTGGCAACTTTAATACACATCTGGGTGGATTGTTTGGGGCACCTGGAGAAACCAGTGCTTCCCCATGGGAATTCCAAAGTGCTCCTATGATTACCCTAGGTCCGCCACCCAGGCTCAAAGGGATCATATGATATTTCATGCCTAGAAACTTTCGTGTGCAGCCACAAGCCATTATGGGCTCTGGCATAGTTGAGTAAGTTGTGTGACCTCTTTCAGTGGTGGACTAGCAGATGTAGGGGAAAGTAGGTGTACCAGTCTACCCAGAGTAAAGAGTTAATGCTTCAGAAAGACTATGTCTCGATCTTCCAATCATGGATGCGGTCGAGTCTTGTGGGGAAAAGTGCGCAAACCTCTACATAATGTACAAACTAACACCGGTACGCGTCGGTGCTATACAAACGGTTTAAAACCCCTTTCCACAACGGCATTTGAAACCGTCGCCTAGTGAGTGTGGGCGATTAGGGGGTCCTTCCCACACGACCCAGAAACCATCATTGATAGGAAGCCTTGATGCATACAGTTGCCCCTCTATAACTGTTTCTGATGTCTCGCATATCTGAAACGATTCATCCTTGCTACTCGTTTGTGCTGGCATTGCCATCACAGTCGGAGTTTTGTGGTTTTTACCTAAACCTAGGAAGATACCAAGCCCAGGCAGATTCCAGTTACGGGAGTTTTCTAGGCACGGCTCTACGTTTACGATGCCTGGCACATCGCAAACAGTTCATGATTATAAACGTATACGACAGGTAGACATTCACACACATTTAGTTTTCCCTCATCATATGTGATAGTGTTTGACATCACACACGCTTTGCAAACAGCAACTGTGTGCATTGTTACACACGTTTCCACTCCGTGAACCGTGTCGGATTATGATGTATATCGCACACGCTGTGCTTTATTAACCGTGTACGCCGTAATGACCTGCACACCCTAATTTCTCCCTAATTTAATTGTTGCTAATTAAAATTGTACCTAATTTAAACTTGAAAGTAGGCTATAGCTTTATTCATATCCATCAGGTTCAAACAACCAATGCATTATTCAATTCACAGGTACATATGTTTAAGAATTACATAAGCACCAAATAAAGAATGATGAACCAGCGTTCTATACTTGCACTATTACAGATGGTAAAGAAAGAGGCGACAGACATTCTGGTTGCTGAACAAGGTGAAGCGGAATGGCCCTATTGTGCTCTCCTGGATGCAGAATGCACGCACGACTCTAGTCCAACCCCTTGTGATGGCCGGCCGCCAATCATGTAGTTTGAGAGGTAATCTTGAGTAAACTGCTTCAGGATCCACTGCAACGGAAAAAAGATTCAGACATTGTCATCTAACACAACTCATTACGGGCAGTAAAAAGAAGGCTACAGGGTTCTTATTTACCATCCTGCAGTTCACTGTTGTCTTGCATAAAGTGTAAACATATAGTTCGATTGACATCTTTTGACCCATTTTAATAACAATCTTTATCAGTTTCCTCACTTGATGCTGGTTCATGAATATCTCATTGCCACATACGCAGAAAGGGTCGAAGTGTGGATCTTTGGCAATGGCATGTGTACCTAAAAGCACTAGGTTAATATTAGAACTAAACAACAATTGCAAAATGATGTAGTACAACACTCCCTCCATCCCACTATATAAGATTTTATACACATATATCTGGACATCATCGGAACATTAAGGTAACACGAACATGAAGGTAACACTCTTACTTGTTGCTATGTAGCTTGGGATTGCATATTTAGTCATTCATTACAATGCATGTTACTATGTAGCCTCAGATATATTAAATATGGCCAAGTTAACCTACTGATAAATGGGTTACAGATATATTCAGCGAAATGTCTGATTTGACGATTAATCCCTTATCAGCTATATGGTACCAGCTACCGAGATCCTGAACAGTGAGTACACATAAGCAATGCGATGAAACTAACCTCGATGGAAAAAACAACATTGTTCTAAATATTTTCTTGTATGAGTACATATAAAGGCATGTTAAGCACAACAGGCTAAACATCAACCAAATATATCCATGGTAGACAACATAATCTACAAATGATAGCTTAAGTGTGCAGGATTAAGCACGCTAGTTAAGCAACACAAGAAGTGGAAAGGTGTGTTAACTGCATCAGGCATAACGTTTATAAACAAGCAAATAGTCATTCAAACTGGTATTGTGCAGGTCTAAAGTACACTAGTTATTGTTAAAAAATGAAAAGGCATGTTAAGTACAATATCCTTAACAGCAATGAAATATCGTAATTCATAGTGGTATTGTTGAAACTGTTATTGATGAAATTGAATTGCACGGCAAATAGTTGCACATATAGAGCATCACATTGTGAAGAACTGAAATAAACAAGGCATAAGGCCATCTCTAGCCGATCCTTTAAAAGTAAAGGACTAAAACAATTAGTGGATACATATACACAAGCAATTTTGGCCGTTTCTGGTCGATCACCTAAACTTAATGTTGTAAACTTCAATTTGATCAAGTTCAAAGAAGGTTCAACCAAAAGTAGCATGCATTCAAACGTAAACAATGATAGTTTTGCATAATCGAACATAAAACATAAATTTAAACTAAGCTAAACTACTTTCGGTCGAAGTAGAGGTCTAGCCAATCCTTCCTCATCAGGTACGGTGTGCCACGAGCTGGGTCCAGGCCGGTGCCGTCATCGGGGTCATTGGGGAAGGCACTCCTCCACTCGTCGATGTCGATCTCCTCGTCCTCGCCGCCCACCTGGACGCACTCTGTCGGTGTCAAAACCGACGGATCTCGGGTAGGGGGTCCCGAACTGTGCGTCTAGGCGGATGGTAACAGGAGACAAGGGACACGATGTTTTTACCTAGGTTCGGGCCCTCTCGATGGAGGTAAAACCCTACTCCTGCTTGATTAATATTGATGATATGGGTAGTACAAGAGTGGATCTACCACGAGATCAAGGAGGCTAAACCCTAGAAGCTAGCCTGTGGTATGATTGTTGTCATGGTTGTTCGTCCTACGGACTAAAACCCTCCGGTTTATATAGACACCGGAGAGGGCTAGGGTTACACAGAGTCGGTTATAATGGTAGGAGATCTACATATCCATATCGCCAAGCTTGCCTTCCACGCCAAGGAAAGTCCCATCCGGACATGGGACGAAGTCTTCAATCTTGTATCTTCATAGTCTTGGAGTCCGGCCGATGATGATAGTCCGGCTATCTGGACACCCCCTAATCCAGGACTCCCTCAGTAGCCCCCGAACCAGGCTTCAATGACGTCGAGTCCAGCGCATATATAGTCTTCGGCGTTGCAAGGCGGGTTCTCCTTCAAATTCCATGTGCTTGCCGGATAGTGTCCGGCTCCCTTATAAATGTTGCGCTCCTTGGCTTCCACGCCCAATAATGGCCTTCTTCCACGCGTCGCACGAATGCGAAAAGCCAGGGTATCTTTTATGTTTTACCCCCTAGCTGCGCAAGTAATCTGCCTATAAGAGAGATAAGAATCCAGATCCAAATCACACCATCCTTCTTCCGCGAGTACTCATCGGAGCGCTTCTGACCGAAAAACCATTCCATCATGGACCGTCGACGTGGCTCCTCTTCTCGTGCTCCCAGCCCTCCGCCAGGAGATTGGAGGAGATGCTCAGTTCCGCACAACGAGCTGGTGAAGCTTCAAGCGGAGGGATATCTTCCTCCGGCCTTTATGGTCCCGATTCGAGCCGGGCTGGCCACCTACAAAGGCGGGAAGCAAGCGGAGGCCACCCCTAGTCCCTCTAAAGGAGAGCGGGTGTGCTTCGTCCCCTATCTAATAAGGGGGCTCGGATTTCCCGTGCATCCGTTCCTCCGCGGGCTTCTGGAGTTCTATGGACTCCAGCTCCATCACCTTACGCCCGCCTCTATTCTGCACATCGCGGGTTTCGTAGCTCTTTGCGAGCTATTCTTGGGCATCGAGCCCCATTTTGCACTGTGGAAGAGGCTATTCTGCCTCGTACCCCGTTCTCACGAGGGGTCAATATATCAAGTGGGCGGTGCCGAAATATGGCGCATCGCCGGGACCGGATATCCATCCGGAACCCCAAAGAAGGCGTCCGAAGACTGGCCTTCAGAATGGTTTTACATAGAAGACGCTCCACTGCCGGACCCAGTTCGGATCAGCCTCCTGGAGTTCAGCAAGGCTCCTCTGAAGAAACGCCTAAGTTGGCGCCCGCGGAGCCCTCAACTGGAGGAAGACAAGGGCGTCCATTATTTGATGGGCCGGATAAGGTTGCTGGCCCATTCCGGATTGACCATGATTGGAGTCATGGCCACGTGCATAATGCGGGGGGTGCAGCCGCTGCAATACAGGTGCCATCCCATGTGGGATTTCAACGGGGAAAATGATTCCACCCATCATGGCCGCAAAGGGCCGGGATCGGCCGAAGATCTGGTGAAGATTCTGTCCGGTCTGTACAAGGGGGAGAAGTAGGACTTCCTCCAGACAAGCCCATTGAATGGGTTCTCCATGAATAACCCTCGGCGCTGGGTAAGCGGACATTTTGTTTATCCGACCCATGCTTTCAAAGTTGAGTACCTTACTTTACGATTTCGATGCAGGAGCTGCGTCGGGATGTGGAGGGCATACATAGTCCCGCTCCACAACCTGAGGATCCAGGAAGATCCCTCGATCCGGCCTCCGAAGAGGATCCGGACATAAAGGTGGAGCTAATCGACGGGGTGTTCCACCAACTCAGCATGGACAATGCTCTAGACGCCATTACGGCTGACTACCCCGGCCTATCTCCGGCTCCCCAGGTGATTGTGACCGAAGTCCTGACACCATTATTTCGTCCTTGCGCATTTCTGATCACCATATACAATGGTGTCTCGCAGGAGGTGCCTTCAAGGCAGGAAGCCGAGCCCATGGCGGCTGGCCAACAAGGGTCAGTCCGGCCCAGTAGGCGGAAGAGGAGTGCGGCGCGAATCGAAACGTCACCACAACGGTATAGCTCGCGACTGTTATTTAGGAAAAGGATTCCCAGGAGGTGTATTAATGCTCATGACCTTTCCAGGAGAAAGAGCACTCGCTAGACTGTGTCCGGAGAGGTTGCCAACCAAGCCTCCACCCGCCAGGCTCCAACACCTGGTCCGGAGGGGGAGGCGAGCGCAAGGCGCGGGCCGGATTCTCCTCCAGCGGAGGATGCCGACCGGCTGTCCGCCACCAGGTCTGAGGTGGAGAGCGCCATGAATCATAGGCGTCGCCGGACAGTTCTGCATGACGTGTGTTTCTCCCCAGAGGCATTGAATGCCTTTAACGCGGGAGATGCGCACCTCCGTGATGCTCAAGATGGTTTAACCAGAGCCATGGAGCAATATGTAAAAGACATACGGGTAAGAGATTTTAATGGTTGTATATGCCAGTAGCCCCCGAGACTTAAAGTAGTTAAAGAGCTGATTTAAGGATCATATAATTTGCAGGATCTTACAGAGAAGAATACTCGATTGTCCCAGGAGCTGCAAGGGTGCAAAGCCCAACTTGAGGCCGCACTAGCTGCCGCAGAAGGAGGCATAGAAACCCCCTCCGGTAACACATTATTTTAGAAAAATAAGCGGTGTGCGGCGTGCGTATAAATCTGACAATGGTATTGCAGATGTTGCCGGACTTGATCTGGACAAGCAACAACTACTGCGCCAGCTGAAGGCCGGCGAGAGGGTGCTTACGAAGGTGCAGCAGGAAAGGAACAAACTCCAGGATGCCCACGTCCAGCTTGGAGAAGAGCTGAAAGGTGTTCGGGCCGAGCTGTCTGGCTCCGTGAAGGAGAATCAGCGGCTTCGTCGCGGCATCTATAGTAAGTGCTTGAGCGAACTCCTTTGAAAAGAAGAGTTCGGCGAGGAAGTCAATTGACAGAAATATGTCTATAGGTGTGCTCACAGGTCGCCCTGTGGAGGAGATGCCCGTCTCAACGGGTGATCAACTTCTCGAGCTGGTGCAACTGCTCGAACGTGTTCGGCAGGCGATGAGCGGCGTCGTCCAGGCCTTATGGCCATCCCTCTCCCTACCCGAGGGCCTTGGAGAGCTTGCGGAGAAGCTTCAGGGAGCGCGACAGCGCTTCCGTTTATGGAAGATATCGGCCTGCCGCCAAGGTGCCAGGGAGGCCTGGGCCATGGTGAAGACGCGGTACAAGAAGGCGGATCCAAACCACATGGCCGAGGTCAGACCTGTGGGGCCCGATGGGAAGGAGATCCCTGTGAGCTTAGTGTACGGCCAAGTAGAGTTGGCCGCTAAATATTCCCAATGGGACTGTAAATTAGACAGCCTGTTAGACGGGATTGAGGAGGAGTACAGTCAGTCGGTTTGACGATGTATTTAAAACGACATGTAAAATGCCTTCTAGCCGGATTGTAGATCGTTTGTCTTTGCCGACCTTTTCGCTTAAACCTCGGGACCCTAGAGTCCGGAGTGTGTCCGAATACCTTCTCGGTTAAGAAAAAACCGGGGCATGCATGGAGACCAGGCGTAGGGGTCATTAGTGCTTTATCAGACAAGTGCCCAACTAGTTATGTTATATTACATGGTTAGTAAGAAACATCTTCCAGGGAGAATAGTTTCGTTAAGGGTTCCTTTCCCTGGGAGGCATGCCCTAAAGTGCATGTCTGGACTGCGAAAAGAGCAGGAAAACATCTGGGGGCAGATAAATAAATAGGTAAAAAATCATCTTTCAAGTCACCGACCGAATATTCCCTTAAGAATGCTAGCTTTCGGCTTCACCCAGTCTGAGGTACACATCCGGCTGACCCGACAGTAACAATCGCAGAGGTGCTCCCTTTACCTCCTAGCCGAACAATCGGGAACGTAGGGGTAAGCACAGGAGCCAGGCAACCCAGCTTGGCCAAAACTTAAGTCATATCGATGCATATAATGGTGAATAGAAGGTACATGTGGAAGTTTGACACATGTGCTGGGCATGAAGCCCGTATAAGTAAGCTTCTGGTAAAGAAGCCCCCAGGTATAATGAGTGCGGATAGCATATCAAGTGTGTGCGAACAATACGCAAGTAGGCCTTTAAGGGCTTTTATGAAAAAGGTGAGAGAAAAGAGAGAAACGAAAGACAGCTGAAATGTAAAAATTTGGACGGAGGAAGGAGACGAACTCTTAGTCTGGCACTAGGGGTAGAATCTTCGGAGGCGGGCTGCGTTCCATGGGTTCGGCTCGAGTCGGTTGTCTGATGCATTTCGCAGACGGTACGCTCCGCCGGTCAGGACTTGATCGATAATGAAGGGACCTTCCCATTTGGGCTTGAGCTTGTCCTTTTTCTTGTCCGGCAGGCGTAGAACTAGTTCACCAACATTGTAAGTTTTAGCCCGTACTTCTCTACTTTGATATCTTCGAGCCTGCTGCTGATAGAATGCGGAACGAACCTTTGCCACGTCGCATTCTTCCTCCAATGCGTCCAAGATGTCCTGCCGATCCAGCTCGGCTTCTCTTTCTTCGTACATGCGCACTCGAGGTGAGTCATGAATTATGTCGCAGGGCAAAACTGCCTCTGTGCCGTATACCATGAAGAATGGTGTGAATCCGGTAGTACGGTTCGGCGTGGTCCGCAGCCCCCAGAGTACGGAGTCAAGCTCCTATACCAAGTGCGTGTTAGATTCCGTAAGGGACCGCACTAGTCTGGGCTTGATGCCGCTCATTATCAGACCATTTTCTCGCTCAACTTGACCGTTGGTTTGAGGGTGATAGACTGAAGCGTAATCGAGCTTGATGCCCATATTTTTGCACCAGAGTTTGACCTCGTCGGCCGTGAAATTCATGCCGTTATCGGTGATGATGCTATGGGGGACGCCATAATAGTGTACTACCCCGGATATGAAGTCTATCACTGGTCCGGACTCTGCGGTTTTAAATGGCTTGGCCTCTATCCATTTGGTGAATTTGCCCACCATGACCAATAGGTACCTTTGCTTGTGGGTTCCCCCTTTGAGGGGTCCGACCATGTCAAGCTCCCAGACCGCGAACGGCCAGGTAATGGGCATAGTTTTGAGGGCGGTGGGTGGCATATTGCTCTGATTAGCAAAGAGCTGACAACCGACGCATCTTTGGACTAAGTCCTGAGCATCTGCCCGGGCGGTCGGCCAATAAAATCATGTACGGAAAGCCTTACCTACAAGGGCCCGGGCTGCAGCGTGGTGTCTGCCTAGTTTGGCGTGAATTTCAGCCAGAAGACTTCGCCCTTCCTCTTCGGAGATGCACCTTTGAAGGACTCCGGTTGTGCTTTTCCTGTAAAGTTCTCCCTCATGGACCTTGTAGGCTTTAGACCGCCGAACTATGCAGCGAGTCTCGTTTTGGTCTTCGGGAAGTTCCTGCCTAATCAAGTAGGCTAGGAATGGTTCTGTCCACGGGGCAATTACTGCCATTATTTTGTGGGCTGAAGGCGTTATTTCATCGGCTAAACCGCCGATTATGTCAGACTGTTCTGTGTTGGGTGGTGCAGTTGCTTCCGGGTTGTTATTTCCGGACTCCTCTTCCCATAGTACGGATGGCTTAAAGAGCCGTTCCAGGAAGATGTTTGGAGGGACAGCGTCGCGTTTCGCGCTGATGCGTGCCAATACGTCGGCTGCTTGGTTATTATCCCGGGCTACGTGGTGGAATTCGAGTCCTTCGAACCGGGCTGACATTTTTCGGACAGCGTTACAATAGGCTGCCATTTTCGGATCCTTGGCATCAAAGTCTCCATTTACTTGGGATATTGCAAGGTTTGAATCCCCGCACACCTCTAGGCGTTGAATGCCCATGGAGATTGCCATCCGGAGGCCATGTAGGAGGGCCTCGTATTCGGCTGCATTGTTGGAGTCCGTGTACATTATCTGAAGTACGTATTGGACTGTATCCCCGGTTGGGGACGTCAATACGACGCCAGCCCCCAAGCCGGCCAACATTTTGGAGCCGTCAAAATGCATAATCCAATTGGAGTATGAGCCGTACTCTTTAGGGAGTTCGGCTTCACTCCATTCAGCGACAAAGTCAGCCAAGACTTGCGACTTTATAGTTCGCCGAGGTTTGTAAGTTATATCGAATGGTAAGAACTCAATGGCCCATTTTGCAATCCTGCCCGTCGCGTCGCGGTTGTTTATAATGTTGTTGAGGGGCACTTCGGAGGCCACTGTTATCGCACACTCTTGAAAGTAGTGTCGAAGCTTCCGGGATGCCATGAACACCGTGTACGCTATCTTTTGATAATGCGGGTACCGGGACTTGCAGGGAGTTAAGACAGTGGATACGTAGTACACTGGTTTTTGAAGAGGGAATTTATGCCCTTCT
Organism: Triticum timopheevii; assembly: GCA_963921465.1. Taxonomy (NCBI): domain Eukaryota; kingdom Viridiplantae; phylum Streptophyta; class Magnoliopsida; order Poales; family Poaceae; genus Triticum; species Triticum timopheevii. The sequence continues at coordinate 483,903,449 of OY997268.1, read as the reverse complement.
GTTTCCCGTTCGATGACGAGCACCGTGCTTACAACTTGATGTGTTGCCGCGATATATAACAACATTGGTTCGCCCAGGTTAGGCGCAGCCAGGACCGGATTTATTGCCAGTATGGCTTTTATTTCTTCGAGTCCGGCAGTGGTGGCATCCGTCCACTCGAAGTGTTCGGTGCGCCTAAGGAGGCGATAGAGGGGCAATGCCTTTTCTCCCAAACAGGAGATGAAGCGGCTTAGAGCCGCCACGCATCCAGTCAATTTTTGTATTTGTTTGAGGTCTTTTCAGCTGTGACAGAGCTCGGATCTTGGCTGGGTTTGCTTCAATTCCTCTACCGGATACAATGAAGCCCAGGAGCTTTCCGGCTGGTACGCCGAAAACGCATTTTTCCGGATTCAGCTTAATGTCATATGCTCGGAGGTTGTCGAATGTGAGCCTCAAATCGTCTGCTAGAGTTTCGACGTGTTTGGTTTTGACGACTACGTCGTCTACATATGCCTCTACTGTTTTGCCAATCTGGGTAGCCAGACATGTCTGAATCATGCGCTGATATGTTGCGACGGTGTTTTTGAGTCTGAAGGGCATCGTGTTGAAGCAGAATGGTCCATATGGAGTAATGAATGCCGTTGCGGCTTGGTCCGCCTCCGCCATCTTGATTTGATGGTAGCCGGAGTATGCGTCAAGGAAGCACAATGAATCGTGCCCTGCAGTAGCATCGATTATTTGGTCGATGCGGGGAAGGGGGAAGGGATCCTTTGGGCAGGCCTTGTTGAGGTCTTTAAAATCGACACATAGGCGCCAGGATTTGTCCTTCTTTGGTACCATTACGAGGTTTGCTAGCCAGTCCGGATGTTTGATGTCTCTGATGAATCCGGCTTCCAGTAGTTTGGCTAGCTCTTCTCCCATTGCCTGTCTTTTGGGTTCGGAAAATCGCCGAAGAGCCTGTTTGACTGGCTTGAATCCTTTTAGGACGTTTAGGCTGTGTTCCGCCAATCTGCATGGGATTCCTGGCATATCTGAAGGGTGCCAGGCAAAGATGTCCCAATTTTCCCGAAGGAATTCTCGTAGTGCGGCGTCTACATCAGGGTTCAACTGTGCCCCGATGGAGGCCGTCTTTGTTGGGTCCGTTGGATGGACCTGGAATTTGACTATTTCATCCGCTGGTTTAAAGGAGGTGGACTTGGATCTCTTATCGAGTATGACATCATCCCTGTTCACCGTAGAGCGCGGCGCAGTGAGTTCCTCCGCCACTAGGGCTTCGGATAGTGCCTCCAGGGCTAATGCGGCTGTCTTGTTTTCGGCGCGGAGTGCTGTGTCCGGGTCACTAACGGGAGTGATTATTCCGCCGGGCCCGGGCATCTTAAGCTTCATGTACCCATAATGGGGTATGGCTTGAAAATTGTGAATGCCTCTCGTCCTAATATAGCGTGATATCCGCTGCTGAACGGGGCCACTTGGAACGTGACTTCCTCAGACCTGTAATTGTCCGGCGAGCCGAACACCACATCAAGTGTGATTTTTCCTGTGCAGTGTGCTTCCCGGCTAGGGATTATTCCTCTAAAGGTTGTGCTGCTTCGCTCAATGCGGCTCCAGTCTATTTCCATTTTTTGAAGAGTTTCCTCGTAGATGAGGTTTAATCCGCTGCCGCCATCCATGAGTACCTTTGTAAGACGAAAGCCGTCCACTATTGGACTGAAGACCAATGCGGCTGGTGCTCGGGCTGTTCGGAATTTAGGTTCATCGCTGGCGTTGAAGGTGATGGCCGTGTCGCTCCATGGGTTTGTTGTTGCTACTTGGTAGATTTCGGTGAGGCTGCGGATTGTTCATTTCCGCATATTATTTGATGCGAAAGTCTCGAAGACTGTTGACACCGTACTGGTACTGTTGGAGTGGTTCTCCGGGGCTAGGAGCTCTTCGCCACTTTTGGCCACCTGCCGCAGTATCCAGCATGCTCGAAGGCTATGTGTTGGAGTGGCGCCTTCTGTACTGTGAATTTTACAGGGTCCGCTGAGCCATCCCTCCAGTACGGTTCCGTGCCCTTTATGGGGTTTTTGCTTTTTGGTTTTTGTACCTGGTGCCTGAGTGTGATGCACCCTTTTGTTTCGGACTAGGGTTGTATTCGGGGCCGGATTGTCCCAAAACTTGGTTTCGGTTTTCTAGAAACTCTCTATCGCACAGTACTTTCGTACTATGGATGCCAGATCGGCGAAACGTGTAATTTCACGACGACTGATGGCGTTCAAAATTCCCTTGTCCGTGTAATTATTGCAGAAAATTGAAATTGAGTTTTCCTCTCGGCAGTCCTTTATCCTGTCCATAACCAGGAGGAATCTGGCCCAGTAATGATGTACTGTTTCTGTGGGCTCTTGCCGGATTTGAGATAGATCGAATATGTCTGGGTGGGTGGGTGGAATTGAGTCCGGAACCCTACCCATCTCGAGGCTCAAGGGCCGCAAAGTTTCCGGATTTCGAAGCTTGGATTGCTGGACGTTGTCCGATGAGTCTGGTCCGATGTCTGACTTTAGGTTCAGTGCTTGATCGATGTTCGTCCCTCCGCGGGAATCCGGCATGGAGGGTTCGGGAGTCCGGACATGACTAGTTTTCAACACAGAAGAGGAGTCACCGTGTTGTTCCTCTACCACCGCAACGTGGTGGGTAGCCTGGGGAGAGTTAATCTCTCTCAGATCGGTTTTAAGCCCAATCTGATTGTAGTCTGTAGCGACGCCCAGGGCAGCGATGCGATCCAAGAGCTCGTTTACGGACGAGAGCTCTATTGGATCCAGCTGCTCGGCGAATTCTGAGTTGACGTGAAGATTGCTTTTGATGACCCGAGAGGTCATCGTTGAAGCGGTGGCCGAACAGGCGGTCATGAGAAAACCACCTAGCCGGATAATTTGGCCGGCGGCCAGGGCTCCTTTGATGATGACACCGTCTTTAAAGACGGGAAGAGGCATCCTTCCTGATCGCGACGGCACAGAGGAACTCTCAATGAAAGCACCAATGTCGATGTCAAAACCGACGGATCTCGGGTAGGGGGTCCCGAACTGTGCATCTAGGCGGATGGTAACAGGAGACAAGGGACACAATGTTTTTACCCAGGTTCAGGCCCTCTCGATGGAGGTAAAACCCTACTCCTGCTTGATTAATATTGATGATATGGGTAGTACAAGAGTGGATCTACCACGAGATCAAGGAGGCTAAACCCTAGAAGCTAGCCTATGGTATGATTGTTGTCATGGTTGTTCGTCCTACGGACTAAAACCCTCTGGTTTATATAGACACCGGAGAGGGCTAGGGTTACCAGAGTCGGTTATAATGGTAGGAGATCTACATATCCGTATCGCCAAGCTTGCCTTCCGCGCCAAGGAAAGTCCCATCCGGACACGGGACGAAGTCTTCAATCTTGTATCTTCATAGTCTTGGATGCCGCCGATGATGATAGTCCGGCTATCCGGACACCCCCTAGTCCAGGACTCCCTCACCCTCCATTCCGCTGTCCTCGCCGCCTTCGACCTCGTCATCGGAGGAGAGCATGATACCCTCGCCGCCCTCCGTGCCGCCATCCTTGCCGCCTTCGACCTCGTCTTCTAAGGAGAGCGTGATAATCTTGCCACCGTCCACACCATCGTCCTCGTCGCCTTCGACCTCGTCATCAGAGGAGAGCATGATAACCTCGCCGCCCTCCGCACTAGCAAAGATCGCCCACTCTGCCTCCACAAGCTCCGGGTGCTGCCGGTAGAGCTCTTGCATGTAGGCCTCATGGACAGCCTCGGCCTTGAGGCGCTCCTATGCCTCGTGGTCCTCCCGCGCCATAGCCGAGCTTAGCATCCCTGGCTCCCATGGAATGAGCTGGACCAGACATGTGCCGAAGGGGAAATTGAGCCTAGCCGCCGCGCTGTGGTAGTGGACCTGCCAGCGGTCGTACTCCATGGCCGCGAGCTCGACCGTGTGGAAGCTACCGAGCCATCGGCGGGTGTGGGTCTCCCGATCTGTAATCTCGGTGACCCACGTCCCCCGCCACCACTGCCGGACCCCGAGGTAGGACCTTGTCAGTTGCCGGGTCTGAGGGAGGACGGGGAAGTCCTCAAACCGGCATAGGGGCGCGGCGGCTGGCGGATCGGGGGACCGGCGATGGTGGGTCGATAAAGAGCCTGCAGAGGACGACGAGTGTCGGTGTCAAAACCGGCGGATCTCGGGTAGGGGGTCCCGAACTGTGCGTCTAGGCGGATGGTAACAGCAGACAAGGGACACGATGTTTTACCCAGGTTCGGGCCCTCTCGATGGAGGTAAAACCCTACGTCCTGCTTGATTAATATTGATGATACGGGTAGTACAAGAGTGGATCTACCACGAGATCAGGAGGCTAAACCCTAAAGCTAGCCTATGGTATGATTGTTGTAATGTATGTTGTGTCCTACGGACTAAAGCCCTCTGGTTTATATAGACATCGGAGAAGGCTAGGGTTACACAGAGTCGGTTACAATGGTAGGAGATCTACATATCCGTATTGCCAAGCTTGCCTTCCACGCCAAGGAAAGTCCCATCCGGACACGGGACGGAGTCTTCAATCATGTATCTTCGTAGTCTTGGAGTCCGGCGGACGATGATAGTCCGGCTGTCCGGACACCCCCTAGTCCAGGACTCCCTCAGTAGCCCCTGAACCAGGCTTCAATGACGATAAGTCTGGCACGCATATTGTTCGGCATTGCAAGGCGGGTTCCTCCTTTGAATAATCCAGAGAAGATCATGAACACCAGGATAGTGTCCGGCTCTGCAAAATAAATTCCACATTCCACCATAGAGAGAATAATGCACATAAATCCAATCTGCTGACGTATTTTGCGGCATGACATCACACCGCTACCAGGCCTTTACTTGAATCGTTTTTTATTATACCACCTCAGCACGTTTAGCAAAGCGGTTTCCTTGGCACGTCTTGTCGAAGCAGAGATCGTGCTCCCCTTATTCCGGGATTCTCATCAATACGGACGTGGGCAACCCAACCGCGCAATTGATGGTGGCGCTTGGGAGATAAGCGAGTTTTACCAGGCTGGTGGGGAGCGCATAGTTTTCGCCCTGCCTATATAAGGGATAAGGATTCACCTTTTCACCCATGCCTTCTTCCTCCTTTGCTCATCCACCTCCGCACACTCAAGCTCCAACGCCCAAGCTCGCGCATCTCGTCTTAACCTTCCCCGACCATGTCCGGAGGGGGAGGCAAGTGGTTGGCTTCCACCGTCAAGGAGGAGCACATCACCAAGCTATGCAACGCCGGATACCTTTCCAGGGATATTGCGCATCGGCTGCCCAACGAGGGGCAGCTCATCCCTACCCCTGGGCCCCATGAGAGGGTCGTCTTCCTTCCCCACTTCCTCCGTGGACTGGGCTTTCCACTGCACCCTTTCGTCCGGGGGCTCATGTTCTATTACGGCCTGGATTTCCACGATCTGGCGCCGAACTTCATCCTCAACATCTCGGCGTTTATCGTCGTGTGCGAGGCCTTCCTCTACATCCAGCCCCACTTCGGCCTGTGGCTCAAGACCTTCAACGTCAAGCCTAAGGTTGTGAAGGGCACGCAAGCGGAATGCGGAGGCGCCATGTTGGGCAAGTTGCCCAACGTCCTTTGGCTCGAAGGGGCCTTCATGGACTCTGTTAAGGGGTGGCAATCGGGGTGGTTCTACATCACCGAGCCGCGCAAACCCACGTGGGCGGCGGCCCCCGAGTTCAGATCTGGCATCCCCACGCAGCTCACCTCCTGGAAAGAGAAGGGCTTGCTGTGGGGCAATCCGAAGGAGCTGACGGGACTCTGAGCCTGTATCCAGAAGCTGGTGAACAATAAGCTCAGGCTTGTCGACGTGGTCCAAGTCATGCTCATCCGCCGGATTCTCCCATGCCAAGAACGAGCATTCAATCTGTGGGAGTTTAATCCGGAACAGCACCAGGCGCTAAGCGGGCTCTTCGACACGATGTACGAAGGCGCTTGGAGGGTGTTGTTTAAGGGCGCCGAAGCCCCCGCATCCGCGACGGAAGATCGCGGATTTCGCTCGCAGCATCCAGCTGATGAGGTAAGTGATTCAACCCCTTTACGGGACACTTGTGGTAAACAAATTGATTCTAAGAGGGTTTCAATCTCTTTTTTCCTTTTGACAGGAATGGATGGAGAAGGCCGGGCAGCTCATTTGTCCGGCTCCCATGCCAGAAGACCCAGTGAACGCCCGCCTAGCAGGGCTGCTGGTTCTGGCACCGCACGTGGTGCCGGAGAAGAAGGCCAAGAAGGTGGCCGCGGGGACTCGAAGGAGTTCCCGCAATCAGGCGTCCGACGAGGAGGCAGACTCCTCCCCCGAAGACGAGGAGGAGGAAGAAGACTCTCTCCCGGAGGAGGGAGAGAGAAAGAGGAAGGCTTCCCCAATAGGGGAGGCCGAAGGGTCCAAGAGGGGGAGAACTATTCCCCCGGACAGTTCCGCCAACACCATCGTTGGCGAGGAGGACTGGCCTTCAAGGGCCAGGCGTCCGGCGAGATCGTAAGTATCCGGATCGCTGATATGCAATTTCTTTCGTGTCACCTAGTGTCCTACTAATGCCGCATTCTGCCTGCAGTCCGGCCGATGATGATCTCCCCGCTTCATCGAGCGGGTCGTTGGCCCCGTCGGATGTGGATTCACTTCCGACTGCCTCTACCCCCCGTGCCGACGAGGACGCCGAGGTGGGATCCCAGAGAGGGACCCATCAGGAGGAGGCTCCGGAGGCGCCGCCAGACAGCCTCCCGGACTTTGCGCCGGACTCTACATCGGAACCTGCGGTGGTTCCAGAGTCCGGCAGGCGGCCCCTTCGAAAGAAGGGCAAGACTGTGACACCGGCGGCCTCCGTCCAACCGGAAGCGCCGGACAACTTGTTGGAGGCGCTCAAAGGCGCTTCCATCGAGGAAGAACACCGCACTATCATGAGTGCGGTGATTCAGAAGGTTCGGCTCGCCAAGAGCGGGCTGACCGAAGCCTGCAGCAGCCTTCTAACAGGCTTTGAGGTAAGAAGTTATAATTATGTAATGTAATACCGCATAGACAGTAGCCCCTGACGCTCAGTTCGGTGTTCGGAAAGAAAAGACGGACTAAGGATCTAAGAAGATATACGCAGGGTTGCTTAAAATATGTCAATATGGGTTTGCAGGCTGCGCTGCTGACCTCTGCCGCACTGACTGCGGAGGTCAGTGCGTTGAACCAGGATCTCGAGCGGTCCGAGCAAGAGCTCGGCCATGCCAAAAAGCAGCTCGAGGACAAAGAAGGTGAGTAACACCACTTCGAATAGTTACCTTACAGAAAAGGATTTTGGTTGCAATAAAATTAACAAGGATAATATAGGTAATGCAGGGGCCACGAACGAGGTGGCAGCCCTGAAGGAGGCTGTGTCCGCGGCCGAACGCAGTGCGGCTACGGAACGGGCAGAGCGAGAAAAATAGGAGGCACAGGTAGCGGAAGTACGGCAAGAGCTCTAGGCTCTCATGGAGAAGCATGAGAGCTTGGAGCGTGACTCCAAGACTCGAGAGTCCGAGCTTGCCTCGGCTCTCAAAAGTGCCAAGTCCGCCAAGGCCGAGGCCCGTAAGGCCCTTCAGGAGGTTGAAGATGTAAAGAAGATAGCGGCGGGTAAGGCATTTTTCATGCAAAGCAAGCATATTAATGTAAACTACCTGACACTTACCCGCATTCGGAGCTCTCCAGGGGCGTTTGCAGATCTGCCGCGTAGTGCGTCCGATGCCGCCGCATTCTATCGTGGCGAGGAGGGGAGCTCGACGGAGAAGGTCTTCTGGTCTCAGTACGCTGAGGCCGGCCATCCGGTGCCCCCAAGCGACCAGCTGAAGCAGCTGGTCGAACTCCACAAGGTAGCTGAGGAGGCCATGAAGGGCCTTATAGTCCGGTTGTGGCCTGGATAGGCCATGCCTGGGAGCTACTTTGGCCTCGTGCGGCGGCTGGTGGATGCGTGCCCCTGGGTGGAGGTCATCAAGCGCTCTGCCTGTATTGAAGGTGCTCATCGGGCCCTTGCCCGCACAAAGGTGCACTGGGGCAGGCTGGATGCGGAGAAGCTTCTCACTGACCCGCCGCCACCGGGCAAGGAGTACCGTATGCCCGAAATGTATTATAAAACTGTCCTGAAGGGAGCCCGCGATATTGCGGATGAATGCCCAGAGATGTAATTTTTGAGTAAACTCGCTATGTATTATCCTGTGCGCTGAAAACTTTGTTCATATGCGCATTAAGCAACACTTGTTTAATTTAAAATATTACCTTCTGTGCGGCTGTTTATAAAATCTGAGAGATGGCAAGTCGTTGGCTTCAGCCCCCGAGCCGCGAGTGCTGGGGTGTTCGGGATAAACTTGAGCACTCTTGTTCCCATTTTTTGGTCCATCTAGGGAGGCGCTCAACACAACGAACCAGGCAACCGGACTTATAATGCTTGAACACTCTCACTTAGCCATAGAATTCTATAATTTTAAATTTCGGCGAAGCCCCTGGTATTCGGAAGACCAAATCCGGGGCGCTATCCACGCCTTCGTCGGACATTTATCCGTAACTTCGCTCGAAGCGGCGTGAGTCTTTAAGGACTCAAAAAGACCTCTTGAACAGCGACCAGTCTCTCGCCTTATCATGCCGGTCAGTTTTAGCTTTCTCCACTGAGGCGCTCGCCCGGCTCAACCGGGGCGCAATCGCAGTGGTTCTCCCAGTGCCACCTTAGCCGACAGAACGGAACGTAAGGCACCAAAACGTGGGAGCCGGGCAAACCCAACTATTGACCCAAGACATGATTCGGAGCCGATTCATATAATGCTATAAGTTCGGGGTGCCGCACTTATGAAAGTGTTCGGACTTATCACACCATAATGCGGGGAACATAAGCCCCTGGTGTATTAGACCGTACCAAAATATACGGGTGCAAGATGTCCTGTAATGAACATATATATATAAAAAGTAATGCAATTGTAGTCGAAAAGTGCTGCATTATTTATTAAAGGAAGTCTGCTATGAGTGCGGACTGATACAAATAGTGCGGTAAGCAAGGGATTTGGACTAATTAAACAGGTCCCCCTCCAGGGATGAGCTGCGGACTTGGTGTATATAATCGAATTTAATGCTCGTAATTGAGACCACCTGAGTGTTCGTCACAGCCTTCTTTCTTCCCTGGCTGTTGCATCGTGAGTTCGGCAGGTTCACCGCCGGACAGGGCCTCTGGTTAACGGAGTCCTTTGTATACAAAGAAGGAAAATAATAAAAAAAAGGGGTGTGAGCCCCTGGTGTGGTCGAGCTGCACTCTGGGTCCATTGTGATCGTGCCCCTTCCCCTGCGCCCATGGTATCTCCAAAGCGTAATGATGTACGCGGAGAGTTGTCCTTGCAATCATGCGAGGGCGGGGGTTAGGGCCGCATTGCTACGCGTGCTCTGATCGTGCCAGGTTGTCTCGGTTGGTATTGCTTCGGCCGCGTTTTGCTGTGTCCGGCCGTTTAACGGCCGGACTCGAAAATTGCCTTAAAAGGCTGCTCTGTACTTCCGCCGCGAGAGCCGCTGTATGTTCCTCCGTTCGGAGGGAGCGTTCTGTATTTCCGTTGACCGTGATGACTCCACGAGGGCCTGGCATCTTGAGCTTGAGGTATGCATAATGCGGCACCGCGTTGAACTTTGCAAACGCGGTTCGTCCGAGCAGAGCGTGATAGCCGCTGCGAAATGGGACTATGTCGAAGATTAACTCTTCGCTCCAGAAATTATCCGAGGATCCGAAGACCACTTCCAGTGTGACTGAGCCCGTACAATTGGCTTCTACACCTGGTATGACACCTTTAAAGGTTGTCTTTGTAGGTTTAATCCTTGAGGGGTCTATGCCCATCTTGCGCACTGTATCCTGATAAAGCAGGTTCAGGCTACTACCGCCGTCCATCAGGACTCTCGTGAGGTGAAATCCATCGATGATTGGGTCTAAAACCAATGTGGCAAATCCGCCATGGCGTATGCTGGTTGGGTGGTCTCTTCGATCGAAAGTGATCGGACAAGAGGACCATGGATTGAACTTCGGGGCGACTGGCTCCATCGCATAAACGTCCCTTAGTGCGCGCTTCCTCTCCCTCTTGGGAATATGGGTTGCGTAAATCATGTTCACCGTCCGCACTTGTGGGGGGAAACCCTTCTGTCCTCTACTGTTCGGCGGTCGGGTCTCCTCCTCGTCGTTGCTGTTTAGCCCCTTGTCATTGTTTTCGGCAATTAACTTGCCTGCCTGCTTGAACACCCAGCAATCTCTGTTGGTGTGATTGGCTGTCTTTTCGGGGGTGCCAAGTATCTGGCATAAGCGGTCGAGTATTCGGTCCAAGTTGGACGGACCCGGAGTGGTTCTTTTGAATGGCTTCTTCTGCTGACCGGGTTTAGAGCCTCGGAATCCGGCATTGACTGTCGTATCCTCCTTATCGTCGTCGTTAATGCAGTGTTTGTTTTTGTTTCGACGTGACCTGCCGTTGTGGTCCTTAGTATCCGGACTGCCAGAATTTTTATTGAGGTTGTTGCTGCGAGCTAGCCAGCTATCCTCTCCCGCGCAAAAGCGGGTCATTAGTGATGTGAGTGCTGCCATGGATTTCAGCTTTTCCTGTCCCAGGTGCCGGGCTAGCCACTCATCACGGATGTTATGTTTGAAGGCTGCTAGGGCCTCTGCATCCGGACAGTCGACGATTTGGTTTTTCTTTGTCAAGAACCGTGTCCAGAATTGTCTGGCCGATTCCTCTGGCTGCTGAATTATGTGGCTTAGGTCATCGGCATCTGGTGGCCGCACATACGTCCCCTGGAAATTGTCGAGGAATGCGGCTTCCAGGTCTTCACAACACCCAATTGACTCTGCGGGCAAGCTGTTAAGCCAATGCCGAGCTGGTCCTTTAAGCTTGAGTGGGAGGTACTTGATGGCATGGAGATCGTCGCCGCGGGCCATATGGATGTGAAGGAGATAATCTTCAATCCAAACCGCGGGGTCTGTTGTGCCGTCGTAGGATTCGATGTTTACGGGTTTAAACCCTTCAGGGATTTGATGATCCATTACTTCGTCAGTGAAGCATAGCGGATGTGCGGCGCCTCTATATTGAGCAATATCATGACGTAGCTCGAGAGAGCGTTGTCTGCTGTGTTCGGCCCGGCCGGGTTTATTGTATCCGGGGCGACGATACTCGTCGTGGGTCGTGGGGCACCCTCGTGATCCGTAGATGGATCTGGATTGCCTTGCTTTGTCCTCCAATACGTCTCGCAAGTCCGGCGCGTTCCCTCTTGGCTTCGTACTTTTGGAGCGATGCCGGGGTATGGTCTTTGTGGAGGGTCTGGATGCCTCTGTGTCGCGACCACGGGGTGGTCGGTCGGCCATATCGTGCGCTGGTGATGAAGGTATGTATGCTTCCTCCTCTAATCGAGGGATCAACTTGCGTCTGGGGTAGCTTTTGGAGGGGCGTTCGAGTTTAAACTCTTTGGCCGCGAGGACCTCGGTCCATCGATCGGCCAGCAGGTCCTGATCAGCTTGAAGCTGCTGCTGCTTTTTCTTTAGGCTATTTGCCGTGGCGATAAGCCTGCGTTTAAAATGCTCTTGTTCGACGGGATCCTCGGGCACGACGAATTCGTCGTCGTTGAGGCTTGCCTCGTCTTCGGAGGGAGGTATATAGTTATAATCCTCGACCTCTTCGTCTGCCGCCCTCTCGTGGGGGCTTGCTTCTGCGTCCTCCTGCGCTGAGTCTTGCTGGAGGGGATTATCTTCGGCACTCTCTGGGGTATTATTATCTCCTGTGCCGGAATCTCCATTCTTGCTGTGGCGGGATTTAGAGCGGCGTCGCTGACGCCGGCGCTTGGGCTGTTTCTTTAAGGAATCTGCCTCCGCTACTTCTTCACCGTCCCCGTCCTTTGGGGTGTCCACCATGTATATGTCGTATGACGAGGTGGTCTTCCAGTGCCCTGTAGGCGCTGGTTCCTGTTCGTCTCCGGCATCGTCGTCCATAGCGTCGATGTCTTCGGAGTCGTAGTCTAGCATGTCGGTAAGATCGTCGACAGTGGCTACAAAGTGGGTGGTGGGTGGGCTCTGAATTTCTTCGTCGTCCGTATCCCAACCATCCTGGCCATAGTCCGGCCAGGACTCTCCCGATAGCGAGAGATGCTTTAGCGAATTTAGGATGTCGCCGAAGGGTGAGTATTGGAAGATGTCCGTGGCAGTGAATTCCATAACCAATGCCCAATCCGACTCGATTGGCAGGGCCGTGGGAGGTCCGGAGTCCAGTAAGGTGTCCGGCACCTCAGAATCACGAGTTTCGCGAGGGACAAGGTTAGTGTTCGGCTCCATCGCCGTGGAAGTTGGAGCCCCTGAGGTGGTGTCCATCCACCGGTCCTCGATCTGGGCGATCGGCTCCGGACTAAGGGCCGAAGCGGATTCGTGTGCGGCCTCCAAGGCACTGTTCGGCGGCAGAGTTAGATCATGCCCATCGCCACAGTGTGGCGCGCTTGGCTTTGGCTCGAGCCCGTTGAAGATCAAGTCCCCGCAGATGTCGGCTGTGAAGTTTAGGCTTCCGAATCTGACCTGATGGCCAGGGGCGTAGCTTTCGATCTGCTCCAGATGGCCAAGTGAATTAGCCCGCAGTGTGAAGCCGCCGAATACGAAGATCCGTCCGGGGAGAAAAGTCTCACCTTGGACAGCGTTGTTGATTGAAGATGCCATCGAGCCTATCGGTGACGACACAGAGGAACTCTCAATGAAAGCACCAATGTCGGTGTCAAAACCGGCGGATCTCGGGTAGGGGGTCCCGAACTGTGCGTCTAGGCGGATGGTAACAGGAGACAAGGGACACGATGTTTTACCCAGGTTCGGGCCCTCTCGATGGAGGTAAAACCCTACGTCCTGCTTGATTAATATTGATGATACGGGTAGTACAAGAGTGGATCTACCACGAGATCAAGGAGGCTAAACCCTAAAGCTAGCCTATGCTATGATTGTTGTAATGTATGTTGTGTCCTACGGACTAAAGCCCTCCGGTTTATATAGACACCGGAGAAGGCTAGGGTTACACAGAGTCGGTTACAATGGTAGGAGATCTACATATCCGTATTGCCAAGCTTGCCTTCCACGCCAAGGAAAGTCCCATCCGGACACGGGACGGAGTCTTCAATCTTGTATCTTCGTAGTCTTGGAGTCCGGCGGACGATGATAGTCCGGCTATCCGGACACCCCCTAGTCCAGGACTCCCTCAACGAGGATGCCTCGGCGGCCATGTGTCGGTGAGTGTAGATTTTGTGGAGTGTGTGGTGTGTGTGTGGGGGGGAGGGGTAAGGTGGTGTTTGAGGAAATACCGCGGCAACTGAAAATTTTACTAGGCGGGAGTAACAAGGCAGGGTTACTAAAAATTTGGATAAGGGCGAGTAGATATTTTTGAGATTGCAAGGGATGCAAAGGAGGGAGTATAGCGAGCTAGTGTGCTTGACACGCCGGCTGTGGACTGTAGCCGATGCACCTTCTCGCGTAAGCCATAGGCGTACTATACACCGACGGTGCTCCAAGATATTTTGTACTGCATCTCACACGGTTGGTGACAATAAACTGTGTGGGATCTACTTGATTTTTCATTTTGATTTGAATTACATAATGGGGTCACAGCGGCAATTGACAGTGTTTGAATTGCTAGACCTTTTATCTGCAGTGAACATGCAACTATAGGTGTGTCGTAAAAAAATTGGAATTATTCAGGGTTTGTTTGGAAATTTTAGACATTAAATTGGCTTTCTAGCAATTTCAGGTGCACAATTCAAAATCAGAGCACATGCTCCAGTCCCTAAAAACGGGTTGCAAAATCAAATGTTTGTCCTTGGTTGCAAGCTTAGGTCACATACAAGAAATATGAATGAATGTCAAACACCTTGACATTGTCACTCAGCCGCTAACATTGAGATACATGGTTTTAAAATTATAGTAAATTGAAAACTCGGCTGAAATTCATGAAACTTGACATGATATCATGGAACGGCATCGACATGCCATGGTAAAAATATTTTCCCATTTGGGTCAGGTTTGGGTATAAACTTCTCGCAAATCGGAGCTTCTCTCACAACAAGCCAGATGATTTCGATAGGGAACGTGCCACCTTGGCGGACAAACGATATATGTTGCCTCTTCTTACTTTCTAAATTTTTCTCGTGTCAACATAGAACAACACGAGTGTTGTGTCATTTTTTGGGAGTTTTCGGGGTTAGCTTGGACATTTTTATACATTAACTGAGTTTTCTATGCATTCATGTGCATAATTCAAATTTGAACTACATGCACATGCTCCAGTGCATATAAAGTGGTTCAGAATTGGAATGTGTGTCGTTGGTTACATGCTTAAGTCCCATGCAAGAAATGAGAATGAATGTCAAACACCTTGCCACCGTCGCTCGGACGCTAACATTGAGATACTTGGTTTTTAAATTCTAGCGAATCGAAAACGTGTCTGAAATTTATGAACCTTGACCCGCTAGCCTGAAACGGCATCAACATGCAGTGGTAAAAATATTGGGATGGTAGGGAAGCATAGCAATGTCCGAGGTATAGATACAATTGCTTCTCATAAATGGTAGTAACATTGTGTCAACAACAGCTGGATCGCCTTCCACCATCATTGGATAGTTTTGTCCAAGGAAGAGTGAGTTTCCTCCAAGACTTTCAATACTGAACCAGGGAGAACGTGTTGGTGCTAGTACACTAGTATCCATCCCGAATACTCTGCAACGGATGTTGGATAGGTCCGGAGAGTGTGACCATGCGAAACAACACATGCTTCCTTAGTAACATCGGCAGTGCCCTGTATACAGACAAGAAGAGGTGATCCATCGGAATAAGTTGCCAGGCGCCACTGAGTATATGGGTCCTGCTCGTCCTCATGCTCGTGATCATCAGCATCGTCATCTACCCCTTGGTAATAAAAATTTTCAAGTATAGGTGGTGGAATGTTCACAGGACCTTGGAAACACAAGAAGTTTAATTAGTAAAGGGAAACTAGCTAACTTGCATGCATGTGGATGAAACAATTATAATTATGGTGGAAGACAAACATACCGAAAGCATCAGTATTCCATGCAAAAACAGTGCCACGAGTGGTGGCAGCAAACACAAGACCCTCGTATTGAATTGCATCATAGTACTCATCCGTGTACAGAAATTGATTTTTGAGCAATATCCATCGAGGCGTGGAACTAAGGACGACAACAAGCTTGTCAAAGATAGCAACAACTTCATAGTTCGTGTAATCCCAAGAGCGGTTGGGAACTCGAAAAATTGCTATCTTCTGTTGACGACGGTCACCATGATCGTATTTGAACTCACGTAGAATACCGGTGTACTCAACCTCCGGGCCGTCATCTGAGATTTTTTGAAGTGGAACCCGGTGACAAGTATACACATTCACAAGTTTCCACTCGCAGTTGTACCCAATATAAACAACCCAATCTCCATTTGTGCCTTCCCAAGCCTTGCCCTCAAGCGATGGCAACTTAACATCATATGTATCATTATCAAGCGGCATCAACTTGCACAAGGCGAGGCTTCCCTCGTCCCCGCGCCAGTCAGCAGGGTCACGGCAAAGACGATAGGGGAGATCAAACCGCTCCTGAACCCTTGGGTTCCTTGTAATGATGTTATTAGTTGAGTCGAGAATGGTCTTGAACGAACCTGCCATGCTAGCCGAGGTGATGACGTCGCACCGATCAGTGAGTTCCTCCATCACGTCATCTTTCAGATCGGGGAAAGAATAACGGGGTCGTTTCCGGCCTGTTCCCTCCATGGAGAATACGATCGAACAATGGCAGAAGGAAGGGTGAAGGCAAATGGAGGGAGGAAGAGCATGCGACAATAGTTCCAAATCGAGAGGGAAAGGTGAAGAGGTGGTGGACGGTTGCCATGGTACACGAAGAGGCGCCTAGGGAAGTGGGGAGCGAACGGTTGCCATAGAGGTCACACACTGACGACAAGGGCCGAGTGAACCGCATGCGTATATCGCACACACCTTGATCTGGCTGACAGTTTCTTTTGTGTTGCCTAATCACAAACAGTTCATCCGAGTGAACCGTATGTTGTATATCGCACACACCTTCATCTGGCTGACCGTTTCTTTTGTGTTGCCTAATCACAAACAATTCATCCGAGTGAACCGTATGTTGTGTATCTGATACGTCTCCAACGTATCTATAATTTTTGATAGCTCCATGCTACTTTATCTATTGTTTTAGGCAATATTGGGCTTTATTATCCACTTTTATATTATTTTTGGGACTAACCTATTAACCAGAGGCCCAGCCCAGATTTGCTGTTTTATGCCTATTTTAGTGTTTCGAGGAAAAGGAATATCAGACGGAGTCAAAACGGAACGAAATCAACTGGAGAAGTTAATTTTGGAAGGAAACCAACCTGATGGGCTTGGAGTGCATGCTAGGGGAGTCCCGGGCTGCCCACAAGGGTGGAGGGCGCGCCCCCCTACCTCGTGAGCAGCCCGGAGGTCCACTGACGTACCCCCTGCACCCATATATACCTATGTACCCTAAAACTTCCAGAACAGAAGATAGATCGGGAGTTCCGCTGCCGCAAGCCTCTATAGCCACCAAAAACCTCTCGGGAGCCCGTTCCGGCGCCCTGCCGGAGGGGGATCCCATTACCGGTGGCCATCTTCATCATCCCGGCGCTATCCATGACGAGGAGGGAGTAGTTCACCCTCGGGGCTGAGGGTCTGTACCAGTAGATATGTGTTTGATCTCTCTCTCTCTCTCGTGTTCCCTCGATGGCATGATCTTGATGTATCCCGAGCTTTGCTATTGTAGTTGGATCTTATGATGTTTCTCCCCCTCTACTCTCTTGTGATGAATTGAGTTTCCCCTTTGAAGTTATCTTATCGGATTGAGTCTTTTATGAACACTTGATGTATGTCTTGCGTGGGATAACCATGATGACAATGGGTTATTCTATTGATCCACTTGATGTATGTTTTGGTGATCAACTTGCGGGTTTCGTGACACTTGGGAACCTACGCATAGGGGTTGGCACACGTTCTTGACTCTCCGGTAGAAACTTTGGGGCACTCTTTGAAGTACTTTTATGTTGGTTGGATGAATCTGAGATTGTGTGATGCATATCGTATAATCATGCCCACGGATACTTGAGGTGACAATGGAGTATCTAGGTGACATTAGGGTTTTGGTTGATTTGTATCTTAAGGTGTTATTCTAGTACGAACTCTTTTATAGATCGATCCGAAAGAATAGCTTTGTGGTGGTTTCGTACCCGACCATAATCTCTATGTTTGTTCTCCGCTATTAGTGGCTTTGGAGTGACTCTTTTTGCATGTTGAGGGCTTGTCATATGTTCTATCTATGTTATTATTGTTGAGAGAACTTACACTAGTGAAAGTATGAACCCTAGGCCTTGTTTCCTATCATTGCAATACCGTTTACGCTCACTTTTACCACTTGTTACCTTGCTTTTTTTATATTTTCAGTTTACAAAAACCCATATCTACTATCTATTTTGCACTTGTATCGCCATCTCTTCGCCGAACTAGTGCACCTATACAATTTACCATTGTATTGGGTGTGTTGGGGACACAAGAGACTTTTTGTTATTTGGTTGCAGGGTTGCTCGAGAGAGACCATCTTCATCCTACGCCTCCTACGGATTGATAAACCTTAGGTCATCCACTTGAGGGAAATTTGCTACTGTCCTACAAACCTGTGCACTTGCAGGCCCAACAACGTCTACAAGAAGAAGGTTGTGTAGTAGACATCAAGCTCTTTTCTGGCACCGTTGCCGGGGAGGCTAGGTAAAGGGTACTCACACTCCGTCACTAAGCTCTTTTCTGGCGAGGTGAGTGCTTGAAGGTATATCTTTAGATCTTGCAATCGAATCTTTTTGTTTCTTGTTTTAGCACTAGTTTAGTTTATAAAAGAAAACTACAAAAAAATGGAATTGATTTTGTCTCATACGCTTTACCATTTTAATATCTTTCGTGAGTATGATGGAAAGGAGAATTGTGCTCAAGTACTAGAAGAAGAATTACATAGAATTCTTGGCATGAAATATGTGAATGATGAGCATGATTGCAATGTTGTTAGTATGAATTCCTTGAATACCCATGATGCTAATGATATGCAAAGCTACAAGCTTGGGGAAGCTATGTTTGACGAAGATGATATTTTTTGCCCCCCAAGCTTTGATGAGCAAATTTACTATGATGAAAGCATGCCTCCTATCTATGATGATTATTGTGATGACACGTATGCTTTAAAGAATAATGATAACCATGAAACGTGTCATCTTGATCTTAATTTTCAATCACATGATAGTTATTTTGTTGAGTTTGCTCCCACTACTATTCATGAGAAGAATTTTGCTTATGTTGAGAGTAGTAAATTTTCTATGCTTGTAGATCATGAAAAGAATGCTTTAGGTGCTGGTTATATTGTTGAATTCATTCATGATGCTACTGAAAATTATTATGAGAGAGGAACATATGCTTGTAGGAATTGCGATAATATCAAGTTTCCTCTCTATGTGCTTAAATTCTTAAATCTATGCTTGTCTTACCTTCCTATGCTAGTTGATTATTGTTCTCATAAGTTGTTTGCTCACAAAATCCCTATGAATAGGAAGTGGGTTAGACTTAAATGTGCTAGTCATATGCTTCATGATGCTCCCGTTATGTTTCAATTCTTATCTTTTATGTGAGCATCATTGTCATCATCATGCCTAGCTAAAAGGCATTAAAGAAAAGCGCTTGTTGGGAGACAACCCAATATTTATCCTTACTGTTTTTGTGTGTCCACATGATTATGATACTGTAGTAATCATGTTTTATAGCTTTTGTTTCAATAAAGTGCCAAGTAGAACCTTTGGGAAGACTTGGGTGAAGTTTATGTGATCTTGCTGTGAAAAACAGAAACTTTAGTGCTCACGAGATTAGCTGCCATTTTTTACTGGAGATTGATTTTAGGTTGATTCTTTTTGCAGATGATTAATAGACAAATTTATCAGGTACAGCAATTCATTTCATAATTTTTGGGGTTCTAGAAGTATACGTTTTATATAAATTACTACAGACTGTTTTTGTTTTGACAGATTCTGTTTTCTATGTGTTGTTTGGTTATTTTGATGAATCTATGAGTAGTATCGGAGGTTATGAACCATAGATAAGTTGGAGTACAGTAGATATTACACCAATATGAATTTAGAATGAGTTCATTACAGTATCTAAGTGGTGGTTTTATTTTCTTATACTAACGGAGCTTATGAGTTTTGTTTTGAGTTTTGTGTGGTTGAAGTTTTCAAGTCTTGGGTAACGATTCGATGGACAATGGAATAAGGAGTGGAAAGAGCCTAATCTTGGGGATGCCCAAGGCACCCAAAGGTAATATTCAAGGACAACCAAGCAACTAAGCTTGGGGATGCCCCGGAAGGCATCCCCTCTTTCGTCTTCGTTCATCAGTAACTTTACTTGGAGCTATATTTTTATTCGCCACATAATATGTGTTTTGCTTGGAGCGTCAATTTCTTTTGTTAGTTTTTGCTTGCTGTTAGTTAGAATTGCGTTTTGCCTCTTTAGTTTCAATAAAGAAGTCAAGGATAGCCTTTGCCATGCTTATTTTGCTAGTTTGCATGTTGCTGTTTGAAAACAGAAAGTTTACCGCTGTTGCAAAAATTCCCTAGAAAAGTCAGAGCATGGTCTAACGTTGAATCATTTTGCATATTGAGCTCTGATAAATTTATTACAGTGGGAATTTTAGTTCATAATTTTTGGAGTCAGGGAAGTATTGATACTCTTGCATTCTTTTCAGACTGTACTGTTTTGGCAGATTGCTGTTATGGTTGCATTGTTTGCGTATGTTTGCTTGTTTAATGATTCTATTTGAGGATAGGAGTATTAAATATACATAGGCATTTAGTATGCAATGCTGAATAATAATTTAAGTGATTTTCTACAGTATAATATGATAAGGTTTTGCATTGGTTTATACTAACCTATCTCACGAGTTCTTGTTGAGTTTGTTGTGAATGAAGCTTTTGATAAAAAGAGAAACCATGATATGAGAGGAATTAAGGAGACACAAAAGCCCAAGCTTGGGGATGACCAAGGCACCCCAAGATAATATTTCAAGAAGTCTCAAGCATCTAAGCTTGGGGATGCCCCGGTAGGCATCCCACCTTTCTTCTTCAACAACTATCGGTTAGTATCGGTTGAGCCTAAGTTTTTGCTTCTTCACATGAGTTGTGCTATCCTTGCAATGTAGTTTTCTTTAGCTTTGCTTGCTGTTTGAATAAGTATCAAGATCTGAAATTATTAAATAGGAGAGTCTTCACATAGTTGCATAATTATTCGACTACTCATTGATCTTCACTTATATCTTTCGGAGTAGTTTGTCATTTGCTCTAGTGCTTCACTTATATCTTTTAGAGCATGGTGGTAGTTTTATTTTGAAGAAATAGATGAACTCTCATGCTTCACTTAGATTTTGAGAGTCGTTAATAGCATGGTAATTCGCTTAATGTTAATATACTTGGTGTTCAAGATATGTGAAACTTTCTTATGAGTGTGTTGAATACTAAGAAAAGTTTGATACTTGATAATTGTTTTGAGATATGGAGGTGATAATATCAAAGTCGTGCTAGTTGGGTGATTATGAATTCAAAGAATGCTTGTGTTGAAGTTTGCAAGTCCCGTAGCATGCACGTATGGTTAAAGTTGTGTAACAAATTTGAAACATGAAGTGTACCTGGCTTGTGCATCCTTATGAGTGGCGGTCGGGGACGAGCGATGGTCTTTTCCTACCAATCTATCCCCCTAGGAGCATGCGTGCAGTACTTGATTTTTGATGACTACTAAATTTTTGCAATAAGTATATGAGTTATTTTGACTAATGTTGAGTCCATGGATTATACGCACTCTCACCTTTCCGCCTTTGCTAGCCTCTTCGGTACCGTGCATTGCCCTTTCTCACCTTGAGAGTTGGCGCAAACTTCGCCGGTGCATCCAAACCCCGTGATACGATACGCTCTATCACACATAAACCTCCTTATATCTTCCTCAAAACAGCCACCATACCTACCTATCATGGCATTTCCATAGCCATTCCGAGATATATTGCTATGCAACTTCCATCATCATCATCATGACATACATTACTTTTGTCATATTACCATTGCATGATCATGTAGTTGACATCGTATTTGTGGCAAAGCCACCATGCATTATTTTTCATACATGTCACTCTTGATTCATTGCACCATCCCGGTACACCTCCGGAGGCATTCATATAGAGTCATATCTTGCTCTAAGTTTCGAGCTGTAATCCTTATGTTGTAATCAATAGAAGTGTGATGATCATCATTATTAGAGCATTGCCCAAAAAAAGGCCCAAAAAAAGAGAAAGGCCAAAAAAAGGCCCAAAAAAAGAAAAGAAAAGGGCAATGCTACTATCTCTTTTTCCACACTTGTGCTTCAAAGTAGCACCTTGTTCCTCATGTAGGTAGTCTCATATATTGTGCTTCAAAGTAGCACCTTGTTCTTCATGTAGTGAGTCTCATAAGTTGTCTTTTTATACTAGTGGGAATTTTTCATTATAGAACTTGGCTTGTATATTCCTACGATGGGCTTCCTCAAATGCCCTAGGTCTTCATGAGCAAGCAAGTTGGATGCACACCCACTAGTTTTCTTTTGTTGAGCATTCATAGCTCTAGTGCATCCATTGCATGGCAATCCCTACTCCTCATGTTGACATCAATTGACGGGCATCTCCATAGCCCGTTGATTATCCTCGTCAATGTGAGACTTTCTCCTTTTTTGTCTTCTCCACACAATCCCCATCATCATATTCTATTCCACCCATAGTGCTATATCCATGGCTCACGCTCATGTATTGCGTGAAGGTTAAAAAAGTTTGAGATTATTTAAGTATGAAACAATTGCTTGGCTTGTCATCGGGGGTATAGAAGTTGGGAACATCTTTGTGTGACGAAAATGAAGCATAGCCTAACTATATGATTTTGTAGGGATGAACTTTCTTTGGCCATGTTGTTTTGAGAAGACATGATTGCGTTGATTAGTATGCTTGAAGTATTATTATTTTTGTGTCAATATGAACTTTTGTCTTGAATCTTTCGGATCTGAATATTCATATCACAATTAAGAAGATTTACATTGAAATTATGCCAAAGTATCACTCTGCATCAAAAATTCTCTTTTATAATTTACCTACTCGAGGACGAGCAGGAATTAAGCTTGGGGATGCCTGATATGTCTCCAACGTATCTATAATTTTTTATTGCTCCATGCTACTTTATCTACTGTTTTAGGCAATATTGGGCTTTATTATCCACTTTTATATTATTTTTGAGACTAACCTATTAACTGGAGGCCCAGCCCAGATTTGCTGTTTTATGCCTATTTCAGTGTTTCGAGGAAAAGGAATATCAGACGGAGTCAAAACGGAACGAAATCAACTAGAGAAGTTAATTTTGGAAGGAAACCAACCTGATGGGCTTGGAGTGCACGCCAGGGGAGTCCCGGGCTGCCCACGAGGGTGGAGGGCGCGCCCTCCTCCTGGGCGCGCCCCCCTACCTCGTGAGCAGCCCGGAGGTCCACTGACGTACCCCCTGCACCCATATATACCTATGTACCCTAAAACTTCCAGAACAGAAGATAGATCGGGAGTTCCGCCGCCGCAAGCCTCTATAGCCACCAAAAACCTCTCGGGAGCCCGTTCCGGCGCCCTGCCGGAGGGGGATCCCATTACCGGTGGCCATCTTCATCATCCCGGCGCTATCCATGACGAGGAGGGAGTAGTTCACCCTCGGGACTGAGGGTATGTACCAGTAGCTATGTGTTTGATCTCTCTCTCTCTCGTGTTCTCTCTCGTGTTCCCTCGATGGCACAATCTTGATGTATCCCGAGCTTTGCTATTGTAGTTGGATCTTATGATGTTTCTCCCCCTCTACTCTCTTGTGATGAATTGAGTTTCCCCTTTGAAGTTATCTTATCGGATTGAGTCTTTTATGAACACTTGATGTATGTCTTGCGTGGGATAACCGTGGTGACAATGGGTTATTCTATTGATCCACTTGATGTATATTTTGGTGATCAACTTGCGGGTTTCATGACACTTGGGAACCTATGCATAGGGGTTGGCACACGTTCTTGACTCTCCGGTAGAAACTTTGGGGCACTCTTTGAAGTACTTTTATGTTGGTTGGATGAATCTGAGATTGTGTGATGCATATCGTATAATTATGCCCACGGATACTTGAGGTGACAATGGAGTATCTAGGTGACATTAGGGTTTTGGTTGATTTGTATCCTAAGGTGTTATTCTAGTATGAACTCTTTTATAGATCGATCCGGAAGAATAGCTTTGTGGTGGTTCCGTACCCGACCATAATCTCTACGTTTTTTCTCCGCTATTAGTGGCTTTGGAGTGACTCTTTGTTGCATGTTGAGGGCTTGTCATATGTTCTATCTATGTTATTATTGTTGAGAGAACTTACACTAGTGAAAGTATGAACCCTAGGCCTTGTTTCCTATCATTGCAATACCGTTTACGCTCACTTTTACCACTTGTTACCTTGCTGTTTTTATATTTTCAGTTTACAAAAACCCATATCTACTATCTATTTTGCACTTGTATCACCATCTCTTCGCCGAAGTAGTGCACCTATACAATTTACCATTGTATTGGGTGTGTTGGGGACACAAGAGACTTTTTGTTATTTGGTTGCAGGGTTGCTTGAGAGAGACCATCTTCATCCTATGCCTCCTACGGATTGATAAACCTTAGGTCATCCACTTGAGGGAAATTTGCTACTGTCCTACAAACCTGTGCACTTGCAGGCCCAACAACGTCTACAAGAAGAAGGTTGTGTAGTAGACATCAATATCGCACACACCTTCATCTGGTTGACTGTTTCTTTTGTGTTGCCTAATCACAAACAGTTCATCCGAGTGAACCGGATGATGTGTATCGCACACACCTTCATCTGGCTGCCCGTTTCTTTTGTTACTCCTCATCGCAAATAGTTAATTAAACTGAACCATATGCCCTGCATCGCACACAGAACTAAAATCTGAACCGTGTTTGATGCATCCGTCATCACAAACATTTTGTACATTTTTTACGGTTCTCTGACACCGCCGTTTGCAATTATTACATCGCACACAGCTTCTCGAAGGGTCTCTGATCGTAGTGTCGCGTTAGCAGCATCTTGCAGTAGTGTAATCATGGTTAGCCATGTCCCCAGTTATGGACAACTTGAGTATATGGAAGTGAATATTTTGTTGATCTCATCACTCTTTAATTAATGTATTGGGTTTAATTGTTATTACTTGGTTAATTTTGGGATTGAGTTGGAGGAACCTTCTCAATAATGGCATAAACTTGGTAGTAAATAAAATTTATTCCTTTGTTGTAGGGAAAAATTAGCTTTATGCAAAATTAAACTTAGAGCCTCCACCAGACAAATATGCATGTAGATATAGTCTCTTTCATTCATTTGCTCTACAGTGTGACTCTGTCAGCATATTCCATGTGCTGACCTACACGGATGCAACATCTCATGTTGCAGAGTTTACCGACGAAGAGTAAGGTGCGCTAGGTCGTTGTCATGCACTCAGTTATGCCATGGAGTTGATGGACCCATTTATCTTCGAAGCTTCAGCAGTTACTTTATTTAGATGGCCTTCAGCCATATTATTTTTGTAATAAATACTCTTTATGAGGACCATGATGTAATAAGTGTGTGATTGAACTCTATTATAATTCCTCGAGTACTGTGTGTGTCAGCATACTGATCCAGGGATGACACTTAAGCACAGAGACTTTGATCCATTGGGATCGGGTCGCTACAACACCGACGATGCTCCTGGATATTTTGTACTGCATCTCACACGGTTGGTGGTAATAAACTGTGTGCGATCTACTTGATTTTTGGTCTTGATTTTAATTAGATAATGGGGTCACAGCTACAATGGACGCTGTTTGAATTGCTAAAACTTTTTTCTGAAGTGAACATGCAACTATAGGTGTGTCGTCAAAAAATTGGAATTATTCAGGGGTCGTTTGGACATTTGTATACATTAACTTGGTTTTCTAGGCATTTCAGGTGCACAATTCAAAATTCAACTACATGCACATGCTCGGGTGCACCAACATGGGTTGTAAAATCATATATGTGTCCATGGGTTTATGCCTATGCCACATGCAATAAATGAGGATGAATTTTGAACACCACGGCACCGTCGCTCTCCAGCAAACGTTGAGGTGCTTGCTTTTGTAATTCTAGTAAATACAAAACCCGTCAAAAATTCATGAACCTGGGCATGCTATCATGGAACGGCATGAACATGCTGGGGTAAAAAAATATTGTCCCATTTGGGGCAGGTCATGGTATAAGCTTCTCGCAAACCAAAGCCTCTCTCAGAACAAGCCCGATGGTTTCCGTAGGGAATGTGTCGCCTTGGGGGATGAAACGATATCTGTTTCCTCTTCTTACTTTCAAATTTTTTTCTCGGGTCAACATAGAACAACAAGAGTGTTTTGCATTTTTTGGAATTTTTTTCGGGGATCATTTGGACATTTTTATATGTTAACTGGGTTTTCTATGCATTTATGTGCATAATTCAAAATTGAACTACATGCACATGCTCCAGTCCATAAAAACGGGTTGAAAAATAAAATGTTTGTCCTTGGTTGCAAGCTTAGGTCACATGCAAGAAATGAGAATGTATGTCAAACACCTTGACACTGTCGATCGGCCGCTAACACTGAGATACATGGTTTTAAAATTCTACACTACTAGGAAAATGCTTATAGATAGAAGTTTACCAGTAGCGTTTGTTTATGACCCCATGCTACTAGTAGTTAGTAGTAGCGCTGGCTAGAAAGAGCGCTACTGGTATCTGTTAGCAGCAGCGCTTGTTATCTAACCCCATGCTACTGCTAAGTGTAACACACCACACCCCCTGATCAATAAATATTAGCAGCGTTGGTCACCCAACCGGCGCTACTGTTAGTTTAGGATCTATAGCGCCTGTTGAGATAAACGCGCTACTGCTATTTTTTCTATGTATAACATTTTACCAGTAGCATGCTTTTTAGCCCATGCTATAAGTAGTGCAACACTAGCCGTAGATATTTTGCAAGCTGCCATAGCAGTAGCGCGCATAGGTGGCCTGCGCTACTGGTATGCCCGCCATCCACCTACCACCTTTCCCCTTCTTCCTCCCCTTTCTTCTTCCTCTCCTCCTTCCTTTCTCCTCCTTTCCTTGCACCTTGCTTGTTCCAATGCTCCCCCTCCACCACCCCTCCATTAGAGCCCTCCCTTCCCCTCTTCTTTGCCCTTCCACCACCCACCTCTTCTTTGCCCCTCCACCACACCCCTCCATTAGAGTCCTTCCTCCCCGTCTTCTTTGCCCTCCACTCCCCCCTCTTCTTTGCCCTCCACCACCTCCTCCTCCATTAATGCCCTTCCTCCCCCTCTTCTTTGCCCTCCACCACCCCCTTCCATTAATGCCTTCCCTCTTCTCCTCTCCCTCTCCTCCCACTCTCTCCCTAGCTCTCTCTCCCTAGCTAGCTAGCTAGTTAGAGCTATATATTTAGAGCTACTAGGTAATTAAGAAGAAAGGTGCTTGATATCCCTCTCGACACATAGGTGAGCAAAAAAAGTGTTTGTGTGGATAGGACCGAAACTATATATATATATATATATATATATATATATATGGGCGATATGAGAATATACCGAATTTTGTGTGGCATAATTTGAGTTGCCTACATTGTGTATTTGATGAAATAATGTGGGTGACATGAGTTGCCTATGTTTTCCTGAAATGTCGATTCAATTCCATTTCGGTGAATTTGGGGCAAACTCAATATGTCCTATGTTTAGGGAAGGTCATGCCGAATTTTTGTATGAATTTGATCCATCCATGCATATATACGTGGTTATAATATTTGCTCAGCGTGCAGGTGATCATGAAGGTTAATGGAAGGATGATGGAAAGATACTGGCAATCCGCTGTGGGCAACATGTATGAAAAAAGACTAAAGGATGTTGTATGTCCGTGTCGAAAACGCAAAGGAATAGTCAGGCTCGACCCCTTTGAGGGTGGTACATTCAAGGCGCACCTCCTCATGCATGGTTTCATGGATGGCCATACTCGGTGGATAAGTGAAGATGATGATAATGATGAGGACGTCAACAGGGCAGGAAATAACGACATGGGGCCACCAGACAAAGAGATGACCGATTATGTGCCCGAAGAGGAAGACGGGCTTAGAAATGTCGATGGCGAAGAGACAGTTCAAGGCGGAGAAGACGCGGACACACCGCCGTCTTCGTCGCTACTAAGTTTATCCATGCAGGACCCGCATGTTCGAGACCTGCTTCCCAAGAAGACGACTAGCGACAGAGCTGCTTCTAGAGAGGAGGCCAAACTAGCGCAACTGGAGGTAGACTTGATGACTCCTTTGTATGATGGTTGCAATCCCGAGGTGACCCGCTTGAGTTTCACACTAGAACTTCTAAAGACAAAGGCAAAAAACAAATGGACAGATGCAAGCCTGGATGAGCTTCTGAAGTATCTAAAGAAGGTTCTTCCCGCGGGAAGCCTGTGTCCTACTAGTGTCGAGGAGGCAAAGGAAATCGTGTGCCCTCTTGATCTGCCACACATTAGATATCACACATGCATCAATGATTGCATCATATATCGGAACGAGCACGTGGAAAAAATCATATGTCCAAAGTGCAATGCTTCAGAATATAAAAAGGCTGGAAAGAAAGCTCCACAAAAAGTTGTATGGTACTTTTCGATCACTCCGCGTGTACAGCGGTATTTCGTAGATCCTAAGGAAGCAAAGCTTATGCGCTGGCACGCAGAGAGGGTGAAGCCAGATGACGGAGATGATCCGAAGCTGAGACACCTCGCAGATGCTAGCTAGTGGAGAGCATCAAATGCTGAATTTGATTTCTTTCGCAAATGATCCAAGGAACATCGTGCTTGGCGCTAGTAGTGACGTCATGAATTTGCTTGGCAACCAAAACACCAATCATAGCACATGACCCGTGTTTGTATGGATGTACAACCTCCCCCCTGGTTGTGCATGAAGGAAAAATACATACACATGGCTATGCTTATTCAAGGGCCGAGACAACCGGGAAATGATATAAATCTGTATCTCAGGTTATTGAAAGAGGAGCTACAGACCTTATGGACAACGCCGGCCAAGACATGGGATGCAAGCAAAGGAGAGTATTTCTACATGAGAGTCGTGCGGATCACGACGGTGCAGGACTATCTCGGTTACGGCTATCTCTCCGGCCAGGTGTGCCACGGATATCGCGGATGCACGAGCTGCATGGATGATACAACTTCTCAGCAGCTATCGAAAGATGGTGGGTCTTCAAAAATCATGTACATGGGGCATCGAAGATGGCTCGAGAAGGATGACCCGTGGAGAAAGCGTGGAGATCTATTCAATGGTAAGGCTGAGCATCGAGGTCCTCCACGTAAGCGTAGCGGTGCGGAAATATATGAGTTATTGAAGAACTGGGAAGAGTGCCCCTCACCGGGAAAGATGAAGAAAAAGGTGCCGGAGCCCCTGCTGGAGGTATGGAATACGAGATCTATTTTCTGGGACTTGGAATACTGGCCCAAACTCGACACGCCTCATAGCCTTGATCAAATGCATATCACAAAAAATATCCTTGAGAGTTTTCTTGGAACATTGATGAACATGCTGGAGAGGACCAAGGATGGGCCGAAGGCAAGAAAAGACTTGGAATTTTTGAATATCAGGAAAGATCTCCAAATGCGCGGTAAAAATTCATCAAAGGAGACCGATACGGAGACGGAGACGAGAGATAGGGGCAAAAAAGTAAACAAGAAGGAAGAACAATATTGCCCCCCCCCCCTCTTGCTTCACCTTAGATTCGAAGGAGGTCGATTAGTTGTTCAAGTGCCTTGCCGGAATCAAAGTTAATTCCGGATACTATGGGAAGATAAGTAGATATCTGGACACTAAGAAAAAAAGGTTCAACGGGATGAAGGCTCATGATTGTCATGTGATGATGACGCGGTTACTCCCGGTTGCACTTAGAGGGATTATGGACACACATGTGCGTGACACGCTTACTGACCTATGCCACTTTTTTTATGCTATCTCTGGAAAGTCAATCAGTGTGAAGAAACTCCATAGGCTACAGGAAGAGATTGTTGTCATACTGAATGAGCTAGAGATGTACTTCCCGCCTATGTTCTTTGATGTGATGGTGCATCTATGTGTCCACATCATGGACGACATCATCGACCTAGGGCCAACATTCCTGCATAGCATGATGTCGTTTGAGAGGATGAATGGGGTCATCAAAGGATTCGTTCGTAACATGTCCCGTCCAGATGGAAGCATAGCCCAGGGATATCAGACCAAAGAGTGCATCTCTTTCTGTGAGAGTTATCTAGTAGGCACCAGAGACCCTGTTGTTGGTTTGCCCGTCAACAAGCACTGTGGAAGGCTCGAAGGCGAAGGTCACACCAACGGTCATATGGATGTGAATGTGTTACACTCGGCCGACAAAACGACCTTGACAGGGCAAACTTAGTAGTGCTACAACACCTAGATGTGCTAGAAGATTTTGTGACACTGCACAAAGAGACCATCGCAAAGAAGTACCGTGACCGTGGGGTGCACAGGACAGACGCTGAAGTTATTACAGAGCACAACTCCACTTTCTTGCGTTGGTTCAAAGAGCGAGTTCTGGCTAATCCCCTGGAAGAGGGCTGGCCGAACGGAACGCTCATATACGCCTTAGCACATGGCCCCTCGACCAACCTCGCGACTTATCAAGCATACGATATCAACGGATACACGTTCTACATGGAGGAGAAAGATATAAACAGTGATGACCAAAACTCAGGGGTGATGATGGAAGCCATGACCGGGAATGTAATTGAAAGATATTATGGAAGGGTCGAAGAGATATGGGAGCTTAACTACTCTGGATTGCATAGTGCGATGATGTTCCGTGTCAGATGGGCTAAGAATGTACAGAGAGAAAACCGACATTTCACTACCATGTGTATACCCGACTCCGATAGCGGTACCATCAACGCCATCGCCAAAGATGAGCCTTGGGTACACACTAAACACATGACACAATGTTTCTTCATAACTGAACCGATCAATCCCAGTCGTGTTGTCGTGAGGAGATGCAAATTAAAAGGAGCATCACCGAAATGGATGGAGTCGCCAACTAGGAAGACTACGACCAGTACGGTGATCCGATGAGGGAAGATGATGCAGATGACGATGAAACATACATCAAAAGAAGAATGAAGACTACATTACCTATGAAAGATCGTAATCCCTGGAGAAGGAGAAGTCACGACCATGGGCTCAATTATTTGACAACGAACAAAAGAGGGAAGAAGATCAGTCTGAAGCGTCGTCGTCGCCCAAGCTGACAAACTAATTAATCCACAAATTTTGTGTGTGTCTATTTTGTATACCGCCGTTAGTGGTCAAATGATGTAATATATATTATACTAATGATTATCCGGAGGATAACAGTGGTATTGCTCCAACGACAGACCACATTAAACCCTAGCTAACTAGAGCAGTATATATATATATATATATATATATATATATATATATATATATATATATAGGGTGGGTCTATTCTAATAACACCCTTAAGACTCTTATTCTGCACACCAAAACGTCTTATTCTGCTAACACCACCGAGTTGACTAACCACCCCACCGTATTGTAGCACAAACAAAAAAACTGTACGCACCCCACCCCACCCTTCCTATCATCCCCACCCCACCTCCCGCAGGACACCCACTCCCCTTCCCCGATCCAAACCACTGCCTACCCTCCACCTTCCCCCGATTCAATCCTCAGGCCGCCCCCTCCCCGAGCACCACCTCAGGCCGCCCTCCTCCCGCCCGGCCGCGCCGCCCCCTCCTCGCACCGCCGCGCCGTCCCCCTCCTACGCCGCGCCGCTTCCCTCCTTGCACCGCCTCCCCACCTTCCTCCTCCGCCACGGGCCACCGCCCCAGTTCCTCCTCAGCCGCCTCCTCCCACCATCTCTCCACCTTCCTCTGCCAGCCCCGCCAGGGGCTCGTGCCTCCCTCTCCCTTCCCCACCTCCGCCCGGCACCACCTTCTCCAGGCGCCCCGCCCGCCACCACCTCTCTAGGCGCCTCGCCCGCCTGCACACCAGGCACCCCCGCGCGACTGCCGGCGCAGATCCGGGCGCGCTGCCCCCAGGCGCCCCACGTGGCTGCCGGCGGGGACGGGATCAGACCGCGCCCCACCACCTTCCATCGAGCCTGTTCCGGCAACTCATCGCCCCACCCGACCAACTAACCTTGCGCCACCCTCTGCATTGGATCCGGTGAGATCCGGTGCTTCATGCCTCCCATGGTCAGATCCCGCTCCGCCCCGTCCGGATCAAGCCGGGTCGCTCCCGGCGCGAGCCGCCGCGGCCACCACTGAGCGCTGCCCCTGGCCAAGCTCCCACAGGCGTACTTCACCTTCTGTTCTCCAGATTAGTGGATGGGGAGCTCTCGATGATTCCTCTGCTCGTTGGCTTCCCATCAGATCGAGGCATTTTGTACTAGTCGCCGGTTCCTGGCTGTTCGGCTAACCGACGATCTCCTCCACGCAAGAAGAGGAGGACCTCCACCCCAAGCCCATGTGCAGTTCTTTCCGCCACACATCATGGGAGAGCGTCGTGTTTTTTTTGTAGAATTGTTTGTGTTTTTCTACAGGGGCAAAATTGTTTGTAGCTTACTTCGTCGTCTCTGAAGTTTGTGGCGTGCCTGGGTGCAGTGCAGCAAGCACGTGCGTGCAGTGCGCCAGCGTGGCCGGAGTGTTCACGCCCCATGTCATTTTGTATTGTATAACTCCTTTAATTTTTGTTTTCCACAGTTCGGAGGCAAAGAAGTTGCAGTGTGGTTTGGTGCTAGTTGTTCTTGTTCCACGGGTCAAACGAGCGAAGAAAAGTCGGGGCCAACACCACTCTTCCGCATGCAGTGCATTTCATCTCATGATTATTCATTTTTTGATGGGGTTCACTTTGTGTGTAGCAGCTCATTACTCTTTTGTATGAAGTGCAATTTATTTCGTGTGTTTCAAAACTCACTCGACTAAAATCAACACCTGAAGTGCATTTGGTCCTCGGATGTGGTTCACTTTTGAGAGTGATGTTGTTCACTTGCGCACAACATTAAAATGCGATTTTTTAGCAAAACAATAAAAAAGTAATGTGGTTCGCCTAAATATATGTCGCGGTTCACTTGCCCCGTTTGTGCGGTCCACTCTTGTTCATAAAAACGTTGAAAAAAGACAACAAAAACTTGTTTGAGAAAATCTATGCCCGACAAAAGAAATTATGCAGCTCGCTTGCTCGTCCGATGCAGTGCGGTTTTCATTTTGAAGCAGTGTGGTCGGTCATATGATGTTGTTCATCTCGTAAGTGCAAAAAAATTGTTACGGAAGTGAAGAAAACTAATGCGGTTCACTTCTTGATAGTGTTGTGGTTCATTTGAACCCGATGTGAAGTGCACTCTACTTTCTCGTCCTTAAAAAAATTGCGTTTGAATAAAAGAAATCATGCAGTTCTCTTACCCGTGTGATGCAATGTGGTTTTTCGTCCGTTGCAGTGCGGTTTTCAGTCGGATGAAGTACCCACGTCGATTTGGATGTCGCGAAAAACAGAGTGTCCGCTTTTCGGTAAAATCGAAACTGCTCTTAAACCGTAAGGAATTAGAGAGAGTGTTCTACATGAAAGAGTTGTGTCTCGTCGATATCTTTCCAACGGCATATCGTTTGAATCGTTCCGACCAGCGGTTTGCAAAAATTTCACGAAAAACAGCCGCTGCCACTCGTCATCCGCCGCACGATTTTCAAAATTAACTTAAAACCGTAAGGAATCTCAAAACCATTCCTACATATGAAAGTTGCGCCTCGTTCGTAGCTTTTCAACGGCGTATCACACGCCTCGTTTCGACAAACGGTTCAAACACTAAAGCAAAAACAGTACCGAAAATTTGAAAAACAGAATTCCGAGATTTAGTAAATTTGAAACTGCTCTTAAACCGTAATGAATTAGAGAAAGATTTATATATGAAAAAGATGCGCCTCGACGATATCTATCCAACGGCGTATCATTTGCTTCATTCCGACAAGCAGTTTAGAAAAAAACGCGAAAAAACGCTCGCTGCCACTCGTCATCCGCTGCACTATTTTCAAAATTGCTCTTAAACCGTGTGGAATCTCGAAAAGTGTTCAACATGTGGAAGTTGCGCCTAATCCATAGCTTTTCAATGGTATATTACACGCCTCATTCCGATAAACGGTTAAAAAGTTAGAGCAAAAATAGTACCAAAAAAATAACGCATGCAGTTTTTTCCGACGAGAAGTTCACTAGTCTCTATTGCAGTGCTCGTCGTCAAAATGATGCAGTGCGCTTCTGTTGAGCGTGCAGTGCCGAAGTGGTGTGCAGAATAGTTATTCTGCTAATATTAGCAGAATAGACCATCTGTACAAACGTGTACAAATGCAAATGAAAGATAAGAAAAAGAAAATTGTAAATGAAAGAAAAAGAAAAAGGAAAAGAAAGGAAGTTTTGCAAAATGAAATGAAAGAAAAAGAAAAAGGAACTAATAAGTTGTGGAAAATGAAATAAAAACAAAAAGAAAAAGAAAAAGTTAGCAGTAGCGCGGTTTGTGCTGGGCAGCGCTATAGCTAAGTTAGCTATAGCGCGTTTTGCTGCACCGCGCTATAGCTAACTTAGCTATAGCGGATTTTGCCACGCCGCGCTATAGCTAAGTTGCATACAGCACCGAGAGCTCCTATCTCTTCCTCTGCACTCTTGCTCATTGATCGATCCCCTTTTCTCCCACGCCACCACTGACGCTGCACCACCCACGCCGCTGCCGACACCGGACTCGACCTCAGCCCCGACCCCGACGCCACCCGTCACCCCCTCACGCAGTGGCACCCCCTGGCCCGGCCCCTCCCTCCCGTGCCGCCGTTCCCCCGACCACCTCAGCCGCTCCCCCGATGCAGGTCTCCTTCCCTCTCTCTCCCCCCCCCCCCTCTCTCTCTCTCTCTAAACAAATTTGGTCTCTGCAGATCGGCCCCGAACCCCTCAGCCCTGGTGACCCCTACCATGACGTCGACGTCCTCAACCCCGACACCGACCCCCTCAACCTCGGCGACCCCGACCTCGATGCGCTGTGAGCCACCTCCATCCTTTCCTGTTGTTCTTCAATTAGCATGTAGGGTGTCCAAATTAGGGCCAATTTTTCTATGCAGGGTGTCCAAATTGAGTTCATGAGAAGCATTTGTTAGTTTATGTTGCTGTCCATTTGAGGTTTTTTAAATTTCTAGTTGATGTCCATTTGTAATTTATGAGGCAAAACAAAAAGTAAATGAATATGAAATTGAGGATTTTTAATTTTTAGTTGATGTCCATTTTGAAAATGATGATAAATGAAAATGAAAATTAGCTTATGTTGCTGCCCATTTTGAAAATGAAAATTAGCTTATGTTGTTGACCATTTTGAAAATGAAAATTAGCTTGTTTCTAAACAGAGAATGATGAGCAATAGCATGCATGTGATGACACACATCACTTGACATGCAGATGAGTACGCTCATGCTCACACTTGTTTACACTGGACTTATCAACTTTCACTTTGATGGCTGCATCTCCGTGATTGTTAGTGAAATGCTACTTCAGCACATAGTGCTTATTGTCATTTGCAGGGAAACCGATTGCGAGTGACCTATGTTTTGCCGGAAATGTTGATTCATTTCCATTCTGGCAAATTTCAGGCGCTCTATATGTGCACTTTCTAGCAAAGGTCATGCCGAAATTTTCCGTGAATTTCGGCATGACTTGTGCTAGAAAGTTGGACATATCAAGTGCTCGAGATTTGTCGCGACAGGAGTGAAACGACATTTAGGAAAAACAAAGGTCACCTTTTTTGTCAATATTCACTTTATTATATAAAGCTCGATAATTAAACGATTATGACATTGAACCCTAGGAAACATGACCGACACCGATGAGGCCGGAGGTTCTCAGTCCCAATTAGCTCGAGCACACGCCTACCTCGACTTTCTAGCGGATCAGGAGAGACAGCAAGCTGGGTGTCAGGACCCCCTTGTCATGACAGATGACGACGGTGGTGGCGCCGGCGCCAACACTGATGCCAACAATGACACCGGCATTGAGACTGGCACTGATGATGTTGCTAA